>JAOCZM010000142.1:0-1200000 GCA_026122235.1 Vinca minor
CCCTAGGCCTAGGCCTGGGCCTGGGCCTAGGCCTGGGCCCTGGGCCTGGGCCTGGGCCTGGGCCTGGGCCCTGGGCCTGGGCCACTGGGCCTAGGCCTGAGCCTGGGCCTAGGGCCTGGGCCTGGGCCTGGGCCTGGGCCCTGGGCCTGGGCCCTGGGCCCTGGGCCCTGGGCCCTGGGCCTGGGCCACTGGGCCTGGGCCTGGGCCTGGGCCCCTGCGACCTAGGCCCTGGGCCCTGGGCCTGGGCCTGGGCCTGGGCCACTGGGGCCCTGGGCCCTAGGGCCTGGGCCCTGGGCCTGGGCCTGGGCCCTGAGGCCTGGGCCTGCACTGGGCCACTGGGCCTGGGCCTGGGCCTGGGCCCTGGGCCCTGGGCCTGGGCCCTGGGCCTGGGCCCTGGGCCTGGGCCTGGGCCCTGGGCCTGGGCCTGGGCCCTGGGCCCTGGGCCTGGGCCTGGGCCCTGGGCCTGGGCCTCGGCCTGGGCCTGGGCTGGGCCTGGGCCCTGGGCCTGGGCCTGGGCCCTGGGCTGGGCCTGGCCTGGGCCATGGGCCTGGGCCTCGGGCCCTCGGGCCCTGGGCCCTGGGCCACTGGGCCACTGGGCCCTGGGCTGGGCTGCCTCGGGCCCTGGGGCCCTGGGCCTGGGCCCTGGGCTGCTGGGCCTGGGCCTGGGCCCTGGGCCCTGGAGGCCTGGGCCACTGAGCCTAGCCTCAGGCCACTGGGCCCTAGGCCTGGGCTGGGCTGGGCCCTGGGCCCTGGGCCTGGGCCACTGGGCCTGGGCCACTGGGCCCTGGGCCTGGGCCTGGGCCTGGGCCCTGGGCCCTGGGCCCTGGGCCTGGGCCCTGGGCCCCTGGGCCCTGGGCCTGGGCCTGGGCCACTGGGCCTGGGCCCTGGGCCCTGGGCCCTGGGCCCTAGCGCGCTGGGCCTGGGCCCTGGGCCCTGGGCCCTGGGCCCTAGGCCTGGAGCCTGAGGCCCTGGGCCCTGGGCCCACTGGGCCTGGAGCCCTGGGCCACGCGCCCTGGGCCCTGGGCCTGGGCCCTGGGCCTGAGCCCTGGGCTGGAGCCACTGGGCCACTGGGCCCTGGGCCTGGAGGAGGCCTGGGCCTGGGCCTGAGGCCCTGGGCCACGCCACCGGGCCACTGAGCCCTGGGCCCTGGGCTGGGCCCTGGGGCCCACACTGAGCCCTGGGCCTGGGCCTGGGCCTGGGCCTGGTGACCCTGGGCCCTGGGCCTGGGCCTGGGCTGGGCCCTGGGCCCTGGGCCCTGGGCCCTGGGCCTGTAGGCCTGGGCCCTGGGCCACTGGGCCTGGGCCCTGGGCCACTGAGGCACTGGGCCCTGGGCCCTGGGCCCTGGGCCCTGGGCCCTGGGCTGGGCCTGGGCCCTGGGCCCTGGGCCCTGGGGCCTGGGCCTGGGCCTGGGCCCTGGGCGCACTGGGCCACTGGGCCTGGGCTGGGCCTGGGCCTGGGCCCTGGGCCCTGGGCCCTGGGCCTGCTGCCCTGGGCCTGCCTGAGCCCTGGGCCCTGGGCCCTGGGCCTGGGCCCTGGGCCTGGGCCTGGGCCCTGGGCCACTGAGGCCCTGGGCCCTGGGCCCTGGGCCCTGGGCCCTGGGCCACTGGGCCACTGGGCCCTGGAGCCTGGGCCCTGGGCCCTGGGCCCTGGGCCTGGGCTGGGCCTGGGCCCTGGGCCACACGGGCCCTGGGCCTGGAGGCACTGGGCCCTGGGCCTGGGCCCTGAATAGGCCCTGGGCCCTGGGCCCTGGAGCCTGGGCCCTGGGCCTGGGCCTGGGCCCTGGGCCTGGGCCCTGGGCCCTGGGCCTGGGCCTGGGCCACTGAGGCCTGGGCCCTGGGCCTGGGCCCTGGGCCACTGAGGGCCCTGGGCTGGGCCCTAGGCGAGGCCTGGGCGCCTGGGCACTGGAGCCCTGGGCCCTGGGCCACTGGGCCCTGGGCCACAGGGCCCTGAGGCCTGGGCCTAGGGCCTGGGCCTGGGCCCTGGGCCTGGGCCCTGGGCCACTGGAGGCCTGGGCCTGGGCCTGGGCCCTGGGCCCTGGGCCTGGGCCACTGGGCCACTGGGCCCTGGGCCCTAGGCCACTGGGCCTGGGCCTCGGGCCTCGCCCTGGGCCCTGGGCCTGGGCCTGGGCCACTGGGCCCTGGGCCACTGCCCTGGGCCCTGGGCCTGGGCCTGGGCCTGGGCCCTGGGCCCTGGGCCTATGGGCCCTGGGCCCTGGGCCCTGGGCCACTGAGGCCTGCTGAGGCCACTGGGCCCTGGGCCCTGGGCCCTGGGCCCTGGGCCCTGAGGCCTGCGGCCCTGGGCCCTGGGCCCCTGGGCCACTGGGCCACTGGGCCTGGGCCCTGGGCCACTGGAGGCTGGGCCACTGGGCCACTAGGGCCCTGGGCCCTGGGCCTGGGCCCTGGGCCCTGGGCCTGGGCCTGGGCCTGGGCTGGGCCCTGGGCCACTGGGCCTGGGCCTGGGCCTGGGCCACTAGGCCACTGGGCCCTGGGCCTAGGCCCTGGGCCCTGGAGCCCTGGGCCTGGGCCCTGGGCCCTGAGGCCTGGGCCACTAGGGCCTCGCCACTGGGCCTGGGCCCTGGGCCTGGGCCCTGGGCCCTGGGCCATGGGCCTGGGCCTGGGCCCTGGGCCACTGGGCCCTGGGCCCTGGGCCCTGGGCCCTGGGCCTGGGCCCTGGGCCTGGGCCCTGGGCCTGGGCCCTGGGCCCTGGGCCTGGGCCCTGGGCCTGGGCCCTGGGCCTGGGCCTGGGCCTGGGCCTGGGCCCTGGGCCTGGGCCCTGGGCCCTGGGCCCTGGGCCTGGGCCCTGGGCCTGAGGCCCTGGGCCCTGGGCCCTGGGCCCTGGGCCCTGGGCCCTGGGCCCTGGGCCCTGGGCCCTGGGGCCCTGGGCCCTGGGCCTGGGCCCTGGGCCCTGAGGCCTGGGCCCTGGGCCTGGGCCCTGGGCCCTGGGCCTGGGCCACTGGGCCTGGGCCCTGGGCCTGGGCCCTGGGCCCTGGGCCCTGGGCCTGGGCCCTGGGCCTGGGCCCTGGGCCCTGGGCCTGGGCCTGGGCCTGGGCCTGGGCCTGGGCCCTGGGCCTGGGCCACTGGGCCCTGGGCCCTGGGGCCCTGGGCCTGGGCCTGGGCCCACTGGGCCTGGGCCTGGGCCCTGGGCCCTGGGCCCTGGGCCCTGGGCCTGGGCCCTGGGCCCTGGGCCCTGGGCCTGGGGCCCTGGGCCATGGGCCACTGGGCCTGGGCCTGGGCCCTGGGCCCTGGGCCCTGGGCCCTGGGCCACTGGGCCTGGGCCCTGGGCCTGGGCCACTGGGCCTGGGCCCTGGGCCCTGGGCCCTGGGCCTGGGCCCTGGGCCTGAGGCCTGGGCCCTGGGCCTGGGCCCTGGGCCCTGGGGCCTGGGCCCTGGGCCCTGGGCCCTGGGCCCTGGGCCTCTAGGGCCCTGGGCCCTGGGCCTGGGCCCTGGGCCCTGGGCCCTGGGCCTGGGCCACTGGGCCACTGGGCCTAGGGCCCTGGGCCCTGGGCCCTGGGCCTAGGGCCCTGGGCCCTGAGGCCTGGGCCCTGGGCCCTGGGCCCTGGGCCTGGGCCCTGGGCCACTGGGCCCTGGGCCACTGGGCCTGGGCCCTGGGCCCTGGGCCCTGGGCCCTGGGCCTGGGCCCTGGGCCTGGGCCCTGGGCCCTGGGCCTGGGCCCTGGGCCCTGGGCCCTGGGCCCTGGGCCCTGGGCCCTGGGCCCTGGGCCTGAGGCCTGGGCCTGGGCCCTGGGCCCTGAGGCCTGGGCCCTGGGCCACTGGGCCCTGGGCCTGGGCCCTGGGCCTGGGCCCTGGGCCTGGGCCTGGGCCCTGGGCCCTGGGCCTGGGCCTGGGCCCTGGGCCCTGGGCCCTGGGCCTGGGCCCTGGGCCCTGGGCCACTGGGCCTGGGGCCCTGGGCCCTGGGCCCTGGGCCACTGGGCCTGGGCCCTGGGCCCTGGGCCTGGGCCCTGGGCCTGGGGCCCTGGGCCCTGGGCCCTGGGCCCTGGGCCCTGGGCCCTGGGCCTGGGCCTGGGCCCTGGGCCACTAGGGCCTGGGCCCTGGGCCTGGGCCCTGGGCCCTGGGCCTGGGCCCTGGGCCCTGGGCCTGGGCCCTGGGCCCTGGGCCCTGGGCCCTGGGCCTGGGCCTGGGCCTGGGCCACTGGGCCCTGGGCCCTGGGCCCTGGGCCCTGGGCCCTGGGCCCTGGGCCTGGGCCACTGGGCCCTAGGGCCTGGGCCTGGGCCACTGGGCCTGGGCCTGGGCCCTGGGCCCTGGGCCACTGGGCCTGGGCCCTGGGCCCTGGGCCCTGGGCCCTGGGCCCTGGGCCCTGGGCCACTGGGCCCTGGGCCTGGGCCACTGGGCCTGGGCCTGGGCCACTGGGCCCTGGGCCTGGGCCCTGGGCCCTGGGCCCTGGGCCTGGGCCCTGGGCCCTGGGCCCTGGGCCTGGGCCCTGGGCCTGGGCCTGGGCCACTGGGCCCTGGGCCCTGGGCCCTGGGCCACTGGGCCTGGGCCCTGGGCCTGGGCCCACTGAGGCCTGGGCCCTGGGCCACTGGGCCCTGAGGCCTGGGCCCTGGGCCACTGGGCCCTGGGCCACTGGGCCTGGGCCCTGGGCCCTGGGCCCTGGGCCCTGGGCCACTGGGCCCTGGGCCACTGGGCCTGGGCCCTGGGCCCTGGGCCTGGGCCCTGGGCCCTGGGCCCTGGGCCTGGGCCTGGGCCCTGGGCCTGGGCCTGGGCCACTGGGCCCTGGGCCCTGGGCCTGGGCCTGGGCCCTGGGCCCTGGGCCCTGGGCCCTGGGCCTGGGCCCTGGGCCACTGGGCCTGGGCCCTGGGCCCTGGGCCTGGGCCCTGGGCCCTGGGCCCTGGGCCCTGGGCCCTGGGCCTGGGCCCTGGGCCTGGGCCC
This sequence comes from Vinca minor, assembly GCA_026122235.1. Lineage (NCBI taxonomy): Eukaryota > Viridiplantae > Streptophyta > Magnoliopsida > Gentianales > Apocynaceae > Vinca > Vinca minor. The sequence goes on from JAOCZM010000142.1 coordinate 4,885, forward strand.
TGGGCCCTGGGCCACTGGGCCTGGAGGCCTGGGCCCTGGGCCACTGGGCCACTAGGCCTGGGCCCTGGGCCTGGGCCACTGGGCCCTGGGCCCTGGGCCTGGGCCCTGGGCCTGGGCCCTGAGGCCCTGGGCCTGGGCCTGGGCCTGGGCCTGGGCCTGGGCCTGGGCCCTGGGCCCTGGGCCCTGGGCCCTGGGCCTGGGCCCTAGGGCCCTGGGCCTGGGCCTGGGCCCTGGGCCCTGGGCCTGGGCCCTGGGCCCTGGGCCTGGGGCCTGGGCCACTGGGCCCTGGGCCTGGGCCCTGGGCCTGGGCCCTGGGCCTGAGGCCTGGGCCTGGGCCCTGGGCCCTGGGCCTAGGGCCTGGGCCTGGGCCCTGGGCCTGGGCCTGGGCCTGGGCCCTGGGCCACTGGGCCTAGGGCCTGGGCCACTGGGCCTGGGCCCTGGGCCTGGGCCTGGGCCTGGGCCCTGGGCCCTGGGCCCTGGGCCTGGGCCCTGGGCCCTGGGCCCTGGGCCCTGGGCCCTGGGCCTACAGGGCCTGGGCCCTAGGGCGCCTGGGCCACAGGCCTGGGCCCTAGGGCCCTAGGGCCCTGAGCCCTGGGCCTGGGCCCTGGGCCTGGGCCCTGGGCCTGGGCCTGAGGCCTGGGCCCTGGGGCCCTGGGCCCTGGGCCTGGGCCTGGGCCACTGGGCCCTGGGCCCTGGGGCCTGGGCCCTGGGCCCTAGGGCCCTGGGCCACTGAGGCCTGGGCCTGGGGCCTGGGCCCTGGAGGCCTGGGCCCTGGGCCCTAGGCCACTGGGCCCTGGGCCTAGGGCCCTAGGGCCCTAGGCCCTGAGGCCCTGGGCCCTAGGCCCTGAGCCCTGGGCCTGAGGCCCTAGGGCCCTAGGCCCTGAGGCCCTGGGCCTAGGGCCCTGGGCCTGGGGCCCTAGGGCCCTGAGGCCCTGGGCCCTAGGCCCTGGGCCCTGGGCCTGGGCCCTGGGCCCTAGGGCCTGGGCCCTGGGCCACTGGGCCCTGGGCCCTGGGCCTGGGCCTGGGCCCTGGGCCCTGGGCCCTGGGCCCTGGGCCCTGGGCCCTGGAGGCCTGGGCCTGGGCCCTAGGGCCTGGGCCCTGGGCCTGAGGCCTAGGCCTGGGCCCTGGGCCTGAGCCTAGGCCACTGAGCCCTAGGGCCTGAGGCCTAGGGCCCTGAGCCTGGGCCTAGGCCCTGAAACCCTAGGCCTAAGCCCTAGGGCCTAGGCCCTAGGCCTAGGGCCTAGGGCCTGAGCCCTGGGCCCTGAAGGCCTAGGGCCTGGGCCTAGGGCCCTGGGCCCTAGGGCCTGGGCCCTAGGGCCTAGGGCCTAGGGCCTAGGGCCCTGGGCCCTAGGGCCTGGGCCCTGAGCCCTGAGGCCTGGGCCTAGGGCCCTGAGGCCTGGGCCCTAGGCCTGGGCCACAGGCCCTGGGCCACTGAGGCCTAGGGCCTGGGCCCTAGGGCCTAGGGCCTAGGCCCTGGGCCTGAGGGCCTGAGCCCTGAGGCCCTGAGCCCTGAGGCCCTAGGGCCTGGAGCCCTGGGCCCTGGGCCCTGAGCCCTGGGCCCTGGGCCACTAGGCCCTGGGCCCTAGGCCACTGAGCCTAGGCCTAGGCCTGAGGCCCTGGGCCTGAGGCCCTAGGCCCTGGGCCCTAGGCCTGGGCCCTGAGGCCTGAGGCCCTAGGCCTAGGGCCTGGGCCCTAGGCCTGGGCCACACCTAGGGCCACAGGCCTGGGCCACTAGGGCCTGGGCCCTGGGCCTAGGCCACTGGGCCACTGAGGCCCTGAGGCCACTAGGGCCTGGGCCACTGAGGCCCTGAGCCCTGGGCCCTGGGCCCATGGGCCTAGGGCCTGAGCCCTAGGCCACTAGGGCCTGGGCCTGAGCCCTAGGCCCTGGGCCCTGGGCCCTGAGGCCTAGGGCCACTGAGGCCACTAGGGCCTGGGCCACTGGGCCCTAGGCCCCTAGGGCCACTAGGGCCCTGGGCCCTAGGCCCTGGGCCCTGGGCCTAGGCCACTGAGCCCTGGGCCTGGGCCTAGGCCCTGAGGCCTGAGCCACTGAGCCCTGAGGCCATAGGCCTAGGCCTGGGCCTAGGCCCTGAGGCCCTGGGCCTAGGCCACTGGGCCACTGAGCCCCAGGCCTGAGCCCAGGCCCACTGAGCCTAGGGCCTGAGCCCCAGGCCCCTGAGGCCCCAGAGCCCCCAGAGCCCCCAGAGCCCCCCAGGCCCCAGGGCCTGGGACCCCAGGGCCCCAGAGCCCTGAGCCCCAAGCCCTGAAGCCCCTAGAGCCACCCAGACCACTAGGCCCCCAGGCCACAGGGCCCTAGGCCCCCAGGGCCACACTAAGCCCCCAGGCCCCCAGAGCCCCAGACCCCCTAGAGCCCCCAGGCCCTCAAAGCCCCCAGGGCCCCAGGGCCACAAGCCTAGGCCCCAGAGCCACCAGGCCCGGAGCCCCAGGCCCGAGCCCCGGGCCCCCAGGCCCCCAGGCCCCCAGGCCCCCAGGCCACAAGCCCCCAGGGCCCCAGGCCCCCAGGCCCCCAGAGCCCCAGACCACAAAGCCCCCTGAGCCCCCAGACCCCAGACCACAAAGCGGAGAGAGCCCGTAAAAAGTTCATGTATTTTTTGGGCTTAATTTAAAGTTTTTTCTATTTAGAGAAAAGAAGACATAGTTGGTGTACATATACAGCGATTTTCTCTCTAAACTTTGATCAGTCTCCTTTCTTTCATCGTCCTATTACTACTTAAAATATTATTCTCTCCATTCCTCATTATAGGTCGTTTATGACACTTTGAAAAAAATTTAAGAAACTCAAACAAATAGTAATCTTTCCACCACAATTTCAATAATACTTTTTCCTTCCTCTATCTCTTTCACTTTTCCAATAACCCTGAATTTTGTTAAGCATTTCTTTTTGAATAAATTGTGGAAAGTAGTCATTTTAAACAAGAGTTAATAACTATTTATATCACTAAACTATTTACGAATTTCTCTTTATAGTACTAAACTATTTTTTTTATCTAAATATGATACTCAACTATTTACGTTTATCAAAAAATATACAACCACCCATGTTTTGGGTGTTTTCCGGCCAGTGATGTCACGTGAGTTGCTTCAGAACATGAACAAAGGCGAAAAGGAAAAGAAACATTGGAAACGTCGGGCGATAACTGCTTAATTTGTTGTTGCAAGGGCAAACAGGTCTGTCAAATTAAGCAGTTATGACCCGACGTTTCCAATGTTTCTTTTCCTTTTCGCCTTTGTTCATGTTCTGAAGCAACTCACGTGACATCGCTAGCCGGAAAACACCCAAAAAATGGGTGGTTGTTTATTTTTTTATAAATGTAAATAGTTGAGTGACATATTTAGATAAACGTAAATAGTTGATTGACATATTTAGATAAAAATAAATAGTTTAGTACTATAAAGAGAAATTCGTAAATAGTTTAGTGCTATAAATAGCTATTAACTCTTTTAAACAATGACTTTTAAAGAGAGGAAGGAAATTTAGAAACAAGGAGTTTTGAAGAGGATAAGGAAATTTTATGTTTGAGAGTTGTGAATGTTGTAGATTGTGGTGAGGTTATCTATGGATAAAATTGGTGTTTCAAGAATTCAAAATTTGAATTTTGAATTTTTGAATTAAAAAGTCTCTAAAAATTAGTCAGAAATGAGAACGGAAATGCCGAATCCGTTCTGAATTTATCTCTTCAATTATTCATAGTTAAAAAAGTAAATGTGAGAAAAGACTAAACACTGCAATATGAGGACGGAAGTGGCAATTCCGTCCTCAAAGTCACGTATTTTTTTAGAGTTTGGTTTGAAGACGGAAGTGGGACTTCTGTCCTGGCAAGGCGCGTCTGGGAAACGCCACGTCAGACCAAGACGAAAGTCCCACTTCCGTTATGAACAAAAAATTTGTTCCAAAAAAAATTCATGTCATGGTATGACCATTCGGTCCAAACAGTGTCAGTCTAAAGGAAAGCCCTATTTTTCTCAGCACAATTTAATTTATTGTCGGTTATCAGATTAATTTGATCGGACAATTTAATTTATAACGAAGATAATAGTTATTCTAATACAAAGTTATTTGAGCATCAATATGATAGCTTCTAATAAAAGAATGGCTATTTTCAATCGTTGGATCGAAAATAAAAAATTAAGATCATGTTAATATTGTGCTGAGAAAAAAATATAACTCAAACATATTCGAGTAATGGCAATTATCAATTGACTTGAACCACTTGATTGTAACGCTGATACATATTTCTATATATATTAATTTATTATCAATTTTTAATATTTTAAATAAATGATAATTTGAATCAGAAAATTGTTACTTTTAGTAAAAACAATATTTATTTGTAAAAGATGAATTGAAAAAATAAATATTAAGATGATATAACACCGTGTGGGAAAAATGCATGGGTACCAGGGACGAAGACATGGTGCGGGAGTGGCAGTCCCTTGAGATTTAAAAAAATATTATTAGATATAGTGAATTTTATATGTAGTTTGGCATATTTGATCAAATTTGCCAACATTTTTTTTGCAATTTCTATATGTAGTAAACATATTGTTGCATTTTTTGCCCGCAACGCCAAATTCCTGGCTTCGTCCCTGGTGGGTACAAATAGGGATGACAATGAGGTGGGTGGGTCAAAGATCATTATCTCCAATCCGATCCCGCCTCCTCCTTCTGATCTTTATTTCCTGTTAAACTCCGCTATTGGTATGTATGTAGATCTCATTCTCGGATCAGGCGGGGCCCTCCCCAACTAGAGAAAAGCGGAGATATTGTTTTCTCTATATTTTGACTTTCGGTCAGATCTGACTAGAGAAAGTCATTAAACTACAACATTTGAAAAAGAACACATAATTGTAAGTAAAAAATACTTAATACATGTTAAATGAAATAATACAATTTAAAAAGATACTAATGTGCTCCTAAAAAAGGTGGGGTTCCTAAAGTTTTATAAAAGGGCGAATTCTCCAAAAAAAAATTGAGCGTGTCTTTCCATTTTTTCTTTTTTATATGTTTTTCTATTTCTATTTAATATTTTATGTGGGACAGGACGATGCGGGCCAAAGTGGGACCGGTATATCATCTATCCTGGCCCCACTCCAGTCCCAATAGAGGGGGTAGAAGTTTCTCACCCTGAGATCTTAGATGTTGTTGCCATTCATTAAGTAATTATGTTCATCATTTGTATTATTCTACTTGCGTATCCGTAAGACACTGTTTTTAAAGGAAATATGTCGATAACCATTGTTCTTAACTTATGCTCAAAATTTGTAGTTTTCCCGATGCTGAAGCCGGTGAGGTCCGAATTGCATATGTTTTTTCCAACCTCCTGACATCTCTTTTACTGAAGAAGATGTTCAGAAGTTTATGTTAGGTAATATGGGCTACATCAACCTGAAATCGTTGCAACTGTAATACAACATATAACAGTTGTTAGTTTCCAAATGCAAATGCAAATAACAAATCGGAAATTGTGTTACGAGCGCCATGAATTACTCATGCATTACAAACGGATATTCATGTCAGATACTCGAATACCGTTTTAGCTATGACAAAACACATATACTTCACACAATTGAGCTCGTTTTTCTAGACATGACTCTAAACCACTGTTAACAGTCATTAACTATTCATTTCCCTTTAAGGAGAGCCCGACTGAGCTTAACATGGATTTAGATATTATACCCTCCAAACGACGGGGCCAGAATTTAATGACACATCAGTTATGTCATCGCTCACCCTTGTGAACTCCACAAAAACTGTTAACAGCCCCACATTTTATACTCGTTAGGAACTGAGTATGACTGAACTGATTGATAGTGCTTCCGGGCACTCTAATTATATAAGTTTTGACGATGTCCTAGAATATGATCATCGACATTCAAAAGCTCTAATTGACAATTAAACACATAGACTCCAATTAACGACTATCAACCACATATCACACATCAAACGCATATTTCCCAAACACACACAATCAACACTTTATCCATTCTCCAAATGTAAGAAAACATGAATTAAAACTGAATTCAAGAAAATTCAATAATTTCAATAAATTGACCGTTCATGCACTTTTAAATACTGAAATTCCAGGGTGAATGATCATTACCTTATCAAATTAAGTAAAATATCACTAAACTTGGAAATACCAAAAATTGAAAAACATTCAACTTCAAACATAAATTACATTCTGCATGAAAATCGAAATGCTAATCCGCCACCATGCAAACGTAGTTTTTTCAACCATCTTTCTAACGTCGCAAGAATCACTCAATTCCGACATCGTTTACTATGTCAATTGACAAAAAAACACGTAACTCTCACTTTTTCCAGCCTTTCTTTTTCTTGCTCCCGGCTCCTATGCGGGATAGCTTTTTGTTCCGCACGTGCGGGACAAGCTACCAACCGTTGGATGAGATTTTTTAACGGTCCAGATCTGGAGAGAGATTTTTTTTTAATATTTTAAGTCCAGCCGCAACTTTTCTCTCTCCAGATCTGGGCCATTCAAAATCCCATCCAACGGCGTGCAGAACAATCACTGTTCCGCATAGGAGCCGAACTGCTTTTTCTTCTTTTTTTTTTTTTGCCTTTTTCTTTCAAATGTTACCCTCGTTTCTCTCTCCATCCATTAACCCCCACTAAATATCTTTTCAAAATATTACAAAGCAGCCTCAAACTTCCTAATGTTCATACTTAAGTCCCTCAACTTACCAACTCATCAAAAGCGCCCATTAACAAAAAATAACCCAACATATAACACATAACACATTTCATAACACATAAATTCATGCAATAATAATTAATCATGCAAATTTAAATACAAGTCATGCAACACGTAAGCAAACAAGTCACGGATATTACATTTTTCCCTCTTACAAAAGTTTTGTCCAAAAAACTTACTAACCTTGATTTTCGAACAAGTGAGGGTACTTCTGTCGGGCTTCTTCCGATAATTCCCAAATGGCCTCTCACTCGGTATGGTGCGACCATTGCACCTTCACATACGGCATCGTTCTACGCCTCAACACTTGAACTTTTCAGTCCACAATTCGTACCAGTACCTCAACATAAGACAAGTCTTCTTGGAGTTCCAACGACTCAGCTTCTAAAACATGACTCGGTCGGGCACATACCGCCTCAACTGTGACACATGGAATACATTGTGTATTCGTGAAAATGTTGGTGATAGCGTCAAATGATAAGCCAACTCATCGACCCTTTCCAAAATCTCGTAAGGGCCCACATACCATAGACTCAACTTTCCGCTATTACCGAATCTCATAACCCATTTTGTTGGTGAAACCCGTAGATAAACATTATCCCTAACCTGAAATTCCATTGGTCTTTCGTTTACTATCGACCCAACTTTTATGTCTATCTTGAGCAGCATTGATTCTTTCCCGGATTAACGGAACTTTCTCAATTGTGACTTCTACCAATTACGGTCCCGTAGGTCTTAGACTTAAAGATTGGAACTAGAGCTATGCACAACTTGTACAATTCGCTCCAACTACTAATGCTTTCCATCATTGATCCACAAGCAATCCCCGTAGTATTATTTCTATCTAATTCTTCATTAGAAGGACGAACCTACATTCCCAAAGAAATTATATCACTAGGCACTGATACCATATATGATACCCTCAAACCCTCCACTAGGTTTCATTGCGGTTGGGTAAGGTACCGACGTGCCTCTCGTCCCTACCATACACAAAATCTCGAATGTTAACGATGATAAATTGAGAATATATAACATATAGGAGTTAGAGTCCTAAAAAATGGAGAAGAAAATTCATAATTTACACAAGCAAATATAATGCATAAAAGTTTTAAAAAGCTCGATAAAATAGTGTCAACGGCTTCCTCATGCTCCAAGTAGATACTAATACGAGGTTCATTGATCCAATTCCTAGTCCAGAATTTTTGAAAATATGCCATAAAAACACGCGTGAGCCAGAAAGTCGTGTGAATTCATGTGTGCATCGACATGAACCTCTAGTTTTAAGAGAGGACTAAATTTACCCAAACTTTAAAAGAAAAAGGGTCAAATTGAAACAATGATTTTCAAAGGTAAAAATTATATGTTTTTTTAAAATCTTTATACATTATAGTAATTGCAGAGGTTGGAATTAAAACTTACCAGCATAATTTTCCAACTTACTTCAAAAGACGTTCTTTTGGGCCATTATTTCGAATTTAGTAATATGCTTATAGACATATTTAAACAAGTACTTATAAGTTATTAAATTAATTTGTTCAACGACTTTGATTAAATGAGATTTTGTAATTACTTTAAAAATAATTTATTTAAGCAATAAATATGGACGCACTTTCGATTTTAACCGTCATACAATCAATCAATAACACCATCAATAGCATTATTCATCAAGTCCTAAACAAACTCGAATATTATATGTAAGTCTTTAAAACAAAAGTTTATAAATACTGAACCGTCAAACATAATGACAAATCAAAACACTCACCTACTAATATTTCCCCCAAAAAATTAAATCAAATCAAAGACCCCCAAAACTAAAATGTCAACTCTCTCACTAAAAGAACAAAAATAGCAATTTCCCCTTCTCCTTCCCTCTTTTCTTTCTTATATATCTAACTAAAAAAATAAAAATCTCCGTTTGAGTTCTTCATCCTCAAAATCCTCAATTAATTCTTCTTTCTTTCATAATTTAGATCCGCCCACACTATACTATACCATCTACAGCTGTAATTTTTTTGGATTTTTTTTTAAAATTTTTTTGTTGTATAAATATGTGTTGTATATTTGTGTGAAATTATTATTGTTTTGAAGAAGAGAAGATGTTTCGATTACAAAGAGAAAAGATCAGAAAAAGAATTTTTGATTTTTGATAATTTTTTTGGGTTTTGAGATTTTGTTTGGTTGCTATTATTATTGCTTACCTCTTTCTCATATGGCTGATGCGCTTTCCATCATTCCGGCTTCCGTATTGCGTAATTTGCCCGATAAGCTTTATGAGAAGCGGAAAAATGCTGCTCTTGAGGTTTTTGTTAAGTTTAATTTAATTTGCTTGTTTAGATACTTTTTTTTTTTGTGTTTATTTGATTTAGGGGTTAATGAAAATATTTATTTGTAGGTGGAAGGGATAGTGAAGCAACTGGCTTCGGCCGGGGATCATGTTAAAATTACTGCAGTTATTAATTTATTGGTGAATGAATTCACTTACTCGCCTCAAGCGAATCACCGGAAGGTAGTTTTTGTATAATAATGCGAGGAGATAAAGATGTAAGATTTTGTGATGAATTGATGATTTTGATTTTGTGTTTTTGTTGTTGCAATGTAGGGTGGTTTGATAGGATTAGCTGCTGCAACTGTTGGTTTGACTTCGGAAGCAGCTCAACATCTTGAGGTTTTACCTTTAACTTTTTAGGGAATCCATTTTGATATTTTGGTATGAAGAGAGGAGAATAACATCTATTTGTTTCAGTGATTTTGTTTACTTTAAAATTATGCACTGCTCAAATATTTTAACTTGTATAAGCAGAAAATCCGTTATTCTGAAATTAGATTTTGTGTTAGTTCTAGAAAAATATAGAATTTGTCTGCATAAAACTTTAATGTTGAAGTATGCAGAAAACTAGTTCTTGTAATAAACCCTTTATTTAGTAATCAAAGATTCTATCTTTTTGAAGATAGTATTATATTGCACATCACCAAATTGCCCATTCTTACAACAAGTGCATAAACTTCTTAATTCCAAAAATTACTTTTAATGTTAATGCTAGTAAAATATTGAATTTTTCTACCGATATCTTTAATGTTGAAGTATGTGGAAACTAGTTCTTGTAATAAACACTTTATGTAGTGACTCTGCTGTTGATGAGAGGTGGAGTAAAAGAGACGTGGACATGCTTAATATGATCAAGGAAATGGGACAGTAAGAGAACAAACTAACTTTGGTAGAGTGCTGATGCACTGAGCATATTATGACTGAATGAACTTCTTCATTCCGAGATCAATTTCTGTGTTAGTGCTTGTAAAATTATAGAAAATTTCAAGCATGAGGGCTGCTTTAGTGTTAAAGTTTGTGGAAAACTAGTTCTTGATAAAATATTGTATATAGTGACTGTGTTATTTAATGAGAGAAGATACCGGCACGTACTTAATATCATGGATAAATCCTGTAGTAAGTGAGCTGACTTTGGGAGGATGACACAGGATTCCCTCTTACTAGGAGTAAGTTGTGCTAATCCACTAATGGCATATTATGACATGGGAGTATTATATCCTTACTTCCATTTCTACTTTGGAAACAAATGAATAGTGTTTCCCATTTAGTTCCGGGTAGAAACTGACACTGACACTGTCAGTTATAGGATCTTGTATCAGCTGCCTCTTTGTTGAACACTTGTCATATAACAACAATGGTTAGTTACTGAATGCCTTCTGACTTTTCTCGTATGATTTCATAGATTTTGTTTCATGGAGCAGAAGATATGAGCGTGTACTTAGTATGATGGAGAAATGGGATAGGGATAGGGATAGAGCTAACTTTGAGAGAGTGACATCGGATTCCTGTTAGGAGGAATAGGTTATGCTACACAACAACAACAAAAACCATCAAACCTTAGTCCCAAGTAATTTGGGGTTGACTGCATAAACCAAAGAAAGAATTGTGTGTGGTTTTCGACATAAATACATTCCTATTAACAGGAATGATTATGCTACAGCTCACCAAAAAAGGAAAAAAGAAAAAGGAGTTAAATTCTGCTACTCCACTGATGGCTCATTGTGATGCCTCTTATTTGCAAATGGAGAGACCTTAATGACAACGTTTGAGGAATAAATTTAATTTCTGTGATCTTTCAGATTTTGCACATCTGAAGTTAGAGAGAGGTCTTATTAGAGGAAGTATTGTTCAGAAAGTAACACTAATGCTGCCAATTGATTTCAGTATTTTCAGGTATCCATTATTGAGTAACTTTTTTAGAAGTGGTAGTCTAAAGTGACACTTAATATGAATCTGGCATGGAGAATATTATATCTTTACTTTAGAAACTATGAACAGATTTAGCACAGCTGAATTTCATTTCTACATTTGATTCCTGGGTAGGATTGTAGGTTATAGGAACTTGTATCAATTGCCTCTTTGTTGATACAGTCATCGTATAACTATGAAGATTAGTTACTGAATTCCTTCTGACTCTTTTTCATAGGATTTCATAGAATTTGTTCTCAGGTTTCCTGTATTCCATGAGTTATGTGAATCCAGGGAAGTTTAGAGCTCTTTTTGTAAGTGTTCTGTTTAAAACCCTTAGCTTGAACAGTGTTATATGTTTCTACGAGGAAATGTTGAGCTCTTCCTGCAAGTACTCAATTAAAATCCTTGGATATGTTGCTCTTCATAGGATTTGAAAGTTGGGTAATGAAAGTGGCTAGACACGTGGAGCTGATTATAATTGGACTTAATTTTTCAAAGGGTAAACCGATATGGTGAGGTTTCTTTCTTATTTTGTATCATGCTTACTAAATGCAAGATGCAGACCAGAATAGGAAGCAGTGCTATAATACTGCTAGGAATAGTTCTGCAGTTTGGTTGGGACTACATTGAAAAAAATAAAAAAAAAGGTTACATAAAGGTTATATGCATGTTTCTTGAGTCAGAGCGAAGATTTCTGATAACTTAGTGGTGCTTATTAAGTATATTTACTCATTTGTCAGTGATATGAAGATTAGTGACCAGTTGCTTGGCTTTGGCAAGCCGTTGGTTCTGTTTCTCCTCTTGTTTGCTTAGCTAAGTAAAGCAGCTTTCAAATTAGTGTATTGACAAATTATTCTTAGACAGTTTGAAAGCCTCTTTTATCTGGAGAAGAGTTTTGAAATAAGATTTCTTGTAATTTGGATGACAAGCTCATTTAACATGTCTTTGTAGCTTTAATGTCTTTTTACTTATCATGCTTTTTGTTTCATAATATTCTAATAACTCTGATTTTCAATTTAAATTTTCCTCTAGCTAGAAGTTGTTTTAGGTAATTTGCTTTTCGATGCATTTGACTGATTCTCTGGACTTGATCTTCCAGCAAGTTGTACCACCTGTCTTAAATTCTTTTTCCGATCAAGATAGCAGAGTTCGTTATTATGCTTGCGAAGCCCTATATAACATAGCAAAGGTGAGTCTTAGACATACTTTTTCATTATTTTCATAAAGAATTTCTTTCATAGATATCAGAAATTTGGCCTCATTTTGGTATTTCTACCCTGCAGGTTGTAAGAGGAGATTTTATTGTGTTCTTCAATCAAATTTTTGATGCCCTTTGTAAGCTTTCAGCAGATTCAGATGCCAATGTACAGAATGCTGCTCATCTTTTAGATAAACTCGTGAAGGTGAAAACATTTAATATTTACTCCCCCTAGCTACATAAAATAGTTACAAGTTATAACTGTTTTTTTTGGTTGGATAATCTTTTAACGGGAATTTGTTCCATCTTTGGACACAGGATATAGTCACAGATAGTGATCAATTCAGGTGTGTTTGCTTGCCCTATTGTCAAAGTCTTGATTGAATTCAATTACTACTGGGCTTACAGTTACAGCAATTGGTTAAAAAGCTTTTGATTGCTTGACTCCTTTTTCCGTTGTTTGTCTGCTTAAACTTTCTCAGCATAGAAGAATTTATTCCATTGTTGAGAGAACGTATGAATGTCCTCAATCCTTATGTACGCCAATTCTTGGTGGGGTGGATCACTGTTTTAGATAGTGTTCCTGATATTGATATGCTGGGCTTCCTCCCTGATTTTCTGGATGGTACGTTTTCACATGGTGTTCTACTTGAGTCTGTGTTTTACTTTTTCTTTTGGTTGGAAAGTGATATCTGGTAGCTGTTTTTGGTACTCAAGGACTTCAATTGCTTCCATTTTATGGGGGCCAAGGAGGAAAAATAAAAGATGAGGCAGGGCGAAAGAAGAGAAGCTTCTCTCTCTCTCTCTCCCTGTCTGTCTCTACAACCTCTCTTTTTTTCTTCCCCCACTTCTTTTGCGGGAATTGTAGGTGTCAATCAAATAATTGAAGCAGCAGCCAAGAGCTTGGCTAACTCTTACATGCAATTGAGGGCACTCATGTCACGTGAATGAATGACATTGCAGGCTTATTCAATATGTTGAGTGATTCTAGCCATGAAATTCGCCAACAAGCTGATTCGGCACTTTCGGAATTTCTTCAAGAAATCAAGAACTCTCCAGTAAGATCTCTGTCTATTTCAAAGTTTTTACTTTATACCTTAGCTGTGAATTTGCAACGTGTTATCTTTTCTTGAATGACCCAAATATATAGAAAACATACTGTCAGCAATATCTTATGCCTGGGTAATATTTGGTGGGAAGGGAATCTCTTGATCACCATTTTGTGTTCCTGTACTATGAAATACACTTATATGGAGGGGTTGGAATGTCCCACAAATAGGTTTATTTCAATTTCTTGGGAACAATTTATCGGGCATTACTGACTCTTGATTTGTTAGAGAAATCGAATTAAGGGTTGGCATTTGATACTGTCCTTTCTTTATGGTTGCATACGAAATGTCATCTGAAATTTGTCAAAATACTTAGTACTTTTGATGGCAAGAACATTACGTTGTTCGTCTATGATACTCTGACTTGAGTAGTGCTACTCTTGAAGTCTGTAGATTATGGTCGCATGGCTGAGATACTGGTGCAGAGAGCAGCTTCGCCAGATGAGTTTACCAGGCTGACTGCTATTACCTGGGTATGAACATTGACACTTGTGGCCTCTGCTATTCTATAGTTTCCATATTCATAGTGGTGTTTAGGATACAGACTTTATTGGTTGTGATCGATTCTGCTCAAATTGGTTTCTATTTGTTGTTTTCTCCTGCAGATAAATGAGTTTGTAAAGCTTGGTGGGGATCAGCTTGTTCCTTATTATGCTGATATTCTTGGAGCCATCCTCCCCTGCATATCTGACAAAGAAGAAAAAATAAGAGTTGTAAGTGGGGTTTTGCCATATCGTCTTACTTTTATTGCTAATTTTTTTTTTGCTGTACTCTCATGTAGTCTGTTGCATAAGGTTCTGTTCCTTTTCTTCTAATAATTATTATGCCAATTTTGCAGGTTGCTCGTGAAACAAATGAAGAGCTTCGTGCCATTAATTCTGATCCAGCTGAAGGTTTTGAAGTTGGAGCAATCCTCTCTGTTGCAAGGAGGTAATTGATCTCTTACCAAAGGCTGCTAGAGTTCAAAGTTGCTGGTGGTTGGCATCTTGCTTTGTGCATCTTAAATCGAAAATGAAAAAAAACTGGATTATTATGGATACCTTTCCCTCTCATGGTATATTTTGTTTTAATGTCTGGTTCTTAAGATTCTAATGTTGATTCATTTTTATTATATTCCTCTCAGGCACTTATCTAGTGAGTGGGAGGCTACGCGTATTGAAGCTTTGCACTGGATATCTACCCTCTTAAACCGGCACAGAACTGAGGTAATCGGGAAATAGTAAACGGTTATATCTCTTACCTGCAGTTCCCTTTGTCTTTTTCTGTGTAGCAGTATACCTTCTCAGCAACTATTGCAGTGGTTTTAATATTGTTACGTTACTTACGTAATACTCTTGTTGCAATACGGTTACCTCCTGTTGCGCATTGCTTTGTTTTTCATTCTCGGATAGCTGCTTTTAGTTTGCTATAAAATTCTTTGGTGAGTGCTGAGTTACTAAACAATATGCTCAGGGAGAATTCCTAATGGATGGATAGAGAAGAAGTTTCTTTGTCATGCCAAAAGTCGCATAATTTACAGTATCCCCACCAAAATTTATTTTTTCTTAGGCATCACATTCTTCATCAATTAGCATGTCAAAAAAGGGGGGAAACTCATATTCTGCTTTCCTTAGTACTCTTCTGTTGTTTCTGAGTTGTTGTTTCAGATTAGTTAGAAAAATTCTGCTAGACTGTAGAATCGGAATGGCCTACTATTCTGAATATTTTCAAGCTTAATGAGTTTACTTTAGTATCCTTTGTGTCTTTATTTATTTCCGAGTAAGCAATCATATTGATTCAAACAGTAGATGTTGATTTTCCCTCCATGCTTGAAACAGGTTCTCTGTTTTCTGAATGATGTTTTCGACACGCTTCTGAAGGCGTTGTCGGATTCCTCTGATGAGGTATGTTCTTTGATCCGTTATTCGTTATTTCTCTCTGAATACCATATTCTCTCCCTATTTATTGTAGGTTAATGATTAATGAATTGATTCAGTCTATTTCCTCATGGGGGCAAGCTGAATTTGATGGAGCAACCTTTGTTTTTTTTAAGGGGTGGGGGTTGGATCATTTTAAAGTTACAAAGGCTTTGACTTTTAGTTAGTGCAGTGGTAGTTAGGTCTTTGCTGAATGATTGAACATAACGTCATCCACACTGCTCTATTAACTTCCACCAGTGAGAATTAGAATTGGGTATTAGCAAACGCAGGATGGGCAAGAATCACATTTTACTCCAGAAATTGGAAAATAAGAGATAAGAAAGAAACGGCTTCTGGGCTTTTGAATTGCTTGTCCTTCGGTAGTTTGTCATCCTCAAATTTTTTCTCTTCCTTGTTATTGGGTTTGGAGCATTTCCTTTTCTTACATTATAGTTAAACAGTCTGTCGGCACAGCTACAGTTGTTTAGTTTTCTTTACCTGTGATCTTCAAGGAAGGAACTTAACACTTATTAGTTTCGGGGGGTAATTTAACTTACAATGATCTCAGTTTTCTACTTATTTCTTATTCTTTTACAATGATCTTCACAAACTGCTGTATGTTTCTTTATCATATCATCTGATGCATCGCCCTCCTTTGTCCATTTTCCCTCCCAGGTTGTGCTTCTGGTGCTGGAGGTTCATGCATGCATTGCTAAGGATCCACACCATTTTCACCACCTTGTAGTATTTTTAGTTCATAACTTTCGGTTGGACAATTCTCTCTTGGAGAGGTAGTGTCTTTGCTTGATTTGAGCAGCAGTACTGGTTTATTTTCTCTTTGCTGAGTCTATATAAACCAGCAATATATATTTATTCTATTTTTTTCCCTTCGTTTTTGGAGTCTCATCTTGTTATCTTGTCTCTTCAGGCGTGGTGCTATGATTATTCGCCATCTTTGTGTGCTTTTAGATGCTGAAAGAGTTTACCGGGAACTTTCTACGATACTTGAAGGAGAATCTGATCTCGATTTTGCTTCTGTTATGGTTCAGGTTCGAGGCATTATTTGATGACCTGAATCCTGGTGTAGTTTGACTTTTTTTTTTTAATGGTCACTGTGCACTGCAAATGCATTTTCAAAAGTGATGTATAAGAAGCGTGAATTTAATATTTTAATATTGTAACCCTTTTTTCCCTGTGGGTGCTCTATTTGTCTTGCAGGTTATTAATTTGATTTTGCTTACATCCTCTGAATTGTTTGAGCTTCGAGATCTTCTGAAGCAATCACTGGTCAATGCTGCTGGGAAAGACTTATTTCTTTCTTTATATGCCTCTTGGTGCCATTCACCAATAGCAATAATCAGCCTTTGTTTGTTGGCTCAGGCAAGTGCCCTGTGGTTTCTGGGATGTCCTTATTTGTTGAGTTTTCCCTGCTTTTTGCCTCTTATCCCCTTCTTTTCCCTTCAAAATAATTTATCAAGATTGTTTTTGTTATTATGTTTTGACTGCAATTTGCTGGGGTTACTGTTACAGACTTACCAGCACGCCAGCTCTGTCATTCAATCTCTTGTTGAGGAAGATATTAATGTTAAATTTTTAGTCCACCTCGACAAATTAATCCATCTATTGGAAACTCCTACTTTTGCTTACCTTAGACTCCAGGTAATCAGTCTCCAAATATTTTTGGTTTTCAAGTTCATCTTTTTATAATGTGATATATCAAACCTAACATATACTTGAAAGTAGACAAAATCCTAAGTTGCCATATTCTCCAAGTCATGTCTTCTAGGAGTGCTTTTCCTTTATCTCAAATTCAATGACACTCATTTCTGATGTAGGAAAAAGAGGACGAGGCACCCTTAAGAAAGTAAATGAAAAGCTACATTAATGCACCCTGTAGTCTCTTTGACACTATAAATTGACTCTCAGCTATTGACATTAATTGGTTCTTTGGTTCTTTGAACTTTCCGCTTAACAAATTAATGCATTCATTGGATATATATACAGTATCTGAAGTACATTAATGACAATTTCTATTGCAGCTTCTTGAACCTGGAAGATATATGTGGCTTTTGAAGGTTTTGTATGGTCTTCTGATGCTTCTTCCCCAGGTATTTTTCTGGCTAAATATGGATGTGCATATTGCCGAGTTTGAGTTTGGCAGACAAATTGTGGCTTTTATTGTTATTTATGTTTTTTTAGAGTTTATTGAACAAACACTTTATAAATTGGGGATATAGTAACTGCATTGATACGTAGAGCAATTTCCTTTGGATCTTGGTCATGGTGGTTGTCAAATCAATCTATCAGAGTTGTCAAAATCCCAAATCGGATTGTAGAATTGTACGATTCTATGATTTGCAAGACATAAATTGAGTTAAATTTTATAAAAATTGTCGGAGACCAGGTAAGATCGACGACCTAGCTCGTAGAATCGTTGTATCGGATTATTCGGTGTGTGCTGGTTTTGTCTATGTTCAACTGAGTCGACGCGTCGGGTCGGATCAGTTCGGTTCGGGTATGGAGGAATCGAATTAAAAATAGATCCGGTTGAATGGAAAAACCTAATTTTGAGTGCAGTTCTAACTCCTCAGTCCTCTGTCGTTCTTTGTTCTCACGGCTGACGACTATTTCGATATTGATCTGGTATGAAAATAAGCCCTAATCAATTTTGGTGGTAAGGTAGCTGAAATTCCTTATCGATTTTGTCAGTAGCTGAAATATTATTGACATAAATAAATATGATTTAAATAGTTTTGTAAGATCTTTCGATCAGTCTTACAATCCTCGTGATTACGAGTTTTTGGACCTCTTCTGTTTAGAGTCAATTTTCCGATCTTGACAACCTTGCAATCTATGATTTCCATGGATCAAACCATAAAGTCATGTTTAGAGATAAAGCTTTGATGATTGTGTCATTGGTACATATGCCCCTACTTGAAAATGGGCTGGATGGATGAAAGGTGCCCTTTAAAGCTTAAAGAGAGAAGAGAAGAAGTCCTACCTCCAAGTGGGGATTTACAAAAGTAGGTGGGTTGTGAATGAATATGAAGCTTAAGTAGGATGATATGGTATAACCAGTGTTTGATACTTCATAGTGAGTGTGTGTGTGTGTGTCTATATATATATATATATATATATATATATATATATATATATATTGTATATTTTGGCCTCCCCCTTTCTTTGTTTTCTTTTCTTCTTTGAGGGGTTGGCTGGAAGAAGAACAAGAGGCAGCAAGTGGTAATTTCAATGGGACAATGCACAGAAGAAAGTAGCCACATATACCATGCTTATGAGGAAATTTCCAAGTTTGGACTCTCTTGAGTTCTCCCAAGAGGTTAGATGTGCAGTCTACTGCACAAAGCTGGTACTAGGAAGCTAGCAATGGCTCCTACAATTTTTCGTATGAGCTGTGAAAGTTTATTAGACCTATTACCTGATGTAATCACAGTCAAATGTCGTGAGAGTTCGATAGTTTCAGTGTCTGAAATATCAAATTTCCGTTGGATCTCAGTAAGCATTATCATGGGGTTCGGCTGATCTAGAGTTTCAGCGCTTTCTCTCTATATGAACTCTGTTCATGTTTTGATGTTAAATGTTATATTGACAAGTATGATTAAGTGGATCTACAGTGTAATTTTTAACCTGATTAATTTCTATTTGCTTGTAATGCAGCAAAGTGCTGCCTTCAAGATGCTTCGGACTCGACTGAAAACTGTACCATCATACTCTTTCAACAACGAACAATTCAAACGAACATCATCAGAAATCCCTTATTCACAAATCTATTATACAGGGAGTGGATCACAATATTCTGAGGATGGAGACTTGAATGAAGATTCACGAAGCGGGCACAATGGAATAAATTTTACTTCTAGGCTGCAGCAATTTGAACATATTCAGCATCAGCACAGGATGCAAACAAAGACACAGACACAGATACAGATACAGATACACTCACAGTTACCGTCGCGCAACAGTTCTACATCACTGCCGAAGGTTTGTTTTTCTATCTTTTGGTTATGATATTGACACCTCCTTCATTAGTGCACTGAAACAAATTCTACTTGTGAAATATAACATCATCATCAAGAATCCCACTACCCCCCCCCCACCCCACAACACACACACACACACACAAATAAAAGAAGAAGAAGGGAAACATGAATGGTAGAAGAAAGAAATGCTTAAACAATTTCTAGTAGTTTTCTGGAAAACAGGAGAAAGTTTTTTAAATTTACACAGATATTTGTGTTATGTTAAAACTGTTCTGTGTCTTTACCTTTCACATTCATTTTCTCTGCTCAGGATGTTCAAAGACTGGAAGAAACCAAGAGACCTTCACCAGGGCCAGACATGTTGAGGCCTTCTTCAAGATCTTTGCGAAGAGGTCCGGGACAATTACAACTATGATCGTATTGGGTTCTTGTTCTTAGTTCTTAGTTGAGGTTAATCATACAGCAAAATCTCTGTTTTTATGGTCTGGCAGAATTTGTAAATTGTATATCCTAGCTTGTTTTGTTGAAGCTTATAAAGGATGGGATGGGGGAGAATGGGGTTTGGATGGATGGAACGGACCAAATACTTGTTTATTTCCGTGCTATTCTTTCCTTTAGTGGACATATCAGCCCATGTGGTTATGTTATTTTTATTAAAAACCATATGGGCAAAAAAGGTAGATATATTTAGGATGATATTTAAGTCTGTTTTCCCAGTAATTCATCCCTTACAACCATTTAGATAAATTCCATATTTGTGCAGAGTAATCCCTTGAATTATGCACACTTTGATCATTTTATAGATGTGTTTATTATTCTTCTTTTCGGTTAAAGTCATTCTGTGAGAACCCGATTTTCTGCTTACGTGTTTTATGTGATTATAATTTGTCATCATGTATATTTAATTTATAAAATGTATTATGTGCACTTTATTTTCACAATAAGTTTCATGTGTTACATTTACAATTAGAAAGTTTGAGGGCTTGAGTGTTTGATAGAAATAATTATATTCTTTAGGGACCTAAGTGCAAATCGAATTTTTGGATGTGTAACGGGTGTCATTATTCTAGGAAGGGGAGAAGTGGAGTATTGATGTGTGTTTAATAAAGGAAAATGGAAGCAAGGGTCGGGGGTTACTGGGGATTAATAAAATAAAATAAAGGAAGAGAAACGTGGGTGAGTGGGCAATCAATATGGGAAACGTGGGTGTGTTATATGATATATATATACTAGCAAATGACCCGTGCTATGCACGAAAATACTGAATTTCAAATTATTAATTTAATGGTTGTTCTATTATATTTAAAATAAAAACTTGTTAACTTATAAAAAAATTTAACATGATTATGTAATGTGACTTTTATTGAGTAACTCACAAATATAAGGGTGAACACCGAATGATTATTGGATAAAAATTATTAAATCAAATAATATATAACCAAAAGAATTAAACACAGTCCTATACTATTTCGATTAATTTTTCATCCAATATTTTCCTCTAGAATCACTGGTATTCAGTCCACATTTACAGAATGGCTAATCAAGTAAAGTATTGAAGGGGACCATTCCACCAATGGAAAACTATTACTCATAAACTTATTCGATTAGTCGACCACATCATCTACTCACATATTTTTGCTGGTCAACCTTACATTGGTAAGATAATTTAGCATTTGTAAGAATAGCATATGTCCAATATCAATAAGTCTAGAAGAAAGCTTCACTCAAAAGTGTCCATTTCTAGGACTCAAACATGACACTTGAATTGTGACGGGACCTACTTTGCAAATAGACTTTAATCCAACTCATGTGAAAGGTTAGAGCCAATCCCATAAGGCCAAATTTATGCCAAAGTGACTCTGAAACATCAATGGAATATTGTGCCTTCTTGTACAAAAAGTCCATCAAAAACCTAGCAAAGTCCCATCTCATTCCCGTAAACCTATTAGCCGGCACTGGTAAACAAAGCTAAATATATAGGCCATCAATGGCTTTGGTCTTCATATTAAAGCTATACAGTAGAATATATCTATTTTACTCTACTCAAACAATTAAGTATTCAGCCAAAAAGACTTCATTGCACCAAATTGAACACCAAATTATGGTATGATAGTATTCAAAATTCATCTAAAAGTTCAACACCTAAAAATATAGTCGCATCTCTTATCAAGTGCAGCAATAATGATGTCAAAATATTAAACAATGTTTTAAAAGAAATTAAGATAGATCTATCACGAAAAGAAAACATAAGAAATGATGGGGGTGAAAGAAAAAAGCAACCATTTCTAACGAACACTATAAAATGAACTCAAATAACAATCTTTTAAGTTTAAGAATTGCTTGAAATACAGAAACTTTACTCAATTTAAGAAGGTATCAAAATACATTTTATTAATGTTTATATCTACTATAATTCTTTTTTCTTTACAGGATCATCTACTCACTAAACATAAAACCTATTAAGTTTATCAAAGAAAAAAGCATAAACAGAGCAACAACAGTTGTAGACGCGGAAATTGAAAATTTTGATATAAACTTTTATTTATTAGATGCTTACTAATATCACATGAACTGTAATGTGAGAAATAAGAGTTCTTGCTTAGAAATAACTTTTGACTTGCTACTTTTTAGGGGGAAAGGCAAAATTCAAGTAGAAAAAGATTTATAATTTCCCTAAAAAATACATGAAGTATAATGCTATTAAAAAACGTCTACCTGAATCATTCTGACACCCAAATGTCATTGTTCCTTATCCATGCACACGTCCTAGCCAAGACCATCGATATTATTCATCTAAAATGCCAACTAAACAATTGGGTGGGGAGGGGATTGTCAATTTTTTTTTTAAGACCAAGAAAAATCTGTTCGGGCAATTTTTGATTGCCTTCTGAACCCAAAATGATCCATTGGTTCCACAATTTCTGTGACAAACAGTTTAGTTTCACAATATCGTAAAAGTTTTCAAAATTGAATCTCAACTCAAATATATAGATCTTTTGTAAAACGGTTATGTATGAGACAAACAACTCATGAAAGTTGGCTGCTATAACATTTCAAAAAAGATATGAGCAAAATTTTACACTGTCATTTACATCGACATTATATAGTCTAAGACAGTATTTTCAAAATAGAAAGAATGTGATTTTTTAAAAGTAAAAAGACTAATACATGTGTTTGCGCAATATAAAGATACTTCAGCTTTTGTTCCCTCTAAGTAGAGAACGCCAATATTTTGTCCATCACCCAACAAACTTAAAACCACACACAAACCAAAAAACAAAAAGGAAGAAAATAGTTAGTGCGTTTTTAAGAAACAAAAGATGGAAAAGGAAAAATGACATTAATTGTTATATAAAGTTTTTCAGGTTGGAGAGAAACAACCAAGTTATATTTTTTAAATATAAAGAACGTAGGCTCCAAAAAAGTCTCTTGGCCATTGGCATAAAATGCAATCAGCAACACGTAGAAACAAATCCAAAAGAAAAAACAATGGTATGTGAGTAACAAAAATGGTTCTATATGTTAAGTACTTCTATGTCCAGCTAATGCGTCTTTTGTCTATAATCGCATCACGTAAACACAGTGGTAACATATTCCTTTTAGATTTTAACATAATTTTCCTAGAGTCTTCTAAACAATTAAATCATAAATTTGATTGTTTTGGGTAGGATGAGACAACATAAATCATTAGTTACTTAATGAATGATTAACCTTAAATAATGAGTAATATTACCTGTTAAACAATTCCTCAATTTTGCAGTACCTGTTAGAGAGAAATAACAAAATCATATTCTTTGTGAATGAAATGATGATCAACCTTAACAAAATGCCACCTGAAAGAGGAAGTATACATATAAAAACGACGTTGATTAATGGATTAATTAAAGGAAACTTAAAAAGAAAAGAGAAAACATAGTAAGTTGTTGGGTTCAAAATTAATTTCGAAATCTACCTTAGTTATTTCTGCCTCTTGCATACTAATTGATCTTTTACATCGACTGCAAAAAAGGAACTATTAACCATCAATAATAATACACTAAGAAAATGTTCATATGAAAAAACAATAAAGAAATATTGGTGAATGGGTTATGAGACGGAGACGAAATTACTTGATTTTTGTTGGTATATTGGTGTATGCTTGTTAATCCGTGTATTGGCATATAACGTATTAGTGGGTATGAAATATGGAGGTTTTTTTTTGCTAAGTATATGTAATATGGAGGTTGTTTAAAGAGATAATGGGTTAGTGGGGAGTGGAATTGGAAGTTATTCAATTAATAATTTTTATTTTTAAATTATTTAAATTTTACGTGAATAACGTAATATAACTTAATTAATTTAAATAATTTAAATTTTACGTGATTACGTATAATATAGATACAGATTATAACCTTAAAAATTGAAAACACCTTTTGTAATCTATATATAAATGAAAAATGAAAAGATGAGCGAGAAACAACTTCAATTAAAAAAAGAAAAAAGAAACACAACTTAAATTCGGTAGAATGATTTGGCCAGAATGCTTGTTAATCCGTGTATTGACATATCACGTATGGGTTAGTGGGTAGGAATATGGAGGTTTATTTTTTTATTTTTTTTGTTGTTGTTGCTAAGTATATGGAATATGGAGGTTGTTTAAAGAGATCATGGGTTAGTGGGGGTGGAATTGGAAGTTATTCAATTAATAATTTTTATTTTTAATTAATTTAAATTTTACGTGATTAACGTAATATAACTTAATTAATTTAAATAATTTAAATTTTAGGTGATTACGTATAATATAGATACAGATTATAAGGTTAAAAATTGAAAACACCTTTTGTAATCTATATGTAAATGAAAAATGAAATTTGCAATAAAAAAATGAGCGAGAAACAACTTCAATTAAAAAAAAACACAACTTAAATTCAGTAGAATGATTTGGCCAGGAAAGTGGTTAATAAAATGACTACTTGAGTAGTTATTTTAACTACAAAAAATAATATAAAATAAAGAATAATTAAGAATCCGCCACGTGGCACAATCTAAAGAGAAAACTGAAAAGGGCTTCTGTAATATATATATACTAGCAAAAATACCCGTGATATGCACGGAAACGTAATGTTTAATGAAAGAAAAAATGTCAAAGTAATTTTGTATCTCAAAACATGTCAAAGTACACCAATTTATAGTATTGTCAAACTCAAAAAACAATGTAACTTTTCAATGTGGGATACTCTAATAAGCAAATTAAGAATTTACAACCAAAGTAAAATTTAACCAACCAATCAAAATTTTATAAAATAATTAATTGAACAAAAATTCATGGAAATTACACGTAGGATTTAGAAGGATGTGATTGGTGAAGCTGAAAAATGAACTTTGTAATATAAATATAGATAGACACTCATTCCGATTCAAAATATTAGTCTTTTTAGGAGTTTTCACACAAATTAAGATACTAATCAAAATGACTAAAATACCCCTAATTAATACTCCAAAAGAAAAAATAAATTAATGAAGAGTTGCATGAAAACTATACATTTTGACAAATATGAATATATGGAGAAAATAATGTAAGGGTAAATTAGCCAATAAATGCACCATTCTTGTAAAAAGACCTATGTTTTCCAACAAAAAATAACTCTTAAAAAAACTTCTATTTTGAATCGGAGGAAGTATAAATTGTATGCACATTAATTTTCTTTTATAGTTTTGTCATTTGCCAAATTTTAAAAATAATAATAATTTTTTTATGTGGGAGTTTTTATTGTTGTTAATTCTCTTGTTTGACTTTAGATTAATATTTTTAACTTTGATTATAAGTTCAATCGAATTCGAGAGGACGACCATCCGAATTACCCCGTTATTTGTTAAAACTTTAACTATTTATATTTATATAAATAAAAAATATAAGAAGCAAATAACCGGGTTTCCTTAATTTGATGGGCTAAAATGTCAGCCCAATTTTGTAACTCAAAACATGTCAAAGTACCATCTTTTATAGTATTGTCAAACTCAAAAAATAATGTAACTTTTCGATGTGGGATACTCTTATAAGCCAATTAAGAGTTTACAACCAAAATAAAATTTAAATTAACATTCCATTAAAAGAATTAGAGAAAACAGGTTGTCAAATACTTGCTAGAGTAGTTGGCAATGTAGCACGACGATTCGACTGCGCAGTCGGGGATCGAATCCTCCCTCTCCCGATTTGAATAAAATAGTTTAACGTTTTTTGCACCTATAAAAGTTGATATTTAATTTTTTATTAAGATAGGTTATTTTTAAACTAATTTAATTAACCTAAATATTCTCAACCAATTAAAAATTAGTAAATTAATTAAAAAAAGTGAAAATCTAAGAAAAAAGATGGAAGAAATATATAGATACAATTATCCGTATGTATAAGTGCTTTCCGTAATATATATATAGATAGATATAGATTGATATAGATTGATATATATATATATATATATATATATATATATATATATATATATATATATATATATAGGGGCAGGAGTTAAGGATCAGGAAAAGCTAACAAAAGAATAGAAATAAAAGAGGCAGCGGCGTCTCAGGGCCGCAAGGCGATGAGATGTTTCGAGAGTTGTGAGTTTATGGGCAATTTTGAGGGATCACCGAGGTAGCGTTATTTGTCCGTTTTCAACTCATAATATACCGAATCGAAGATAATTTTATAGGCTTCGAGTGAGCGCAGACGGTACATCATTCCGAGTCCCTAACAGAAAGTTATAGCTCCGAGAGTAAGACTAGGCAGTGCAGATTTTAGGATTTTCTGTTATCGCGTTGAGGTAAGGAATTGAACCCCTTCTTGTTTTTAAATAAATTAATGTTAATAAACATCTTTTTAATGTTATATTCATTCGATTGGAAATTTGGAAACGTTTATTTTTACATAAGAAATAGGAATCAAGCATGTTATTTTCATAAGTATTTGTATACGAAAATCCGAGAATGAATCCCTTGATTATTGAGGTTCCTTATGTTAGCCATGAGGGCAAACGAACTCGTTTTTGATGATGGACAAACACTTGATGTTTGCGTCTAATGTTTTCATCTAAGTGATAGAATATTGGAACTCAATATGGAAGCTCTAAGTACTTCAATCAAGCCTTGATCAAGCTTCAAAGATTTCATTCAAGACACATTCGTCAAGCTTGAAGATTGAAGACTTAGGTTGGTTAGATTAGCTTTGTTGAAAATGGTATTTATCCTTAAGCTCTAACCAACGCTCTCTTGGACATAAGCTCTACACTATAGTCTTGCATTGCATGTTTTCATAAACACGTTTTTGAAAGGCTAAGTTTCAAATAGTGTTCGTATTTCAAAAGCCTTCGATTTCAAAGTATAAGTCTTGTAAAATGGTTTTCCAAAGTGCTCTTACTTGTTATATATTAAGAAAACATTTTAGACTTCAAAAAGATTTCAAAACGTGTGTTAAGACAACTCTCCGAATGCTCGTGAAGGTCGGTCAATCGAACTAAGGTCGGATCAACCGACCCGAAACCGAGAGTTTTGAAATATGAGGTCGGTCGACCTAATGGGTACTTCGGTCGACCGAGTGATGCTCGGTCAACCGAAGCTTGGCTAGTGGATCCGAAGTGTCCCTGCTCGGGTCAACCGAACTCGCTTTTAAACTAGCCGTTTTCGACCGTTAAAGAGTCGCTTTTTCACCAAATTTGAAATGTATAAATACTCCAAAGCTTTAGAATGACTAAAACACTTTGAGAGACTTGCAAAACATATTCTTATTGATTCATTATCAAGTCTATACACCTTGAAAGAAAATGCACTTCATTGTCATGATCTAAATGCATTCAAAGGTGAATTTGCAAAGCAAGACAAAGAGTGAGCTTATTATGTTCAAAGAGCCAACAATTGATGAGCTTCAAATGTATGTATCTTTCACTTAGAAGAGTGAACTTCATTGTATTGAATTCCATCTTATTCCCCTTTCTTAGTGATAGGGTTAATTGTATAAGTCCTACTTAGTGTGGGCAATTGTTTATAGTGGTTGTTTGTAAAACTCTTTGTGAGTTAGCCACTAGTGTAAAGTCCTACTTTGTGTGGGCACATTTTTCTTAGTGAAGTTGGCAAAATCCTTGGGTGCGGCTCAAGGTAGTGGAGGTAGATTCTTAGTGAATCGAACCACTCTAAATCTCTTGTCTTGTGATTTGCATTGGGTTTTGCTTTAGCTTTTGTTAAACTTGCACTTACCTAGAAAAGATTGGAAATAGTTTGCAAGATTTATATAAACCCAATTCATCCCCCCTCTTGGGTTTCCTTCAATTGGTATCAGAGCCTGGTCTTCATATTTAGCTTAACCGCTTGAAGAAAAGAGTATGGCCGGTTATTCCGCATTAGCCTACCAAGAGGGGTCTTCCACCGATAGACCACCACTTTTTGATGGAAATCATTTTGATGCTTGGAAGGATCGATTCAAGTTATATGTGTGCTCCATTGATTTCTCTTTATGGCATATAATTGAAGAAGGTCCTTATGTACCCAAGAAGATGGTGGAAGGTGTTCAAACTCCAAAGAAGGACAATGAGCTAAATGAAGTTGAGTTCAAGATGATGACTCAAAATTACAAGGCAATGAATTTTCTTAGTTGTGCCTTGAGTCCGGAGGAGTACAACCGTGTCCTTGGAAGCAAATCCGCCCACTCCATGTGGAAAACGCTTGAAGATACTCATGAAGGATCAAGCTCTTCAAGTGACAACGGTGATGATGAATACGCCAACTTGTGCTTCATGGCTTTTGGTAATGAGGTACATCCTTCTCCCTCTATTTCAAATTCTTATGATGAGGAGGATGATGCTAATGAGCTTTTAATTGATATGTATGATCAATTGAAAAAATGTGCAAAGCAAAACCATGAAATGAAGCGTAAAATTGAATACTTGCTTGAAGAAAAAGCCAAGTTGGTTGATGAGAATAAAAAGTTGTGTGATGATGTTAATTGCTTGAAAAGTGAAAATGATGATCTTATTACTACTTGCAATTCATCTTCATTACAACACATAGAAGCTTGTGTTAAAGTGTCATCTTTAGAAAACAAGCTTGTTGAATTTGATCTTTTGGAAAACAAAGTTAAAAAACCTTACCCTTCTTGTTGAAAACTTTTCAAAGGGTAAGAAGAATCTTGATCAAATTCTTGGTATGCAACGTGCTTCACATGATAAACATGGTCTTGGTTATAATGCTAATCACAATGATCATGCTAGCTCCTCTAAGTTGCATAAGAATCACTTTGACATGCAATGTGCTTCACATGATAAAAATGGCCTTGTTTATATTGCAAATCATGTTGATTGTGCTAGCTCTTCTTATATTTCTAAGAATGTTGTTGTAATTGCTAGTATGTCACATAGGCCAAGTAGTTATCCTTTGCATGCTCACCAATCTTCCAAGCCACACATTCATTGCACATATTGTGGAAAACATGGTCATACTAATGCTAGATGCCATGTTAAGAAGAAGATTGAAAAAGGGGTTAAAACAATTTGGAGAGTTAAACGTATTTTAACTAACCCCCATGGACCCAAACAAAAGTGGGTACCAAAAGCTACTCTTCCCTTGATCTTATAGGTTCTTATAAGTTAGATGTATGCCACAAAGCTTAAATGTTATAGATTCGAAGAAAAGTGGCATTGGGGAGAAAGTCAAAGGAGACGTGCAAATGGAAGAAATTCAAGAGCACTCCTTAACACTTGGATTCTCAAAGCTCAAATGTTGATCAATTGGAGAACCAAGTTGGTTAGTTACAAAGAGCAAAGCATCAAGTGATGACAATAGCCAAAGTGTCAATCAATATCTTCATCACTTGGTAAGAAAGCAAAGGTATCAAAATCACCTTCTCATAACACTTTGATTAATGAGTTTTAAGTGTTTTTGATATATATACATGCTTGCTCTTATATATATGGTGCATCTCACATTCTTGATTTTTATATTCAAATAGATAACCTTTAGCATGCTCTTGACTATCCATGCTTACATTAGCTAAGGTGTCTATGAGATGTAGCATATGCAACTTGATTGATTCTTGTTTTGTCTTGTCATATTCATTTAAGAATCATTCTAGTTGTCTTTGGTTTTTGATCCTTATGCATGTTTGTGTTACTTGAGATTTTGAGCTAATCATAAAGGACCTTTGAAAAGGTACCATATTTGTTCTCAAGGATTCCTTGTAGGTGACAAAGAGTTCTAAGCTTCATGAAGAAGATATGAACTACAAGGAATGGCACAAGTGAGCTAAGACTCCAAGAAAAGAGTCAAATGCCAAGGATCACACAAAAGGCCTCAATAGACTTGCTAATAAAGAAGATCTACCAATATGGTAAGAAGTCTAAGCTCTAGGAGCATTGAGGTACAAGGCTTAACTCATCTCCTATTAGTGGTCATTATGTGTTTTTGATCCTTATGGGCTATTATTTGATGAGTTAAGAAGTTGTCTAGAGAGTGTGTGCTTATTGGATTATGGTTTATGTACATCATGTTTTTGCTTGTCAACATGTTAAAAGTGTATTCCATACTTGACAAGAATGATGGTTTAAAAGCATAAACTTGGTTATTGAAACTCTCTTTTTAATGTGCATTTGATCTTTTATCTTGATATCGTGTCTTGTGTTCTACTTATGTGATCTTAATTGCTTAAAGTACAAACACAATCACAATTGATATCTATGTCTTCAAGAATGCACATACCATATCTCTTTGGTGCTTGAACTTCATTTACATATGCTTAACATGATGCGCTTGATTTTTATCGTTTTTGAGTATCATGTTAAGAAGTTGCATCATTAAGAGATATAGGGGGAGTCTTCTTATGTTTTTATCTTATACCCCCTTATATGTGATGTATTCTCAATTTTTCATATTTTACATCATCACATCACTTATTGGCTTGGTTTTCAACTTTCTTATCTTATAGCCAATTTGTGTTAGTTATTTTGGAAGTTATACATGTTATACATGTTCATATTCTACATGTGTTTTCCCTAAATAACTATGAGATCATATACTTTGTTATTGGTATTATTCTTTTGTGATCTCATTTAAGCTTTTGGTTAGTCTTGCTTCTAGAGTGTTATACTCATTTAGCTAACCATTAACTTATTAGAGGAATGTACTACATTTGGTATCTTACACTTCCTCTAAATTTTTTTTTTGGTTGTGATACATATGCTTAACTTTTATGTTTTAACAATTAGTATCACATCCCACTCTTGTTAGCTATATTTTCAATTTGTTTTTCATCTTAAAGAGCTAACATGTTTTGTTTAATAAACGGGGAGATTGTTCTTTAAGGTTTATTCCTCATCTCTTTTGTTTTAGCTTAGGTTGATATTTTTTTTGAGCCATATATGACCATCTTTTGATTTATGTGTTATTATGGACTCCTCTTTGTTTAGAAATCAACCAAGCTTATTCTTGATCAATCCTTTCTCAAAATGATTTATGATCCTTAAGATTGATCTTTTAAACCATTACGGATTCTCATTTGGTTTTAAAAGTTTTTCTTCAATTGATATCAGTTTTGTTTTCAATTGGTATTAAATTTTTTTTTCAATTGGTATCATTTTTTTTAAAGGGAGAATTCGTATATTTCATCAAGCTTCTCCAATTTTAATCTTTACTTTTCGCTAAATGCTTTTCTTATTGGCGCTCTGATAGCCCTTTTTGATGTTGACAAAAAGAGGGAGAATTTTTAGTGTTGCAAATGTGCCATGAGAAGTATTTTACAAAAAGGAGAAAGCTTAGAACTTTGCAAAATGGGAGAGATAAGGGATTCTTTAATATAGGGGGAGTAGATTTTTTTTGAGAAAACATCTACTTGCTTGGATCCTTAATATCCTTATCTCATGCATACATTTGGTATCTTTATTTTGCATATTATTCCCATTTGCATCAATGTTTTGTCATCATCAAAAAGGGGGAGATTGTTAGCCCTAAGGGCATATTCTATGTTGCTTTGATGATAACAAACCATTGTAAGTTCTAATGTTTATGTGAGCATGTTCTTTGTAATAGGATCTTTAGCACTCACATCAACATTGATGAAAATGGTAAGTTAGCTTCTTGTGTAAACTAAGGTATGTATATTACACACAAGAATGCTATTTTATGGAAGGAAGGAGGCAAGGAGGTTGGTTGGGAAATAGGGCTCCTCAAAGAGTCCCTAATGCATATGGCAAAAGAAGTAATCCTACTAATGCTTTTGGCTTCCATAATTACTTGGTTTATATTCTAAGCATTAGTCGTTGCACTTACTTGTTCTTATATCCTTTTGCCATGCTTCCTTGTACTTAATATTGTCCATATCCTATCTAATTACATCAAAGTTTGACATAATCAAAAAGGGGGAGATTGTTAGCCATGAGGGCAAACGAACTCGTTTTTGATGATGGACAAACACTTGATGTTTGCGTCTAATGTTTTCATCTAAGTGATAGAATATTGGAACTCAATATGGAAGCTCTAAGTACTTCAATCAAGCCTTGATCAAGCTTCAAAGATTTCATTCAAGACACATTCGTCAAGCTTGAAGATTGAAGACTTAGGTTGGTTAGATTAGCTTTGTTGAAAATGGTATTTATCCTTAAGCTCTAACCAACGCTCTCTTGGACATAAGCTCTACACTATAGTCTTGCATTGCATGTTTTCATAAACACGTTTTTGAAAGGCTAAGTTTCAAATAGTGTTCGTATTTCAAAAGCCTTCGATTTCAAAGTATAAGTCTTGTAAAATGGTTTTCCAAAGTGCTCTTACTTGTTATATATTAAGAAAACATTTTAGACTTCAAAAGATTTCAAAACGTGTGTTAAGACAACTCTCCGAATGCTCAGGAAGGTCGGTCAACCGAACTAAGGTCGGATCAACCGACCAGAAACTGAGAGTTTTGAAATATGAGGTCGGTCGACCTAATGGGTACTTCGGTCGACCGAAGTGATGCTCGGTCAACCGAAGCTTGGCTAGTGGATCCGAAGTGTCCTGTTCGGTCAACCGAACTCTGTTTTAAACTAGCCGTTTTCTGACCGTTAAAGAGTCGTTTTTCAGCCAAATTTGAAATGTATAAATACTCCAAAGCTTTAGAATGACTAAAACACTTTGAGAGACTTGCAAAACATATTCTTATTGATTCATTATCAAGTCTATACACCTTGAAAGAAAATGCACTTCATTGTCATGATCTAAATGCATTCAAAGGTGAATTTGCAAAGCAAGACAAAGAGTGAGCTTATTATGTTCAAAGAGCCAACAATTGATGAGCTTCAAATGTATGTATCTTTCACTTAGAAGAGTGAACTTCATTGTATTGAATTCCATCTTATTCCCTTTCTTAGTGATAGGGTTAATTGTATAAGTCCTACTTAGTGTGGGCAATTGTTTATAGTGGTTGTTTGTAAAACTCTTTGTGAGTTAGCCACTAGTGTAAAGTCCTACTTTGTGTGGGCACATTCTTCTTAGTGAAGTTGGCAAAATCCTTGGGTGCGGCTCAAGGTAGTGGAGGTAGATTCTTAGTGAATCGAACCACTCTAAATCTCTTGTCTTGTGATTTGCATTGGGTTTTGCTTTAGCTTTTGTTAAACTTGCACTTACCTAGAAAAGATTGGAAATAGTTTGCAAGATTTATATAAACCCAATTCATCCCCCCTCTTGGGTTTCCTTCACCTTAAGCAGTTTGTAGTATGGTTTTTGACAATAATATATTTGGTCATTGGGATAACATGTTGGTGGTGTTGTTGCTATAGGGAATTAGTATAAATTGTTTTCAATGTCAATTGCTCACGGTTCTTTTTATGGTTTTGATGAAATATTTTATTAACCATTGTTATACTGAAGTTTAGTTATGGATTTTGAAGTATTATATAAAGTATAATTATTCTTTTATTTTAAAAAGTAAAGTATGTTTTATGGCTCAATTAAGAAATCATCGCCCGCGACCGAAGCCGAATGTTCGAAGTGTACCCCCGGTTAAGGACTCGATGAGTCAAATTCGATGTGTTACTTAAAAGAGCCAAAGAAAATAAATATTATTTTGAAAAGTTAAATGTTAAAGAAATTGTGGTCGGTTAAAGGATTCCTGGGAGTCAATGTTTTTTTTCCCCTAATCGACTAAAGTACTATTTTACGGTAAAGGACTATTTCAAGTCAAGAATTTTCCTAACGAATATATATGTTTTTCAAACTGCTTGATTCCGGGAGGAGTTTAATTTCTTACTGAGTTGGAAGCTCACTCCTTTCCATGTTGTTTTTCAGGTAAAGTTAGCATTAGTGAGAATGATGAGATTGAGAGAAGTGCCTTTGATGATGATGTTATGTGTTTTAAGGATTCGAGCTTTGTTATGAAATGATATTTTTAATGTTTATTAGAAGTTAGTTTCCGCTGTAATGTTTAAGGTTCTCTTGTAAAAATTATTTTCTTTTGAAGTTATAGATGATGAAGTTTTAAGTTCATATATTTGTTTTTAACAAGCTTGAGGTTAAGAAGTAAGAGACCTTGTGTCAGTAGTATGGGCTATTGACACGGTCGGTCTCGCCTCTCGGATACGGGGCGTGACACATTCTTTGCCAGGAGCTTTCCAGGCATAACCAGTGTTTGATACTTCATAGTGGAGTGTTTCTGGAAGAAAGACGCGATATGTTATTAAGCAGGAATTTAAAAAATAAATAAATAAATAAATTTGAAGAGATTTAGTTGATTTATAAATGTATGGACAGAAGATTTAGATTACTTAATAATTATGGTCAAGTATAGAGAAAAATGAATGCAGATGAAATTTCCAACTCGCCTGTGCTGAACGTGGTTTTTTTCAGCAGCTGCTGAACGCAACAACAGTCGTTTGATGTGTGTGATTGCTGTTCATCTGGCTGTCAACAGTCCACACCCAATCCCCTTATTTCAATATCTTTTTTCCCGCCCAGTAGATATTTTGGCAATATTCCAGAAATATATCTCCCCCGACCACAATTTTGGCCCAAAAATCTCGGCAAAATCCATCAAATTCGGTATCATGCCGCTATTTTGAAGCTTCCATATTCCAAAAAATCCCCAAAATTTATTTTTCCTAATTTTGTTCTTCCTCTTTTATTTTTTATTTTTCAATTTTTATAGTTTCCTACAATGGTTAATTCCATTATAGGCAGTTGGAAATCACCATTTTCATTCACATAGTTGCTTGCAAATCATAACATACCAGTTGAAGATTGTATTGGATTTATGCACCAAATCAGAACGATTCATTTTTTAATCAAAACAGGCACATAGAAGTTAATGTTATCACGGTAATTTTATATAATAATAGTAATTCTCAGTCATAGATTTCACATTAAATATGATCTGATTTTGTTTGTTTTTTTTAAGGTTGAAAATGTCGACGAATAAGATCACATATTTTCTGGTTTGAATAATGTTCCATCTGGTTTGAATGACGTTTCTTACCGTTGTTAGTTATGTTTCTTACCGCTGTAAGAAAAACATCTAAACAACTGAAAAATATGAGTCCAACTACTCTATACCGATTAGTACATAATCTTGTCTTAACTTACTAATATCGAGATAATTCGTCGATCGCAACATTTGATAAATTCGAGACCGACGATCCTAAATTTATGATAGCATGTACAAGATTTTTCCAATACTTGACTAAAGTCGAGATTATTCACATATCGCAACAGTTAAAAATTTGTTATGATTAGTACACAATTTTATTAAAAATTGACTAAAATCACGATAATTTACTGATAATAAATAGTTCAAATATTCGAATCATACGGTCCCAAACTTTTGATGGTTAGTACACGATTTTTGTAAGAATTTGACTAAGATCTAGATTACTCACTGGTTACAATAGTTGAAAAATATGAGCCCGATGATACTAAATCAAGTATGGTTAGTAAACGATTTTGTTTGAACATGACTAAAATTGAGATTATTCACCGGCCGCAACGATTAAAAAATCCGAGCCCGTCGGCCCTAAATCAATGATGGTTAATACACAATTTTGTCAAAATATTACTAAAATCACAATTATTCACCACCTAAAAAAGTTGAATAATTTGCGCCCGATGGCCCCAAATCTGTGATGGTTAGTACTCATTTTTTCTGAACATGACTAAATTTGAAAATTCCAAGCCCAACGAACCGAAATCTGTGATAGGTAGTACACAATTTTGTCAGAACTTGACTAAAATAATGATTGTTTATCGGTATAAACAATTGAAATCCACGCCCAAGATCCGTGATTGTCAGTACACATATTTTTTAAATACTTGTCTAAAATCGATAACAACATTAGAAAAATATAAGCCCGACAACCCTAAACCCGTGATGGTTAGTACATAATTTTGTCGAAACTTGACTAAAATCGAGATTATTCACCGGTCGGAACAATTCAAAAATATTAGCCCGACGAGCCTAAATGTGTGATGGTTAGTACACGGTTTTGTTAGAACTTGACTAAAACGGATGATTCACCAGTTGAAACAGTTCAAAAATCAGAGCCCGATTACTACATATGAGAAATCCCATATTAGTAGTCATAATCTATTTACATTTTTCTATTAATAGACTTCTCTTTTTATTAGACTGTTTATAGCCGCATCTATTTACGGGCCACTATAAATATCCAATTAGTGAATCCGGCCACTTTTCAGGCCAAAAAGACAGCACGTGCCATTCACACGAGATTTTAGGCGAGGGCATTTTTGTCCATTTTAATGTGCGGATCTGGGGTGTTGGAAACCCTAGTACAAACGGAGCCCCAATCTCAAACCCTTCCTCATCCTCCTCAGCCACTGGCTAATCCTTTAACTGATGAGACTCTCGATGATTCCAATCTTCCTCAAAAATCCTCCAATCCTTCCAAAATCTCTATTCAACCCCAAAAAATCAGAAGGATTTCGTCCAATTCCGATTCCGCTGCCAAATCCTCGGTGGATTCTTCAGAAATAAGAAAGAACAACAATCATCTTTCACCATTCAATTTGAATACAATAATAATAAAATTGGCATAGAGAAATTGAGAAAATTTTCTTTTAAGTTGGTTTAAGATTATGAAACATAGAATCCCACCTGATTTCTTCAAATGCAGATGACCAATATTCATCATAATAATCTTCATCAATTTTGAGGTCATCATAAACCATAGAAGGACTTGAGAAACTCTCAATTCTACCACTAGTAGCCAACATAACCATAGGACTTCCATTTGTAAGAAGAAGCCTATTGTTGTAATTTTGCTTAGTAGAAATCATCAATTTCTTGTTGTTCTTCCTCTTCACCATAAAATTTCTCCATCTTCAACTTGAATATTTTTTTGGGACAAGGGCAAAAGGTGATTCTTCTTTATGAACCCATATGTGAATAATCTTGGAAAGATTCTTCTTTGAAATTTTCTTGATTGCTAAAATAAGTCTTGATATGGGATGTGGTGGGGTGATGGCTAATTTATGTTTCTTGGCAAGTTTGAGAATTTCTAGCCTATGTTTGGCTATTGAAATTCCCATGCTTTGAAGAAATTCATTGTTGAAATAAGATATGTCTTCTTGTTCTAATCGGACATTTATAGTGGCCCGTAAATAGACGCGGCTATAAATAATCTAATAAAAAGATAAGTATATTAATAAAAAAATGTAAATAGATTATGGCTACTAATATCAGTTTTCTCTACTCTATACATGTGATTTCTAGTACACGATTTTGTCTTAACTTTACCAAAATCGAGATTATTCGTTGATTGCAACAATTAATAAGTCCGAGTCTGACGATCCTAAATCCACAGTGGTTAATACACGATTTTGTCAAAACTTGACCAAAATCGAGATTATTTACCGATCGCAAAGATTTCGATGGCCCAAAATTCGTGATGTTTTTAGTACATGATTTTATCAATACTTGACTAAAATCACGATTATTTATTGGTCAAAAGTAGTTTAAATATTCGAATCCGACAATCTCAAATTTGTGATAACGTACACGGTTTTTGTAAAAATTTGGCAAAAATCTAGATTACTCATCGGTAACAATAGTTTAAAAGTCTGAGCCCGTAACCTGAAATCATTGATAAACAGTACACGATTTTGTTTGAACATGACTAAAATTGAGATTATTCACCGGTCGCAAAAATTAAAATATTCGAGCCCGTCGACCCTAAATCCATTATGTTACACAATTTTGTCAGAACATTACTAAAATCACGATTATTCACCAGTTGAAAATTTTGAAAAATTTGAGACGACTTCAAATATGTGATGATTAGTGCAAGATTTTTTCTGAACATGACTAAAATCGATATTATTCGTCGATCGCAACAATTCATAAATCCGAGCCCAACGATCCTAAATCCATGATGGTTGGTACAAGATTCTGTCAAAACTTGACTAAACCGAGATTATTCATCGATCGCAATAGTTAACAAATTCGATCTCGATAATTTTATCAAAACTTGACTAAAATCACGATTATTTACTAGTAGAAAAATATTTAAATATTCGAATCTAACAGTCCTAAAATTGTGATGATTAGTACACGATTTTTGTAAGAATTTGACTAAAATCTAGATTATTCACCAGTTACAATAGTTGAAAAATCTTAGCTCGACGACACTAAATCATTGATGGTTAGTACACGATTTTGTCTGAAAATGACTAAAATCAAGATTATTCACCGACCACAACGATTAAGAAATTCGAGCTCGTCGGCCCTAAATCCATGGTTGTTATTACACAATTTTGTTAGAACACTACTAAAATCATGATTATTCACCAGCCGAAAAAGTTAAATAATTTGAGCGCAATAGCCCCAATTTGTGATTTAGTACACGATTTTTTTGCAACATGACTAAAATCGAGATTATTCACTGTTCGCAAAATTTTAAAATTCCGAGCCAAAACGACCCAAAATCTGTGATGGAGAACACGATTTTGTCAGAAATTGACTAAAATTAAGTGAGCTTGGCGGCCCAAAATCTTTGATTGTTAGTACACAAATTTTTCAGTAGTTGTCTAAAATCGAGATTACTCATTGTTTGTAGCAGTAGGAAAATACAAGTCTGACACCCCTTCTACCCGTGATGGTTAGTACTTGATTTTGTCAGAACACTAAAATAGAGATTATCCACCCCTGCCTATTCAATTGATGTTCATGATTCTGTAACAGTTGGGCCATCATGCCCATCATTGCAGCCATATCAGTAAGCGCTGCTGGTGGAGGTGGAGGTGGCTGATTCTCAGATGATGTACCCGCGAAACGGTTACCTCTTCGACCATAAGTAATAATCGGCACTCCGTTTTCATCAACCTCTTGGTTAAAGTTGGGATCCATCTTAAGAATATGAGAAAATAACAGATATATAAACTGAACACATAATGTTAGAGCATATAAGACATATATGATAGAATAAACACATAAACATGGCTGAAAAACTGAAAAACATGGGAAGTTCGGTCAACCGCAATCATCTCCGGTCGATCGAATTTCGTCGCACACTCAGACTCCTTGCCTCGGTCGACCGAATCACATACTGGTCGGTATCTATACCTCTTCCGAGCAGGTTCGGTCAACCGGAACACTAAAAAAAAAACACATATGAACATAGAAAACCATCATTTAAACTCTACCCGACACCGTAGATTCATTTATTACTTAGTTCTAGACAGATTTTATAGCCTAAGGTTCGAACCACTCTGATACCACTTATGTCACGCCCCGTAACCGGGAAATGACATGGCAGCGTTCCTTTGCCAAACGGAACACATAACCCATAACATAAAACTCATACATGCATCAACGGAAGCTATAAACATACTAAGAAATAAAACCTCAAATAGTATATATAAAAACTTAACTTAAAAAGAGGTACATCCTAACTTAAAAGGAAATAGAACAACTTAAACATACTTCAAAGTTAATCACACTTAGTCTATTTCAGAACAGTAAAGTGAGCTAGACGTCTATAAAGTGCCCTCTCCTTGATACTCGAATACGTCGTCTCCCACGTACCCTTCGTAGCTAACATTTTGCTCATCTGAAAAGGAAAGGTGGATAAGGGTGAGCAAAACCAACTATTGCTCAGTAAGATTCCTTCAACCTTGGGATGAAGAAATATATAGACACTTAATTAAAACAATTTATGCATCCCGAAAATATTTCATAACTTTAAAAACATAATCACCAATAAAGCAGTAAAATCATGGTATGCAAAATACTTCTGATTTCTTAGAATATTGGGAGTGCAGAATCGCCGCCCATACAACGACCCTACACTCTTACCCTTCCACCCGAGAAATCATAAATACATGCGACTCAACCTTCTAGCTACCTCGACAGCTTTAGGAATGACGGTTGAGCACCCGCCATTCTTACCCCTCCACTGCGAGGCCGCTAGGAAGTGAAGGTTCTAGCCTAACGTATACGTGGGAATGCCTAGCTTCTCACTAGCTCGAGTACAGACGATGGCCGTCGTCTACACCCTTACTACGGAACAGCTAAACAACTCCAAAACCTGAAAAACAATTAGAAAACGACTTCCATTTCCCTGCAAAACCCGCTCACATCAAATATCAAATGCAAACATCATATATCGTTGTATACTATTCGTGACATCGTACATCATGACTTGATGTTTGGGCCTCTCCCAACATCTTATCTATGTATTTATCATATAACACAACTCTACATGCTACATCTTATCCCAAATTAGGTACATTGACTCTTCATGAAATCCATAACATAACATAACATAAGCATAACATAAATATATTGGATCCTTTCTTAGTCAATGTCTCTAATGGGATCCTTTTTTGGTCTTTTTAGGAAGAGGAAAGTTAGGTGCTTTATAAAGGATTTATCATGTGAGAAATTTTTTTTGGTGTGTTTTAGTAATCTGTTTTTGAAATTATCATGAGGGTTCTCTTTAGATTCTTGATTTATGGAGTTATTTGTTGTTACTTTCACCAAACATGGAATTGAGAATTTTAATGGTGATGAAGATGAAGATATCCATGGTTGGAATTGAGAAGAAGGGTTGAAGAAGAAGATGAAATTTGAGGAGAAGAAGGTTTGAGAGAGAAGATGAAGATACATCGTAAACTTCCCAAAATGCCTCTGGGAATAGAGACAAAGAACTGAGGCCGTTAGCATACATCATCATTTTTAACGATTTTTGTGGCTTTTATGGACGGAAGGATGAAATTGGCGAGTTCGTAAATAGTTTGGTGATGAAAATAGTTAAATATTTTGAAAAAGGATGAAAGTGGCAGTCCGTTAATACGTTGATCTATTCATTCCCACTAAACATGTGATTGTTAGTACACAATTTTGTCCGAACTTGATTGAATTCGAGATTATTCACTAGTCACAATATTCGAAAATCCAAGCCCGATGGACCTAAATCTTTGTATGGTTAGTACACGATTTTGTTAGATCTTGACTAAAATACTGTTTATACACCAATCGAAACAGTTAAAACATCTAAGCCCGACTACTTCATACTGATTAGTACACGATTTTATCTTAACTTACCGAAATCGAGATTATTAATCCATCCAACAGTTGAACGATCCGAGTCCAACGATCCTAAATCCATGATGGTTAGTACAATATTTTGTCAAAACTTGAGTAAAATCTAGATTATTACCGATCGCAACAGTTGAAAAATTCGAACTCGCTAGCCCAAAATCCGTGATGGTTAGTAAGTGATTTTTATCAAAACTTGACTAAAATCACGATTAATTATTAGTAAAAAATAGTTAAAATATTCGAATCCGACGGTCCCAAATTTGTGATGGTTAATACAATTTTTGGAAGAATTCGACTAAAATCTAGATGACTCACTGGTTATAAAAGTTGAAAATTCTGAGCCCGACGATACTAAATCATTGATGGTTAGTATACGATTTTGTTTGAACATGACTAAAATAAAGATTATTCACCGGCCATAACGATTAAAAATCCGAGCCCGTCGGCCTTAAATCCATGATGGTTTGTACACAATTTAGTCAGAACATTACTAAAATTATGATTATTCACCACCCAAAAAAGTTGAATAATTTAGCCCAATGACCACAAATATGTGATGTAATGTACACAATTTGTTTTTGAACATGACCAAAATCAAGATTATTCACCGTTCGCAAAATTTGAAAATTATGAGCCCAACGACCCAAAATCTGTGATGATTAGTTCACGATTTTGTAAGAACATGATTAAAATAACGATTATTTATTGATAAAAACAGTTGGAAAATTGAGCTCGGTGATCCAAAATCTTTGGGTTTTACTACAAAGATTTTTAAGTACTTGTCTAAAATTGAGAATACTCATAGTTCGCAGAAGTAGAAAAATACAAGTCCGACACACCTAAACCTATGATGGTTAGTACACGATTTTGTCCGAACTTGACTAAAATCGAGATGATTCACAAGTCACAATTTCAAAAATCAGAGCCCGACTGACCTAAATCTGTGATGGTTAATACACGATTTTGTTAGAACTTGACTAAAATACTTAATATTCACCAGTCGAAATAGTTGAAAAATATGAGTTCGACTACTTCATTCCGATTAGTACACGATTTTGTCTTAACTTACCAAAATTGAGATTATTCACCCATCGCAACAGTTGGTAAATCCGAGTCTTACGATCCTAAATCTATGATGGTTAGTACAAGATTGTCAAAAGTTGACTAAAATCTAGATTATTACTGATCACAATAGTTGAAAATTTTGAACTCGATTGCCCAAAATCCGTGATGGTTAGTAAATGATTTTATCAAAACTTGACAAAAATCACGATTAATATACTAGTCGAAAATAGTTAAAATATTCGAATCCGACAATCCCAAATTTGTGATGGTTAGTACATGATTTTTGTAAGAATTTGACTAAAATCTAGATTACTCACGCCCACAGGGCCCCCACTCTCCAATCCGATAGAGAATTTGGAGGATGTAAATCAAGGTGACTCATCGGCTTGACCAGACGTGAGGATTTGTCTTAGCCCACCACAAGAAGTCACCCCACATTGGAGGGTTGAAACTTCCACGCTGCGACTGTCAAGATTCAATCTCGTGTCCTTATGCACAATCTATGGTCTACCACCCCAGAACTAACTGGGCTGCCTTTGGGAACATACACTTACTCAGTGGCGGAGCCAGAAAATTTTGTTTGGGGGGGCACAATTAACATTGACAAAATAAATTCATAAAAGCATATAAACATTGGCGGAGCCAAAAATTTTTTTTGATGAGAAGGACTCTCGAGAAGAAAAAATAAATATTTACAATGGAAATTAAAATATATATCATGTTTGATTGTTGAATCCAAAAAGAACAAGCTTGAATAAAAAGGCCCCAAAGACCTTTTTTGTATGATTAGACCAAAATAAAAGGTCATTTAGAAATATTATGGGTATTAGAGATGAAGTTGGAGGAAACATGAAGGGCTTATTATTAATGTGAACGAATATTTTTTTTATTTTTGATAAAATCTTATATTATAATCTATTAGTAATTATGAATTTTTTGATGAAATTTTATAAATATTATAATCTCTTACACAATTAAGTTTGCCCCCCAGGCCCCCTACAGAGAGCAGATCTCTTACACAATTAATTTCAAAATGTTCACGGGATGAGGTGTTATAAAAACAAAACTAAAATTGTAAAATTGGAAAAAAGTTGTGCCCCCCCAGGCCCCCCCCTGGAAAAAGTTGAGGTAATGATATTTGTTGCAAGCTTGTGTGCTTTAGATGGGAAACTCTAGCTGGATACACATATATATAATGTATGTAATTTTTGGGTTTTAATTACTCTTTTTAATTATTTAAGTGTAATAATTTTTTAAAGGACAATTTTCAATTACACTGCAACAATCAAGAGAGTCTAGCGTGATCGATTTAACACTTATAACTTAAAAAGGTCCTGAGTTCGACACCATGTATCCCATATTTAATACTATTAGCATAGTTCAGTAAGCACTTCTAGCCTAAAAGAATCCAGAGTTTCGGGTGAAAATCGTATGTACCTGTGTATGTAACCATTTATGTGCCCAACCAATATATATACACACGATGAATGGTGATTGGTTGTGCACGTACGGAAGATTATTTGCCCCGAGTTCCACATCACATATCTCATGTGCAAAACTGCTAATTTATAGAGATTTTATTAAATTCAACCGAAATAATCAAATAATAGAGCAAACAGACTTTTAATTACAATGTTTTACGCCCATAAAAACCCAATGAAAACAAGGGGGCTAAATAGTGTTTTTCATCCCCAAACTATTTACGTTTGGTGAACAGAATCCTAAAACTTTGTTTCTGTATTTTACCATCCCTAACCAATTTGCGTTTGGTATTAATTGTCCTTCCGTCCAAAACATAACTATGCAAGGAAAATCTGGGTAAAAAACGTTAGTCAACTCCAAAATTATTAGGGGTATAATTGGTATTTGGTACCCCACCCACCCACCCACCCTCCCTCCCTCCCTCCTTCCACTCCAACTCCACCCCACCCCCGTTTACCCCTCGCCCATCCCACCATCCCCTCCAACTATATCTCCGGCAGACCCCCACCACCTCCATTTTTATTCAAAATGAAATTAGCCCCTTTCAAATCACCAAGGCCCTTTTGTGATTCTGAAAACCGGATGAAGGGGAAGGAGGTGGGCTGCGGAGATGATGAAGGTGTGCTGCTTGGTGGTGGTGCGGAGATGAGGAATGAGGAGGGGTGCTTAGATTTGATGAAGGTGGGCGGAGATGAGGAAGGAGGAGGAGTGCTTAGATCTGATGAAGGTGAGCTGCTTGGTGGTGGTGCGGAGATGAGATCTTGTGAAGGTGAGCTACTTGGTGGTGGTGCGGAGATGATGAAGAGGAGGTGGGGTGGCGGAGACGATGAAGGTGGGCGGAGATGAGGAAGGATGGGGGGTGGCGGAAATGATGGAGGTGGGCTGCTGGAGG
The DNA here is from genome assembly GCA_026122235.1 of Vinca minor. Classification (NCBI taxonomy): domain Eukaryota; kingdom Viridiplantae; phylum Streptophyta; class Magnoliopsida; order Gentianales; family Apocynaceae; genus Vinca; species Vinca minor. The sequence continues at coordinate 49,027 of JAOCZM010000142.1, forward strand.
TGGTGCGGAGATGATGAAGGTGGGCGGAGATGAGGAATGAGGAGGGGTGGCGGAGATGAGAGAGGAGGTGGGGTGGCGGGGGTGGGGCGGAGATGAGAGAGGAGATGAGGGACGAGGTGGGTAATGGGTTTAGGGGTGTGTTATATTTGAAGTTCTAATAATACCCTTCAAACTTCCACCTTTGACCAGAGCAAATTTCAAAAATCACGGTTGACTCACTTTTTTTTGGACGGAAGGACTATTAATACCAAACGTAAATTGGTTAGGGATGGTAAAATACAGAAACAAAGTTTTAGGATTCTGTTCACCAAACATAAATAGTTTGGGGATGAAAAACACTATTTAGCCAAACAAGGGAAGCCCAAACCAATCGGCCCCACTTTCCGAATTTCGGACCCTCCACCACCACCACCACCACCACCTTCGTCTTCTCTGTCACCAACACAGTTAGGAAAAAAAATAAATATAAACACAGAAACCATTTTCCCAAACTAAACCTTCTTTCTTTTTTTCCAGAAAGAAAATGACAGCAGTTGCAACGACGCCGTCTCATTCTTCTTCTTTATTATTGAAACGTTCTTCTTCATTAAGAATCCCTAATTTTCATCGATTTTCAGTAAAGATTCCATTTTGCAATACTCCCAGATTGAGTAATAAATCGTTAGTTTGTGTTGGTTGTCAAAATAATCCCAATTTGGATTCTGTTTTATCCGATCCGAATTCAACAACGGGTTCTGGATTCCGGGCCAAGTCATCCCCAACCCATGATCACGAGTCTGCTATTGATTTTCTTACTTTATGCCATCGTTTAAAGGTATTTCTTTCTGCTCATGCATTTAATTATCTGTGTATCTAATTTTAATTTTTTTGTTTAATTTAAGTAAAACTTTACTTCATCTGTCCTAAATTTAATGTCCACGTTCTATTTATAATTCTATTCAGTTTTGGGACGGAGGAGATAATTGTCTTGAAAAAAAATGTATGTGAGCTGAACAATGAGACTCTTCATTGAATTGATATGCTTAGTTTGCTTGTTTGGAGTTGAATTATCTATGATTGGAAATGTTTGGAGTTAAAAGCAGAAGCAGGGGCCGGGGGGGAAGAGAGCGAATTCTGGCAAGAAAATGCTCGCGAGAAAGGTCCTCTGAGTAATGGTTGTTGTGGACAACTTTGCTTGTCATGCCATGCTTATCAGTTGAGAATGGCTTGGTTTACGAGTTCTTTCTTTTTGGAAGGAAATTAAGTTAATTCAGTAATTTTCCTTGTTATCTAGTTGACATCATGAAGAAGGATGCATGGGAGGATTGTAAGTATTTGGCAGGTTCATGATAAAATTAAGTTTGTGGCTCTTTTCTTGATGAACTTTCAAGTTTTGTTAATTGAATATGAAGTGTGAAGTAAACCTATCATTAAAATTACTTAAAGAGTGAAGAAGGAGAAGGAGAGGTGAAAAAGAATTGCATTCTTACTTTGTTGTGCCAGATAGATTATAGAGGGCAAAGCCAACAGAGCTATCGAGATATTGACTATGAAATGTGAAGTAGACCTGTCGTTAAGTTGCTCTACTGCTATTCATCCGTTGGCAATTGTAATTGCAATGAGAAGGGAACGGGATAAAAAAGGCGCATGAATGTTGCGATGTGTTTTCCTTTGCTGAAATGGTATAACTTCTCATTGTATTTCTTTAAATATGTGCTTGTCTTTCCTATTATGCACCATGGTCCATCATTCAATGCCAATTTAGTTTTTGGCCTAGATAAAATGTTTAACTGATTTCTCTCCAATTATTTCTTTGTCTATTTCCTCTGTGTGTAGACCACAAAGCGTAAGGGATGGATCAATCATGCCGTAAAAGGTCCAGAGTCTATTGCGGATCATATGTACCGTATGTCCTTGATGGCGTTGATTGCTAAGGACATCCCAGGTGTTAATAGGGAAAGGTTGAGCTCGTTCGAAATGATGACTTTGCCATTTCTGCTTACTTCACATGCATCCATATGTTTTAGTATGCTATGGTTTACTTCGTTAATACATGATAAACTGAAAATAGTCGGTATTTCTTACTTTTCACTTTTCTCTTGATTCCTTTTTTCCCCTCCTGAAACCAACTATAATTGAAGCAGTTTCTGGCTATCATATTCACCTGAATAATTGCTTTCCTTCCCTGTTGACCGTCTTGTCAATGTATGCCCCTTTTATGTGTTTCCCATTGTTCGTCTGTTGAGGAGAAGGATGGGTGTTTTTAGTTCAAATGTGCATTTAGACATGCAAAAGTGCTCCATTGTGGCTTTTTAAGTCCTCTTCTTAGAGATACATCAACTGAAGTTTTATACGCCATACTTTATGTCACCGTATGAAATGATACAAATTTGGCAAAAGAAGGTTTTAACAACCATGTCAACCTTTACAAATGAGAGCTAGGAATACCGCCCAGAAAGAAAAAGGAAAAAGATTGAAGTGAGTAGGCAGGATGTTATCGAATGTATAAAGTCCTTGGTGCATTTCCAAAACACTCAATTGGGAGAAAAAAATCTCAAACTTATTCAGCAGTAAATGGGCTTTTTGATCTTTTAACTGCCCTTCCATCTTTTTTAGATGCACAAATTTTCTTTTGAATGATACTTGTTCATTTTAACTTTTTGTCAAGGTTATTCTGGCAATTTCCTGAAACTGATAAGTTCAGATTTATGCAATTAGATCAATAGTCACAGTTCAAGTTTTTGGATTTTAGTTGTTGAAGGATATTACAGCCAATTTATTCTGTGCAAAGGAATGAGTTTCTAAATAGGATTTGTGTCGGAAAGACGACTGGCTTAGAAGGTCTTTACATTTTTAAAATGGCTTAAGAGGATTATCTTTAAAATTTATGGGTCAATTGGAGCTCTTTAGGCATAATTGGAGATTAAGCAATCTTACTTTTGTTACTCCTTCTGAAACTAAAGATAATTTCTAGAACTACAAATATTCTTAATCTTTTTTTTTCCACTTTGTACATTTTCTAGATCCTAAACTACTATTTTGATCTTTAAACATCTCTTTCCAGCTCCAACATTGTTGGAGAATTTGGTGGATATGGTTTCCTAGGTTTCCTGAGGTTCCTATCCATAATTCTGGGTGTTAAGAAAACAGTAAACACGTCTGCTCAATGAACAGCCAGTTCTATAGTTTTTCGAACTCCTTTCAAGTTGATATCTATTGTTTTACTCTAGATTATACTGATGCTATTTTTCTTTTCTTGCATAACAGCCCACTAATTGGATCTTTTTCTTTTTAAATGTGTTACAGGTGTATCAAGATAGCAATTGTTCATGATATTGCTGAAGGTCCTTAACTTCTGAGTTGTTTCTCATATAATTTTTAATTTTCACTTTACGTTAAGTATTTTGCATGGACTGTACTTTCTTTAGTTCACGAGTACTGCAATAAGATTTGATAAATTGATGAGGTATCTGGGTGAAGTTAGTTTCTTCACCCTAAAGAAATAGTACATGTTTGTGTACATTATAAGCATGTCAAATTCATTTTGAGCATGTCAGTTTGTGATCTTATAACTTGGCCTGAAACATTCATCTTTTATCATTTTCTTAAGACTGAATTTTCTTATATCGTTATTGATGCCTCACTGACCTTCAGAAACCTATCCTTTCTTTCTACCTATTTACTTATTCATGGTTCTGACTTCTACGTTCTGTGTTATAGCTATTGTTGGGGATATAACTCCATCTGATGGTGTGCCCAAAGCAGAAAAAAGCAGGCGGGAGCAAGCAGCATTGAAGGAAATGTGTGAAGTTCTTGGCGGCGGAATGAGGGGTACTTAGGAACTCCTCTGATTTCATTTCTCTAATTTTGATATCTTCTCTTCAAGAAAACTCAGTATGATTTCTTTTTTCCGGTCATTGCAGCTGAAGAGATTAAAGAACTTTGGGAAGAATATGAAAATAATTCCTCTCTGGAGGCCAACCTTATTAAAGATTTTGACAAAGTATAAATTTCTTCAATTCTACTTTTACTGTTTTTACCTTATGCTTGACAAATGAGTTTGAATTTTTAAATCCAATATTTTTGTTTTGTTTTGTTTTGTTTTGGTTGAGAAATATTGTAATAAAAGTTTCACAAAAGCCTTGCACATCATATCATGTAATTATATCTATTTTTTTTTTCTTTCTTCATCCTTCATCAGTAATTTTCAGCATATTCTTGACCATCAAAGCCGAAGTTGTACTTTTTCCGAGTTGTTATATCAACTATGTTGTTGTATTCAACATTGGGAATTGCGGTTTCCGGTATGAAATAAAATGTATTTGCTCTTACTCAGGACAACCATAATACTACTTGTAGTTGTATCAGATTTATTTCCATGCTTACCTAGATTATTAATATGATGAAAACTCGACTACAATCTTTTTTTCCGGTAAATTATCCATTCACTTATCTCCATATTTTTTTGCATCTAGAAATCTGTTTATCTTAGGTCCTTTTGCTTCCCCTCCCACTCTAACCCGCATTAACCACTTTGGTGCCCGTCAGATCTCTAATTTATCTCCTCTTCTTGTATACACCAGTATCTGCTTTTCTTTCAGGAACTTTCTGAGACTGCAAGTTTATTCTAATGGGTGATTATTTCTTTATTTTGTGGGAAATATTCTGCAGGTGGAAATGATTCTTCAAGCATTGGAGTACGAAACGGGTAAGTCAGAAATTGTTGCTTTTTTGCCTCAATACTCTCTTTCACGCGATAATTTTCTGTATCGCAATATCAGAAGCACAATTACACAATTTACAAACTATATCTTGGAGCATTATACCTTGTATTTTTTTTCCCTCTTATTTGGTTGGCAGAGCATGGGAAGGTGTTGGATGAGTTTTTCCTTTCTACTGCTGGTATATAACCTTAGTTTCTTCACTCGCATAGTAAAATATCGTATTCTTAATGAGCGTCAGAAATTTACTAATTTTTTTTCTTTCAATCCATTTGAAATGTAGGCAAAATTCAAACTGAAATTGGAAAGAGTTGGGCAGCTGAGATCCATTCCAGGAGAAATGCAAGATTGAAGAAGAATGTAAATTAGTCATCTCTACTGTGGAGAAAAAAGCTGTTTACTTTTCATTTTCAGATTTGCCCTATGGATAGAGTTAGATGTATGTTTTAACTGTAGAAAGAGGTGCAGTGGCATCATACTGAATAAATAACAAGGACCATTGATACTCTTTCGTTTCTTCAATTTTTATGTTATTTTTTATTATTATTATCATTGAAATCGGAATCTATAGTTTTAATTCAGAAGTGCTAAACTATTGGACGAAGAAGAGCTGGAAGATGTTTTAAATGTGCATGAGAGGTGGAGATTGGGATTGAGAATCCTACTAGTAGTTTCTTTTCTTTTTTCTTTTTAGATTTTCCTATTTGCTTTAATTACTACGCATACAAGTAGTAGTTGCGATTGCATATTACAAGGGCAGCATTAAATATGGAAATTTAATGCTTCATTTTAAGTTTCTTGTATTTGGATCTAGTCAATTTAAACAAAAATAATAATACCTATATTTCATAATATAAGAAATTTCTTTTCATAGTCACTAACATACTTTATATTATAAAACAAAAAATAAAGGAAAAAGAAAAAAGAACATCTAACTAGTCACTAGTGGGGTATGATTTACTTAGCAGCCACGACAAAGTCAATTACATGCAGACTTGGTCACATGGCTGACAATTCAAGGGACTAACAAAAAACTCAACACCCAAACATGTTTTTTTTTTTTTATAACAAACCTTTGGTAGTAATAACATGTTCTAATCAATGTCTGAATCTCATTTATTATATGATCTAATTAAGTAAAAGCACAACCCCACATATTAAACAACCTCAAAAAAAAAAAACAATTGTCAATATTGATCAAAACTTATTATTATTATTATATCCCAAAAATATCAATAACATTAAACTTGTTTTTTCTTTCCTCAATTATCTTCTTCTACCTTGGTATGTTTCCATAATCATATAATAATAATAATTGAAGGATGGGTAGGCAGGTTCAATCAGATGATGAGCTTAAACAAATGAAGGAAATATTCATGCGATTTGACATGGACAAGGATGGTAGTTTAACACAGCTAGAGCTTGCTGCACTTCTCAGATCCCTCGGCCTTAAACCGTCCGGTGATCAAATATATATTTTATTATCAAATATGGATGCCAATGGTAATGGTTTGATTGAATTTGATGAACTCGTTGATGCAATTTTGCCTGATATGAATGAACAAGTATTGATCAATCAAGAACAACTTATGGAAGTTTTTAAATCTTTCGACCGTGATGGGAATGGTATTATTACACCTGCTGAACTTGCTGGCAAAATGGCTAAAACGGGACATCCCTTGACATACAAGGAATTGGCTGATATGATGAGAGAAGCCGATACTAATGGTGATGGTGTTATCAGTTTCAATGAATTTGCCAACATCTTGGCTAAATCCGCCACCGATTTCCTAGGCATCCCTGCTGCTGCTGCGTCTGCGTCTTGATTCCCACCATCAAAACTAATCTCATCTTATACTGTCTGTCTGTCTTTATTATTTCTGATGGGACATTTGTTATTTATTTAATGTGGGATTTTGAGGATGATGAAGATGGGAGGATTGATTAAATTATATATCCATTGTTTAATATGATTGGTGTTTTTATCATGTGTCAATAGTAGTATTTGTGGTATTTATGTTCATTTTGCATGAGGATTATGTTATATGTTATGTGACCTCAATAAAGATATGATCATTTTGAGGATTATGTTATGTGACCTCAATAAATATATGATCATTTTGAGGATGGATGAAGGGAGGAGAAGGATGAGAAATTATTGAATTATCAGTATGCATTTCCATCATCTTCTTCTTCTCAAATGATTCAAGATCAAGCAACAATGGGAAAATCAACCTCTTTATTGCACTGTGTACAGGTTACGAATGAAAAATATAAATGGCCAGGATTTCAGAGAAATCCTTTCTTCTTCCTAAAGAAAATGAAAAAAAAACATCAACTATTGCCTCGCGTACCATGTATACCTCAATCATTTACAAGATATGTTTCACAGAATAAATATCCTAAATGTTCTAATATACAAACTCTCTGGTACCTGCTGCTACTCATCTTTCCACATATTCTACAACTCCGATAGCAGCTGGTTTCGTAAGTCCATAAATCTAGGAGACGACGACTAATCTCATCTCTGGCTGTCACTTGTGCCATCCAAAGGATTCGTTCTTGCCAAAGAACGAGCAGTAAAGCCAACGGTAGTAGTCCTAATTGATCTATTCCGGACCATGTTACAATATTCAGGATCTTCGCAGTATCCTTCGTATCTAATCCACTGTATCATTCCATGGTACATTGGAAAGAATCGCATCTGAATCGCGTTGTATGCAAAATAAGGTATCAAGGCTGAGATTACCGTAAAGAGTGTGATTATCCAGTAAGATGGGGCCGGAGCAAGGACTTCAACAAAGAGTTGGTAAGCGGTGGTGGAAATATTAGCCGGAATAGCTCCATATGCCAAAAGGAAAAAGTACCATATTGCGATACCACCCCAGATGAAGATGTGTTGTATCAAGGTGAAGTAACTCACAGCTAGTGCCATTTGAATGTTCACTACCCAAACAATGCAAGTGTACATTGTTGCCCCGAGAGCTGCAAAATCAGCAACCTTCCCGTCCTCCTTAATGGCTTGAGGATCCATTGCAGTTGTGACGAGGAAGAAAATAACGACTGCGGTGCAAAGGCCGTTGATCATCCAGCCGATTATACGTTTCCAGCTGAAAAGGACATTCTGTACACCTTCTTGGTATAACAAAGGAAACTGCAATAGGACATGAAGAAAATAATTAGAAACCATTCCTTTCATATCGAAAGATATTCCATAAATAATTCATCGTTATCTTGAAAGTTTCTGTGATAAATGTGGTAAACAAAATGTCAATGAAGGCTTCAATTAAAGGCGTACCTTCAAACAAAACCGAACAGATACATCCTGGTCAAATACTCCTAAAGCAATCGCTGGAAGTGATGTGAAGAAGACATTGTAGAGAGACAAAAACCAATCGTTGTAGGCCGGCTGCCCAGAGAAGGATGCATATCCTTCATATAGAAAAAGGGTGACACCGAACACGATATTTTTATAGAAGAAGTAGCATATCTGCAAAGAGAAGAAAGAAACAAATTAGATAACAGATTCAAGAAGATTTGTATTTTCCTAAAATTTCACGCACGGATGATTCATATGTTAACTTTTCACTCTGTTTTTTTCTTTAGTTTCGGAAAGTATCATGTCGAACTACATGGGCAATCCAGTAAGACAAAGTTAGTGATCAAAGTCACTAGTCATTACCATTGAAGAAATCCTTCGGTAGCACCAATGTCCATGCACCAAAAGCAAACGCTCCAAATATCGGAATTGAGCAATTGCAACATCACTTGACATAACAGCCTGCATTCCTTCAACCCCACTAATTCCAATTCCAATATCGGCTTCTTGAAGCATTCCTACATCATTGGCACCATCACCAATGGCTAAAGTAGTTTTCCCTGTTCCAGTTTTGACAAGTCTCGTAACCTGCAAATTGAGAAACAGATATTTACAAAATATTCAGCATAATAGAGGAAAGATTAGAGGTTAAGAGTAGAGGGCGGGTCATTTCTTGAACGGTATGAAACTCACCAGTGCCTTCTGCTTTGGTGATGAACGACAGCATATAACAGATGCACACCGAATTGCAAGGTCTAGAAACATATTCTTAGCGTCGTCTTCTAATGCATATGCAAGAGATTTCCCATCAATGATCAAGGCAAATGCATCAGTGCTTGATGCTTTAACTTGAGCCATCCCGTCAGAAATCTGTTGGACGACACTCCTTTTTGAAGCCTGTCGAAGCAAATTTATAGAGCTGAATTAATGACAAAGCGTAACTTAAAATGTATCTCAACCTGCACATCACCAAATAATCGAAAAAATAACTGCTTATTGCACATGAAATGGATTTAATTACCTTGGCGATAGCATTCTTATCATCCCCTTTTTCAAGTGCTTTAATTTCAGGGCTCTCTAAAGTTATCATTATCTGCTTCATTCCTTGTCTAAGCAAGCTAGCGGAAAAACTGCAAGATTTGATTTTGGAGTCAGAAATACAGGGACAAGTGAAGGCATTCTCAAATAAAAAACCAAAACGGATTCTCACAGAAACTTTACCCAATATTAATCGCAGTTTCCAGCTTATCTCCTGTCAGAACCCATATCTTTATGCCTGCTTGAGCAAGTTTGTCAATGCATTCAGGAACCTACAACAATGAAAGGACAATTGAGTCGACGAAAATAATTTCCATATTCATTTTCTGATGTTGGAAACTGATTTGTGAATTCTAATAACTAAAATCTAAATCCTTACCCCGGCTTGAAGTTTGTCCTCAACGGCTGTTGCACCAAGAAGAAGCAGATCTTTTTCAATTGTTTCAGTAACCTCATCAATCAGTTCCTCACGATCAACACTCACTGAATTCTTGGCCTCTAAGAATTTTTCATTAAATACTTTATATTCTTCCTCACTAAGCTGACGGTAACCTAGTATTAAGGTTCTCAATCCAGCATCAGCATACTCATTTACGTGTTCCCTTGTTTCCTCTTCAAACCGCCTTCCATTTTTGGCAAGTCTACCAAACATCACACTGCATTGACACCAAAAACCAAACTTGTCAGGATAATATAAATATATGAAAAGTCGATATAGGAATTCAATGTGGAGAAGAAGACATTTCGGAAGAACTAGTCAATCAAACGAACCTGTCAGCTCCTTTTGAGAGCAATAAAATCTTTTCATTCTCATCCTTCACTATCACAGACATCCGTTTTCTTGTGCTGTTGAACTCTATAACATTTAGAAGCTTATATGACCTGAAAAAAAGAGGGTAATTCTTAAATACATGTCACTCCAAATCTTTTGTCCACTAATGAGATCGTAATTAGGCAAGAAGAAAGGTCAAAGTACTAACCTCTCATATTTTTTGCCCGTTGATGGATCCAACTCGTTGACTGTGACAGTGTTTTGCGTCCTTTTATTGAATTCAAAACCGATTTCTCTTGCTGCAATCACAAATGCTGCCTCATCAGGGGACTCGGCTTCATATGAAACTTTTCCAGTTTCGTCATCAATATCAGGTATAGCAGTATGGCAGACTGCCAACAAACGAAAGAATTTCTGTAAGACATCACAATGAGGCTCCTCAACCCAGTTTCCATCCATGATCCGCTCATCATCAAAATTGAAGCCTTTAACAGCAGGGGTCTTCAGGTTATTTGGAGAACCATCAACACCTTTCTTTCCATTCATCAACAAAGGAGAACCTTTTCTTTTTGCCATAGATCTTTCAACTTCTGTAACACCACGTCCATAGGCTGTTCCAGCCACAGAGCACTTGATAAATTCCATTGAGTTGCAGGTCAATGTTCCCGTCTTGTCAGATAGTATAGTATGAACTTGGCCAAGTTCTTCGTTTAAATTCGAGGTACGGGCATTTGCGGGTTTATCAGTTTCTTCATAATACATATGAATATCTTGATTAATGAACATGCTCTGAAGAACCTTCACAATTTCAATCGAAACATATAAAGAGATAGGAATCAAGTAACCGTACAACATAATGGCCGTCAGAAAATGCAATATTGCAGCAGAAGGAGCTCTATTGGGATCGAAGAAAACTTCAGCACTGTCTGGCCGTAAATACCATCTTCTATGTCCATTATCCAAGTCCTCTTCCGTAACAATGCCAAAGTAAACTGAACCAACAAAAGAAATTGTAAATAGAACGCCGAATAGGAAGTAGATGATTTTGTCCATCTTCTTTTCAAGTCTGCTTCTCTTTGAAGGAGGGTCGGTTGAGTTCTGAATAACCTTTGTATCATGACCGGTGAAGATAACAGCTCCATAAATGTAGTCCGTGTTTCGCAGTTTAGAGTCTCTGAGGAGCAGTTGTTGAGGCGAAAGAGGATGCTGCTGCTCTTCAATGTCCATACTTCCAACAAAAGTATACAGATTAGCGTTTGGATCTTCACATTTGACCACAGCTTTAAAATCTTTAAAATTCGATTCCTCGTTCAAGGATGAAGTGACCTCCAACGCGTGTTTAAGTTTCAGGTTTGTCTCACCGTCAAGATTCATTGTCTCAACATAACAAGCTGAATCCTCATAACTGGAGGAAAGCAAAAGAAGATCTGCTGGAAAGAAATCATCCTTCTCCACCTTAACAATATCACCAACTTTCAGATTTTTCCATTCAGTCGGTTCAAACCGTCCACCGCCCTGATGTACTTTCACCTTTCTGCTGTTAATCTCCGTATCCTGAAAGCGAAATTTGCAAGATCAATATCAACCTAGTTGAATCTCTCAATAACATCAAAACTTCTAAAAACATTTCTCATAATATAGATTTTAAAGTGCAAGTGAGCCCTCCAGTAGTATATAATTCAGTAACATATCACTTACATCATGCTATGCTATACAAAAAAAGGACAAACAAGTGAGTTTTGGAGAACTATAACTAGAAATTATTTTACAAAACCTCGAGAACAACAATATCTCTGAGTTTCTAGAAATCATATGAAGAACTCAAAAACTGCCATAAATGTTTCCCCTTTTAGCAAGAGATTATGGTGTCATCTACCTATTTTTGGTGCCCTGAAACAAAAGTTTGACTTTGCTGATTCAAAAACCAACAATCAATCTCACCATTAACATACTGAAAAATGAAATAGGGGTGGAAATACATATTGTTTTCAAGCCAATTAATCAACAAATGACCCCAAGACTTCCGTCCTCAAGAAATCTTTCATCTTAAAAAAGTCAAACTTTATCCACAAGCTATGATTCAGTAATTCACCAAGAACAACAGGTAGCCCCAAAAAATAGCAACTTTTCTTTAATTCCCAAGCTATCAAATTGAACTACCACAAAAAAATTAAATAAATAAAAGCTAAGAGTACCTGTTGTTGCCTTCTCCAGTCTTCAATACCTTCTTTAGCCATGGTAGCCCCAATAACAAATATGAGAGGAATAATTGCACTAACAGCGGAATAAGGAGCCAAATCAGTGAAGGACAAGATTCCAGTAACAAGAAAGAAAAAATTGGCCACTCTTCTGAACTGTTCAAACAAGGATTTGGGCAAGAATGAAGCAATTGTATACTTGGTTGTCCTAACATAATTACCAGAGTAATTGTTTACGTTTGACTCAAAACCATTTGGTTCATTACAATATACTACTCTTGAGAAACCTGGTCCTCCAATCCTAGAATGTTCATCCTTAAATCCTCCCTTTCCACATGCAAATGAGTACAACTTGCTAAAATGCAACTTTCTTCTTTTCCCATTTCTGTTTCTATCTCTATCTCTTCCTCCCATTTACTCAAACTCAAATTTTCCAACTTTCAAGAAACAGATATTTTGGCCTTCAAAAACCCACAACCAAAAGTAGCTCAAAATCAAAACTTTCTCACAACCCACCAAAAAGAATGAATCAATTTGTTCCAGAAGAAGCTTTTTAGCACAAAAAAGCTTCAAAAACCCAAGTGAAATAACTCCAAGAAAAGAAATTTCAGATTCAAAACAGAGTAGTTTGAACTAAAGAATATATACAAATGTCTATTCAGCAAATGTATTGGAAGAGGTAAGAAGAAATAAGCTCAAAGATTCAAGAGAACAGAAGAAACAAAACAACCCATGATACTATCCTTAAAATAATCAAACAATTTCAATCTCAGAAACCCCAGAAAGAAAGAAGAAAAGAAGGCTTTGTTGTATTTTCCAGCTAAATTTGAACTGATATATTTGAGACAGATAGATATCTAAGATATGTAATAATGAGCCAGCCCTATATAATATCCAAAATGAAGAGGAAAATGTGTGAGAAATAGTTTGATATTTTCTTTGGTTACTCTCATAGGCAGCCCAAAAGCTTTGAACGTTGACCCCATTGGATCTCTCCTTTCCCTTTGTATATTCCTTCCTCATTTTGGTTTTTCGTTGACATATCTATTCATTACTATACTATGATTTTTTTTATTTTTGTAATTTTCCAAATGTACTTTTCTAGAAGAATATATTACGTGTAAATTGTTATGCATGTACGTAATAGCTGTATTTAAATAGTAATTTAGAAAATTTTCATTTATTAACAGGGATGAAGATTTTGTTCAAAGAAGTTAAGAGATGAAGAAGATTAGCTTCTTGGTTTAATAAATATAATAGATATTGTTGTAATATGATGAATGACCAGGCCCATAAAGCCCATAGAGGATGAGGCCCATGAACCAAAGGGTTTTTACCTCTATAAATAGAGGCCTTTGGTTCATAACAATATACACCGAATTCATATTCTCTCCCAAACTTTTCCTCTCCTTCTCTATATTATAACACGTTATCAGCACGAAGCTCTGCCAATTTGTTTTGAAAGAAAATTACTAGGTTTGTTATTATAATTATTCTATAGATCGCTTTGATATTGTGGCTTCAAATCAATTGAAGTACACAATAGATCTAACATCTTTGATATTGTGGCTTCAAATCAGTTGAAGTATACAATAGATCTAACATCTTTATTTGATTTAAACAAAAATACCGTTTTGTATTGCTATTAATTACTTTACATGTTCTCCTTGATATTCAATTATAGTGAAATCAATTGATATTTAATTTAATTTTAATTTATTATTATTATCAAGAATTTACAATATCAATATTCCTGAAGAATATTGATTGATTACTCCTGGAGAGTATATTATAATTCTTATATGTTGAATAATATCGAAATATTGTTCCTGAAGTAACAATTATTTTGAATTGTATATATTATCATATAATCTGCGGCATGATTTTGAGAATTTTTGCATCCAATTCATTGTATGTGATATTATTACTGTTTTCTATATGAATTTTATTTTATCATTACCTGCCTTGTTACGTATTATATCCTTTTGAACTATTTTGTTCTTTAGGGATCTGCCTTGTTGATTACACATTAATTTAGAGTAATTGTGTAACTGGTACAGGTTTTTATGCATGATTTATAACGGTTATTGTGTATAATTTATGACTTTTGTTATGGCAGCATATTCTTATCATTTATATTCTTATTAATACTATGGAAGCAATCAATATTCCATGATTCAATATTCAATATTATTATTATTTTTTTCATTTATTATTATTATCAAGAATTTAAAATATCAATATTTCTGAAGAATATTGAACGATTACTCTTGAAATAGTAATTGTATAAATTATCATATTAAATATTCTTGAAGAACATCATTTAATATTTTTGAAGAATATTATCACTATAAATTAATTAATTATTCCTGGAGAATATTATTATCCATTAATTATTTACTCCGGGAGAGTATATTGTAATATAAATCTTCTTGAAAATATCTAAATATTTCTTCTGAAGTAACAATTAAAATTAATTATTTACTCCGGAAGAGTATATTATAATCTAAATATTCTTGAAGAAAATAAATACAAATTGTTTAAACTTGACCACCAGAAGATGGTTAAATCAAGTATTATAGACAAATATACGACTACCATAAGATGTTGTATCAAATTATTATATACGAATCTACAACCACCAGAAGATGGTTGTATGATCAAACAAATCATTATTGTTTATTCTTAACCACTAGAAAATGGTTGCAGAATAAATACAAATGGTTTAAGGTTAACCACCGGGATATGGTTAAATCAAGAATATTATCGTATTTTATTTTATTATTTTTGTCAAATTTTATTATTTTATTATCTTATTATACATGTTATTGTAATGAGTCTGGCAGACGTTGTTAATAATAAAACCTTGAAGGTTGTTATTGTGCTAACTCTGAAACAAATGTAGAACACTAGAAGATGTTTTGCCGAAAGTCCATCTTGTGGCTTAAAGATCACAAAATATGAAATTCATCTGCAATGGAAATCATATGGAGAAAGTTAGTGATCTAATAAAGAAGGGTTATACCTTTTCTTACACCTGAAATTTGCTCTTGTAGTAGCAATTGTGAAAAATAAAATAAAGGACATGTTATTGATGAAATATAAAACCAATCAATTATTGGTATATCATTCCCTGAAGCGAATGTGGCTTAAATTTCATTGTAGAAGTACTACTCCTTATTTTGATGAATTCTTATTTTATAGTTTTGGAGGTGTATTCTGAATTTTTGGATTGTAATTTTATCTCAACTGTTTTGAATTTTTATTTGTAAGAATATATGTAGTTCTTATAGAATTATATTCTTTTAGAAGCTCCAGAAGAGTTTGCATGTTGAAAAGTTCTAGCAGAACAAATTAATTTATAATGCATAAGAGTTTGCATATTGAAGGGTTCCAGTAGAACTATTTTATTCGATGTCAAAAATTTGAAACAACAAAATTTATTAAAAGTTCCTGAAGAACTATAATTAGTCGAACTAGTAAATGAAAAGCTCCGGAAGAGCTAAACGATTAAAAGCAGTTTCAAATTATTGTCCACGATATAAATAATATTGTACAATTCAAGTAGAAATAGTCGATTAAAAGCTCCTGAAGAGCTGGTTGATTAAAGAATCTTGAAGAGATCTATGAAATCGATTATTATCTATAATTTCCTTATAAAGATTCATTTAGATAGTGGACAAATGCATTTTTAAAACATTGCTATTGTTATTAGCAAATAAAACATTGAAGAAATTGCTATTTATCTCTTATAAATTATATTGTACTGTAAATAATTGCATTGAAATGCATTATTGATTAAGCCTGAAGCTTACTTGGTTAAAGAAATATATTAGTTGACATGACTTATTAGACCATCTCAGATCATTGAAAATACGAAATCATGAGAAATTCGTGAAAAAAAAATATTTTTATGGATCCAGAAGTTTCCTAAAATATTATTTGAATTTAGCTACATATTTCAAAGTAATTATATTTTGTCATAGTACTATGAATATTGAGATTGAATATATTTTTGGGATGAATATTTTATTCGATGCATCGAAATACGTATATTGTTAATCCGCAACTTGAAGTTTGCGTTTTTCTTGATAAATTAATGAGCTCATTCTCCCATAAATATAATTTGTCTCAAATGTACTAGTGATATTATATGTCATCTAGATAAAAGTTGCATATCCTGAAGAATATGTTCATATATTAAATGATTTTGTAGAATCATATATTGCTTTGAATTTATTAGATGTTTCATTGTATTTTTTCAACTATTAATTTCTTATTTCTCCTCTTTTTAATTGGTTTTTATTGTTGCAAACAACAAGATTTCCACTTCAAAATAAAATGTGCGCTTATTATCCACCACAAGGTGTTGAGATTGGTCCTCAAAAGAGGATAAATTATATGTTGGTTATCAATCCTGCAGATTGGTATATATTGTTGCAACATAAAGAAGAGGAAATATATATAGCCGAACAAACTATTTCTATTCGTGTCTCTAGTTGATCCTCAAATAAATGAGTTTTGAACCAGAAGTTCAAAAGACGAATATTTAGAAATATTTTATAACCAAAATTCGGCTAGAAAAAAAAAATCCATGATATTTAATGTCCCTGAAGGACAAGCTATCCGTAATATTTGAGACATTGAAATGTGGTAGCATTATGAGTTCCAATAATACAATTTCTCGCAAATGGAGTAAATATTTATAGATGGTCAAGTCGAGAATATTAAAATTCTAGAAGAAATTTTCTAAACATGAATATTATATCATTTTTTCATATTTTATTTCTAAAGTTTATATATTGTCAAGGAAAAACCAAATGTAAAGAACAATTTTGGTGGCGCTAAACTTGGTAAAAGAGCTCTTTGCTAGGAATCCTCTGTCCCTTTCTCTGTCCCACAAATAATAAAATGACATGTATAAAAATTTTAATTAAAAAATTATAATCTAAAAAAATAGTAAAACTCACAGGATGGGTAAAAATATACACGTGACAAATATTTATTCGGGAATACATAAAGAAATAAAGAACGGGGACAGACGATTTTTTGCCTTTTTTGTGGTTTTTCCCCCAAGTATTTTTCATGTTTCATGTTATGCTTTGCAAGATTCTCGACAAATTAAGATTTAGGGGTAGATTAATTAGCACCATTAATAACGTCTTCAATAAAGCAGTAAAGCGGTTCCACCAGTATTCTGGCTGGAGACCACTAAACCATTTGGTGGAGCTCAATATTAACCAACCGGCGGGAAAATATTTATAAAAGTTCATATGATTATGAAAAAATAGACCACCCGTTTGAAAGAAATATTAAAAAAAAAAAAAAAAAAAAAAATTGATTTTCTTTTTAAAGAAAAATAAACTAGACACACAAAAATTCTAGTTTATTTTTAAATATATAAAGTATCATCATCTCTTTAAGGTAAACAAGCAATAACTAAAAAGAGTCGAGGCCTTTACATAGAAAGGGAGAGCTTTTTTTTTTTTTTGAGGCCCGAAAGCGATTGCCCCCGAAGGGGAAGAGTGGAGAATACCCTAAATTGGGAGATTGTATCTAGTACTGTGAAATGGGGCGGGGCGGGCCGGTCCGAGCGGGCTCAACACAAAACGGGGCGGGGCGGGCCTATTTTTTGCAGACCAGTAAACCTCATGCCCATACCCGCACCGCACCTAGCCCGCGGGTTAACGGGCTGCCCGCGGGCCCACCCCAATTCACCACCGCAGCAGCACCGACTCCAGAGACGGGAACATTTGCTGGCAAATTAATGAAGACCACATCCACCTTCACGACGACCACCACCAGATCCGCCATAACCACCACCACCAGATCCCCGTTTCCACCTTCTCTCTCCATTACCATTATCCAACACTTCAATCCCGTCACATTCCCGGCGCCCAAATCCCCCCGCCATCAAAATCCACAGAAATAGCAAGAACAAAGAAAAGTAATCCAAAAGATTCATTTTTTATAAGGTCCCAAATGAAGAAATCAAGAAAAAATGGCTATGGAATCAGTAGCAAAGAGTTTCTTGAAAAACAAAAAATACCCATTTTTAATCTCTTCATTTCTCTTATTAATCTTTGCTACTTTTCTTATGATTTATAATACCTCACCTTCTTCAATCTTCATTTCTACTGCTGGAATCACTACTCAGCCTCTAGACGATGTCGCTTCATCCAATTTTCACTAGAAAGTTTGCCAGCCTTCTTGGAAGGTTGATTATATACCCTGTCTTGATAATTGGGAGGCCGGACCAAGGACAACCGTAGCAGTGTCGAAAAATAAAGAGAAAGAGAGAGGAGCGGCGCCGGCTAAGGGGAGAAAACATTTTGGAGATTTCTCTAAAATGAAACAGACGGAGAATGACCTAGAATCCTTTAGGACCAAATTCTATAATTCACACATTTAGTCCCTGAAGAACCTAGAATTCTCTAAGTATAAATTTTATTAATTCGCAAAAAGCCCGCGGGCTAACCGCGACCCGTGCGGGCTAAAATACCCGCATTTTTGCGGATCAATATTTCCTAAGTCCATACCCGGTCCGCGGCGGGGCTGGACGGGCCAATCCGCGGGCTTCGGCCCACTTTGACAGCACTAATTGTAGCATGCCCCAAGCCGGGGAGGGAACTTGGCCTCACAAGGAGGAGAATTTATTGCCCCATAAGGGGGGAGATACAGGAATCGACCACGGAACCTCCGTCCCGTGGCCGGGTAACCTTACCACTTGGGCTACCCGATTCCTATGAAAGGGAGAGCTTGATTCCTGCAAAATGCAAAAAAAAATTATTTTTAATTTACAGTAGGTGATGATACTCCTAAATTTAGTATGTACTTTTACATCAAACAATTTTGTTTCATTAAGTAATTTCTATCCATGGCGTCTATTTTTGTTACCGAAAGAGGAGAAAGAGGTTAAAACCGATCATCAGAAAGAGGGAATAAATTCTTATAACTGAAAAGGTAAATGCAGTATTTTAGTTAATATGAAATTTACAGTGTAAATGATGCCAATTTATGGTCTAATTATCATGCTTATCAACCGGGAGAAGGAAATTTTAAAGTATGTAATCGATTTTTTTTTATAGGTGCTAACGTATTATACTTTGGGGCCGAAGGTGATAATAAAGCGTATTATACATTCAATTTTTATTAGCTTATAATAAAGCTCAAAAAAATAATAATAAATAAAGCCTATTTTCAAAAGATGGGCCAAGGACACTGAAGCAGTTTTATCTTGGTTAGTGAGTAAATTTAAAACTTACCTCCCCACTAATAAATACAATATACGTAGGCTAAAAATATTAATTCACAGGAAAGAGAATTGCATTTTTATTCTAATTGCATTGCATTTATTTGTTTGGATATAAATTTTAAATTTACTAACTAACCAAGATAAAATTTCTCTATTTAGTATGCTCTTCTTATTTCTAGTCATCCTTAGAAAAAAAAAATATATCTTGTAAAAGGGGCTGCCGTAACTTTTTTTTTTTTACGGGAGGGGGATGAAGGGATCGAACTCAGGACCTCGATCCTGAATCCTACGACCTTTTCCACTGGGCCAGTGAATCCCTACGGGCTGCCGTAACTTCGTCACCGTGTTGACTGAATTGACTTGTAGTTGTATTATATGACTCATTGACTACTTCTTGAACGCCCGAGGACGGAACCCCGAAGGGTAGAGGAGCGAGAGTACCCTAGAAAGGGAGATTGTAGCTCATCCCATGCCTGGGGAGGGTATTGCCTCACCAGAGAAGGAATTGTCTAGCCTCACCAGAGGAGGAGGACTTTCCCTAAGAAGGGAGAATATTATTGCCCTAAGAAGGGAGATATAAGAATCGAACTTGGGACCTAAGCCCCAAGTGAAGAAAGCCTTACCAACTTGGCCATCTGATTCCTATACTCATTGACTACTTGGATTGCTTCGATTTTGAAAGTTACTTCAGATTTATTGTTTTATTTTTACATACATTTATTCTCATAAACAATTAATGACAAAATAAAATTAAAATTCAAACTCAATCCAAATTTACAAATCTATGAATTTTGTAAGACTAGGATCTAATTAGAGTAAGTCTAGCCTAAAATTTCTGATCCCCAACCTCAAATTAATCTCAAGTCAAAATCAAAATTTCTAAATAAATTACTGGAGAGTTTCATGCACAAACTCAACCAAAGAGAGTTTCAGTCTAGGTATAAGTCACAAACCAGACTGAATTTTGACTAAACTCAATCCACGTACACCCTTAATGTGAAATTCCATTCCCATATAGGAAGAAGGTCCCATATTGGATGAAAATGAAAGTTGTAACTGGTATATAAAGTGAACCTAAGTATCTACTTTCATATTGGGATATCTCTTTTGGTATAACGAGTTCGGTTATCAAGTAGATGATCGTGCCTGCTATCAGACTCATGTGTCGGGTTACCGCGGGCTCGGCACGTAACATTTAACTTATCATATGTTGTTTAGTTTGATCCGTGCTATTTGCATAGCATGCCATTCACTCAAGAGTTTTAATTTGTGAGATTATTTTTAGGGTGAATTTTATTTTGGTCCCTATAAATGGCTTGTGGTGTCAAGTTCGTTCTTGAAGTTTCAAAAATGTCAACATCGTCCCTAGAAATGACTCGCATTGTCAAATTCGTCCATGTAAATAGCTTGCAGTGTCAAGTACGTCCCTGAAATTACAGAAATATCTACCTCGTTCTTAGATATGGCTCGTAGTGTCAAATTCGTCTTTGGTATTTAAAAAATGTCAACCTTCATACCAAGTTCAACATATCATTAGAAAAATATGTATCATAATTTGGCTATTTTCTCAAGAATATACTGAAGTTTAAATAAATCTAGAAAATTAAAAATTTCTGTAAACGAAATTCGAAACCGATTATAATGAAACCAAAAACAAATTACAAAAATATATATACAAAATTTTTTAAACATCGCAACATCACTTGGTAATGATTGTGAATAGTTTGGTTCTATTTTCCTTTGCCACCCAAAATGTAATTGAAAATTCATAGCATGGAACTCTTGAATTCTCAAAATCAGTGTCTAGCTGCTCCACGTTCTCAATTTCAATGATTCATAAAAAAAAACGTTCTATATTTGAATACTATTATTTTGTCTTTTACCAAAGTGTTGAAAAAGATGTGCTAAAAAATGAAATGAAATTATATCTTTAGGTAATGCCCGACATGTAGATTCTGATAATCGTAGATGATAATAAATTAAGGTTGTTAATTAAACAATAAAATGAAGCTAAGGTATTGCCTGGCATACTTTTGTTTCTTTTTTCTTTTTTTTCATTTAAATGTTAATAAAATATTTTTTAGTATTGTTGACACAAACAATTATCAAGAGCTTTTGCCAAGCTAAGCTTAGATCAAGCTGGGAATGAAATGGAAAAAAATTGAGTAACTTAGTCAAGACTCAAGAGCAAGTAAGGGAAGGTAACTTGTTGAAGAGTGTACAGTAATTTTTACATGTCAGCTTTGATGCCACAACGTCCGATTAATTTTTTTCTATCAACTCATTCTTTTTCCATAAATGTAACTCGGACCAAAAAACTACATAGTATATATGTACATAATGCATCCATCAAATATATATAATGCCAACATAGGAAAATTCAATCCTATGATCGTCTTTGCCGGACTGAACGCACAGTCCTCTTACCTAAATTGGACGGGGACCTACCTACAGATGTGAACTCCCCTTAATTTATGTAAAAAAGTGGTGGTGTTAGTCACAAATGACGGTTCTAGTATTGAGTAACCGTGTCAATAGACCAACTAGTCTAAAAATCTAAATAAAGCAGTATAATCCTTCTTGTATCAACTACCCTAAAATAAAAGAGAAGGAAAACAAGTGAAATTTCTAGAACTAGGAGGAGTTCAAAGGAAGCTTGATAAAATATTTAAGTTAAACGTTACATTTATTGGAAAACTTTTGTTGTTGAAGGTAAATCATCTTACCTGACTGGGTTACTCTTCCACAGAGTTATCCCTTTTCCTTTTCTAAATAAATTACATACAATCTTTCCTAAGTTTCATAGTTAGACATTCATTAATTTATTTACGTACCTTCTGCTTTATATATTAAGTCTAGGTTTTAAAAAGTAAAAGTTTTAATAATAATAACATTTGGAATCTTGCAATAATTATCCATACCTCTACAATTTAAGTTCTCAATCAATTCTCTCGCGGACACAAAATTAAATAATCTTTCTGGTCCCCGCGGAACGTGATGCCATTGATCAAAACACTTGAAAATCGAAATGAAACATTAAATAATCGATTAAGATAAATGGTGTACGTTAGCAGATCGCAATATCAAATGATGCGTGTCAATTTGCATAAGCAACAAACTTTTTGAGAATAATAGTAATAAAGTACAGATCTTGTGGTAATCGTTACAAGTTATAATAGAGTTTATTCGAAGTTTTAGCTCAAGGCCGTAGGTGTGAGGGTTTCTCTTTTGCAAAGATGTCTTACTTAAATTATCATATATATACTTAAATCGTTTTACCATTTTTAACAGAATTTTAATTTTTAATTTACTTATATTATTATATATGATTTATTTAATCTGAATTAACATATATTTCAAAAAACACATTAAAAAAAATATATTTTTAAAATAAAATAAAATAATGAATGAGCCAGATAATCAATACTAGTTGATAATTAAGGTACTAGTAAGTGACTGGAGTAGTTGAGACGTTACACAGCAAGTGATGATTCATTCTTTTGCACGTTACATCAATGCCCCAAAGTACGATTTTGATACTACTAGCGCAGCCCTTTGTTTTATTTTATTTTTTCGGATAAAGAAAAACGTATTTGGTGAATCAACTTATCTATTGTTGGGTGAAGTCGTAGCTCAGCAGAAGATTCATGTTTCGTTTCCCTTTCCATGCGAGACAAGGAGAATGGTCATTTTTTCTTACCATAGATAATTAAGGAAAGAAAATCAACTAATTTATCATCAAAAAACTATTTCTACTTTTCTAATCTATCACTACTTGTAATCTCAAATTCTTTAAAAGAAATATAGTACGGTTTGGATAACTTCACGTTAAAGCTTTTATATGGAAAAACTTTTCTTTATAAGATAATAAGTTATTGGGGAGTGATAATGTCAGAGCAAAAATCCTCCTGCAAGAGCAATTTATGTGCATGTGACAAAATTACCCCTCTAATATATTAACTAAATTTTTTCATTATTTTTTCTATTTTCTCTCCTAATATTTTCTTTCTATCATAGCCTGATCTTTCTCTCTCCCCTAGATTATTTTCTTATTTTTCTCTCAATCTCTCGTGATTTTTTTTTCTATATCTATTGTTTTTTTTTTTCGTTTTTTCCATTTTTTTTCCATTTTTTTTTCTTCTCTCCATCTCCAAGTGATTTTGTTTTCTTCTCTGTTTTTTATTATTTTTTCTTCTCTCAATTTCCTCACTGAATAGACCATTTTCTTGGATTGAATCATTCAACAACAATATAAAATCGAAAGCTCAATAAAAATAATAAAATTTACCTCTTTTACCGAAAGTAGTTGAAAATTATCTGGACACACACACAGGGGTGAGCAAATTCGGTTTTTACCGAATTCCAACCGAATTCGAATTGGTCGAATTTGGGACGAAATCGGTTTAACTACTTTTGAATTCGGTGTGACCGAATTCGAATTGATTTTTTTAATAATTAAATATTATTATTATTATATAATAATAAAATGTACCCTCCAATTCGGTCGAAACCGAATTCCGAATTCACCAATTCGGTCAATTCGAATTTGGTCGGTTTTTTGAGGTATGAAAAAACCGAATTCAAATTGTCGAATTAGCGAATTCGAATTCGGTGCTCACCCCTATATATATATATATATTCAAAGTTAGACAAAAGAGCTAGGAGAGATAATGAAAGAGAAGAATAGAGAAGAAAACAAAATCACTTGGAGATAGAGAGAAGAAAAAAACGAAAAAAAAATAGAGAGAGGAAAAAACGAAAAAAATAACAGATATGAAAACAAAAATCATATGAAAATAGAGAGATTGAGAGAAAAACAAGGAAAGAATATAGGGGAGAGAGAAAGATCAGGCTAGGATAGAGAGAAAATATTAGGAGAGAAAATAAAATAAAAATTAAAAGATTTAGTTAATACGTTAGAGGGGTAATTTTGTCACATGCACGTAAATTGCTCTTGCAGGATGATTCTTCCTCTGGCATTATCACTACCCTAAGTTATTGTCTCATTTTAAAAAATTAGCCCTAAAAAGATGAAGCCATTGAGCACCTTGCTAAAATAGAATATCCTGGACCAATGACAGACCAAAGGGTTGGCGATGGTGGTTGTTCCTAATATTTTTCAAAACGCTAAATTTTCAATACATTTTTTTTTAAAAAAAAAATTCTTAAAAAGTTACATCTCACCCCAAATATTTTTTATTTAAAATTTACTAATACATATGCCTTCTTATATTTTTTTTCTCTCAACGTGTAAGTTTTAGATCTGATCCTACCTGGATTGAATCAAACTCTTAATTAACTTATCAAGAGTGGATCCAACGGTTACAAGATAAGATGCAAAAAAGAAATTAAATATTGTAATTGCATCTATCTAGACATTTGGTTTGTTTTTCCAGCTTTAAGAATTATTCTAACTTGTCTTTCTAAAAAAAGACTAACAGTTGATCCCAAAATATCAGTATCAAATGAATTGTTTTTTTCTTTCTTTTGAAGGTAATATCAAATGTGTTGTTGAAGACAAATCGACTTAGTTTAGTTGCATTACCGTCGATTTTTTAAGATGTCTTCGACTTAGTTTAGTTGCATTATCGTCGATTTTTTAAGACTTGTCCAGTAAAAGGTCATTGGTTCAATTTACCTACGAAACAATTTAATATTGCATTTGTCAAGATTATTCTCTTCAGATCCCAACTCGAACACCGGTCAACAAAATAATGAATTATTGAAAATAGTATTAGTTCTAGAAAAATATTCATCCAATTAAGTCATAAAAATAATGGAGACAGGAGAATTGGAGCAATTTTCAATTCATACAAACATATATAATGAGAAGGAGAAGAAAGAAGAAGGAGAATGGGTGAATAATAATTTTGATTTTCCATGGTCCTCTTCTTCTACACACTCTAAAATATAACCGCGTCTGAATAAGACTTTTGAGTCTTCCTTTTCTTTTTCCCTTATTATATAAAAGAAAGTATCACAAATTAACATCTCCATATTCTGTCCCTTTGGGAACGTTCCATAGAATTTCAATGATATATGGTGGGAAAATGCTATAATAGAAATGGTCAAATGGTTTCCAAAACCTATTTAAATTACAAATGAATAAACCCGAGTTCTGGAGCAGTTGGTTGGAGCTGCTTAAACTGACGCCTATGACGAGGGTTCGGAATTCGACCATTGCGGGGTTTCACGCGGCTGAAAACGGCGTTTAAGAGTAGTATGGGCTAGGCTCTCCCCGTTGAGCGGTAACGCTGCGGCCCAACCGTGAGGCCGAGTCCGGATGTAATCACTACGTTGTCGGTGGATACCGGATGCCCCAAACGGGTAAAAAAAATTACAAATGAATAAGAGGTCAGCATGGTTTATATAGACATTGTTTTAATTTAAGATTTAATGTACTCGTATCTTTTAACAAATAATTTTATTTTTAACAAACTTAACAAAATTTCTGAATTAAACACTACTAAATCCTAACTTACCGTTTTTTTTTTTTTTTTTTTTTTTGGCAATGCTAACATAGAATGTTGAGAACTCTAATATGCGTATTTAATCAAAAATATTTTTAATTTAAACAAGCATTACGATTCAAATATTGAATGTTGTTATAGTCTTATAGATGATAACGAAACGCAACTTAAACGGCGGTAGATAGGAAGTTCGTTATAAATTGACTATTATCCATTCACATATTGTACCTAAATGTATTATAAATGTATTCGACATGTTAGGCCAACATTTAAATTAGTCCAACGTTAGTTTATCACTTAAAAAAAAGTGTGTGTATATATATAAACTCTGTCCATTATTAGCATAAGATAATAGTTCCTCCGTTCCTTAATATAAAATTTTCATTAAATGTTACGAAAAATAAGGAACTAAAAAATAAGATACTTTGTTAGTTAAAATATAAATATTATTATTTTAAATATAACTTGTATACCACTAATTTTATTTAAAAGAGTAATATTGATATATTTTTTTAAAAATATTTAATTTTTGTTTTATTTAATTTTAGCAACATGTAATAAAAATGTATTATATCAAGGAATGGAGGTAGTAATATATATGTCATCTTCTGAGTTGTTTCCTTGATCTAGATAATGAAAAAGTAGTACAAACTTAATTATGCATGTTCATAAGAACACCAAAGACGGCTCAAATTAATAACATTGGCTTTTCTCTCATGACTAAGCTTTGATTGGTCTTGGTCTTTGTTTTATTATTTAATTCTCACTACAATTCCACGTGTTTGATTCCGTCTCTAATAATATCTGATTATTTTCTTGTTTTTTTTATGAATTAATAATAATAATAATAATAATATCGTAGTCTCTGTCATGCATTTATACTTCGCCGTACTAAGCTTTGTATAATATTGTTTTTCTTCTTCTTCTTTTTTTGAAAATATCATACTCCCTCCCTTCTTAAAAATATAATACTCTTTAGATAATTTTAGAAAATTAAAGAACTTATTATTTTCATCGAAAATTTCAGTATTACCGTCTCTCTCACTTCTTTAGGATAAGAAAAGAAAGGAAAAAATATGGATGGCAGAGACCGCAAATAAAAGAAATGTCGAGGGTATAATTGAAATAAATTATTGATAATTAATAAAAGAACCTTAAACGACAATTAATTTGAATATCTATAAATCTCCTAAACGACAATTAATTGGGAATGAAGAGAGTATTGTATTATTGTAGTATTATTATATGTACTAACTCTGACGGGAAATACAGAAGAATGCAATAATATTGGATTTGACTTTGTCTCATTCGCCAGTTTGGCAGTACTAGAGGTTAGAAAAATGGGCTGTCTCCGGACAAATAATTTTAAGGTATTTGTTTAATGAAATGCCATTATTTGCAAGCCCCTTTCTTTTGTGGTTTTTTTTTGGTACTTGAAGAACTAGGTTTGGTCTGAAATCTATGCTGGCAACATTAACAAAGTAAATATTGCTTTAAAAACTGTTGTTCTTGAAGATGTTGGATGAGTGAATGAAAAAATATATTAGAATGTATAATTCAAATACATGTATGAATCTTCAAGATAGATTCTTGAAGGATACGTATGTGTGTTAATTTTTTTGAGTCATGAATCACATATTAAATACATTCATAAGACGAACATTTGATTCAAGTAATCTAATGAGATAAGATGAATGTATCATATGGTTCATATATAGAGGTTTAAATGGAGATTCATCCATTCAAATCTTATTCATGAATGTTCATAGTGTCTTTTGATGTGTGTCATTCCTAAACTCTATAAATAGGACTTCTTCCTTCACTTCAAAAAAAAAAAACACAAGTAACAAGAACAATTCTTCTAGTAAAGTTTTGTATCTCTCTCTTGATAATTTCATAAAGTCTTTGAGTGCAATTCCAATTCAGTTCGATTGAGAGTGTGAGATAATAGTGTCATTTCTTACACTCCGAGTGTTGTATCTTGGGAAGCGATCGTCTATCAACTGTTGACACCATAGCAGGGGTGAATTCAGCTTTAAGGAGATTTTCTTCAACATACCTCACTCGATAATCTTTGGTACTTTGTAATTGTTTTATTGTTGTTTAAGAGAACAAGGTATATGTTCTACTTGTATATTCATCGATAATAAAATAATTATTATCTATTGTTTATCTTTTGCATTAATACACATTTTATAAGGACTAGTTCCAACAGAAGACACTGTCATAAATATTGTTTATAGATGGGCAATATTTAGGATATTGAGACTTTAGAAAATTCACCACGGCTCCAGTGCGGAACGGGAAATATTCTGCACGTGCAGAACGGATTCTCATCCGTTAAATTAAAATTTTGACGGCTGAGATTAATTTAAAAGAACACTTGTTTTGATTTCAGAACACCTGTTCTCAAGACAAAAAAAAAAATATTCCGCACATACTGAAAAATACATGTTCTGTATTGGAACCGGACTGTAAAAAGTTACCTATCACGATTCACGAGTTCGAATATTGTGCATGTAAAAGCTCCGTTTGGTGCTCTCTTCTTTTGAGATCTGATACTAAAACATATCGAATTAGTCGTAAATCGTTAAATAGATATGAATATCGATTCGTCTTTTTACTTTTTACTTTTTTTTTTGTTAATAAAAGATTAGGCTGTGATAAATGTTATTGTAGCTGCTCCAACCTAAGAAACCTAATCGCTGCAGAATGTTCAAGAGATAGATTTAGGGAATATGAGTCTGTAGCTGAAGATACTTTTCTTCTAGCCGATGCTCTTAGCAACCAAAGGGCTTTTGAAAACCCAGTGCACCCAGATAAATAAGGAACTCGCTTGATTGGCGTTGCGGACAAAGAAATTATTGGAGTTACCATTTCATTTCTATCTAGCACCAACACGTTCTGGTTGATACTGATAGGGGACCGCTCGTGGGGTCTGATTAGCTGGAATCCCTCAAGGAAGCTTAGCTCTAGGAACAACGAACTTTTACTTTTATTTGAAAGTGAAGGGGAAGTTGACAAGTATCAGTCGGGGTGAAGGATAGAGGGAATTATTATTTCTGAAAAAAATTGCTCGCTGAGATTATGCCAACTTGGTTACAACAGCACACCAAACAAGCTAGTGCATTAAGCTCAACCGTTATGGATCAAACATTATAGGTCAGTCATCGTCCTCTCACAATATACCCACGTAAGTGGCAAGTCCTACATTCTCAATAAGGTTTAAACTAGTGATGTTCCAAGTGTTTTTAGTGACATAATCAATATATTGTGTATTGATGACCGGTTGGCTTATACTACATTCATTCCTGAATATAAGACTTTATGTAATGTTGCAAAAATTAAGTAATAAAAAATTAAGTTATTTTTTCAATTAAAACACTAATATTACTCTCTTAAATAAAATTAGTGGTATACAAGTTATATTTAAGAGAATAATATTTGTATTTTAACTAACAAAGTATATTGTTTTTTGCTTTCTTAATTTTCGCAACATGTAATAAAAATTTTATATTAAGGAATGAATGAAGTACTAAGAAAAAAACTTTAGAAATTGAATAATAATGCGTATTCTATACTTGTAAAAATGAATTGTTAGGTATAAGAAGAAAATAAATATCCTAATGGTATTGAAACTCAAGGAAATATGGAATCTAAGTTGGATTGAATTCCTGCTGCGTTAAATAAATTAACCTTGTTTGTCTTAAAACTTGTAACATTAAGTGAATAATTAAAGAGTAAAACGTTGATTCCCATTGGTATCATAAGAACTATAGTTAGAAAACCACCAACGTTGTTATTATAAAATAATGTTTTGAGAATTTCATAGATGTTAAGGTTAGGCCATGTACTGCACTTCTTTTAGCCGCCTATTCTCCTTTCATGGACAAAAGGCCCTTCATTTTCTTTTCTCAAAAGCCCATTATAATTTGAGTCCGAGTCGAGTCCTCTGAACCGGTCCACTACACTTATTTTTTACCAAAAAAATTTCTCATTTTCATGGCATGAAACATGAGAAATTGCGTCTTAAAGTTACTATTAAATCACAATTTATCATATAATTTATTTTAGTAATAAAGTAATAACTTAATTGATTAGTAAGATAATGTATTTTGAAAACGACTAATATTTTTTATCGCAAAATTCTGCAATGCCGAAGTGTACAAAATTGGGGAGTAGCCGATACTTGTATGAACCGTTGGATCAGCGACACGTGGGAGTTGGAAAGTATGTTATGGTACATAAATATAACATTTTTCTGATATGAACCATGTTCATATGGACATTGTAATCTAAAATTAGTCACGTTATCACATAATTATCTCTCTCCTCATTCTGTAGTGATGTTGCCAGTTTGTGAACAATAATACATTGAAAGTGTATTTTAGGTTACTTGAATTCGTGGACATGTCATGATAGGTGAAAGTGAAAGAAAAAAAAAAATAGAGGTAAGAATATTCGTCAACTAGATCACTGACACTTGTCAAAATCATTTTACTATATATTTCTTTGTTGTGTTTGGATTTATACCACTATTCTATTCTATGGGGACGCGACGGCATAGAGGGACCATTGTTACATGTGTATTATGTGAGCAACCACTTTGTGCACTCATTGCCAAAGGTTAGGTTAGTCTCCAATACATCTGTTTCAAATGGTGATACGGGATCGACCACTTTGTGCATTTATTGACAAAGGTTAGGTTTGTATCTCGTCCATCCCCGCCCATACCCCCAATTATTGGGGATTTAATGGGTTATGCTATTGTTGTTGTTGTATTCTATTCTATGGGAATTGAATCCTCTCTAAAATATTATAACATTTTCTATGATATTTATATTCATGATTATAATTATGTTTGAAGTGTATCTTTTGAAGATTAGAGTTTATCTTGTTTAAATTAGAATATTCGAATAAAAAGTTTCAATAAAAGTTATAAGAAGTGGTATGCAAAATCTTATAGAAGATTTATTGATTTACAATAATATGTGTTGTTTTTCAAAAGACAATACACAATCATGATCTAAAGATGTGTACTAAGTAAATTGTATTTTGTGTAGCAGTTCGACAAACATAAAGGTAAATTATATTAGGCAAATTTTATTCAACGTGTAATTTTTAGAAAAAGTTTGAACTCAAATGGAAAGTAAAATTATTAGTAATCTTGCCAATTCAGCCAATTGGTTAGTAACAATCATTTATCACTATGGTAGTTTTGATTTATTTTTCTTCAAGTCAATTGGTTAGTAAACATTAGGATTTTTTTGATATGAACCATGTCCATATGGATTTTATGATCCAAAATTAGTCATATCATCACATAATTGTCTCTCTCCTCATTCTATAGTGATGTGACCAGGTTTGGACCAAATGATCCAATGAACCTGATCCATTTCAGAAATATCCATAAACATTTAGGTACTCCACAAGTCTTACTAGGTGGTAACTTGAGAGGGGCAGGTCAAGAGTGCCATAGCCCAGTGGGGATGGCCTCTGCCCACGACCATGAGGTCGCGGGTTCGACACTCTCTCCCTACATGGGGCTAAATAATTTCCACCTCCTTTCTGTGAGGTCCACTTCCTTCCTGTGAGATCATACAAAAAACTTGAGAGGGGCAGAAGTGCAATTATTTACGAATATGTTAGAATATGTGACACATAATAAGATAAAGAAAAGGATAGGTCAGGTCAATTGAACAATGTGGTGCAATCACATCACTATATAATGAGAAAAGAGACAATTCTACAATGATGTTACTAATTCTGAATCATAAAACTCATGTGAACCAGATACATATCAGAATTTTCCATAATATAATTAATTCCAAACAAAAAAAAAAAAAAAAAAAAACAGGACCATTACAAACATGAAAATAAGAAAGATTATGCTAAACAAACTCAATTAAAAGGACCCATCACTTTGAACCAAACATTCTCAGCTTCGATTATGAGGA
Source organism: Vinca minor (assembly GCA_026122235.1). Classification (NCBI taxonomy): domain Eukaryota; kingdom Viridiplantae; phylum Streptophyta; class Magnoliopsida; order Gentianales; family Apocynaceae; genus Vinca; species Vinca minor. The sequence goes on from JAOCZM010000142.1 coordinate 80,736, forward strand.
TGTAACATACAGCATTTTCGTATACTCCCTTCATCCCTAATGATCTATCCGCATTTTTTTTAACATCTCAAATTAATTGTTCCCTTCAAAATAAAGAGCTCAATAATGATGTTTTTTCTTTTCTTCCAATTATACCAATTACATTGAATGTTGGAGAGAGAATTATAGAGAGAGAAGAAATTAGATTTAAACTGAGAGTAAAATTAAATAGGGAAATGTTTAATATTTTAACATATCGTACTATAGAATTTAATGAAATCTTAACTTTCATTCAAAACACAAAGTGAAGAGATAATTTGGGATAATATAATCTTTCTCAAGATGACTAGTAGGGTAAATTCCAATTGGTATCTCGTCATCTGGTGAAGTTATAAGTTTTAGACGAAAAGAGGCGTCTGGGGGAGAACATGCCCATATATCTTGGAGAAGCAAGACCATCAAGAGTCCTATAGTTGGGCATGAGATTGAGATAGCCTTTCCTATCCTCATGGGAAATATTTGTACCACATTTTGCTAACTTCCCAAACCACGACCTCTTCTTTGCTGAAATTTTATGCATTCCGTTCATCTTCTCGCACAAATATTGTTTTAGAGTGTGTATTCCTTGTTCAATTATGTCTGTTGGTGGCGAAACAAGCGGATTACCTGAGGACGAAGAGGTAATTTAGTTATACGGACAGAGCTGGGAGACGGGGGAATGACCCCAGTCCAAAATTTTAAAATTTTGCATTAGTTTCCTTATAAAATTTAAAAACTTTATGTTAAAAATACTCCCTCCGTCCTAAATTATCCGTCCACTTTATATTTTGCACGGGAACTAAGGTTTCATCAAATTATATAGTAGAATATGGTAAAATGTTAAACATGACCCTATTTAATGTTACTCCCAATTTAATTATATCTTCTTTTCTCTTTCTATTCTTCTCTTCCCGACATTCAATGCAAGGGGTATGATTGGAAAAATCATCATTAATGAACATTTTATTTAGAAAGTGGATAATTAATTTGGGACATGTTAAAAAAGAAATGTGGACAGATAATTTAGGAGAGAGGGAGTAATAAATAAATAAATAATGTTGGATTACCTTCAGCGCTTAACTTTTGGAGCTTCTTGAGACAACCAATAGACTCGGGCAAAGTTGTGATATTATTATAACTAACATCTAACTCGAGAAGAGAGACTAGAAGACCAATGGAGTAAGGCAAAATTGTAAGGTAGTGGAAATTTTGGCTAACATTAAGAAGTTGAAGATTGATTAGGTTTTCAAGATGTTGAGGGAGTGACCTCAAGCAGTTTAAACGAGCATCTAGAACCCGGAGGTTGGTGAGATGGGAGGTTGAGTAAGGAAGGAAAGCCAACTTGTTCGAGTTCACACAAAGCTTCTTCAGATTGATGAGCCCAAACCCAATGGTGTCCGGCAATTGACTCAGCTTATTGAAGTTCGCATTCAGCTCTTCTAGTGATCTACAATGATCCAGCAAAACATTAACGAGTATGCATACTTCAATTCCTCGGTCATATATATATATATATATATATATATATATATATATATATATATATATATATATATATATATATATATATATATATATATTACAAATGTAAAAGAATTAAGGTTTTGATAAATTTTATAGTGAAACATGATTAAAATAAATAAATTTACCCTTAATTAAAACACTCAATCAGTTCTTAAAGTTGTATTGAAAATTGATAATTTTACTTACCTGCAATTTGCAATAGTCTTGGGAAGAGATTGGAGAAGGTTTCCGGAAACATTCAATATCTTGAGCTTTGATAAGCAACCAATTGAGTTGGGAAGTGAGTTGAGTTGATTGGAGTGCACATCTAACACTACCACATTAAGTAATCTAGCTATTAAATATTCCGGTATATCCTGCAATCAAATTGAGGATTTAGAGAAATTATATAATGGAATTTTCTTTTCTTTTTCTATTTTTAAATTAGAATAAAAATTTCAAAATAAGGTCTTTTCCACTCGAACATACGATAAGAGGGATCAATGCTTGTAGCATATATAGCTCAAAGATGAACCGAGACTATTAACCATACGCGTTGTTGATGTGGCCTATTAATGGACTATAATGCTTGAAAAAAGACATAAAGATATTATGATGTAAGGTATAAAGTGAGAATTTTGTGTTATAAGTTACAAAAGAATTGGTACATCCTTTTCCCGGGGGAAATGTTAATTGTGTCACTTATTTAAGGCATTCAATTGTTTGTTACTAGTGGAAAAGTCAAAATTTCTCAAGTTTAAACACTGATTTATGTTAAACAACTTAAGGAAAGTTTTGTAGCACCAAAATTCAAAATCGTCGTATCCACCAAAAAAATATTTAGGCCTCCTGTTCTTAAGGTAACGAGTTTGTGCTCTAGTTCAAGAATATTCTTACAACTTAGTTGTATGGATTTGACTCATCTCTAGTGGGCCAGATTGGCTAGTGTAATTTAATAATAGTAGTTTTTTCAATTTGTTAAAAAAGTTCTTAATATGATATTAATTTCTAGTGACGAAATTGATTTTAAGATGAAAATCAAAGAACGTTCTTTGAGATTTTGAGTATTTTCACCAAATTAATTTACTTTTTCCATTTATAAAACAAAATCCTAAAAGAAAGTCAATCTAAATCCCCCAAATGTATGTAAGATTTTCATATGGTGGACCCCTTCCTTCACGCACAAAAGATAAAAATCAGAATAGAAAAATAAACAATCAAAGGAAAAGAGGTTACTCAATAGTCTAACAGACGAGCACCTGGAGATCATTGTTGGAAAGATCTAACTTGCAAATTGCTCCTAAATTTATAGAAGGATTAAAAAGAGACTCCAGCGGCATCCCACTCAAATCCACTATTTTCAACACTTCTTCTTCAATAGCCTCTCTTCTTCTACTTTGTTCTCTCTCTTTTCATATCAACCTCCATCTCTTGTTGTTCATACATCATCCTCACTTAGCAAAACACAAAATACAACTCTCATATACTGATAATTTCTTGATTCATACTTCTGAAGATTTAATCAAACTCCGCAACTTCAAATTATATAAAAAAATAAAATAAAAGAAACTAGAAAAAGAGACTGGTCGATCTATACTGACTACTAGAGATAACAAAAGACAAACAAAGAAGTATACTGATAATGAGTTTGGTTTTCTACTTTTTTATATCTAAACTTATATAAAGAACAAATATGAAACATAAATCCTAGGAAATTGCAAAAAAGTATGGATGGAAATAAGGTATATTACACGTGGGCATGACGTTATTACAAGTACGACTATATATGTTGCGTATTGTTAAATAAAATGTAGGGGAAAATGTCAACCCTTAACTGTCTGCCCACAAATCGTGGCATTATTATGTTTTTGGTTGACAATTTTGATGATGAGTTTTGAAAATGCTGAATTTAACTTTAGAATAGATGTGGAGGAGATAAGAAGAGAGATTTTTGTGCTAATTCCATATATATATATATATATATATATATGTGTGTGTGTGTGTGTGTGTGTGTTTGGCTGATATGTTTCATAGTGTATATAATCTTTTTTGTTTTATAATAGAAGTTTTTAAAATATTTTAGTACACATGAAGGAATGTGAAGTTATGAGACACTTTTACCTTTATACCCTTAAGCAATTTATTAAATCATCATTAAGTGTCAACCACCAACGTATCTTTATTTCTCTTTTTTGAATAAACTATCTTTATTTCTCTATTCAATAATATTGATAACAGTAATTCTAAAATATATAGGGTAAAAATTCAATGTGGTCCTTGTACTTTGACTCGAATGTCAATTTGGTATCTCATTTTATGAAAGTATAAAATTAGTCCATGGAGGTTGTTAGGTAGGTCAATTTGGTCCCCCATCTCACAAAAGTATCAAAGTAGTCCCTGAAAGTGATCCCTCATTTTACATAAGTGTTAAAGTAGTCTATGTCAATCTGGTCCCTACGCTTGGCTAATGGTGCGTGGGAAATACGCATGTGCCATGTTCTTAAAACAAAAAATAGGCAAATTAAAACTTTTAACAACCAACAAATATTTCATGTTACTCTTCTATTTATGGTAATTATAACCGTCAAAACTAATCCTCTTGGTAGTATTCCGTTCCATAATCCGACAAGCAAATAATCACAAAAGCAACCAATACTTTGATACCACTATGTTCACCCTCAAATACTTGATGTATTGCCCATGCCTCGTTAGCCCAATGGACAGATGTGAGCATATGGACCAAATTGACAGGGACTACTTTGACACTTTTGTAAAATGAGTGACCAAATTGATAGTGTCAGCCTCTTTTGGGGGACTACTTTGAAATTTTTATAAAATGAGGGACCAAATTGACAGCTCCCGGCCCCTTCAAGGACATATTGATACTTTTGTAAAATGATATACCAAAGTGACAATCGTGACCAAATCTAAGGACAAAATTAAAATTTACCCAAATATTTATATCTTTAAAATTTGAAATTTACTATCTTTGTACCTATGGTATGCCTAATATTTTCGGCTACGACTATTAAATCGAACAAAACCACTTGGATCGTAGGAGTGCAACGAAATGAATCGAACCAAAAGTGCATAAAGACTAACAGAGCAAATGAAGTAAGGAAAAACAAGGACTATAAGGTCGATTCGCCATTCACCATTCACCATTCACCATTCACCATTTGAAGTGGCTAAGCTTGCTCTCCCCCAAAACAACTTTCCTTGCCTCCATGTATTTTGAAAGATAGAGAGATTAAAAAGACACTTGCTTTAAAATCGGGCCGAGTAATATATTATTGAACATTGTAGTATTTATAAGTACATTTTACTATAATATATCAAATACACTAAAATAACATAAAGTACCACTGATTTGTACATTTTGCGTCCCATATGTATGCTTGTCGACATTGATACAAATCATATTAATCATATATTTTTTTAAGTGTTGATTGTGTAGGACAAAGAGATTCTAAATACTATTATGTTAGGAATTAAATAAAATTTTAAAAATAATATCCCTTTTAACAATTGTTGGTGGATGAAACTTATCTATTGGACAAAGGAGAAAGTCAAGAAAGCAAATGGTCTAAAATTCAAGTTCAAACGATATTTTTGAAATTTTCGTATGAAGTCTTTTTCAACAAGTCACTTCCGTCGGTCGATCGAATGTAAGGATATATATTGACGACCGACCCATATTATCTTCTTCTAGACATATCCAAGAAGCACTTTTGGATGAGTTTAAATCAGTTGAGTGGCCATGCCTAGGGATTTTGGAAGTGCAAGAGAGAAGAATGATCCTTCTTGAAACTCCATGCACTACTAGAAATATAGCTTGTTGCGACGAGATTTTTTGCGTCAGGCGTTTACCGATACAAATAATTGTCATTTGCGTCAAGAATGACACACCAACGCAAATAACGGTACGATGTCATTTTGTGATATATATTTACGACCGCTAATTACTATTTGTGTCAGCAAATTAATTCTTCGTGAAAAAGGAATTATTTGCGATGGGCTTCAGTCGACGCAAGAAGTTTCGCCACAAATAATTAAAATTTGAGACGAAATTATCCCGTCACATAGGAAGTTGATGCAAATGACCAAATTTGCGACGGGCTTCATTCGATCCAAAAGGTTCTGTCCCAAATGGTGGTCGTTAATCCATCGCTAATTTGGAACAGAATAATTACAGCGTCGTTGATAGCACCGCTATCTCAAGAACAAATCCCTAATTCTCTCGCCTATCAGCCCTTCTCCCTTCTCACCAACTCCGATCAGTACGTCTTCCCTCTCCACAGAACCAAAATTCCTCACCAACTCTGTTCGATGCCTTCTCCCTCCGTTCAATCTCTTCCCCTCCGTTCACAGGCCGGCGTATATTTTCCAATCCCCACTGAAAACCGAAATAGCTCACAACCACAACCCTCGCTGCCTCCACGGTTCTGACCCGCCCACTCCTCTCTGCTCTAAATCAACTACTTTTGTAAGATTTTGGGAGTTATTATGAGCTTTGACGTCATGGAAAGGTGTGAAAATTTTGATTTTTCGTTTTAAATTTTCTTTGGTTTGGTTTCAAAATTTGTATCTGCAAGTTTTGGAGGTTAGATTGTTTGAGGCGATACAACTTCTAAGAGATTTTATTACTTTTTTTGCACGGAGAATTTGATCGCATGGAATTGGAATTTGGATAAAAGATCAATTTAGAATTTGAATGATGTGTTTACAAGTAACCATGTGGCTTTTCAATTGGGTGAAGCAATAAGAAATAAATCATGTTTTGAATATTTATTTTTTTGAGTTTAGTTGAATTGGTTTGCAAAATGTTCAACTTTTGTATTTGTGTAATTTGTGTTGTAATTCAGGACAACCCATTGGAGGGATTGCTTGCAGGATTGATAGCAGGACCATCAATGCTACTAACTGGACTCAATACATAACACACAAGTTTGGCTATTTACATTTTAATGTGTGCTGCTGTATTGGCATCACTATATTGAATAAAAAGTAAACGTTTTGGGCATTTTGTAAGCCTCTGACTTGGGCTAATGAAGACATGTTTCTTATGTCTCTCTCCTCTCTCCCAGATTCTGTAAGTATGCTTGTCTTCCCTAACTTGAGAATTTTGAGTTATCTGATTTTGCATTTTGAGGTTTTTTTATTGCAGTTTTGTTTGAATATTTGGTAATTGTTTGTTACAAGGTTGCAGCCATGTTTTATAATAGGTTATGGAACTGGAACATTATTTTACTTCTGTGTATGTGATTAGCAGTTAGAACTCAAAGCAATTTAGCATGATTTTACTCATTGTTGAGTAATCTGAACTCCAAATTTAACAAAATTTTTTTTTCCATTTTGAATTTATGTGATAATTGTGGAACAAACCTAATAAGATAATGAGTAATACTTCAAAGAGTTAGTTGATGACGAGTTTCCGAAGTCTACTAAGTTCCTAATATAATTATGCAACATTAATGATATTGTCAATGAATAAACAGTAACTAGGAGCAAAGTACTTTATGAATTTACCTCTTTTGTTTATGAATTAATAGGTGAAAGATTCTAGATATATGCAAGCAGTTTAGCTGAGTACTTATATTTGTTCCTTTGTTGTTATTGCTTACAATGTCAGGTTAAGCCAATGGACATGATGTATGATACCGATAGGACAAGAATCAAGCATTTTATGGAGATTAACTTTTTTCTTTCACTATAAGATGCGTGTAGAAATTTAGTATAAAATAAATCTTTACTTGAAGCAAATAAACTTAGCAGAATGCTCTTATGCTTGTTACTTGTGCGTTAATTTTTTTGAATTCTTTATCAGATGAGATTATAAAAATCTTCTCATTTATTTTTTGAAATTTTAAAAAGTCTTTAATAAAGATAACTCTTTTGAAATTTTCCATATGGCCTTCCTTTCACAGATTTGGGTGCAAGTCCTTTCTAAATAAACATGGGGCAAATGATCATGTTATATACTGCAAGGAGTGAAAGATATTGCATCTGGCCTTTCTTTCACAGATTTGGGTGCCATAGAGAAGTAGTACAAGTTAAATCTATGGACAAGTTCTTTCTACATCTAGCCTTCACCGGGGACGTTTGTCTACAGTAGGAAATGGTGGTGTGGAGTCTTCTGGTCATGAGTAGTAGAAGGTGGCCTCACATGAAATCTTGATTGAGTGGAAATTGGAAGCATTTTGATTATTATGTTATTCTAGATTCACCTATTATTTTTTTGTCTTTTGGAAAACCATTTGGATAGGATTTAGTAATGGAGTTCAATAAGTTACCTACGTAATGGTTTCTTCAACTAATGATATGGATACTCGGCGTTTTGAATGGTTGTGTTTGATTGTTTTAGTATAATACATTTTTGAGGTATTATTGATATTATTTATTAGCTCGATAAATATTATTTTCGATGGTTTTCAATGGATAAGAAAAATAAATTTTATTCCTTTTGTTACGATGTCAATATTTTACCTCATCAAGTGGAAAACTATTTTCGACAGATTTTGTAATTACAAAAAATAATAAATATTAATTTTATTATAATATTTGTGACAGTAAAAAACTATTTATCGACAGTATATAAGGTGCCGCAAAATATGTTTTTGTGTCGGTTATTGCGTCGGCAATTATAAGCGATGCAAAAGCTAGTCGTTTTTGCTAAGTTTTCACGTCGAGAAAAAAGCGTCGCAATTAGAAAAATTTCCCTTGAAAAAACTAATTGCGTCAGGCGCTTCCCGTCGCAAAGTTTTTGCGACACCTTTCCATGCGACCCCTCATTTGCTGTCGCATTGCCGACACAAAAACATTGTCTCGTCAGAAAAAGTACTTTTTGTGACAGGCATCGCCTGACGCAAAAAATGATATTTTTAGTAGTGATGTACTTCTTTTCACCAATATCCTTCAACCCATAATTAGTAGTTTGATCAACAGCATTACTTGGCTTCCAATTCCACAACGTCAAGAAAGAATTGTCAACTTCAAGAAAAGACGTTAGCTTCGAATAATCAATCATGAAACTCAAGTCCTTCCCTGGTAGCAGAATGGATGGGTTCGGAAGTGGCGGCGGCTGGTGCGGGTGCTGAACTTGTTCCTTTGGTTTATAATATTCGTAGTAACCACCAGGACGAAGCCAACAATTTGTGTCTTCGCCCCTGCGTAGCCACCAGGGAGATAAGGACATTCTTCTTTAGGTAATGAATCGTAATTACTTATCATCGTTATATGTGTCTCAAAGAATTTGTGTTACCAAACTTATGATAAACTGATTTTATACAAGAATTTTTCATGAAATTCGAGTTGGTTTTGGATTTATATGTAATTTAGGAATAGTATTCGAAATAGGAAAGGAAGCAACTCTTTTTATTTTCTTTTTTTTTTTAACCTTTTCCTAGTATTATTAAGTATTATAAGTAGCATAACCACCGTCTCCAAATAGGGAAAGTCTGGCATTGGGTCCGTCCCCACACTTCTCTCACATAATTTTAGACAGGACTCACCTGCAAAGTAGGTCCCGCAGGCCTTCATTTCTCACAGGTACCCATAAGGGTTGTCCCATAGCTAATTTTTCCCTCCAAATAGGACTAGGATCAATTACGAAAATATAACCTTTTTTTTTTAAAACTTTATTTCACCGTTTTCATATTGTAATTCTTGTGAAATTTTATATTTTCAAAACTTCAACTAACATATAATTTGGATAAATATTATAAAGGTTATTAAAGTTTGCCCAAAAAAAAGGGCTTCAATAAGATTTGAAACACAAAAAAGTGAACCAAATTACATGAGAACACACTGTTACAACAACGGTTACATTTTTGGACGGATAGTAAACAAAGACTAAAAACTGCACCAAATATCTTTGCTGAATTCTTCTTATGCAATAAACATTAACTCCGCTATTTTGAAGATGATTTTCCTCCCCTGACCTGTAATAAAAATAACAATAATAACACCCCACCCCCCACAAAAAAAAAAACAAATAGTAAGTCGTTATTACAACAAAATAATATAGATTTTTTTTTATGTTACACTATCTTATTTCCAAATTAAAGGGAAAAGAATCGTAATATATCCAAATATAGATAACTAATTATAAAGAAACTTTAACATATTTTCATAATGAGTCTAGACAATAGATTAATTAATTGGTGAAACGCTTCTTATTAAACCACATATTTCAAGTTCAATGTCCACCGACTGTATCTCATCCCCTTTCCCCCCCAAAAAAAATGTTTTATAAAAGAAGAAGAAGAAGAAATAGAAACACGCATTCAGAACAAATTTTACTTGTTGGAAAAAGAAGAAATATTATACCTTCTTCTTAGTTTCCTGAGGCTTTGGAGCAGCCTTCTTGGGGGCTGACTTGGAAGCAGGAAGAGCTTTGGAAGCTGCATCACTAGGCTTAGCAGAATCCTTCTTGAGCCCCAATAGTTGAGTACCAATGGGTTTTTCAGCCTTCAATGATGCCATTATATTTTTCTAAGTTTTTTCTATCAAACAATCTCACAAAAGAGTATGAGTTTCCTTTTTTGCTGGCTGATGATATACCATTTGTCTTGAAATACTATTTATATTTAATGCAAATAAGTGGGGAGGAATAGAATAACTTGTTGGGGCAGCGGAAGCAAACACGAGGATAATATGGAGAGAAAAAGAAGAATAAATAAATCAACACGAAAGAACACCAATATTTTTACGTGGTTCGATCTCAACGCAGACCTACATCCACGACCCTAAAGGGTAAAAACTTTCATTATGTAATTTTTGAACGGAACAAAATTACAAACCCTCTCTGGGAACCAAACTCAGGAAACTCACCATCTGCTTTTTCTGGGGCGTCGCTGGTCATGGGTGATTTTAATAGTTTTTCGAGTTCCTTTGATAAACAAGGGGGGTTACCATTCTCGGTTAACAGTAATAAAGGTTTTTTGGATTTGATGGATACTTGTAATCTCCTTGAACTTTCTTTTTCGGGTAACCCATATACTTGGAACAATAAGCAGAAAGATAGGGGTAATATTCAAATTAGATTGGATAGGGGGGTTGTTAATGGTTCTTGGCGTCTATTGTTTCCTAAAGCTTCTGTGTCTCATCTTCCTAGGATTGGTTCGGATCATCGTCCTATTTCCCTTGATTGTTACCCCTCTAGATTGCTTCATCCAAAACCGTTCCGTTTTGAATCTATGTGGATTACTGATCCTAGGTCTATTGATGTTGTGTCTAGGGCTTGGGACTTTCACTGTTCCGGGTCTCCTCTCTTCAATCTTGCTTCTAGTGTCAAATAGACTAAAGTGGCCCTTAAACCGTGGAATAAAAATGTTTTTGGTCATTTGCAAACTTGCATTCAGAGCATTAGATTAAAGATTGATTATTTGCAGAGCCTAACTCAGAGTACTTTAAATATGGATAGAGAATCTAAACTGCAGAATGATCTTGTGGATATCCTTAGGAGAGAGCAAATTTTGTGGTGGAACAAGTCTAAAGCTTTATGGTTAAATGAGGGAGATGGCAATACTCATTTTTTCCACCTTTCCACTATCATTCATAGAAGGCATAATACCATAGATTATCTGTTGTCCCCCTTAAATGAGTGGTTAGCAGAGAGGGAAGAAATTGGAAATTGTTTTTTAAACTCATTTGCTAACTTGTTTCAGTCTTCGAGACATTTTTTCCCTTCTGATTTACAGGGCCTTATTGCTCCATCCATAACCGCGGAGATGAATGCTGATTTGTGTGATATCCCTGATGCGGAATCAATAAAGGGAATTATCTTTGCAATGAAATCAGGTAAAAGCCCGGGACCGGACGGTATGACTCCTTGCTTCTTTAAACATTACTGGAATATTGTTGGTAATAAGGTGGTCAATGCGGTTCAGTATTTCTTTAATCGTGGGCATATGCTTAAGTGTCTCAATCATACGTTTATTGCTTTGATTCCTAAGAACGAGAATGCTTACAAGATTGATCATTTTAGGCCCATTTCTCTCTGTAACATTGTTTACAAAGTGATTACCAAGATTATTGCTGACAGGATTAGGCCGTTACTCGATCCGATTATTTCCCCTTCTCAGAATGCCTTTATTCCTGGTAGAGGTATGAATGATAACATCATTGTTTCTCATGAGATCATGCATCATTTGAACAAGAAGAAAGGTAATTTAGGTCTGATATGGCCAAAGCTTATGATAGAGTCGAATGGTCTTTTCTGGTTAATATTTTATCTTTACATGGTTTTTCGGCTAAATTCATCAACTTGATCTTTGAATGTATTTCCAGCACTTCATTTTCTATTCTTGTGAATGGATCTCCGTATGGTATGTTTACTCCTTCTCGGGGGCTCCGTCAAGGTGACCCTATCTCTCCTGCTCTATTTACTTTTGTTCTTGATGTTTTATCTAGGTTGCTATTGAGAGCGGAAAGGGAGAATAAAATTCATGGTATTAAGATATGTAGGACGAGTCCGGTAATCTCTCATTTAATGTTTGCGGATGATGTAACTATTTTTTGTAGGGTGGAGGAACAAGATGCAACAGAGGTTCTGAATTGTATGAACACTTTTTGCCAATGGTCAGGCCAAGTTGTTAATAAAGAGAACTCTACCATTCATTTTAGTAACAATGTGGGTGGGGCAAGGAAACATTCTGTTAAGCAGATCATGGATTTTAAGGAATGCGATCACAAAACATCATACCTTGGTACTCCTTTTTGCAAAGGTAAATCAAAGAATATGGCTTTTTTTTTTCCGATCATTGAAAAAGTAAGAAGGAAAATGGCGAGTTGGAAACTTTCGGCTCTATCTCAGTCAGGTAGGGGCATTTTGGTTAAAAGTGTTATTCAGGCTATTCCTATGCATCTTATGCAAACTTACAGATTGCCTGTGTCTATTTGCAATAAACTTGATAGTATTACTAGAGATTTTTGGTGGGGTTTCAAAGAGAATTCGGGGCGTCATCTTTACTTGAAATCTTGGGATTCTATTTGTAACCCAAAACAAGTGGGAGGTTTGGGATTTAGGAAATACTTGGATATGAATAGAGCTGTTATTGCTAAATTGGGTTGGGAAATGATGGGTAACTCGAATAAAGTGTAGGGTTCAACTGTGTAAAGCTAAATATCTAAAGGGAAGGGATTTACTAAAGTTGGATGGACAGATGCTGGGAACTTCTTGGATATGGTCAGGGATATTGCAATCGATTCTAGATTTGAAAAAAGAGACCTTGATCAAGATTGGAACAAATTCTGTTGCCAACATTTGGAATGATGCTTGGATTCCTAATTTGGAAACATTTAGGATACCTCCAGGACAACATGATGAGAGTGTGTTTCAAACTGTAGGGCAATTGTTTATGGGAGATAGCTGCATTTGGGATACAACAGAGTTAAACACTCTGTTGTGCCGAGATATTGTAGACAAAATTACTAATATTATTCCTTCGCAGGAACATGACTCCTTGGTATGGTTTCCTTCCAAGTCAGGGAAATTTACCGTGAAATCGGCGTATAGATCGGTTAACCAAGAGAGGGCTTCTCATTTTTCGTCTACTTCAAGGCTTGATAACAAGGAATGGGGTAAGTTGTGGCATACTAATCTTCATAACCGTCACAAACACTTTTTATGGAGGATTATCTCGGGCTCTCTACCAACGAGAGAAAGGTTAGCTATTTGTTTCCCTATATCTGATGGTAGATGTGTTATTTGTAATGGGGATATGGAAACCATGGAACATATTTTTCTTAAATGCCCATTTACAAAAGCTTTATGGTTCTCATCTAGTTGGCAACTTAGGATTGAAGTGTTTCATTCTTGGAATGTGGTTAGATGGGTGAAAGAGATCATTAATCCATCTAATGGTGCTTATTGGCCGAGTGAAAGGAAAGAGGAATTCTTAAATTTTGCAACAGTGGTTATGGAAGAAACTTGGAAAATTAGAAATGATATACTTCATGGGAAAGGCATCAAACCATGGGATTTGATTTACATTAGCATCAATAAGAATGTATTTGCCTACTGGGAGTCCTGTATCAGAAGAACAATTAAAGGCCAATCTCGTGTCTATGATCAGGTATGGAAACCTCCTCCTAAAAATTGGTTTAAAGCTAACTTTGATGCTGCGTTTCAGATTGATGCAGGCGAGGCGATTAGTGCGTGCCTTATCAGGAATGATGTTGGGGTTGTGATAGGAGCATGGATTGATAGGGGTCAAGCGAGAACGGCATTTGAAGCAGAAGCAGCTGGAGCTCTTGAGATTATGAAACAACTGAAATTCAGAAAGCTTAAAAATGTCATCATAGAGGGAGACTGTTTAAATGTCATTAGAAGTTTAAATGGCCATTCCTCTGCTGACGAATGGAGGGGCTCGGAGCTTATCATCAAGGGTAAGGAGCTGCTTAGGCTATTTCAGACTTGGAAGTTGAAGTTTGTAAATAGGATTTGTAACTCTGAGGCTCATAATCTTGCTTATTGGGCTAGATCAAACGATGTATGTGGCTATATAGCCCCTGCGAATATCCCACCCTCTATCTTGTGTGTTAGGGGAGGCACTTCTTGTACTTTGGATCCTATTTTGGATGTTATTAATGATTAATGTTTACTTAGCAAAAAAAAATAATGTAGCTCCATTCAGCCAACACGTCGTTATGTGCTTATATATCAGGTTTATATACATCACTTGAAGATGTTTTCCTAAGCATATCCTTTCATCGCCATTTTTTATTATCTCGTTCAATAAAACTCCTAACAGGTGACTTTTTTTTCTTTTTCTAAAAGGAAATTCTTAACCACTGAAGTTTTTTAATACTTCTTTACGTTGAGCTTGAGAGAGGATAAATTGATAAGAAACAGTGTCGGATCTACATGGGTTGAGTAGTAGGCGGCTTGCTTTTCAAAGTTTGGAACATTTTTATTGTGCAACGTTTTTTATTTATCCCATAATTAATTTTATGTTTTGTCTCCTCCAAATTTTAAAATAATTGTATTATAACCTTTTAAATTATAATAACTTCTAACTTCACATCATAATTTTGTGCCCATAAGAAACATGTACAAATGTAATGTGATATCAATTGTATTATGTATATTAGATAGATGTATACCATTTTTTTTTGACACCCGAAGGCGATTGCCCCCAAAGGAGAAGAGCGGAGAGTACCCTAGATAGAGAGATTGTAGCATGCTCCATGACTGGGGAGGGAATTTAGCCTCACAAGAAGGAGAATTTATTTGCCCCAGAAAAAGAGATACGGGAATCGACCACGGAACTTCCGTCCCGTGGCCCGGTAGCCTTACCACTTGGGCTACCCGATTCCTGTGATGTATACCATTAAAGATGGAGTTGTATCATCAGAGAGTAGAAGTACTAAACTAGCCAAACCTTTCTTGTATTTTTTTATAGGATGGTCCAGTGAACACATAATATACAAAGCTTCCTTCTCGTTCTCATTCTCATTCTCATTCTTACTAGGACGAAGGTAGGAATTTGGCGTTGAGGACGAAACTGTAACAGTATGTGGAACTACATATAAAAACGGCAAAAAAATTTTGGGGGTCAAAACTGATAAAATATTCCGAGCTACATATAAAATTTACCATACCTAATAATATTTTTAAAAATCTCGGGGGCGACTGCCCTCTTGCGCTCTTCCTGTCTTTGCCCTTGATTCTTACACAAAGGATATCAATGAATCGAGTAGTTTTATCTTGGGTAGTGAATAAGTTTAAAACTTACATCCAAATCAATATATGCAATACACGTAGGTCAAAAGTGCCAATTCATAGGGAAAAAATGACTTTTTATCGTACTTGTATTGCATTTATTGGTCTGGATATAAGTTTAAAACTTACTCACTAACCAAAATAAAATTTCTCAATTAAATATATGTATAGGCTAAAGAAACTAAATAATACTTCTCTCATAAAGAAACTAAATAATACTTCTCTCAAGGAAAATTATCTGGATATAGTCTATGTGGACTTTGTAGTGTATAATTATCCACATTATTATAAGAGTATTTATCTCTACATCATGTAATGATGTGAAGAATTGTAAACCACAAAGTTCTTTCACCCATATTCATTCATGACAGTCTTATCCAAATCTCAATTACCAATTTAAAGCAACATATATAGTTAATCAATTTCCAATAAAATAGTGCCCCTTTAGGAAGCTTATGAAACACCTCCAATGGGGTCATCACCGTCTCCGCCACCAGACCTTTCTTCTCTGACATTGGCCGAGAAGCTAAACAAGAACCCAAAAGAAGGAAGACAAGAAAACAAATACTATGGAAGATTTTCCATGAATTAATATTGGAGGTCATGGCAGAAATGAATATCCTTTGAAGCTAATTCAATTTTCTTTATAGGTTTTTGGTAAAGAAATGAATAAATTTGTAAGTAGAGCGGGGTCTATATATATAGGAATGTGCATCGATAATTCTCTAGTACTGATTTTATAAATTTTGTGGTTCAGAATTCTTATATTTTATAAAATAAGGATATACATAAGTAAGAGAAATTATATCTATTCTTATCCTAGATGATTCTGAATCAGATCTATGTGTAATTAAGGATATAGACAAGCCTCTTTTCTTATTTTAGAGAAATTTGAATAAAAAATTACAAATGTGAAAATATGGACCTGATTTCTATGTGCATATACAGTGACTAGGATGTGATGCGATCTCAATGTAAAAGGGCAAAAAATCCTCTGTCCCCGTCAGTGTATGTTCCCGTGTCTCTAACCAATCACAATTCATCATGTGTATATATAATTGAAACAAATATTTATATAGTAAATTCTGATTGGTTAGGGACACAGGGACATACACAAACGGGAACATGATTTTCACCCATGTAAAAGGGAACACGTCAGCAAGACCGTATTATCTAATACATAAATTGAGAATTAGCAGAATCAAAACACTTTTTTACAGAAACAAGAAAAAAAAATAAGATCTACTCACATTGATTAACCAAGCAATGGTGTGATAACCATAATAAATTATAAAAAGATCAACAACAAATTCGTAACATCTCAAGTTACAGTCTAATAATCTTACTTTAACTGATAATACTTGTGACTCCTAAAAAATTAGACTGGGCAAAGTCATATATTTAAGATATATAGGAAGTGACATTAGTCTCATATTTAAAGATTTACAGGATTTTTTACTGGCAAAGTATGTTTTTATTAAATCCCAAAAGGATTAATTAGGTGAAATAACACAAATACCCGTCATCAATATAAGAGTTATAAATTTGAATATATACAAAAGAGTTACAATGTGTTACAATTTCAAATAATAGTTTGGTAGAAAAATTCAAGCTTTAAAACTTATATTTATAATTATAGTTGAGCTTACAAGTGTATTTATATATATACTAGAAAAAATATCTGTGCTATGCACGGAAAAGTAATGTTTAATGAAAGAAAAAATGTCAAAGTAATTTTGTAACTCAAAACATGTTAAAGTACACTCTTTTATAGTTTTGTCAAACTTAAAAAAACAATGTAACTTTTCAATGTGGGATGCTCCTATAAGCAAATTAAGAATTTACAACCAAAGTAAAATTTAACCAACCAATCAAAATTTTATAAAATAATTAATTGAACAAAAATTCATGGAAATTACACGTAGGATTTAGAAGGATGTGATTGGCTGAAACTGAAAACCGACTCTGTAATACAAATATAGATAGACACTCCTTCCGATTCAAAATATAAGTCTTTTTAGGAGTTTTCACACAAATTAAGATACTAATCAAGATGACTAAAGTACCCCTAATTAATACTCCAAAAGAACAAATAAATTAATGAAGAGTTGCATGAGAACTATACATTTTGACAAATATGAATATATGGAGAAAATAATGTAAGGGTAAATTAGCCAATAAATGCACCATTCTTGTAAAAAGACCTATATTTTGCAACAAAAAATAACTCTTAAAAAAACTTTTGTTTTGAATCGAAAGAAGTATAAATTTTATGCACTTTAATTTTCTTTTATAGTCTTGTCATTTCTCAAATTTTAAAAATAATAATTATTTTTTTATGTGGGAGTTTTTATTGTTGTTAATTATCTTATTTGACTTTAGATTAATATTTTTAACTTCTATTATAAATTAAAATTTCTACAAATTAATACTTTAGTTTAGAGAGTTTAGAAAAAGATTCATTTGATTTTTGCAGTATAAACGAAGCGAATTGATTTTTTTTAAATATCCATATTTATTTATTTTTAAAAATATATTATGAAAATAAAAATTCTCCATTAGAATAAAAAAAATGAACATTGATTATAAGCTCAATCGAAATTCAGAGGACTCGGTCATCTGAATTACCCGTTATTTGTTAAAACTTTAACTATTTATATTTATATAAATAAAAAATATAAGAAGCAAATAAGCGGGCTTCCTTAATTTGATGGGCTAAAATGTCAACCCAATTTTGTAACTCAAAACATGTCAAAGTACCATCTTTTATAGTATTGTCAAACTAAAAAAACAATGTAACTTTTCAATGTGGGATACTCTTATAAGTCAATTAAGAGTTTACAACCAAAATAAAATTTAAATTAGCATTCCATTGAAAGAATTAAAGAAAATAGTTGTCAAGTACCTGCCAGAGTAGTTGGCATTGTGGCGTAGCATCCGGCTTGCAGGTCGGGGGATCGAATATATATATATATATATATATATTATTTCACTTAGTATAATTTCATAAATGATAATTTTATAAATATTTCTTTTTCTTGGGAGTAGTTTTAATCTATTTTAAATTTTAAAACTAACGATAATTTTTATTAATGTGTTGACATTTTAATAAAAATTATGTTTCAACAATATATATAGTTATATATAAATATTTTGTATATATAATGTCAATGTTATTTAAGTAAGATTTTGTAAGGAATGTTTAATTAGGTTTTATCGTTAGTATATGCTAAAAGGGCATTTAAGTCATATTGTGTTTAATTCCATTCCATTATGACAATAAAATATAGTTTTACAAAACACATAAAAGGAATCGACATTCCATTCTAGTTTTGCCTTCCAAACATTGGAATGGAAAGAGGATTCCGAAGCCATTCTGGGTGGAAAACTGTGAGAACCCGATTTTCTGCTTACGTGTTTTATGTGATTATAATTTGTCATCATGTATATTTAATTTGATTGTGTGTTATGTGCACTTTATTTTCACAACAAGTTTCATGTGTTACATGTACAATTAGAAAGTTTGAGGGCTTGAGTGTTTGATAGAAATAATTACATTCTTTAGGGACCTAAGTGCAAATAGGATTTTTGGATGTGTAACGGGTGTCATTATTCTAGGAAGGGGAGAAGTGGAGTATTGAAGTGTGTTTATTAAGAGAAAATGGAAGGGCATCAGTTGAGGGGAATTAAACATAATAAAAGAATAGTAACTGCAGGCTTTTCATGGGTTGGGGGTTAAGGAATTTAGAAGGTTAATATTATATATATATATATATATATATATATATGGGGCAGGGGAAACCTTAGTGATGGCATCAAAACATAAAATATAGAGGGGCAGCTGCAAGGCAGAGAGAAACAGTGAACTTTGTGAGTTGAGTGTTTTTCTGGGCAGACTTTGAGAGGTCACCGAGGGAGTGTTGCTGATCCGATTTCGACCCATAATATATCGATTCGAAGGCGTTCGAATAAGCTTCGAGTGAGCGCAGACAGAATGACATTCCGAATTCCGAGCGGAAAGTTATAGCTCCGAGAGTAAGACTGGGCAGTGCAGATTTTAGGATTTTCTATTATCGCGTTGAGGTAAGAAATTGAACCCCTTCTTGCATTTTTATAAACTAATGTTAATAAGCATCTTTTATGGAAATTGTGATTCGATTGGAGTTTCGAAACGATTATTTTTTATATGAAAAAATAGGAATCAAGCATGCTATTTTTAAGAATGATATTATTATGTAAATGGATTTTGAAGTATTATATGAAGTATAATCTTTCTATTATTGTAAAAAGTAAAGTATGTTTTATGGCTCAATTAAGTAATCATCGCCCGCGACCAAGCCGAACGCTCAAGTATACCCCGGTTGAAGGACTCAATGAGTCAAATTTCCCCGCAACCGAGCCGAATGTTCAAGTATATTATCGGTTAAGGACTCGATGAGTCAAATTCGATGTGTTACGAGAAAGAGCCAAAGAAAATAAATACTATTTTGAATAGTTAAATGTTAAAGAAAATTGAAAGTGTTTTCAAACTGCTTGATTCCGGAAAGAGTTTAATTTCTTATTGAGTTGGAAGCTCACTCCTTTCCATGTTGTTTTTTTTCAGGTAAAGTTAGCATTAGTGAGAATGATGAGATTGAGAGAAGTGCCTTTGATGATGATGTTATGTGTTTTAAGGATTCGAGTTTTGTTATGAAATGATATTTTTAATGTTTATTAGAAGTTAGTTTCCGCTGTAATGTTTAAGGTTCTCTTGTAAAAATTATTTTCCTTTGAAGTTATAGATGATGAAGTTTTAAGTTCATATATTTGTTTTTAACAAGCTTGAGGTTAAGAAGTAAGAGACCTTGTGTCAGTAGTATGGGCTATTGACACGGTCGGTCTCGCCTCTCGGATACGGGGCGTGACAGAGTGGTATCAGAGCAATAGGTTTATGATCCTTTGGGAGAACTAGTTATTTGATTACGTGTTATGTACACTTATGTGAATATGTGATTATTGTTTGTATTATATTGTTAGAGAGCATTTAGTACCATACTTGCTATTTGTATGCTATAGAGCCTTTTCATTTAGTGGGGAGTGTTAGTATGCATGTTATAGGGTGTGCAAGTTTCGGGGACGAAACTTTTGTAAGGAGGGAAGTATGTGAGAACCCGATTTTACGCTTACGTGTTTTATGTGATTATAATTTGTCATCATGTATATTTAATTTGATTGTGTGTTATGTGCACTTTATTTTCACAACAAGTTTCATGTGTTACATGTACAATTAGAAAGTTTGAGGGCTTGAGTGTTTGATAGAAATAATTACATTCTTTAGGGACCTAAGTGCAAATAGGATTTTTGGATGTGTAACGGGTGTCATTATTCTAGGAAGGGGAGAAGTGGAGTATTGAAGTGTGTTTATTAAAGAGAAAATGGAAGGGCATCAGTTGAGGGGAATTAAACATAATAAAAGAATAGTAACTGCAGGCTTTTCATGGGTTGGGGGTTAAGGAATTTAGAAGGTTAATATTATATATATATATATATATATATATATATGGGGCAGGGGAAACCTTAGTGATGGCATCAAAACATAAAATATAGAGGGGCAGCTGCAAGGCAGAGAGAAACAGTGAACTTTGTGAGTTGAGTGTTTTTCTGGGCAGACTTTGAGAGGTCACCGAGGGAGTGTTGCTGATCCGATTTCGACCCATAATATATCGATTCGAAGGCGTTCGAATAAGCTTCGAGTGAGCGCAGACAGAATGACATTCCGAATTCCGAGCGGAAAGTTATAGCTCCGAGAGTAAGACTGGGCAGTGCAGATTTTAGGATTTTCTATTATCGCGTTGAGGTAAGAAATTGAACCCCTTCTTGCATTTTTATAAACTAATGTTAATAAGCATCTTTTTATGTGAAATTGTGATTCGATTGGAGATTTTGAAACGATTATTTTTATATGAAAAATAGGAATCAAGCATGCTATTTTTAAGAATGATATTATTATGTAAATGGATTTTGAAGTATTATATGAAGTATAATCTTTCTATTATTGTAAAAAGTAAAGTATGTTTTATGGCTCAATTAAGTAATCATCGCCCGCGACCGAAGCCGAACGTTCGAAGTATACCCCGGTTGAAGGACTCAATGAGTCAAATTTCCCCGCAACCGAAGCCGAATGTTCGAAGTATATTACCGGTTAAGGACTCGATGAGTCAAATTCGATGTGTTACGAGAAAGAGCCAAAGAAAATAAATACTATTTTGAATAGTTAAATGTTAAAGAAAATTGAAAGTGTTTTCAAACTGCTTGATTCCGGAAAGAGTTTAATTTCTTATTGAGTTGGAAGCTCACTCCTTTCCATGTTGTTTTTTTTCAGGTAAAGTTAGCATTAGTGAGAATGATGAGATTGAGAGAAGTGCCTTTGATGATGATGTTATGTGTTTTAAGGATTCGAGTTTTGTTATGAAATGATATTTTTAATGTTTATTAGAAGTTAGTTTCCGCTGTAATGTTTAAGGTTCTCTTGTAAAAATTATTTTCCTTTGAAGTTATAGATGATGAAGTTTTAAGTTCATATATTTGTTTTTAACAAGCTTGAGGTTAAGAAGTAAGAGACCTTGTGTCAGTAGTATGGGCTATTGACACGGTCGGTCTCGCCTCTCGGATACGGGGCGTGACAAAAACGATTCCGCCTGAAAAGGAATTTTATTCCATCGTATCAAATGTGTTGTCAGTGCACAAAGAAAAGAAGGAGATATCAATCTTAACAGGATTTGGGAAAGAAATGATTATTATCTCTCTTTTTCATATATATGATAAAATTCGAAATGCAAATGGAAAATTGGCGTCTTGGGTACAGAAATAATTTATATTTTAGATATCGGGTTTAGAAACTATGTCTTCAAAAGTTTCTATCCTAAAACAATTTAGGTTTGGTGCACTAGGTCCTTCCGTCAAAAACTCCTTCAATCAACTATTAATTTAACATTTGAAGTAAGTCAACCCAAAAGTAACATGAGTATTTTTGGTACATTATGTTAAAGGAGAGAGATGAATAAGAAAATGGTAGGGTAGGGTGGCTGTGGTGGGGTCAGGATGGGGAGAGGGGGACGATTTTTAATTGAATGTACCAAAATACCCCTACAATTTTTGGGTTGACCAAGTTCAAATGTTAAATTAACAGTTTGAACGCCCTAAGGCGGAGCCCCATGAACGGGAGATAGTAAACGACCCACGAGCTGGGGAGAGAATGTACCTGGGATCGGGGAGAATAAAGCTCACCGCAACGCTGGCGGAGGGTATCGAACCTGGGACCTCTCGGTCCCAGGCCAAGCACTTGCCCACTGGGCCAAGTACTTGATGATGTTAAATTAACAGTTGACTGGAGGATATTTTGACGGAAGGACTTAGTGGACCAAATATAAAT
Source organism: Vinca minor (assembly GCA_026122235.1). NCBI lineage: Eukaryota > Viridiplantae > Streptophyta > Magnoliopsida > Gentianales > Apocynaceae > Vinca > Vinca minor. Next base: position 103,394 of record JAOCZM010000142.1, read on the forward strand.
TGTTTTACGATAGAAATTTTTGAAAACATAATTTTTGAACCCAACATTTAAAATATAAATTGTTTATGGATCCAGAATGCCAATTTGCCAATGCAAATTGATCTTTTTTTTTTGTAACACACGAGAAAGTTTGATTTCTTAATTGTCAATTACCAAAGTTTGACAAATGGAAATTCAGTCAAAATATTCGAATATCTTTACATATTTCTACACGTAAGTTTCAATTAATTACAAAAGGCCACAGCCCACTACCTAAATCTGAAACCCTACAATATATCTAAACCAAAAACACCATTCATTCTCTCTTCTCTCTTCTCAAATAAGTCAGACAAAGTACACAGATGTGAACAAAAATCTTCTTATTTAAATTAGAAAAGAAAATTTATTCCTAAAAAATTTGTGGAGGAAAGAAGTAGAGAGTTATGGCGGCGGAGAGTTCATCATCGTCATCGGCTAGATCTAGCGGCGGCGCTACGGCGGATTCATACATCGGAAGTTTGATTAGCTTGACTTCCAAAAGTGAGATCAGATATGAGGGAATTCTCTATAACATCAATACCGACGAGTCTAGCATCGGCCTCCGAAACGGTAAAGGAATAAAACTTTCTTTTTAGATTTTTTATTATTTCAATTTATTATAATTCCGTTTTTAGCGATTTTGTGAATTCTGATTTTTTTTTTGTTTAATTTGGGGATTTTTGTAAAACCTAATCCAGAAATTATTCGAATTATTAGTTTGAATGAGTCCGATGACATGGGTATGCAATCGTGAATTTGAAATTTCCAAATTTCTTTAGACACCTATTTTTTTACGGTTTTTTAGGTCAGCTGATGAAGGTGTGATATTATCTTTTAATTTGTAAAACTATTGTCGCGAACTAATTGATTAATTCTGGTCTATCTCGTGGCAGTGAGATCATTTGGCACGGAAGGACGTAAAAAGGATGGTCCACAAGTCCCTCCAAGTGACAAAATTTACGAGTATATACTTTTTCGTGGCAGTGACATTAAGGTACTAAACTTTGTTCTTTATGCAGCACATTTCATTTATTTTGAAAAATTCCTATCTCATTTGTTGACTTGGCTCATATATTTCTTTGCTTTTCAAATTTTCTGTAGATCTCCTGATTGTTCTAGTCAATATTTACACGAATGTTTTTATTATTGGAAAGAAAAACCTATATCCCCTTGGATTGAAATGTGTAGTTTAGGTTTATGGTAGGTGGCCATTTGCATCACATATAGGAAGAAGGTCAACCGTGGGATGTTTTTGAGACCCGGGCAAGTGTGATAAATCCATTCAGGATATTATCCTTGGTGCCCTCTTCACCATTCAGGATAGTCCTTTTCTGGTCACCAAACAAGTATATTCAAATGGAGAATCTTTTCTGACTAGCTGTTAATTTTGGAATCTTGGCCCTCTTTACTTTGAACAAGGAGCTCGCATCTGCATTGATTTATATTATATTTTAAGTTGATGTGATGGAAGTGTTGTCGATTTCTCTCTATGCTAGCGCAAATGGTTTGAATAAGCTGATTGGTTTCGTGTCGCATTCTCTAGTCTAAAACTCTCTCTCTCTCTCTCTCTCTCTCTCTCTCTCTCCCCTTTAATGTGAAGATTCTTGTCTCTCTTTTCTGTAATACTACTTGTTGCCACCTCTATAATTATTGTCTATTTTTCTTTCAGGATTTACAGGTTAAATCATCTCCACCTGTTGAAACCACCCCACCAATAAATAGTGATCCTGCAATTATTCAGGCAAGTTATTCAATACTGTCATGGATGTCTTATGCAAGAAATTAAAGTGTATATGACTGTAGCGCCTAGTTTTTCTTGCAGTCTGACTATCCTCGCCCGGTGACCACATCAGCAGCCGTGGCTCCAGCTGTTAGTGGGTCTTTGCCAGACCTTGGTTCTCACTCTGCTCAATTAGGCCACCCAGGGTCTACTTTCCAAGGTGGTTTACCTTTATATCAACCAGGAGGGAATTTGAGCTCCTGGGGGCCTTCACCTCCTCCTAATGCAAATGGTACTGGTCTTGCAATGCCGCCTATGTACTGGCAAGGATTCTATGGCACACCAAATGGGTTACCCCAAATGCACCAGCAATCCTTACTTCGATCACCACATGGGCTTGCAATGCCTCCTCCCATGCAGCAGATGCAATATTCTGGTTTCAATACATCCTTACCAACTGGAGCATCCAGCCTGCCCGGTTCAAACTTGCCAGAATATCCTTCTCCCTTGGTTCTCACCACTAGCAGTACCCTTAGTTCCTCTTTCTCTCTGCCTGCATCAACTATACCTTTGACCGTCCCTCCTATGCAATCTGCAACACTGGCCTCTGATACATCTAGCCTAGTATTGAATAAGGCTCCTGTTTCTGCAACTCCCATGCCATCTAGCGCTACCTTGCCATCATTTTCCCCTCTGATGACATCAGGCCAGGATTTGAATGTTATTGCTCCACCTAACTATAGCAAATCTACTATTGTTCCAGCTCCAGTCTTGCAAAATAAGAGTATATCTCAGCCAATGCCCTCCGTAGCTAGTGCATCTAGCCCAATCTTAGCTGAAACACCTACACCGCTTCTTGCAACTCCAGGGCAGCTATTGGAATCTGGACAAGCTTCTGTCTCCTTAAATCGAACATCACAAACAGCTCAAAAGGATGTGGAGGTTGTTCAAGTTTCAACAAATCCAACGTCAGAACCGCGTGTTTCTGTTACAACAGAAGCTCAGCCACCCATTTTGCCATTGCCACCGCCTGCACGTGCTCACAGAGTACTTATCTTCTAGATATGCTAATTTTCTTTCTTTATTTTTTGTTGGTTGAACTTTGTTACATAACTTGCCTCTTCTTTTTAGTAACTTGCTGTTGTCTCATCAGCGTCGACCTTCAAGTTGTTGAACTTAATTATGTGGTGAAACCATCAATTTCAATGTGGTAGAGATTATCCTTTATGTTCTTGGTTAGCATCAGGAGTTTATTTCCACGTGTTTTTTTTTCCTTTTCTTTTTCCTATTTTTTAAAGGAGGATCAATAGTGGTTCCCCACTTCCCCTCCAGCATGACTCGAACTCCCGACCTACTGATTGGAAGTGAAGCGTCTTACCGCCTGAGCTGCGCTTTGTTGTCTATTTCCCCAGGTTGCCAATGAAAGGATTTTTTTTTAATTACTACTATACTATTTCTATTTGAAGGTCAGTTATTTTTGTTAATAAGGCCAATAGGCATTGCTGTGTGATGATACACATTTTTGTTTGTGACTTAACCTTGGGAACTGCAATACCTGTTGAGTTGATGTGTATTATTTATTGGGGTTGGTTCTGTATGCATCTTTGTGCTTGAGTTCATTCGATCATTTTACATATTCAGAGGGCAGTTGGAATCTCCAATATGGTCTATGTTGAAGAAATTTAATTTTTCCCTACAGGGAAACAGGTCCTTCTAATTCTAAATCATGTAGAATTTGAAGCTGTGTTTATCACTATGTGCCTTTTTTTAATGATTTTACATTGCATCTGCCTTGCTTTCTTTGTTGTATTCTTAGTATTCCCCTGATAACATGAAAGTAAACAATGGAAGTGCAATGCTTGCTACTTGTTTAGTGAGCCTATTTAATCTTATAGGCATGGTTAATTTTACTATAGACTTGCTGACTACAATGATTTTCTCTACTTATGGAATTGGCTAATTTGTCAACTGTTTTTAGCCAAATGGAGCTCCTTTTCATACACGTCACAACTATAGAGGTCGTGGAGGAAGAGGATCTGGGGTAATCATATACTCTATTTTTAACATGTTCACTGTTTTTGTTATTATATATGTATCTGCCTCCTTAAACAGTTTTTCTTTTCCCTGCTGTAATTAAATTATACATCGCTTGTTTTTGCTACAAATTATACGCTAGAGAGAGAGTATCTTGTATTTATGATGTTTCCCCCGATCCTAGCATATCATTTTTTCTGACTCCATTTGTTTTCAATTCCTATATGCTTTAGAATTTTGACTTCAGTTAGAGCGTTAAACTGGTGCACTTACCATTTAATGTTGCAGTTCACCCGTCCAGTGACCAAATTTGCGGAGGATTTCGATTTTGAGGCCATGAATGAAAAATTCAAAAATGGATGAAGTATGGGGCCATCTTGGCAAAAGTAAGGAGAGAGAAGGGGATGAAAATGACAGTGATGAAGATGATTATCAAGAGGAATATGATACCGAGTTACCAAAGATGGATGTTAAGGTGATTTGCTCATATATGACATCATGATTTTTGCACCTATTCCAGTTGTTTTATTTGTTGATGGGAAAAACATATTTGAATGATTCAACTTGTCTTCCGTTCCACAGCCCCTTTATAACAAGGATGACTTTTTTGACTCGCTTTCTTCAAACACTGCTGGTGGTGACCACAATAGTGGAAGGACTAGATTCTCAGAGCAGATGAAGATTGACACAGAGGTATGTTGTTACTAGGATAGACATCAAAGTCTCAACTTGCTTGTCCGCATACTTATAAATATTAATTTTTTCAATGGACGCAGACATTTGGAGAGTTTTCAAGGTACCGGGGCGGCTACCGAGAAGGTCGTGGCCCTTATCGTGGTGGTCGGACTCGTGGCTACTATAGTAGAGGAGGTTATGGCTATGGATATGTCCCAAGGGGCCGTGGACGTGGTGTGCCAAATCGTGCTTCCTAGAGGTCATCTAGAGGTGAAGTAGAAATGCAGGTTTTGTCCCGTGCAAAGTAATGATTGTACATGTTATGTTGTTGCTAAAAATAATATTAGGATATGCAGGTGTCCTCTTAGCTTTCTTCCTCCATTCCGCGCCCCCTTTGGCTTGTCCACAATTTTCTTTCCGAGTTTGTTGAGAAAGCAAGTGGATTTAGTCATTGAGTTGGTGCTGAATTGGGTTGTTCAAAGTGTAATAGTATCTTGAGAATTTGATATTGCTCAGCATTTTATTAGGACCGGATTGTTCATGGATATAAATATTAGTTTTATTGCCAGATTTGTTTGGTTTTATTGATTTTTAGAGGATTTTATTTATTTTTCTTTTTTGGCTTGGTTTAAGGTTTGGATATTGTTCTGGTCTTTCTTCTTCATTTCTTGCCTTAACAGAGTTATGAGCGAACGTATTTTAGAGCCTAATGTTTCTCGAAGTTGTTTGTTATGGATTCGCGTCTATATGTTTCTACCAATGATGAACCTTCTCCTGGTTCATAATACACCACAAGATACAAAGGACACAAGTAGTGTTTGTTAGGTTATGTTGATCCAACCAAGTGTTCAGGGTGGCTGGAGTTGAGGTTGTATAGAGTTTTTATTTATTAATAACACTTATCAAGGCGGTTCGACTAAAATAAGCACATTTGTTGCACGTGCACTCCGGAGGGATAGTAAAATAGGAACATAAATTCATTTTCCTTCAAGTACTTTATGAAGTTTTTAATATGCTATAAAAAGATTATTTATATATTTTTATAATATTATGTTTGTTTTTAAAACTGTCTACTTTTCGATAAATTCATTAACATATTATAATATTTTCGTTTACTTAAAACACGACTGATAATATGTTCGAAATTCTATTATATCAAAGGCAGAAAGGAAATATAACTTTTTTGAAATTTTATTACTAGATTTTTATTTGAGATATAATTTGTTGGCTGCCTTAATCACGGACTTGACTCCTATAAATCTAATTATGGATTTTCATGACTTGAAAAATTGTGCATAAAATTTAGGGCAAATACACCAATTTCGTCCTAAAAGATATTCTAAATTATGGTTTTTGTCCTGTATGTAAAATTTTGGGGTTTTAAATCCAGTATGTTTTTACGACCTGCCGTTATTGTCCTTCCGTCCCATTTTCTGTTAAAAAATCGTCAAGCCACTCATGTGCCTCACACGTGAGATCAATTTTAGGGGTATTTTGGACCTTTCAACCAATTTTCCATAAGAAAAAACTTATGTACTCAATTGTTAAATAAAATAACTATAAATACCCAAATTAATTTATCCAAAAAAACAATTTTTCTGCTCAGCTCACAATTTTTCAAACAACAAAAAGTAAAAACACAAAAAGAGCGTAAAGTTTCCCAATTTCGGATCAAAATATCAATTTTTTTTATGAATTTCTTGTTTTAATTGGGGAATTTTTTTTTTTCAATTCGATGTCGGATCTGTACGGAACAGATGATCATTCTTCATTTGAGCAACCACAATCTCATGAACAACCGCCAGAAGATATGAGTGTGTTTCTTCATAATCTTCTTCAAAATTCGCCGGCGGAGACGGCTGCCGACGCCGGTCAATCTATGATGATTGATTATCGGAGGTCGGTTTCGATGATTAATTCATCTTCTGCTACTAGCCTCGGTTTCTCCGATCCTGGAGGTTTTTTTGGGAAAGAAAGAGTTGAGAGGACGTTTTCTTCTGCTGCTGGTGGTGGTGGTGACTTTGATATTGTTACTTATTCGATGAATATAGGAGAAGGTTCGAATGCAAACAAGGTGAAGCAAAAGTTAATGTTTGGCAAAAACACTAATTTCGTCCAGAAAGATATTCTAAATTAAGGTTTCCTAATTGCTTTGAGATTGAACCAATTAGGCCATTGATATCCAAGAACAGAGTTTCGAGTTTCTTCAATTTCCCAAGCTCAAGGAAATCAGTGAAATTTTTGCTCTTTTCCGTTGAAGTCCCCTATTTTTTCTTGCTTTTAACTAGGAATTTCGACATCATAACCCTTGAAAATGGCAGTCCAACTCAAAGGGAATAGGCATAAAGCACTAAAGCCTCTGTTCAAAATGGGTTTATTCGAAATGGGTTTTATTCTTTTGTGATATTATAGGGGAATATTAGTAGCTAGTTAAGGATTTCTTGGAAATGTGTAGTGATGTATTGGTGATGGAGCTAGCCGGAGATGGTTAATTTTGGGAAAGAAGTTCACCGGAGATGGTGAGTAGATTACCGGAGGATTTAGTGAAGAAGAAGAAGATTTTTTGGATAAATTAAATTGTAGTATTCATAGTTAATTTTTTTAACAATTGAGTACTCAAATTTTTTTTGTGAGAATTGGTTTGAAATGTCTGAAATACCCACATGACTGTCTTGACGATTTTTTAACAGAAAATGAGACAGAAGGACAATAACGGCAGGTCGTAAAAACATACTGGATCTAAAACCCCAAAATTTTACATACAGGACAAAAACCATAATTTAGAATATCTTTTAGGACGAAATCGGTGTATTTGCCTAAAATTTAGTTGGAAAGCAAGTATTTCTAAAGTGATTTGGTACTTGTATTCAGGCTAGCTTTTTTATTGCGTCATATTCCTTAGAGGCTCTAGTTCTTTATTTAATATATGCACTAGTAATATATTTATTGGGGGAAATGAATTTTGCCTTCACAAAGATATGAGATATCAATAGACATATCTCAGAGCTAGGAATTCAATATCCTTGACTTCCAATTTATTTATTTATTTCCTTCCTATTGGCGTCCGGGCTGATCCATACATATATACCGAAACATAGTTGGGCTTTTGCTGCCAAACCCATTTTCCCATAAGTATACACACGACGTCGTCGCCTCCTCCCAAAATACCCCAATTTGTATTGTAGGGTTTCCCTTTGCCCACACTTTCTTGATCAATCAATCAAAATCCAAAAGGTAAAATCAGCTCCGAAGGTTTTGTTGTTCATCAGTCGATTGTTTTATCACAACCACTTGAAGAAATCGAACTATTTTACCGATCAATTCAAGAATAAGATCTAAAAATGGTGAGATTATTATAACACGCAATTAATTTTATTGATTTTTTAGGGTTTTGATCTGCTTATTGATCGTACTGAATTATTGATATTTTAATTTTGTTTCGAGGTTCTTTAAATATAGGGTCCCCCCCCCCTATGTCTTCGTATTTTGCTCTCTAATGTATGCTTTGCTCAGAACATCGATTTTTTAAAAAAATTTATAGGAGAATCTCAATTTTAATGTTTTTGGTTCAATTGAAATTATTTTTGTATAATGGGATTCTATAGGGGCGGATCCATAAATTATACATTGGAGACAAAATATTATAAGACATATTCTAGTATACTTTTAAAAAATAAAAATAAATTGCCGTGACGAAATGTAAATTTAAGGATTTCTCAGAAAACATGAAGTTTTCCTATAGCAAATATGGCGTTTTAGAAAATGTTGGGGCAGCCATCAGCCCCCCTTGAATCCGCCATTGGTTATAAAGTTCCCAACTTTGATACTTTCGTAGGATATTTATTTTTCATGTATATGGGATGTTAAAGTAGTTTATTTGAACAATGTGGAAGATTATTTGAATCGAATTATGTTTTCCGTAGTATTAGCTTCGTTCAGTCTTTCCTAGGGAGAAAAGGGCATTTTAAATGAACTTGATTGCTTTCTTTTCTAATCTGCAATATGTATTTCTGCTGCTATAGTTTCTGCTTCCTATTTCTTAATTTTTATTTTTAACCTTGCTGTCCTTATGAAATATGATTTGCTGAAATTGGATTTCTTTTCATTTTGTAGTCTTCACTCGCAGCAGCAAGAGCAGATAACTTCTACTATCCCCCAGAATGGAGCCCAAAAAAGGTATCATGCGGAGTGTCTATTTGATCTATTCCTTAAAATATGCACCAGCATATACTTGTACATACAAAGGCAGATTTTTCCTGCTATTATATTCTGACAATGCTTTTCCTCCCAGGGTGGGTTGAACAAGTTTCACGGTCAGCATGCTTTGAGAGAACGGGCAAGGAAATTGGATCAGGGCATTTTAATTATAAGGTACATAATTTATTGTGGGTTTTGTAGTTTCTACTTCAGATTTTTACCGTTTTGAATGACCTTTGAACCATGCTAGTCTATATAGTTAATGGAAGGACTGACAGGAAAGGAATTATAGGGATATATGCCAAGGCATTAGGATTTTACATCAGGAGGCTATCATTCACCAAAGTGATGAACTTTGAGAACTAAATCTTTCATCTATGCGGTGTTACAATTTGGAGTTGGTGTAATTTTTGTTTTTAACAAGTGATTCTGTACATCAAATGACAGTACCCCGCTGAATTATCTGAAAGCCGTGGTCATTCCTGATCTCCTTCCATTAGTTAAACCTACGGAATTGAAGTCGTTAGCTGTCTATTCACCACAGTTGTAGAAATTTGTATGCTAATGCTTCACATATATAAAATATACTTTCTTTGTCGTCCTAAAATTATTCTGAAGTTACGTTTTGTTTTCAACTATGAAACTGAAAAGAGAATGAAGGATTCTCCAAGCTAATTGCCAGCTGGAAAAAGGAGATATGGCTTTTTTGGAGCTTAGTTTAGATGTTTCCAAACCTGATGTTGAGGATAACTCTATAATGTAATGATATTGGGTAGTTGGGAATGAAAAAAATCGGAATTTCGCAATTCAGTTATCCATATATTTTCTGGAACTCTGTTTGCTTACTTCTTATGTCTTTCTTGTGCTTCTCCAGATTTGAGATGCCGTTCAATATCTGGTGTGGTGGATGTGAGTCTATGATTGCTAAGGGTGTGAGATTCAATGCTGAGAAAAAGCAAGTGGGAAACTATTATTCCACAAAAGTAAGTTTTGTTCACTATTACCGCATAAATTTGTCCAATTAAATTAATGAACTAACGCCTGGTTTCTGACCACTTATGCTGACTGCATTGTGTCTTTTATCAGATCTGGAACTTTACAATGAAATCTGCTTGCTGCAAACATGAGATCGTTATTCAAACTGACCCAAAAAATTGCGAGTATGTTGTCATTAGTGGTGCCCGGAAAAAAATTGAGGAGTATGATGCTGAAGATGCTGAAACCTTGTTGCTCCCAGTTGATGAAGGTAAATATGAATATAATATAGGTCCCGTTTGAGGCTTCGCATGAGATGACCAGGCATCTATTTGTTAGGATTTTAGCAAAAGGTCATCTAACATGGTTTTGATATTTTCACAACATGTATGCAACGAGCTACCTTTTTGCAATATGTCCTTTTTGCTCTTTGTTCATTTACAATCTGTCTTTTGCTGCCAAGAATTGGAATGCATTATGTCCGCAATCCATGAAGAATCTGCCGTTTTCATTGACTTGTATCTGCATCTGTTTGGGCACATAAGAGCCTGTCATTTTTACATTTAGCTTGCAATCTAAACATCTATTACTCATTTACCCTCTCGTTATCTAGGTTACTTGTCTAACCTTAATTGCGGTTTATCATTTTCCAGAGAGAAGCAAGCTTGCAGATCCTTTTTACCGTCTTGAGCACCAGGAAGTAGATATAAAGAAGAAGAAAGAAGCTGAGCCAGTTATAGTGCGCCTTCAAAGAGTATCAGATGCTCGACATTCAGATGATTATGCACTAAACAAGGCTCTACGTGGCAAACTTAGGGTATAGTTTGACATTAATTTTTATGTGGTCACGTTTTGCTAATTGTTACCTACTACTGATTCTCGTTTTCTGATTTCTGCAGAGTCAGAAGAAAAGAGTGGCTGAAGAAGAAGCTGCTTCTAAAAAGATGGGACTTGGCATACGGCTACTTCCTCCCTCTCATGAGGACGCTGCTGCTGCTGGACGTGTGAAGTTCACCCACAAGTTTGATAGGAACAGAAGAGATAAACGTGCATTGATCAATTCTGGTTCAATTTTTTCCGGGTTTTCTGGATCCTCTTCATCTGCAAGACGCTTGGACCTAGAATATAAGAGGCGAAAGATAAATGCTGTGTCAGCTTCCAGATTGTTGGTCGGAGGAATTAAACCATCATCGTGGACTAAGCAGCGAGTATAAACTGTGATTTTCTTTACTTTTTCGGCTGGTTTTTCTGCTCCTCATCAATATCGAAATGCACCTAAACTTTTCACTGAAGAATAGCTGTTAGAAAATGCAATGTTTCTCAACTGAAAACGTGGATCCGTTCATATGCACATAGGTGTAATTTGATGATTTAGATGTCTCCAATAGTTTGATTTTTGTGCTTTCCATTTGATTAAAAAGAATGGATTGTCCTTTTTTACTTGCATTAGCCTAAAAGTGTGCTCGGAATGATTGTTGGCATTTGGCAAATTATGGTTTGAATGTGGTGGATGATTTTTAGAAATGAGGTGGGGTTATATTGATTTTGGAGCTAAACTAAAATCGATATTATTCACCGGTCGCAACAGTTGTAAAATTCAAGCTCAATGGTTCAAAGCTTTTTAGGTTAGTATACAAATTTGTCTGAATTTGACTAAATTTTTTTTAAAAAAATCAATGTCACAATAGTTGAGAAATCCGAACTCAATTGCTCCAAATTCGTGAATGTTAGTACACAATATGTTTCGAAATTGACTAAAATCATAATTATTTACCGGTTGCAATAGTTAAAAAATTCGAATTCAACGACCCCAAATCTGTAAGGTAACGTACACGGAATTTTTCGAACTTGACTAAAATTGAGATTATTTACCGATCTAACAGTTAAAAAATTCAAGCTTGGCGTCCCCAAACAGGTGATAGTTATTACACGATATTGTCATAACTTGAGTAAATAAGGATTATTCTTAGGTTGTAATTATTGAAATATCTGAACCCACCCGAGGTCCTTAGATATGTGATGGCTAGTACATATTTTGTGTGCCTCAAGGAGATACCAGAAATAGCACTATATTTTTATGAATTTTACTAAAATCGAAATTATTCATCGATTGTAACAGGTGAAAATCTAAGCCCGAAGGCCCCAGGTCCGTGAACGAGTACACAATATTTTTCGAAATGGCCTAAAATTGAGACTATTTATCGATCGAACTTGAATAAATTAGGATTATTATTAGGTTATAATTATTAAAATATCTGAACCTGACGTCTTTAAATCTGTGAGGGTATAACACGATATTTTTATAAATTTTACTAAAATCGAAATTATTCATCAATTCTATCATGTGAAAATCTTAGCTCGATGGCTCCAAATACGTGAATGTTAGTAAACAATATTTTCAAAATTGTCAAAAATCAAGATTATTTATTGGTCGCAACTGTTAAAAAAATTTGAACAAGGCGTCCCCAAACCGTGAGGGTTAGTTATTACACGATATTGTCAAAACTTGAATAAATTAGGATTATTCTTAGGTTGTAATTATTAAAATATCTGAACCCAACGTCCACACATATGTGATGGTTAGTACACGATATTTTTATGTATTTTACTAAAATCGAAATTATTCATTGATTGTAACAGCTCTAAATCCGTGAATGTTAGTACATGATACTTTTTTGAAATTGTCTAAAATAGAGATTATTTACCAATCCCAATTGTTGAAAATCCGAACCCAACGACCCCTAATACCACTATATTTTTTTAACTTGACTAAAATCGAGACTATTCACTGATTTATCAGTTAAAAATCCAATCTCGGCGTCCCCAAATTCGTGATGGTTATTACACGATATTGTCATAATTTGGGTAAATAAGGATTATTCTTAGATTGTAATTGTGGAAATATCAGAGCTCGACGTCTCAAAAAATGTGATGATCAGTACACGGTATTTTTATAAATTTCACTAAAATCAAGATTATTCATTAGCCGAAACAGTTGAAATTTTTTTAGCCGGCGACCCCCTATCTGTGACGGTAAGTACATATGTTTTCGGAACTAAACTAAAATCGAGATTATTCACCGGTCACAAAAGTTGTAAAATTCAAGCTCAACGGCATAAAATCCGTGACGGTTAGTATACCATTTTGTCTGAACTTGACTAAAATTAAAATTAGGTCACAATAGTTGAGAAATCCGAATCCAATGGCTTCAAATCCGTGAGTGTTAGTACACGATATGTTTCAAAAATTATTTAAATCAGGATTATTTACCGGTTAAAAAAAGTTGAAAATCTTAACCTAACGACTCCAAATCCGTGAAGGTTAGTACACTATATTTTTTAACTTAACGAAAATCAAGATTATTCACTGGTTTATCCGTTAAGAAACCGAACTCGGCATCCCCAAACCTGTGATGGTTATTACATGATATTGTCAGAACTTCAATAAAAAAAATTATTCTTAGGTTGTAATTATTAAAATATCTAAACCCGACGTTCCTAAATCTGTGATGGTACACGATATTTTTATAAAATTTTCTAAAATCAAAATTATTAATTGGTTGTAACAGGTGAAAATACGAGACCGATGGCTCCAAATCCGTTAATGTTAGTACACAATATTTTACGAAATTGTCTAAACTCGAGATTATTTACCAGTCGTAATAGGTTAAAAATCCGAACCCAGCGACCTAAATCTGTGAAGGTTAGCACGCGGTATTTTTCGACTAAAATCGAGATTATTCATCTGTCTATCAGTTAAATGATCCAAACTCGACGTCTCCTAATCTTTGATGGTTATTCCACGGTATTGTCAGAACTTAAGTAAATTTGGATTGTTCTTAGGTTGTAATTATTAAAATATCTGAACTCGACGTTTCAAAATATGTGATGATTAGTACACGATATTTTTATGAATTTTTACTAAAATAAAAATTATTCATCGGTTGTAATAGATGAAAATTCGAGGTCGATGACTCTAAATCTGTGAATGTTAGTATAGGATATTTTTCGAAATTGTTTAAAATCGAGACTATTTATTACCGGTAGCAATAGTTGAAAAATCTGAACCTAAAGACCCCAAATCCGTTATGGTTATTACACGATATTGTCAGAACTTGAATGAATAAGGAATATTCTTAGGTAGTAATTATTGAAATATCCGAGCCGACGTCCCTAAATCAATGATGATTAGTACACGATGTTTTTATGAATTTTACTAAAATCGAAATTATTCATCGGTTGAAACATGTGAAAATCTGAGGTCGACGGCTACAAATCTTTGAATGTCAGTACACGATATTTTTTGAAATTGTTTAAAATCGAGATTATTTACCTGTCGCAATAGTTAAAAAATACAAACTTAACGACCCAAAATCCGTGAAGGTTAGTACACAGTATTTTTTGAACTTGACTAAATTCGAGATTATTCACTGGTTTATCAGTTAAAAAATCTGAACTCGTCTTCCCCAAATCTGTGACGGTCATTACACGGTATTGTTAGAACTTGAGTAAATTAGGATTATTCTTAGGTTGTAGTTATTAAAATATTTGAACCCGGCTTCCCCAAATCTGTGATGGTTACTAAAATTGTCTAAAATCAAGATTATTTACCGGTTGCAATTGTTGAAAAATACGAACCAAACAATCCCAAATCTGTGAAGGTTAGTACACCGTAGTTTTTGAACTTGACTAAAATCAATATTATTCACTGGTATATATGTTAAAAAATCCAAACTCGGCGTCCCCAAATCCGTGATGGTTAGTACATGATATTGTCAGAACTTGAGAAAATAAGGATTATTCATAGGTTTTAATTATTGAAATATATGAGTCTGACGTCCTCAAATATGTTATAGTTAGTAAAACGGTATTTTTATAAGTTTTACTCAAATCGAAAATATTCATCGATTGTAACAGGTGAAAAATTTGATCCTAGCGGTCTAAAATTCGTGATGATACGATATTGTCAAAATTTTATTAAAATCGAGACTATTCATCAGTCACAACCGTTGAAAAAATCGAGCCTCTTAACCCAAACATTGATCATTAGTTCACAATTTTGTCTAAGTTTTACTAAAATCGAGATTATTCACTGGTCGCTACAGCTGATAAATTCGAACTCGATGTCCTTATCTTCTTGATGGTTACTACATGATTTTTTTTATGAATTTCACAAAAATTGAGATTATTCATCGACCGCAAAGTTAAAAAATTCAAGCCAACGACCCCCCATCTGTGACGGTGATTACACATGTTTTCGGAACTAAACTAAAATCGAGATTATTCACTAGTCCCAACCATTGTAATATTCAAGCCCAACTACTCCAAATCCGTGACAGTTAGTACACGATTGTGCTTGACCTTAACTGAAATTAAAAAAATTCCACGTCACAATAGTTGAGAAATTCGTGCCTAATGGCTCCAAATCCGTGAATGTTAGTACACGATATGTTTCGAAATTGACTAAAATCAGGAATATTTAACGGATGAAATAGTTGAAAAATGCAAACCTAACGACCCCAAGTCCGTGAAGGTTAGTACACGGTAATTTTTGAACTTGACTAAAATCAAGATTATTCACAGGTATATTAGTTTAAAAAAATGAACCCGACGTCCCCAAATCCGTGATGGTTATTACACGGTATTGTCAGAACTTGAGTAAATTAGGATTATTCTTAGGTTATAATTATTAAAATATCAGAACCCGACGTCTACATATATGTGATGATTAGTACCCGATATGTTTGTGAATTTAACTAAAATCAAAATTATTTATCTGTTCTAACTTGTGAAAATCTTAGATGACAGCTCCAAATACGTGAATATTAGTACACGATATTTTCGAAATTATCTAAAATCGAGATTATTTACTGGTCACAATTGTTGAAAAATCTGAATCCAACGACCCGAAATCAGTGAAGTTTAGTACACAATATTTTTTTAACTTGACTAAAATCGAGATTATTCACCTGTCTATTAGTTAAAAAATCTAAATTCGGCATCCCCAAATCCGTGAACGTTATTATACAATATTGTCAGAACTTGAGTAAATAATAAGTATTCTTAGGTTGTAAATATTGAAATATCTGAGTCCGACGTCCCCAAATATTTGATGATTAGTACACGATATTTTTATGAATTTTACTCGAATCGAAATTATTCATCGGTTGTAACAAGTGAAAAATTCGAGTCCGATGACCCTAAATTCGTGATGGTTAGTACACGATTTAGTCAATTTTTTTAAAATAATCGAGATTATTCATCGGTCACAACAGTTTAAAATTTTGAGTCTGAACACCTAAATTCTTGAAGTACACAATTTTGTACAATTTTGACAAATTATTGACCGGTCGCAATAATTGAAAATTTCGAGTCCGTAAACCCTAAATTCGTGATGGATAGTATATGATTTTGTAAAAACTTGACAATAATCGAAATTATTCACCGGTCGCAATAGATAAAAAATTTGAGTCCGAAGACCCTAAATTCGTGATGATGTACACGATTTTGTCAAAACATGACAATTTCGAATTTTTCAAATGTTGCGACCGGTAATAATCTCGATTATTGTCAAGTTTTGACAAAATCGTGTACGTTACCATCACGAATATAGGGTCTTCGGACTCAAATTGTTTAATTGTTGCGACTGGTGAATAATCTCGATTATTGTCTAGTTTTGACAAAATCGTGTACTAACCATCACGAATTTACGGTCTTCAGACTTAAAAAATTTAACTATTGCGACCGTTGAATAATCTCGGTTAATGTCATTTTTTTGACAAAACCGTGTACTAACCATCACGAATTTAGGATCTTCGGACTCAAAACATTTGACTATTGCGACCGGTGAATTATCTCGATTATTGTGATTTTTTTACAAAATCGTATACTATAAGCATCACAAATTTAGGTCTTCAGACATGATTTTTTCAACTGTTTCGACCTGTAAATAATTTCGATTATTGTCAAGTTTTGAAAAAATCATGTATTAACTATCATTAATTTAGGGTCTTCGGACGCAAAAAAATTCAACTATTGTGACCAGTGAATCATCTCGGTTATTGTCAAATTTTGAAAAAACTGTGAAATAACCATCAAGAATTTGGGAATTCTGACTTGAATTTTTCAACTATTGCGACCGGTAAATAATCTTGATTGTTGTCAAGTTTTGACAAAGTCGTGTACGTTACCATCACGAATATAGGGTATTCGGACTAAAAAATTTCAACTGTTGGGACCGGTGAATAATCTTGCTTATTTTCCTATTTTGAATAAATCTTGTATTAAACATCAAGAATTTGAGGTATTCGAACTGAAATTTTCTACTGTTGCGATTGGTGAATAATCTCGATTATTTTCAAATTTTGATAAAATTGTGTTCTAACCATCACGGAAGCCTTCGAACTAAAGTTTTCAACTGTTGGGATCGATGAATAATCTCGATTATAGTCAAGTTTTGAGATAATCACGTACTAACCATCACGAATTTAGGGTCTTTGGACACAAATTTTTTAACTGTTGCGACCGGTAAATAATCTCGATTATTGTCACGTTTTGAAAAAATCGTATAATAACCATCACGAATTTGGGTATTTGCACTCATGTTTTCAAACTGTTGCGACCGATAAATAATCTAGATTATTGTCAAGTTTTAACAAAATCCTGTACTAACCATCACGAATTTAGGGTTTCCGGACACAAATATTTTAACTGTTACGAACGGTGATTAATCTCGATTTTTGTCATGTTTTGAAAAACCTGTGTTATAACCATCACGAATTTGGGGTATTCAGACTCTAATTTTCAACTCTTGTTACTGGTGAATAATCTTGATTATTGTCAAGTTTTGAGATAATCACGTACTAACCATCACGAATTTAGGGTCTTTGGACACAAATTTTTTAACTGTTGCGACCGGTAAATAATCTCGATTATTGTCATGTTTTGACAAAATCGTATAATAACCATCACGAATTTGGGTATTTGCACTCATGTTTTCAAACTGTTGCGACCGATAAATAATCTAGATTATTGTCAAGTTTTAACAAAATCCTGTACTAACCATCACGAATTTAGGGTTTCCGGACACAAATATTTTAACTGTTACGAACGGTGATTAATCTCGATTTTTGTCATGTTTTGAAAAACCTGTGTTATAACCATCACAAATTTGGGGTATTCGGACTCTAATTTTCAACTCTTGTTACTGGTGATTAATCTCGATTATTGTCAAGTTTTGACAAAATCGTTTACTAACCATCACGAATTTAGGGTCTTCGGACTCAAAACTGTTGCGACTGGTGAATAATCTCTATTATTGTCAAGTTTTTAGAAAACCGTTTACTAACTTTCACGAATTTGGGGGCATTCGGACTGAAATTTTCAATTGTTGCAACCTGCAAAAAATCTCGATTATTGTAAAGTTTGAGAAAATCGTGTATTAACCATCACGAATTTGTACTATTATTACTCAAATTTTCAACTGTTGCAATTGACGAATAATCTCGATTATTGTCAAATTTTGACAAAATTGTGTACATTACAAATTTTTTTAACTGTTGCGACCAGTAAATAATTTCGATTATTGTCATGTTATGACAAAATCGTGTACTAACCATATGGGGTATTCGGACTCGTGTTTTTCAACTGTTGCGACCAGTGATAATGTCGATTAATGTGTATAATCTCGATTAATGTCATATTTTGACAAAATCGTGCACAACCCATCACGAATTTAAAGTATCGGACTCATATTTTGTAATTGTTGCGACTAGTGAATCATCCCGGTTATTATCAAGTTTTGACAAAATCGTGTACTAACCATCACGAATTTTGGGTATTCGAACTTGAATTTATCAATTGTTATGACTAGTGAATAATCCCGATTATTGTCAATTTTGATAAAATCGTGTACGCACGAATTTAGGGTATTCGGACTTGAATTTTTCAACTGTTGCGACAGATGAATAATTTTGACAATAAACGTGTACTAACCATAAAAATTTAGGGTCCTCGGACTCGAAATTTTCAACTGTTGCGACAGATAAATAATCCCGATTATTGTTAAGTTTTGATAAAATCGTGTAGTAACCATTACGAATTTTAGGTATTCGGACTCAAATATATCAATTGTTGCGACCAGTGAATAATCTCTATTATTGTCAAGTTTTGACAAAATCGTGTACGTTCGGATTGAAATTTTCAATTGTTGCGACCGGTGAATGATCTTGCTTATTTTGAAATTTTGACAAAATCGTCTACTAACCATCACGAATTTAGGGTCTTCGAAGAAATACAATTTAACTGTTGCGGCCGATAAATAATCTCGATTATTGGCATGTTTTGACATAATTGTATAATAACCATCACAAATTTGGATATTCGCACTAGTGTTTTTCAACTGTTGCGCTTGGTGAATAATCTAAATTATTGTCAAGTTTTGATAAAATCGTGTACTAACAATCGTGAATTTATGGTATTCGAACTCGAATTTATCAATTGTTGCAACCAATGAATAATCTCGATTATTGTCAATTTTTGACAAAATCGTTTACCATCACCAAATTAGGGTATTCAGACTCGAATTTTCAACTGTTGCGACCGGTGAATAATCTCAATTATTGTCATGTTTTGACAAAATCGTATACTAACCATCACGAATTTAGGGTATGCGGACTCAAAATTTACAACTGTTGCGACCGGTGAATAATCTCGATTATTGTCAAGTTTTGAGAAAATTGTGTACCAGCCGTCACGAATTTAGGGTTTTCAGATTGAAATTATCAATTGTTGCGTCCGATTAATAATCTTGCTTATTTTCATGTTTTTTTTGGCAAAATCGTATACTAACCCATCACGAATTTGGGGTATTCGGACTCAAATTTTCAAATGTTGCGACGGGTGAATAATCTCGATTATTGTCAAGTTTTGACCAATTATTGTAATGGTTTTGGAAAACTCGTATACTAACATTCACGAATTTGGGGTAATCGGTCTCAATTTTTTCAACTGTTGCGACCGGTGAATAATCTCCATTATTGTCAAGTTTTGACCAAATCGTGTACGTGAATTTAGGGCATTCGGATACAAAATTTCAATTGTTACGAACGTTGAATAATTTCGATTATTGTCAAGTTCTGACCAAATCGTATAATAAACATCACCAATTTAGGATCTTCGGACTGAAATTTTTAACTGTTGCGACTGGTAAATAATCTAGGTTATTTTCAAGTTTTGATAAAATCGTGTACTAACCATCACGAATTTGGGGTATTCAAGCTTGAATTTTTCAACTGTTGCGTCCAGTAAATAAACTCGGTTCTTGTCATGTTTTGAAAAAATCGTGTACTAACCATAACGAATTTAGAGTATTCAGACTCCTATTTTTCAACTGTTGCAACTAGTAAATAATCTTGATTATTGTCAATTTTTGAGAATACCATGTACTAACCATCATGAATTTGGGGTATTCGGACTCGAATTTATCTATTCTTGCGTCCAGTGAATAATTTCGATTACTGTCAATTTTGACAAAATAGTGTACCATCACGAAATTAGGGTATTCGGACTCGAAAGTTCAACTATTGCGACTGGTGAATAATCTCCATTGTTATCAAGTTTGGACCAAATCATATACTAACCATCACGAATTTGGGGTCTGCTGACTCAAAAATTTTCACCTGTTGCGACCGGTGAATAATCTCGATTATTGTCAAGTTTTGAAAAACTCGTGTACTAATCGTAACGAATTTAGGGTTATTGGATTGAAAATTTTCAACTGTTGCAATCGATGAATAATCTTGCTTATTTTCAAGTGTTTTGACAATCGTGTACATCACGAATTTGGAGTATCCGGACTCAAATTTTCAAATGTTGCGACGGGTGAATATTCTCGATTATTGTCAAGTTTTGACAAAATCGTGTATTAACCATTACGAATTTAGGGTCTTCGGACTCAAAATTTTCAACTGTTGCGACCGGTGAATAATCTCGATTATTGTCATGTTTTGACAAAATCGTGTACTAACAAATCATCAGGAATTTGGGATATTCGGACTCTAATTAATCAATTGCATGTTTCGACTAGTGAATAATCTCGATTATTGTCATTTTTTTACAAAACTATCTACTAACCATCACGAATTTAGGGTCTTCAGACTAAAAAAATGTAAATGTTGCGACCCGTGAATAATTTCGATTATTATTATGTTTTGATAAAATCGTGTATTAACCATCACAAATTAAGGGTCTTCAGACGCAAAATTTTCAACTATTGCGACCGGAGAATTATCTCGATTATCGTCAAGTTTTAAAAAAATCGTGTACTACCCATCATGAATTTTGGGTATTCAGACTTGAATGTTTAAACTGTTGCGGCCGTTGAATAATCTCAATTATTCTCAAGTTTTGACAAAATCGTGTACTAACCACCACGAATTTAGGGTCTTCAGACTCAAAAATTTTAATTGTTGCTACCGATGAATAATCTAGATTATTGTCAAGTTTTCAAAAAATCGTATACTAACCATCACGAATTTAGGATCTTCGGACTAAAAAAATTCAACTGTTGTGACCGTTTAATAATCTCGATTATTGTCATTTTTTGACAAAACTATGTACTAACCATCACGAATTTAGGATCTTCAGACTAAAAAAATTCAACTGGTACGAACATTGAATAATCACGATTATTGTCATTTTTTTGACAAAACCATTTACTAACCACCAAATTTTTTTTTCAACTGTTTCGACCCGTGAATAATATCAATTTTTGTCAAGTTTTGAAAAAATTCGTGTACTAACCATCATGAATTTGGGAATTTCGATTCGACTTTTTGAATTGTTGCGTCGGGTGAATAATCTCGATTATTGTCATGTTTTGAAAAGATCGTGTTACATCACGAATTTAAGGTCTTCATACTCGAATTTTTCAACGGTTGCGACCCGTGAATAATCTTGATTATTGCCTAGTTTTGACAAAATCGTGTACTAACCATCACGAATTTAGGGTCTTCATACATAAAAAAAATTAACTAATGCAATCGTTGATAATCTCGATTATTTTTATTTTTTTACAAAACCATGTACTAACCATCACGAATTTGGGGTATTCAGACTAAAAAAATTCAATTGTTGCGACTCGTGAATAATCTCGATTATTATAAAGTTTTGATAAAATAGTGTACTAACTATCACAAATTTAGGGTCTTCATACTCAAACTTTCAACTATTGCGACCGATAAATAATCTCGATAATTATTAAGTTTTAAAAAATTCGTATACTAACCATCACGAATTTTTGGTATTTGGACTCGAATTTTTAAACTGTTGTGATCGGTGAATAATCTCAATTGTTGTGAAGTTTTGAAAAAAAAATCGTGTACTAACCCTCATGAATTTAGGGTCTTCGGGCTCAAAATTTTCAATTGTTGCAACCAGTGAATAATCTCGATTATTGTCAAGTTTTGAAAAAATCGTGTACTACCATCACGAATATATGAATTCGGACTCGAATTTTTATATTGTTGCGACCGGTAAATAATCTTGATTATTGTCAAGTTTTGACAAAATCGTGTACTAACCATCACGAATTTGGGGTATTCGGATCTCGAATTTTTCAATTGTTGCGACTAATGAATAATCTCGATTAATGTCTAGTTTTGACAATATCGTGTACTATCCATCACGGATTTAGGGTTTTCGGACTTAAAAAATTTAACTGTTTCGACCGTTGAATAATCTCCATTATTGTCATTTTTGACAAACCATGTACTAAACAATCACGAATTTAGGGTCTTCGGACTAAAAAAATTCAACTGTCGCGACCATTGAATAATCTCGATTATTGTCATTTTTTGACAAAACCATGTACAACACGAATTTAGGTCTTCAGACTCGATTTGTTTGAACTGTTTCGTCCCGTGAATAATTTCGATTATTGTTAAGTTTTGATAAAATCGTGTACCAACCATCACGAATTTTGGGTATTCTGACTCGAATTTTTAACCTTTTGCAAACGGTGAATAATCGCGATTATTGTCAATTTTTGACAAAATCGTGTACTAACTATCACGAATTTAACTGTTGAGACAATTGAATAATTTACATTATTATCATTTTTGACAAAACCATGTACTAACCATCACGAATTTAGGGCCTTTGAACTCAAAATTTTCAACTATTGCGACCGGTAAATTATATTGATTATTGTAAAGTTTTGAAAGAAATTGTCACGAATTTAGTGTTTTCGGACTCAAAATTTTTCAATTGTTCCGAACGGTGAATAATCTCGATTATTGCAAAACTTTGAAAAAATTGTGGACTAACCATCACAAATTTAGGGTCTTCGGACTACTAAAATTTAACTGTTGCGACGGGGGAATAATCTCGATTATTGTCATTTTTTACAAAATCGTGTACTGACTAACCATCATGAATCTAGAGTCTTCGGACACGAATTTTTCAACTGTTGCAACCATTGAATAATCTCGTATATTGTCAAAAAAAAATTAAAAAAATCGTATAATAACCATCACGAATTTAGGGTATTTGGATTTTTAATTGTTGCGAATAATGAATAATCTCGATTATTGTCAAGTTTTGAAAAAATCATGTACTAACCATCACGAATTTAGGGTCTTCGGACTCGAATTTTTCAACTGTTGAGACCCGTGAATAATCTCGATTATTGTCAAGTTTTAAAAAAATCGTGTACTAACCAGCACTAGTTTAGGGTCTTCGGACTAAATTTTTTTAATTGTTGCGAATGATAAATAATCTCGATTATTGTCAAGTTTTGAAAAAAATGTGTACTATCCATCGCGAATTTTGAATCTTCTGTCTAAGAAATTTTAACTGTTGCGACTGATTAATTATCTCGATTATTGTCAAGTTTTGAAAAAATCATTTACCTTAGTTACCATCACGTATTTAGAGTTTTCGGACTCAAAATTTCAATTGTTCCGAATGGTCAATTATCTCGATTATTGTAAAACTTTGAAAAAATTGTGTACTAACCATAACGAATTTTGGGTCTTCTGACTTAAAAAAATTAATTGCTGCGACCGATGAATTATCTCGATTATTGTCAAGTTTTGAAAAAATCTGAGATTGTTAGTACACGATATGTACCTAATGCTCCAAATCCGTGATTGTTAGTTATTTCGAAATTGACTAAAATCAATATTATTTACCAGTCGTAATAGTTGAAAAATTCGAACCCATCGACCCAAAATTCGTGAAAGGTTGTTAGTACACAGTATTTTTCGAACTTGACTTAAATTGAGATTATTCACTAGTCTATCATTTAAAAAAAAAAATAGAACACAATATTTTTATGAATTTTACTAAAGTCAAAATTATTAATATTGTTAGTTGAAAAATCTGAGAGTAACAACCACAAATCTGTAATGGTTAGTACCCTATATGTTTTGAATTTGACTAAAATTGAGATTATTCACCGGTCTATCAGTTAAAAAATCAAAACTCAGCATCCCAAAATCTGTGATGGTTATTACACGATATTGTTAGAACTTGAGTAAATAAAGATTATTCTTAGGTTGTAATTATTGAAATATCCGAGTCTGACGTCCCCAAATATGGGATGTTTTAGTACACGGTATTTTATTAATTTACTCGAATCAAAAATATTTTTCGGTTGTAACAGGTGAAAACTCTAATCTCGACGGCCTAAAATCCGTGATAATTAGAATACGATATTGTCAAAACTTTATTAAAATTGAGATTATTCAACAGTCGTAATAGTTGAAAAAATAGAGCATGTTGACCCAAATATGTGATGATTAGTTCACAATTTTGTCTAAGCTTTACTAAAATCGAGATTATTCACCGGTCGCAACACCTGATAAATTCGAACTCGACGTCCCTTAATTCGTGATGGGTACACGAATTTTTATGAATTTCACTTAAATCAAGATTATTAATCTGCCGCAACAGTTAAAAAATTCAAGCCGACGACCCCAAATATGTGAGGGTGAGTACACATGTTTTCATAACTAAACTAAAATTGAGATTATTCACCGGCCTTAGGTTGTAAATATTGAAATATCTTAGCCCGACGTCCCCAAATATGTGATGATTAGTACACAATATTTTTATGAATTTTACTCAAATCGAAATTATTCATCAGTTGTAACAAGTGAAAAAATTTGAGCCAGACGACCATAAATGCGTGATGGTTGTTAGTATATGATATTGTCAAAAATTTACAAAAATCAAGATTATTCAACAGTCGCAGCAATTGAAAAAATCGTGCCAGTTGACCCAAATTTATGATGATTAGTTCACAATTTTGTCTAAACTTTACTAAAACACCGGTCGCAACATCTTATAAGTCTGAGCCCGGCGTCCCTAAATTCGAGATGGATATTGCGCGATTTTTTTATGAATTTCACTAAAATCAAGATTATTCATCGCCCGCAACAGTTGAAAAATTCGAGTTGACCAGTCCCAATATGTGATGGTAAGTACACATGTTTTCGAAACTAAACTAAAATCGAGATTATTCACCGGTCGCAACACTTGTAAAATTCAAGCCCAACGCCCTCAAATCTGTGACGGTTAATCCAGGATTTTTGTTTGAACTTTACTAAAGTTAATTTTTTTCCACGTCACAATAGTTGAGAAATCCGAACCTAATGGCTCCAAATTTGCGATAGTTAGTACACGATATGTTTCGAAATTGACTAAAATCAGGATTATTTACCGGTCACAATAGTTGAAAATCTGAATCCAACGACCCCAAATCCGTAAAGGTTAGTTCATGATGTTTTTCAAACTTAACTAAATTCGAGATTATTCACCAGTCTATCAGTTAAAAAATCCGAACTCGACATCACCAAATCTGTGATGTAATAGTACACGAAATTTTTATATATTTGACTAAAATCAAAATTATTCATCGGTTGTAACAGGTGAAAATTTGAGCCCGGTGGTTCCAGATTAGTGAATGTTAGTACACGATAATTTTTAAAATGGTCTAAAGTCGAGAATATTTAACGGTCGCAATATTTGAAAACTCGAACCCAATGACCCTAAATCCGTAAATGTTAGTACATGACATTTTTAGAACTTGACTAAAATCGAGATTATTCACTAGTCTATCAGTTAAAAAATTCGAACTTGGCGTCCCCAAATATTTGATGGTTAGTACACGGTATTTTATTAATTGGTTGTAGTAAGTGAAAATTTGAGTCTGGTGGTCCAAACCAGTGAATGTTTGTACGCGATATTTTTTTGGAATTGTCTAAAATCGATATTATTTACCGGTCGCAATATTTGAAAAATCTGAACCCAACGACCCCAAATTCGTGAAAATTAGTACACGGTATTTTTCGAACTTGACTAAAATCAAGATTATTCACCAGTCTATCAGTTAAAAAATCTGAACTCCGCGTCCCTAAATATGTTATGGTTATTAGGATTATTCTTAGGTTGTAATTATTAAAATATCTAAACCCAATGTCCCCAAATCTGTGATGGTTAGCACACGATATTTTTATGAATTTTACTAAAATCGAAATTATTCATCGGTTGTAACATGTGAAAATCTGAGGCCGACGATTCCAAATCCGTGAATGTTAGTACACGATATTTTTCGAAATTGTTTAAAATCGAAATTATTTACTAGTCGCAATAGTTGAAAATACGAACCAAACGAACCCAAATTCGTAAAAGTTAGTACACATTATGTTTTGAACTTGTCTAAAATTGAGATTATTCATTGGTGTACCAGTTAAAAAATCCAATCTCGGCGTCCAAAATTCCGTAATGGTTATTACACGTATTGTCTGAACTTGACTAAACAAAGATTATTCTTAGGTTGTAATTATTGAAATAGCTGAGCCCGACGTCCCCAAATATGGTTAGTAAATGGTATTTAATGAATTTTACTTAAATCGAAAGTATTTATCGGTTGTAACAGGTGAAAATTTTGATCACGGTGGCATAAAATCTATGATGGTTAGTATACGATATTGTGAAAACTTTATTAAAATCGAGATTATTCACCGGTCGCAAAAGTTGATAAATTCGAACTCGCTGTCCTTAAATTCGTGATGGTTAGTAAACTTTTTTATGAATTTCACTATAAGCGAGATTATTCATCGGCCGCAACAGTTGAAAAATTCAAGTCGACGACCCCCAATCTGTGATGATGAGTACACATGTATTCAGAACTAAACTAAAATCGAGATTATTTACCAGTCATAACAGCTGTAATATTCAAGCCCAACGACCCCAAATCTGTGACAGTTAGTACACGATTATACTTGAATTTGACTAAAATTAAATTTTTTCCATGTCACAATAGTTGACAAATTCGAACCTAATGGCTCCAAATCCGTGAATGTTAGTACACGATATATTTCAAAATTGACTAAAATCAGGATTATTTACCAGTCGCAATAGTTGAAAAATCCGAACCCAACAATCCTAAATCCGTGAAGATTAGTACACGGTATTTTTCGAACTTGACTAAAATCGAGATTATTCACCGGTCTATCAGTTAAAAAATCCGAATTCTGCGTCCCTAAACATGTGATGGTTATTACACGATATTGTTAGAACTTGAGTAAATAAAGATTATTCTTAGGTTGTTATTATTAAAATATCTGAATCTGACGTCTCTAATTAGAGTACTCTCACAATAGTAAACAATATTAGAGTACCCCCATCAACTGTTTGTCAGGATCATAACAAAGTAGAACTCCCTTATGTCTTACACATAAACATATATTAATAACAAACATATTGCTCACGCCCCTGTTAGCCGAACGGACGGACCTGAGCGTAGGGACCAAATTGACAGCGTCTTGCCACTTCCAAAGAATACTTTGACACTTTTGTAAAATAAGAGACCAAAGTGATAACCCTGACCAATTCCATGAACCAAATTAAATTAATTAAACATGTTATAAGAATCCCAAGTGAAAATTCAGAGTGCAATCATAAACAAACCTCTCATCTAGGGATGACAATGAGGCAGATCAGGGCGGGTATCTCAAATACCAGCCCCTCCCCGCCCTCTTGAACTGTTGCCCCTCCCCGCCCCAAATCAAAAAATTACGCCCCGCGCCCCGCCTCGCGCGGGGCAAATTTGACCCGCCCCGCCCCACTTTTTTTATTTTTTTATTTCAAAGCAACAACAAAGAAATTTGAGCAGCAACAGAGAATGGAGAAATTTGAGCAGGAACAGAGAAATTTGAGCAAATCCTATATCAAGAAAAATGGTAAAAATCAAGAAAACCCATCATTGAATTAGATAATATTCCATAATAAAAAATGGCAAAGGCCAAACAAAGAAGGGAATCTTCCGATTGGGTGCTGCTCAAATTTCTTTGTTGTTGCTCAATCGTCCGGATAGGCGGAGTGAGAAGGAGGGAATCGGTGGCAACTGGCGGAGTGATTTGAGAAAATCAAATCGACAAGAAGAAAGAGAAAGGGGGCGGGGCTGGGTTCCTGCACTGGGAGAGAATGAGGCATTATGATTTATGAGGGAATGAGAGAAAGGGGCTGGATTGTTTTGGGGGGGAGGGGATTGGGCCTAATACTAATGAGGGCGGATTGGGCCTAATAATAATGAGGGGCTGGTCTGTCCCGAGAGAATGAGGGCAGATTGGGCCTAATAATACCAAAAAATAATAACAATATTATATGGACTGGGTTAGGCGGGGCGGGGCGAACACAAATATTATGCCCCGATCTGCCTCGTTCTCTCTACGGGGCGGGGCGGGCTGCCCCAAAAGACGTCAGGGCAGGGCGGGTCAACGTGTCACTTCATCCCTACTCTCACCCCTCTTCCTCCGCCTCATGGGTTTGCACAAAAATAGCTCGCACCTAGTTGATCTGCTGAGTTGCCTTTATTTATATCTTTCAACTACTCTGTTGACTCGAAATGTGGAAGTCTTAGACTTGAGTATTGCCTTTTATTGTATAGAGGTTTACACAATAATAATGATTCCAATTGTGATTTTGCGTGAAAGCCAAGTCAAAAAGTACACGAAACACCAAACCGGAAAAAATGAGAGAGTTGAAAAATCACTATTGAGAGTGGAATTCTCCGCCCAGAATTCTCTGTACATAAATTGATTAGTTACAGTGATGATGAATTGGAGAAGGGTTTTGAAATCGTTCCACGCAGTAATTGCTCATGGATTACTTTTGACATTTACTTTGCTTCTCTCACTTAAGCTTGATCGACTCCTTCATTCTTCTTGGTGGTTCGTATTTTTTTTTTTTTTTTAATTTGTTTATATTTCTGTATAGTTCATTTTGCATTTTTAATTTTAACCCATCAAGTCCAATTTTAAAATGGTATTCTTCGATGTTGGTCTCCATTATGTTCACGGTACAGATGTCTAGCCGCGGTAGTTGTGTGTTGAGAATACCACATCGACTAGTTAGTGAGCAAATTTGTTTGGACAATCCTCCCTCTCAAGAGTTGAGGGATTGAGTTAGGCTAAAGTCCAATTTTAACAACCCAGATGAAAAAATTGCATTTTTTTGAAGTGGATTTTGTATGAAGGAATTTGTAGAAGTTAAAAGCTGGGTAAACTGAGTTTGTTTAGTTTTAGAGTGTTTTGGAACTATAATTGGCCAAAAGATTTGATTTTGCCTACCCAAGTCTATGGAATTTGGGCTTGATTGTCTGGAATTTTAGCCTTTATTTATATTTTTCCCTTTTATGCTTTCTTGAAATTGAGTTTTGGTGAAGTCTGGAAATTTTGAGCTGAAATTTTCATTTTTTTTCGTATTTGTTGAGCACATCTTTTCTTGATCATAGTTACCATGCTTTTTAATTATTCAGTTGCTAAGGAAATGAGCTTAGATAATGCCATAAAAGTAAGGCATGTATATATTCTAATGGGTTTCCAGTGACAAAAGAAAAGAGATTACTAGATGAAAATGATTGTAAGATAAGCAATGAAGGAAGCTGTCCTTCCTTCTGATTGTCTGAATCATCTGTTTCCTGCTAAATATTGAGTAGGTTTTGCCTATCCTTGCTTTTGCAGGGTCGTATTTTTCCCTCTCTGGTTGTTTCATGTTGTTGTAGCAAGGGGCAGATTTTCACTACCTGCTCCATCAATTCCTCATAATCGTCATGTATGGTACAACTATATCACATTAAATTTGAGATATCAACAGCTGATAAAACACGTTATTTGGTGAATATGTTGCTTGGAATTTGCTCCAGTAAGCTTTTATCTTGACATGATTATACTCTTCCATGAACAGTGGGCACCTTTTCATGCTGTCATGGCGACACCATTGCTTGTTGCTTTTGAACTACTCCTCTGTATATATCTCGACAGAAGATATGGTACATTTGCAAAGCCCTTGAGAAGTTTTTTCATTTTTCTTTTTGATGTTTTTTATACTAAATGTGCTTTCAACATGCAAATGAGTTTTTCATTCAACTTTATTTTGTAGATTTATTTTCTTTTTTAGACATTGAGCTCCATATGCTTTTAGTTTAAACTATATTTATGTGTTTACTCCTAATCAAACATGTAGCTCTGAAAGTACAATGAAATTTCTCTTCAATTTTCATTGAGTTCATTTTCTGGTTAGCATGCTTTACAAATGAAAGTTCATCAGCTTGGACTTTGCTAACTGGCCTCTCATGACTATTCCGAAGTGTTTTTCCTCTGGTATTATTTAACTTATTGACCAATGTGAATTGCAGCTGTGAATTTGAAGATTGTATTTTTGCCATTACTAGCATTCGAAGCCGCAATACTTGTTGATAATGTTAGGTGAGAGTTGCCTTTTCTTTTAAGTAGCTTCTCTTGCATTGTTCTCCTTACAGCTATTAGTTATTCCATTACAAATCTCTCTCTCTCTCTCTGTGGGTAAAAGTAATTAATATGTTGTAAGAATTTTTCACGCTGGCGTTTCTAAACTAAGAAAGAATTTTAATTCCAGGATGTGTAGGGCTCTAATGCCAGGAGAAGAAGAAAACATGAGTGATGAAGCAATATGGGAGACCCTTCCTGTAAGTGTCTCCTTAGATAATTTTTACTTCGAAGTACAATGAATGGGATAATTTCCTTCTTCATGAACCTATAGCTCACTGCAAGATTGGATGACCTATTGATATATTATTAATTCGTTTCTATTGACTGGTGACCTGGTGGCTTTTGATGATGGAAATGACTTCTAGACGCGGTATCTTCTTGCATCCTAAATAGTTCACGTCTAACAAGATCCAAATTAGCCTACAGGCTGCGGATTGAATTCGTGGGGTTACTTGCAATCAGGAAAAAGGAACAAACTTCTGGTCTAAGATAACCATTTATGGGCTTTTTGTTCGTGAAAAATTGACTGCTTTCTAAGGTTATAGGTTTCACTATAGCAAAGGACAAGCAGAGGTGTTGAATGTTTTTAGTATCAGAGAAGTTTGTCAAAATGCATCTGTTTACATTCTTTCTTAGTGTGGGGTTATTGTTGGGGGGGGATTCTTTGATTAGCCTGCTTTGATATTGGAGAAACTGATATTTTTTCTTCTCAGCACTTTTGGGTCGCACTCTCTATGGTCTTCTTCATTGCTGCAACAATATTCACCCTTTTGAAGTTGTGTGGTAAGTAAATGTTGCTAGTCTATGGACTTGTTGATTCAGAAAAGCTAGATTTCTTACCATAGTAAGGATGATTAGATAAGCATAGTTCACCCTGATTGAGAAATTAAAATGAGGAGCTCAAAATTGCTGCAATATAGTTGGTGAGAAGTGAGGTTAATGAATGGCAAAGAAAAATATTTTCTTTACAACTTTGATGATGTTGCTTAACCAATTAAATCAAACTTTGGATGAGGTAGTTTTGGTCCAATTAATAATAAGTTAGATGGAGTTGGAAATAATCAAAGTTTAACATAGATTCGGATTAGCTGTCTATCATTGTCAGAATAAATTATATATTCACGAGTCAATTTTGTATCGTAATTTCTGCGTCATTCTTTTGTGATTATGCAACATATACGGAGTGCTTTAGAAATCATGAATCTGAAACATGTTCTCTTTATCTTGTTAGCTTGGTTTTCTTCTGTGTTTGAATATAAGCTATTTGTAATTTTTGATGTTAAATTAGGGGGTGGGGGTGTTAAGGATGTACATGGATTGCTTTGCAAGCTGAATATCTATCTACAGTTTGTTTATTTTCTATCCAGAAACCTAACTGATTAAGTTTAATTTTTTTAAGTTTATTTAAAATAAATTAGGTAATGCTTATTATCCATCTCTTGAAATCCTATGTAGGTGATGTAGCTGCTCTTGGCTGGTGGGACTTATTTATTAACTATGGGTACAATACATTTATATCTTTTGCTAGTCACAGGATTGGTAGTTTTGTCTCCTGCATTCGGTTTAATTATGATGGCATCCTACTTGCTTTAGTGTTGCAGAATGTTTTACCTTTCTCATTTGCACAAAATGGCATAATCCTGCAATTCATAGACGATCTCAGATTCGGCCTGCTAGCACATCTCCAACAACTCTTCAGTATCTTAACTGGAATAATGGATTAGTAATGTCTTCTGACGAGGATCATCGACAGAGTAGAATATGCAGTTTGCAGGATATTGGTGGACATGTGATGAAAGTTCCTCTTGTTATTTTCCAGATCTTACTTTTTATGCACTTAGAGGTATATCCTTTTGGATGCTGTTTTGGTAACCAGACAAAGCTAGTTTTCCTCTATTCAAATTTAAATTAATTTCAGGGAACCCCGTCTGGTGCTAGGAACATCCCGATTAGGGTTCTGTTTGCTCCTCTTTTCTTGCTGCAAGGCACTGGGGTTATGTTTGCTATCTATCGACTTCTGGAAAAAGTATTTCTTCTATTGCACAGTGACACGTTTTCTGGAAGTTACACTAGGATATCTGCTAGTATACGTGATTATCTGGGATTCATGCATCATGGATCAAAGTAAAGTCTTTTTCTTTACTAGAAAGATATGGTTCTTCTTAATCTTTATAAACTTCAAATTTTAGTTCATGACTTCTTTTATTTTTCCCTTTTCCTGGAAATGGATTGTGTGCAGGTGTTTGGGCTGGTGGTCAATCGATGAAACCAGTCGAGAGGAGCAAGCTC
This sequence comes from Vinca minor, assembly GCA_026122235.1. Classification (NCBI taxonomy): domain Eukaryota; kingdom Viridiplantae; phylum Streptophyta; class Magnoliopsida; order Gentianales; family Apocynaceae; genus Vinca; species Vinca minor. The sequence goes on from JAOCZM010000142.1 coordinate 136,117, forward strand.
GTCTTTACTATGCCGGAGCATCTGGGTATTTACTTTTCAATTTGTTTTTACTTTATCATCTCTTGATTTAATATATATATATATATATATATATATATATATATATATATATATATATATATATATATATATATATACTGTCTTTTCCGGCATTCTGTGGTAAGTTCTTTTTGAGTCTGGGTCAATGGATTTCATACTCTATTCAATTCACAATGCCCAATCAACTTAGAAATTCCACTTCACAGTGCAATTTGCACTTGGAGATCTTAATAGTTTAGCTTATATCATGTACAGTTCATCCTTTATCCAGTAAACATACAACTTTTGCGCCTTCCTCACCATCCTCTCTCATGTTCTTGGCGATGAAGTGATCTTATCAGAATTTCGGCATAGTTGGGCAAGTTGGTTTGTATGAATATATTAAGGAAATTCAAGATATTTACGAACTTATAGTTATTTGAGCCAATAAAACTTAGTTAACATTTTCCAATTTCCTAATTAGGACCTGGAAATCATAGAGTCAAAGGAAAACTACATTTTTTTTAATCTTTCTAAATTCTACTTGGATGAAAAGGGTATCTTTGTCTTGTTGATGGGTATCTTTTTTTTTTGCCTCCAAATCAGCGTGTTTGATTTATCGTGAAAAAGATAAATCTTACTAACTTAATCATTTGAACTATTTGATACTTATATTCTTTCAATCAGACACCATAGTGTTTCGGATACTCGTCTTTAATCTACTGTGTTCATATACAGGTATAACACATTCTCACCTGATACCGTAAGGAAGATGCCTAGATGTGAACTTGCTTCAGAGGTGATACATATCAGTTTACTTGTTGCATTCTTTTCGAATATCTTATCTTCCTCATTGTTCCCATTTATTTTATCTGCATTTCATTGTTCTATAAGTTCTGGCTGAACTACGATTCGATACCATCTGATTGATTGCTTTTCCAGATATGGAGGCTACAAGCAGCACTCGGTGAACAAACAGAGATTACTAAGTTGAGTCAGGAGGAGTATGAAAGACTGCAAAACGTAAGTTTGCTACTAGAAATAAATGTTTGTAGTCTATTGCATTTGTTATTTCTTTACCTGAGGTACAGTTTACTGGCTTCTATTAGCTGATATTTCTCTCCATATTGGTTTCTAAACAATTTTACAAATGAATTGCCCACCCTTTTCACGATAGATGCAAAGCTGTTTTGAGTGCTTCACTGTGCAGTCTTTGTGATGCATCATTTCATGTCTGAGAAAGCTGCAGTTTTCAAGATCATTCCGGTCAATGGTGTCTGTCTCTGTTGCGGTTGATTTTTTTACCTGATTCGCCCTATCTTATTCTACTAAGAAATTGATCATGTTAAGGATAATATTTTTTGCTTAAAACCATTTCAGAAGGCATAAGTTACTAGACACAAGTTGCGGAATGAAAAGTTTCATTCTTATTCGTCTTCTTCTGTTATCAAGATCCGTATGTACACCAATTTAATATTGATGCCGTTTTTTCCTTTCAGGAAAAAATTCTTTGTAGAATCTGCTTCGAAGAGCAGATAGACATGGTACTGCTTCCTTGTAGGCACCACATTCTTTGCAGGTACTACTCTATCCATTATTTCGATCATCTTGATTCTTTGCATAATATTTCAATTCCTTGTTTCTACGTGAATAATCCTACTGCGATATGTTATATGGTTGATACCGAACAAGATTAGTTATACTTAACCAATTTGGCCCACCATTTTCAGCAAATGCGGTGAGAAGTGTAAAAGGTGCCCAATATGTCGCGTATTTATTGAAGAACGCTTGCCTGTATATGATGTATAGCTTACCATCATTTTGTATCTTCAAAATATTTGAGCAAAAGGAGCAAATGTTGTCTTAGCTGTGTTACATATGATCCATCACCATCCCTTGTGTAAATAAATATATGAAATCCTGGTGATGGTCTATTAAAATGCTTAGATATCTTGGCAAAATTTGTATTTGTACTTTCTCTAAGTATCTAGGTGGAGCTGAGTTCTCTATACTAATGAAGTTCAAGAAAACTTGCAATGGCGAGAAGTTATTATGTGTGTGTGTGTGTTTTGCATTTCGTGTAGTGTGTTGAACTCGATTCTGTATCTAATAACCTCAGCTTTACCAAACAACTTGCTTGAGAGTAAGCACTTGAACATGACCCTCGATGCTAATGAAGTTCACTTGTATAAACAAAGAATCCTACAAGATTTCATATTTTCAAAATTTTGCAATTTTGTTACAAGATCTTACAACAATTTTGGAACTGTTGCAGAAGATCCTTCAGACCGAGCATGGTCATCTTTTTCAGTCGACGAGCAAGTTTAACAGCGGTGTAAAACCCGTAACTTTCGCTTACGTGATGTTTGACGTGTAAATAAATTTCTCGCGATTAACTGTGTAGACGTAATTTATTTCTTGTTATTATGTGACCACGTGTCCAATTAATTATATAACATGTTTTATTTAGTTACGTTTTATTGATTGGCATTTCGCACGCTTAACGTATTTGAGGGACTTGATTATGATTCATTTAGTTGATTAATTAGAATTAATTAAGAATTTAATTGGGATTATGAAGATTAATAAAATAAAGGAAAAATAAAACAATCAGCTCGCTGGAAGTTGAGGATTTTGTGGATCAGGGAATCGGTTTAATAAGATACGTAATAAAAGAATTCAAGCAAAATGGATGGCAAGGGTCGTGGGTTACTGGGAGTTAATAGAATAAAGGCACTTCATGGCTATTGTGATTAGGAAGGGAAAAAAAAAAAAAGAGAAACAAAAGAATAGTAACGCGGAATGGGGAGATCCGGGGATTTAGAGATAAGGGATATAAAAAGAAAAGAACAACCTTGGGCATCGTGCAAGAGCAAGCAAAAGATATATCAAAGGCTTTGGAGTCGTGAGAAAGCAAAAGGAAAAAAATGAGTTTTGAGAAGTGATTTTCTATCAACTTTGAGAGTATTTTTGAGTGAGCAATTCTTGTCGGATTTCGACAAACCTTATACGTAAATTGATCACCACGAAACAAGCTGCGAGGGTGTGAAGTCGGATTCACTTTTCGATTTCGGAGTTGGAAGATATCGCATCAAGAACGAGGGCTGATTTATGGAATTTTGCTTTCTGTGCAGTTCCAGTAGAATCGATGTACAGGTAACATACGAACTCCAAACGGAGTAATTCTTTTTTATTTATAAACTAGACTGATAGGGCTATAATCTGACTGGAGGGATTGAGATTTTAACCGTTAGATCTTCCGTAATGTATCACAGAAGTGGAGGGCAGAAACCAGATTTTTGTGCAATTATATATAATCTGTCCAGAACTTCGACAGGACGTTTGAGAGGGCGATAGACCTCCATTTTCGACCCACAATATATCTATTTTGAAGAGAATTGAAAGACCTTCGAGTCAGCGCAGAAGGATCGTGAATCGGAGGTTTCGGCAGAAAGTTATCGCCCCGGAAGTGAGCTTCCACGCTTTCCTCTGTTAAATTCTGTTCTGGATTACTTTTTACTGTTGGGTATTGTTCCGTTATGTTTTAAGATATAATTGAGCATAATTAATCGCATAAACTGTTGAAGAAAATTTATTCTTTGATGTTACCGTTTATTAATTGATTTATCTCTTGAATTGGGGAAATTCAGCATGCCGTATAAATTTCTTTCCTAATGCTATCATAAATTGCTATACTCGTATAAACTGCCTCTGAACTGTTCTGTTACTGTTTTGGAAATCTGACTGTACTTGCCTTTTTGATTGATTGCATTTGAGTCGTCTATTGTGAGTCATTATTGTTGTCCTAATTGGTTTGGTCGACCGAGTCGTCGCCTCCTATTGAGCTCGAGCCTAGGATCACTAGTTAGCAGGTTCCGCCCGCTTTCTGTTCAGATATGCTCTGCGACCCAAAGTGGTCTTTCTGCTCTGTTCTGTACTGGGCTCGCATCTAGTGGGGTCAATCACTAGTTACGGTAGTGGTTTTGTGGAGTCCCTGGTTGGGGATGATGAGACAATGTATAGGGTTGAACCTTAAAATCTGTTCCTTCGTTTGGGGGGCAATCCGAACCCACGCAGATTTACTGAACCGTCCTAGTTTGGTTGATAACTGGGACCACTACCGTTATTGCTAAGTAGTTGTGAATAGACAAGTAAGCTCATGTGGTGGGAGTCATGTCATAGTAGGTAGCTACGTTCTAAGTATCTAAGACGAGTATGTGATTGGGTGTACCGGATGGGCAACGCGTGGTGCTTGTCGTATACTCTGTTATGGAATCGTTTAGGTGCGAATAAGGTGGTTATTTGCTTAATTGTTGCATTCTATGGGTTCGTTCTTATTTTGGTCATTATATGATGTTTGCTTGGAGTCTATTTGGTAGCATATGAGTTGGGAATGTTGGGTAATGTTTTGGTGCACTTTTGCACAAGTTTAAAATTCATTTTTCTGAAAACCGCAGTTGTGCAGTCCACTGTTCTGTTCTGTTCTGAACCCTCTGTTCTGATATGTTCTGTACTGTACTGCACTGCACTGTTCTGCATTGAGTTCTGAGTCTTGTGAGGCTTGGATTGAGTCGTTTGCATATACTTCCATAGGGGCATTTTGGGAAACGGGCATCTGCATTATCTGTATCTGATTTCTGTTGTATTTGTTTTGTTCTGTCTATATATATTGCTATTGTTATTACAGTTATAGGTCCCTACTGAGCACCGGAGCTCAGTCCATCCGCTTATTGTGCAGGTGATGATGAGCAATATGATGATGTTGTTGATGCTTGGGAAGGGGGCTACGAAGAGTGATCCTAATTAGATTAGTTCACACGTGTTATTTCATTTTATAATTATTGGAACTTGTAGTTCATTTATCAGATGTAATAACTTAGAAATAATTTCATTTTTTAGAATAATGCTTCCGCTAGTTCTTTTATTACTATTTATGGGCTTTGAATAATGAACTCCTTTATTTAGTAAATCTCTGACTACGGTTTTGGTGCTTCATTTTCCAATGGGGCACTGGCATGTCATCATTCCGGAAACGGGGTGTGACAAGCGGTCTCTGACTCATTTCCGACATAAGCATGTTTTTTCCCCTCCGATTTTCAGCAGATGGTCTAACAAGGGAAAACAATTACTCCATCCATTCCTAAATTAGACCAACAGACATGGGAATGGTGGCGGACTCAGCGGTTTGTTTAACATTTGTAGTGGCCGGATTCTTTGAAAATCGGTGGTGTATTAAAGTAGCGGCCCAAAAGAAACATAATTCATAAGCCCATTGCACTTCTAATAACTAGTTTATTTTCTTGAAATATTACCATGTCTTATTCAATTAATTTTTTATTCAATCAGAAAAAAATATATTTAAACTACGTAGTGAAAGTTAATGGAGGGCTCGAATTCCTCGATGACCCCTAAAGTGGACATTTTTTTTTTATTATTTTTTTTAAAGTTTGGGCAGCTAAAATTTGCGATACTAAATAATTGAACGAGCTATTAACGAGCGATCCATTGTCAAGAAGGCCGTGACCCAGTGGGGCAAGCCTTGACCTGCGACCATGAGGTCCCAGGTTCGACACTCGCCTCACGTATGAGGCAAATAAAATTCTCTAGAAGAGAATTAAGGTGCTGACAAAAAAAAAAAAAAAAACGAGCGATCCATTCAATTAGGAAGTTAATATTGCCACATATTCCCCTTTTCATGAGGGTGAGGATTCTACAACTTTTTTTTAAGTTAATATATTTTTTTAATAAAAAATTAATACATAATAAATTTTTTTATTAATGAGAAAGATGATATAAAACGAAAATGAAACTTTAAAGAAAAGATTAATCACGTCAAAAGGAGCTCATACATACACGTGTGCGTGATAGATGAGTTAGAGCTGCAGGTTTGAGTATTTGTCCCATGAAAAAGCTTCTACAAACAACAATCACAACTTTGCTGCCCACCACTCACTTACTCTTCAACTTCAACTTCAACTTCAACTTCAACTTCAACTTTACATATTACTTTGCAAAAAACAGCATAAATTGTTCCAACTTTAAGGTGCGCATGCATGGTCCTAAATTATTGTGCTCTCTGTAAGAAAGATAGAAGATTCCTTTTTATTTTTTGGGGCCAGGTAAAAGAAATAAGATTCATATGTATATATTCAGGCGAAATTAAATAACCACTTCTTTTATTTATTTATTTTTAAAAGGATAAAGCTTGTGAAGGTGAAACCCAATATTCAAGATTGAGGTTTTTTAGCCAAGTAAAATTTATATCGAGAACTATGTAAACTTAAAAAGAGAGCCAACAAGATACGATCCTAAGAAGAATTAAACTCGTACTAAAAATAATTTAAGTTTCATATCACTTCAAACTTGTCAATTTGTCTATGACCGCTTCTTTCTTTTATTGTGTATAAGAAATGTAATATTTAATTACAAACAAACCAAATATAACATTTTGACTTTGGTCTTAAATTTGTGTAACCCAATTACTAGAATTGTTATTTCTATTTCTTGAAGATTGTGGTATGAGATTAACCTTTTTGAATTAGCTGATCTTACAAGCTCGATTGGGCATGCCGGTAGAGAAGTGGAAATTGGAAGGTAGGATACTCCTATGGGTTTTTGTCTCACTTCTCTTACAATTAACTCACATGATTGTATATGCAGTCTAATATTTGCATGTAGGATTATGAGAGTTTTGTATTTTAGGCAAGTCGAACCATAACTATTAAAACTTCTCAACTTCTCATTTTTTAGTAGGAAACTGAGTGATTTGTTAAGAAAAGAATCTGCAATAATTTTATCATTGTATTTTTTTTATAACAGTAGTTCTAACAAAAATAAGAAAAATTTATTTTTTTTACACGCGTATGCAGATCACATTTAACGACCCACCTAAATCCTATATATTGATTTATCTTATGTGCAATTTCTTAATTTTAACATTACATTATTTTTTTGTAAATATATATACTATGCATTTTATATACGAACAATCTAGTAGAGAGCAGCACAAGTGAGGAGTGATGGATTTTTTTATGATGACTATAAAAAAGAGGGGTGAAAATCGTCTTTACCCATTTGTGTACTCATTTTTGTGCCCAACCAATAAGAATTCGTCGTGTGATCATTTTTTTTAAAATTATATATACAAATAGTAAATTGTGATTGATTGAATATAAAAATGAGTATACTTGCCAAAAAGAGGAAAAGGGCGAAATAATGGGGTTGAAGATAAGGAAAGTGCACGTGGGGGATGGATAAGGCTGCCATTTTGACTCATCCACGTTTGTGTCGGGCGGAGGAATGGTGGCGATTGGCTGAAATGAACTGAAGCTTAGATGGCAAAAAAACTCAATATTAAATTGGGAATTCAGCTCATGTGCTTTGTCCCACTTTGTTTGTTTTTTTTTTTTTTTGCCTTTTAACTTTTTTTTTTTTGAATTAGCTGATCTTACAAGCTCGATTGGGCCTTTTAACTGCTTCAACCCAAACATTACCCTAGATAACAATCAAAATAAAAGAACATAAAAAAAACTCAATATTAGATTGGCTTTTTCTATTGTTTGGAGAAGAGTTGTTGAAGTGAAATATTTAAAAAAAGAAAAAGAAAAGAGAATTAATGTTGTTTGGTTGAAGACAAGAAAATCAAAAACAAGATAGGAAACACATATAATATCCTATTAATTAAGATAAAAGTTGCATTCTAACTAACACATCAAATTATCAAAACAAACAAACAGACAATAGCTTACCAATAACTGATTAACTTTATATTATGACTAATTTTTGGACTTTCTTCCCCTAATAGTCCCAAAAGTTTGGGAAAAAAAAGATTGAAAAGACAAACACTAATCACTTTATGTTTAAAAGCTTTATGAATAGTTTTTCCTCATTATTTTGCTAATCATACCACTTAACTTAAAGAACTTCCGATATCTTTTCTTTTGGGTCAACCTTAGGCAAAGAATAAATAGCAATCCTAGAGAGGGAAGAGAAATACAAATGTGGGTAAAGTAATTACAACTCATTCACCACCATCACTTTGCATCTCCAAGAGCCAAAAAGAAAAAAAAAAGGATTTGATTGCTAAAGTATATTCTTTTATTTCAATGTCTAAGTATTTGATCAGACTAATCTGGTTAAAATCTTAACAAAATACATCTAGTAGTATATTAGAAGTCACTCTATAAACTAACTTGAACAATCGATCTTACTGAGTCGAGTTTTTAAAGAAAGAATCCATCATAACAACAAAAACAGGATCCGGGGAGTACATTTTCAGTATTTTGCGCAAAAAGGTCGACTTGATAATAAGAAGAAAGCTTTACAAATCGAGTATTTTGCTCTTGAATGGAAAAACTAGTTTTTTTAATAGGTAGGAAATGAATAAATAATTTCACATTAGTCAGACGCAAAGCGAATTACCGGAAAAGAAAAAAACTAACTTGGAAAAGGGAGGAAAAAAAAAAACACAAAAATATTTCTTTACAACAGAAAAAAGTAAAAGGAAAAATATTGAGAAATAAAAAGTGGAAAAATCATGGACTATTAGTTTCCAGGTAAGTGTACAAGATACTTGATGAAATATTGGAAACCCTGCAAATCAAATATCAAACAATTTTTTATGGGTTTTCATGAATCTAGAAAAGGAGAATAGTTCTATGGCCTCATGAACAGTCCATTTTCTCTCTAGATCAATTGAGACGTCAAATCTTTCATTTTTTGCATATGTTGGACCGGGTCTCACTTGGGTTTGACATTCAGTTCGAGACTGGTATCAGAATCTCAGTTAATCGAGCGTGCCCATGGAATGGAACAAATTAATCAGATCTTGAAGTTAATTTTCATCTTTAAAGTGAAACCTATAATTAAAGAAATCAAAGATAATTGGTCATATAAAGCAAAACATGGAAGATATTGTATGAAAATTTTGGCTGCTTGAGAGAGATTTTACATGGATAATGTCAATTATGCATAATCCATATCCAAATCATCAAAGGAAAAATAAAGAGAAAGATGGACTATAAAGAACCATGAATGGACTTGTGCAATTGATCAAAATAAATAATTGATTTCAATTCAACTCATAATAATCAAGATGTATACACATACAAATTGGCCTACTAACTAAGCCAAGTAATTAGTACAAAATTGTCTAACTAATAATTTTCTCCGTGCAGCCTTAATTTACTATTTACACTCCAAGAACAAGGCAGGAGGATGAGGAGGAGGAAGAAGAAATTGGTTGATATTTTTTTTTGTTTGTTTTTCAATCATGCCAACAAAGAAGCATAACCACACATCTTCTAATAATATAAAGCTTAGCCCTTTGCTCTCTTAGGACTCCTCCAAGTCCTCTACTTGAAATCCTTCTCTTGGAGCTTCCAATGGATGTGCTATTCATCTTCATCTTGATGAAAATTTGTGCAAAGGAAATGGAAGTTGCTTTGTGTATAAGTGTTTTGGTTCACCAAATGATAAGTGAAGTTTGTTTGAATTGAATGGAAGGGGAAGTGCTAAGAGGGGTTCTTTATATAAGGAGTTCCAATGGTGGTCCTAACTTGCATTGGTCTAGTAAATAACCAACTATGAGGTCCCACCCCCACTTGGGATTCCATTCCCATCCCCAACAAGATGGAAAATATGAAAATAACAATTCAAAGCCTAGTGTATATAGTGTGTATACACACCATTACTTGTATGTATGTAAGTGTAGGTTTATGCATGTGTAGCTGTAGTTTAGAGTGTATTTAGACAATATTCATTTCTAGAATCAAACGCAATTTTTTATGTTTATATTTACGACTTGCATCTTCCAATACTTGTATATTTTCTCACAAGCAAATCAATTTTTATAAAACCAAAAGAAAATTTTCAGAATCAAATCCTAATCAATTCCACCTAAATTTTCATTTTCAGTCACTTGAATTATAAAAGATAGAAATGTTTCTTATATTTTAATTGCTCTTTTTTTAACTTTTGATGAATAAACATCCTACGTGAATTGATATTAAATCAAAATATTCACCGATGAGTATCTGATTCATAATACACAAGGATTTTTTTTTTAAGATGCACTAACTAATTTGTAGTATATGCTAACAAGGTACATGCATATTTGAAGAAATAATTGAATGTGAATTATGAACTAAATCTAATGTCACCACCTAAGTGGGAAGGTCCTATTCCATGTAGGACTCATCGCCATGTCATTCTCTTTATATTATTTACTATGCTAATGACTCAAAGGCATCACCCACCAACATAAGGGACCAACCATTAATTGTATGAGGTAGCACATTCACATAATTTATGAGCTGCCTCACACTATGTTGATGATGAGGTTATAATTTTGGTCAAATAATGATCTTTTTTCCTTTTCTTCTTTTCACATGTTTTCTACATTTGTATGCCTTTTTTTTTAATTTAAATATTTAATCTGACTAATCCGTTATTATCTTAGTTAAAAAAAATTTAACACTTCTACCAAATAAAGTAACATAAAATTGTATTCCATAGTAACTCCTGAACTCTAATTAGGAGGAAAAGGGAAGCGAGCGATAAGCAAATTAAAGTGCTACCTCTTATCTTATTATTATTATTATTATTATTATTATTATTTCACCTTACTTGGATTGGGTTTGGTTTAGGATTGGTTTGGGTTTTGGTCTCAAATCCAGTCCCAAACCAGCTTTGGATTGAAGCCCCGCTTTGAGTTTGAGTTTAGGGTTTGGGGCGGGAGAGGCTAAAAAATGAGTGAACTATTCAAATTCAAATTTTTTTCTTCAAATAATTGTTAAATTCAAAATTTTTAGCTCTTAAATTAGCAGGAAATGTTCAAATTCCAAATTTGTGAAGCCAAAATTTGAAATTGGATGATTATTTGAAAAAAAAAATTGAATTTGAATTGTTCCCGCCCGTTTTTTAGCCTTTCCCGCCCAAATCCAAACCCAAACTCAATCCCGCACTCACTTAAAGTTCTGCTGTGACCTGAGCTTGCATCAAAACCCAAACCAATCCCAAACCAAACCCAATCCTTAGGAGAATTGAGAAGTTTATCTTAAGTAACTTTTTATGCCAAAAAAGGACAATTATGATCCTATATATGTCTTAATCTATCCAACTTGTACCTAAGCAAAGAAACCACACGTGTAGTTTAGTAGTAGGGCTATATCGATCCACTTCTAGCTAGTTATTGGTTAATAGTCGTAACACAACCTAGGATATAAATTCTTAACCTAAATAACTTGAAATTTGAAACTTTCACAAGTTTATAGTTAGGTAAGTTCTAATGTAATGACTAGTACTCCCTCCATCTCCATCCCCATCCCCAAATAATGTTAACATTTGAAACTTCAATTTTTTTTCAAAATAATATTAACATTTGTTCTATCAATGAAAATTTAATAAAAATTTTACTATTTTTACCCTCTTCTTACTTTTCTTTCAAGTTTTAACCACAATTTCAATTTTCAAGATTTATTTAATGAGGATATATTAATCTTTTGACTTTGACTTTTATTGTTTTTAAGAATTTCTTAATTAATGTAAAATACTCAAGTGTTAACCTTATTAGGGAATGGAGGGAGTAGTATTTTAGTAGATGTTTTTGCATAATAGAAAAATATTAATTCTCCTAAAACAAATTTCTTGAAGTCGAGCTAGATATTACTCATGAGCAAACCTCAGCATGGGACTAATGAAAATGACAGAGAAAAACATTGAGGCCATGGAAGATGTGCAATTTCATTTTCTTGAAAATGACATTTTGAAAATTTATAAGGAAATTTACGCAACTTGCCGAGAGAATTGGATCAAAATAACAGTCAAAGCCCTCACGTGAACCTTAAATTATCGTGCTAAATATTCTCTTTTGTAATTACCAATCAAGAAAAAAAATAAAATTGTGTTTCCTAAGCTATGCCGACAAAATTTAAATAATTATTTTGTGTCTGAATTTTCCCGATTTCTGCTAAAATCTAGTGAAGAAAAGCTCAAAACCCAATTAAGTGATAGATTTATTTAGTGGTTTTTTTAAATAAAATAAAAAAAATCAGTAAGAAGGAAGCAAATTAAAGCAATCCCACTAGCTTGTCTCGTGTTCCATTAAACTCTGATTCTATATACTATTATTTTTCTGGTTCAGCAGTTTCAAGCTATCATTTTGAAGAATCCAAAGGTCAGGGTCATTTCTTCTTCTTACATCATTCTCGTAATCCCAAGTTATTCCAGGTTATTAATTGAACATAAAATACTAGATTTTGAGTGCTAATGTGGGGTTATATATAACCTTATAAGTATTATCTTCATAATTAAGAAATGTATGTGATACTAGATTCAAAGGTGAAGTGGCTTTTAATATAGGCATATGCAAATGCCTGAAATACTATTTTCTTGAAATTTAGATTAGCTTGATTAATGATTAGTTCTCTGCATGATCTCTGCAGCATATTCTCAAACACACAATTTTTATTTTTGAACTTACAAATAATTATTTTTTCAATCATAAAGACAGAAATTATAAAAAAATCAAAATCAAAATAGGCTTTTTTCATGTATAGGATAAAGGCATGTGATATTTCTCCGCCCCTGCATAGATGAATGAGTTTCAAAGAAGATTCTTAGCCATAAACATGCAAGAGAAGCAACCACCATGCATATGATAATTTCTTAACATGCGTAATTATAATTACGTAATAAATACACATGATGAAGCATGAAAAAAATCTAGCTCATACATAAAAGCTTGGGAAAATAATCATTATTAATTATAAGAGTTTAAAAATAACTTAGATTGAGGTGTCACACGATGAGGTTTTGTACTTTCAAACACTTGGTCAAGAACAACAAGGTCAGGCCACACGTGAAGCTCTCGTGGTTGGTGCTCCTTGATTTCTCGACATTTCAATTATCACTAAAGTCTTCGATAAATAATTACTCATCTTTTTCTTCATGATTTTGGACTAATGCTCGGATGGAAAGAGCTGGAAAGAAAAGAAAAAACAGGAGATCACATGTTTAGGTTTGTTTGATTCATCTTTAGCAACTATAACATTAGAGAAATATCGCTACAATTTAGAAGATTGTTTTAAAACAGAGTTTATATTAAAAGTTAGTGACTTTTTATAGTGATGTGACTGATTTAGATAATGAGAAAATTGGATTAGAACAAATAAATGATGGTTAAGTACTTTAATTAAAAAAATTTTAATTTCAGAATTCTTGATATTAGAAAAATTGGAGATTTGAATGTCCATTTTTTTGTTATACACCCTCCATTCCCAATTAATTGTGGTTTATAAGATCTATAGGTATCCAAATTAATTGTCGTTTATTAGTTATCAACAATTTATTTCAATTATACCTTCGACATTTTTTTTATTGCAACCTCTCATCCCTATTTTTTCCTTTTTTTTCTCTTATGCTATAGAAGTGAGAGAGAGGGGTAACATTGGAACTTTCGGTAAAAATGACAAGTTCCTTAATTTTCTAAAATTGTCTAAAGAGTTTTATATTTATGAATTGAGGGAGTATTAGTTTGTCCTAAAATAAATGTTTACTTTCTTTAAATGAAAACCTCCTTCACACATGGCAAGCACTTTTTTTCTTTCTTTTTCTTAAAACAAGGTGTCTTAGCAAGCTCTTACTTTAGAGAGGTCATATCAAATTAATTCGCTCATACTGTGTCGATCCCACAAAAAAAATAAAGTATATATATAAACGGGGAACAATCCCCTAACCTCTTAAAAAATGTACCTGCCGAAACAACTACACTAACCAACTTTTTGGTTGCATGAGCCTCGACTTTGATTCTAATTTGTAATTCTAGTTGCGTGTGGATCTGAGGTCCAGATATGCAAAAAAAAAAAAAGTGAGATATTGTGCAATGCTTTAGCTAGATGGAATTGGGCTGGCAGTAATAAAGCACCATCCAAGTGAGTTTATGGGCTTCCACACTTCATTAACTAGACAATATGTTCAACAATTACTACATTACCAATCAATTTGACATTTTAGGGGGTTTTTTTTATGGGCTTTGCCCAAATTTTGAATAACATTTCTAAATGCATGTACCCTATAGTTTTGTGGATACAAATTTATGTGTATAACTGATATGTGTGTGATTTGTAGGCTATGGAGGCAAATAATAGATAAATGCACGTAATTTATGGACTACTACCATTTGTATCTTATATGTATTTTTCCTCTACTTATGATGGAACTCCCACCATTGTTATGGCCATGAATAAGATTTTTTTTTGCTAAATAAAAAATTATTCATTAATCATAAAATAGCCAAAGTCATTACAATCAAAAGATAAAATAAAAATACAAGAAAATAAAAGTTATACAATGGTGTAGATCACCATGATAAAAGATAAAAGTCCACACTCCGGAATGGATAAACAACACTAAAAAACAGTAGAAAAAATAAATACAAAATAAAATTCTTCGCAACATCTTCTCCGAAATCCTTGAAAAGCAGTAGCAAGCTCATTTTCATCACTTTTCTTATAAATCAACAATCTACGAGACCATGGGCGTATCAACCGTCCCATAGATTATCTCGGAAAAATGAAGAAAACTGAGGAAGGGCCCAGAACAACTCCGTGTTTAGAAAGAAACTCCAGATCTGGAAGGATGTGGAGTAGATCTTGCATATGAGTCTTGAATCTTGAATAAGAATGCCTTGAAAAAATTTCATCACGATTTACGGCAAAATAAGGGGTTGAAGACACCAAAAGTGGAGGAATGATGGCCAGATCCAATCAAAATCTGAGTGAAAGTCGTAGCTTTTGGTTGGATCTAATCATGGAAGACCAAAATGAAAGAAACTTCAAGAAGAAGAGAGAAAATATTAAAGAGAAAAAATGGGAGAGGAGAGTGAGAATTCCTCAAACTTGTTACTTTTCATGAAGAAGATCTTCCAAAGAGCTCTTTGAATTTAGCTACTCCGTCAATTGAGTATTCATTCTTTTCAAGTTGTTAACTGAATATTTAATTATTGCATCAGATCGAAAATTGGCGGAATAAAATCATAAAGTCTATCGAGTACTTATATCTTTCAAATTTGGCCGATATCCAGTAAAAAAAATTACTGCTCAACTATTAACTTCGAGAGAGGTGTTTTATTATAATAATAATAATAATATGGTATAATGAGATTTTGTTTTGTCAAATATGGAATAATGTGAGTGATTACTATACCAATCATATGTAGACGAGGAATAGACATTTCTTATAATGAATCGATAGAAAATTTTCTTTTTGACTTTACTTCTATTCTCACAAATTATTTACTATAAAAATTAAAATTATCACAAGATCCATAGTTCAGTGGGAGTCATGGGTTCGTTACCCTCCCCATACATAGGGCATACTTTAAATTTTTCTTCCTAGGGTTCTCTCCTCATCTTATGAGGCGCTTCTATCTCCCCTTCAGGCACAACCGCCCAATCGGACTTAAAAAAAAAAAAAATTGAAATTGAAATTTGATGATCTACAAAGGGCCATGAATATATATATATATAACAAAAGAAAGGCTTGGTCATTGGTTAGAAAAGTGTATATTAGAATAGAAGATAAGTGAGAACAGTCTTTCTCCATCAACCTAACTAATGCTGTGGCTTCTTATGGTAGTTTTCTACTACACCTCTTGTCACGTTCCTATCTCCTTGCATTGCTGTTTTGACTACATATATTATATTGCCAATTAAAACTCCCCCCAACTTGTCAATTCTTTTTACTGTATAAGGGGCTGGACTCAATCGATATTCGTGTTCGTTTTATATTTCAAGATTATTTTCGTTCATTTTAAATGTCGAACTTCTTTTGAGGTAGAACTCCAAACTATCCGCTTATAAGATTCAAACTCGTAATCTTTTTTAATAGACACCAAGCTGCTTGCACTAGATCACTAACTCATATTGATCCAACTTGTTGATTCTTTAATGCAACTATCTCATGAGTATCATTCAAATGTTAGAATCCACCTATGGTATACTTCTTATCCAAATAATAAAACCATGGGTTTCTTAAGTTGTATGCTTTACATGACAATTTGATAGTTATATATTGATTTAGACTTGAGTTTGTGTGCTTTATTTACAAGTAGAATGGGGGATGTAAAAAAAAAATTTATAACAGAGTAGAAGTAAATTTTACTTGAAATTTACTCTTGTTTGGTTCTTAAAAGAAGTAATCATACATTGGTAATTTGGTAGAGATTTTTTTTTTTTTTAAGCTTCACAAGAGGAGGAGGTGGACGCCCTAGGTAGTGACACGAAAATAATTCACTTGATTATAAATATTTTATTTTTGACTAATTGGTAAGTTTTTCGAATGTATTTCGCATCCTTATCTCCATCCAGACACAAAATAAATAAGGGTAAAAAGCACTCACACCCCCTAAACTATTCCCTTTTTTGGTTTTTGACCTTCAACTAAAAAGGGTCAAGTTTTACCTCCTAAACTATTTCGGTTTTTGGTTTTTGACCTTCCATCCATATTCTCCGTTACATCATAACGGATTGTGTGATTTATTTACAAGTAGAATAGGGGGATGTAAAAAAAAATTTATAACAGAGTAGAAGTAAATTTTACTTGAAATTTACTCTTGTTTGGTTCTTAAAAGAACTAATCATACATTGGTAATTTGGTAGAGATTTTTTTTCTTTTTTTCTTTTTTTAGCCTCACAAGAGGAGGAGGTGGACGCCCTAGGTAGTGACACGAAAATAATTCACTTGATTATAAATATTTTATTTTTGACTAATTGGTAAGTTTTTCGACTGTATTTTGCATCCTTATCTCCATCCAGACACAAAATAAATAAGGGTAAAAAGCGCTCACGCCCCCTGAACTATTCCCTTTTTTGGTTTTTGACCCTCAACTAAAAAGCTAAAAAGGGTCAAGTTTTACCTCCTAAACTATTTAGGTTTTTCGTTTTTGACCTTCCAAAGGGTCAATTTTTACCCCCTAAACTATTTCGGTTTTTGGTTTTTGACCTTCCATCCATATTCTCCGTTACATCATAATAGAAGTCCAAAAAATGGGAGCATTTTGGGAAAATCATATCATTCATAATAAATAGAATTAAATTTAAGGGGAAAATGGCTTTTTTTTAAAAAAAAATTAGAGGTTGTAATTTACAGTTGGTGGTTGGAAAAGAGGAGTGGTACCCGGCTTCCGGCTTCTTCTGTCACTATTCTCACCGGCGACTTCTTCTTTCGCGTCAGAATAATAGGTTTTTTTTATAAAAACAAAAGTTTTAGGATCTTATATAGATTGCCCCAAAAATCCCCCATTTCTTGGACTTCCGTTATGATGTAACGGAGAATATGGATGGAAGGTCAAAAATAAAAAAACGAAATAGTTTAGGGGGTAAAACTTGACCTTTTTAGTTGAAGATCAAAAACCAAAAAAGAGAATAGTTTAGGGGGCGTGAGCACTTTTTACCCAATAAATAAATAAGAGAAAAAAAAGGGATTTCTAATTGGCTTTAGAATCTTTAAACCTTTAGATAAATTCGTGTTAAATACATATGGCAATGAATATGTATAACCAATTTAGCAAAAGAAAGAATATGTACAACCAAATAACTACCAAGAATCATATGTTTAGGGCCAAGGCAATTCTCTTTCTGCCAAGGTAATTTTCTTTCAAATGTCAAAATGGCAGTGATGTGAAATCTGATCATAAATCTGGTGGATCCCACCTCCTTGATTCAAGAAGGGAAAGAACGACCCCCCTGTCCGGCGGCAACTATGAAAATTGATTGAGAGCCAAATGCCTCCTCCTAAACAAAATCCTTTCACTAAAACATCTTTCAAGCATCAATCACCAAACCCCTCTCCTCTACTCTGGATTTTGATAAGAAATCTACAAAAATAGTTATTTGAACGAAGATTGCCTTGACAATATCACTAGCCTATGTTTAGAGCACTTATATTCCTACTTGGGTAAAACTAATCTGAATTTAATTAAGGTTGTTCTTGTAAAGTCTTACTCTTATTTAGGAGAAAATTTTTTGTTTCAGAACTCTTTCAACAATAACATCACAAATGGGGAATTAAATATGTCACATTACTTATTAGTAATTCGTTTACGCAGCTATCCCAAAGTCCTAAGATATTTTCTATGGTGCTTTCAGACCAACCAATTGTTGGAATTTGAATTGAAAAAAGAGCCGGTAACGCACCATACACTTGATTATAATTAATATAGCTATCGGATATGATTATTTAGACCAGACTATGTTGTAAGAACTATTTAAGAATCATATTCGGCCTCTGGTCGAATCTTGGTCGAATCTAACTATCCTCTACTTTTTTTTTGTGTCCTCACCCCTCCCTTTGCCCACAAACATTGATGAACTTTCTCTAATGCGTTTTTATCAATATTCAAGATTTTGGGGCGAGATCTTTTGCCAATCTTCTTAGATCGGCTAGTTGGTGATAAGATACGGATACCCAGTGTTAATCTGGGTCCTTTCTTGAGTTTCCACCTCTTTTCTAGGTGATTTTTTAAATCGTTGATAAGCCCATGTTTTTCTGAATCGCTGTCTACGAAAGAGGTTGAAACCAAGTGCTTACCTCTGGGATTCGACAATGGCGATGCAGATGTTGCGGAGAAGATTATCTGTTGTTTGTTTGTTAAATTAATAGTAGTAATTTTAGTTGCTTCCCACCTAGGTTATTTGGGGTGTGAATTATTATCTATTACCTTGTGTAACTTTTATTTTCTATCTTGTTTGCTTTTCTTCTTTCCTCAACTCCTCTATTTTTTTGTATTAAAGAAAGAGTTTAGAAACTTTTCAAGTTGTAATGGTCCCGGCCATTTTATTATTAATGGATAATCCTTTAATTTTGATCAACCAAAATTAGCAAATGCCTTCTGCAAATATCATAAAAGTCTTCCTTTTTGTATTTATTTATTTTAGAAACTATGATTTAATACTAAAATTTCAATACAATACTTTTCCATTTTGATGTCTTGCATGGAATATCTTGTCTAGTGATGGTTTCTAGTGTGGTGATATGAAACATTAGTTCAATTTTCTTTGTTGTCAGTCGCCGGCTTTTTAATCGGTTAGGAAAAGGGACCATGCTTTTAATTACGTTAATAATCATTCTAAAATTTTAATTTTTTTATTATAAAGGTAAAAATACAGTTTTAAAAATCTTAAAAGTTCCACACTACCATTTGGAACAGTCGTTAACCGGTACAACAATATGAATTCTTCCCGTGTATAAACTGAGGGTACTTTTATTTACGCCTAATTTGTTTCCTAAAGTTGTCAGAGTTCAACTATTATTTTTTTTTAAATTACAAGTTAAACATACATCATACATTATCATACTCTTTTAAGTTTTAATAAGTACCAAAAGTGTAGACAAAAATCGTGGGTGATTAGTACAATTTCGTTTAACTTACAAATGAATTCAACATTAATAAAGAAAATCAAATCAAATCACATGAAGAATCAATCATTAATTTATTATTACTATTATTATATAAATATGCAACTAGTACAAATACTAGTTGACATTTTCGCAAAAATCTCTTCAGATCAAAACCAAGCTGAAAAAATGGGCAGAAATTTCTGACCAAAGTGAGAAAATAATAGTGGAAAGACGCGTAATATCAGCAGAGCTCCAACTAAATTCCAATTTGTAATTTCTTGGCCTTGTTGACCTCGTTTTACGTAACGATTCTCCTCCATAAGTGTTTCTATCTCCTAATTCTCCGTATTCATAACTTACTATTTAAATCGTGAGGTGTATCTTAATAAAATCATATTATAAGTTAATTATACATTACTATCACGAGTGATTATTTTTTATATTTTTTTTATAAGAATCAAACTCTTACTCTATAAGTAGAAATAAGATAGCAAGTATAGTGTTTGTAATGAGGTTTTTCACTGAGCTAACACCAACGATTTCTTTGTTTTTACTAGTTTAGTTCAACTATTAGTTGCCCTTCTTTTGTCATTTGATTATCTGGATGTATAGTGTCTATCTATCCTTCTCATACATTTACATAAGCAAATCATGTGTTTCTAACCTCCACGGCTCCACCTCATACATCACTCCCCTTCATTATTGCATGAGATATATGCGTAAGAAGTCATGTACTATAGATTTAGATTTGGCTATTATGTCTTATTTTTTGTAGAAAAACGAATCTATATATAAAAAATGTACCTTAAGCGGATAGGTTAATTACAATTTGTTAAGATTAGGACAAAGAACGAAGTAAAAAAGATCTTAACTCATATAATTTTTGTCTAAAAGTAATAGTATCTCACATTGCTATACATAACGAAAGAACAAACAACCGGTTAGTCAAATAATTATTTACTGTTCAAAAGAGACTCATTCGAATTCCTTCTATAGCGCTATGTTTAAAAAGCTTTGCATTAAGACTTTTTTCTGGGAGTAAAAATCAGATTTTGTGTGCGCAACTCAGATTTAATTAATCTGAATTAGTGTCGCCAGAATGTGTGATACCCGTAACTTTTTGGCTACATGTTATTTTAAGTGTAATTTATTAATGGTAATTATGTGTCTATTTAAATTTATAACATGTTACATGTTTCATTATGTGTACGTTTTATTGAAGGGTATTTCACACACGTATCGCAATTAGGGGAATTGTCATAATAGAAATAAAATAAAATAATAAAGTGGGAAAGAGACGCTTGAGTTTAAGGAATGGAATAAATGGAAGGACTTCATGGGTTGGGGGTTAGAGAATTTAAAAGGCATTACTGGTATGCAGTGACGGATGCAAGGCAGGTTGACCCCACTCAAAAAAAAAAAAAAAAAATTTTAATTATATATGATGTATTTTATTCCATTTAGATAATAAATGTATAAATGACCCCAGTGAATTATTGTATATATCAAATGACCCCAGTGATTTTTTTAATTATATATGATGTATTTTACTCCATTTAGATAATAAATATATAAATAACCGCAGTCAATTATTGTGTATATTAAATGACCCCAGTGAAATTTTTTCCTGGATCCGTCACTGCTGGTATGGATTTAATAGGGAAGGGTGAGGGATTTATTATATAACGTATAGAAGTAGAGGGGACGGGGGTTACATATAAGCTATATGTATATGTACAGGGATCAAGGGCTATCAATGGACAAAAGTAAAAAAAATCTTTTTTTTTTGTTGGGGGAAGGGTTCTGGGAACCAGATCAACAGGATAAAAAAAATAAGAAAGGAAGAAAGTAGGCGGCACAGTAGGGTGCCAAGAGCATTTTTTTGAGAGATTCAGGTTTCTGGTCTGACTTTGAGAGATCACTGAGATAGCGTTATCTGTCCGTTTTCAACTCATAATATACCGAATCGAAGATAATTTTATTGGCTTCGAGTGAGCGCAGACGGAACGTCATTCCGAATCCCGAGCAGAAAGTTATAGCTCCGAGAGTAAAGACTGGGTAGTGCAGATTTTAGGATTTTTCTCATTATCGCGTTGCGGTAAGAATTGAACCCATCTTGTTTTTAAATAAATTAATGTTAATAAACATCTTTTTAATGTTATATTCATTCGATTGGAAATTTGGAAACGTTTATTTTTTATATAAGAAAAATAGGAATCAAGCATGCTATTTTCAAGAATGATATTATTATGTAAATGGATTTTGAAGTATTATATGAAGTATACCCGGTTGAAGGACTCGATGAGTCAAATTCCCCCTGCAAACGGCTCGAATGTTCAAGTATACCCCGGTTGAAGGACTCGATGAGTCAAATTCCCCATAACCCGAAAGCCGAATGTTCGAAGTATACCCCCGGTTGAAGGACTCAATGAGTCAAATTTGATGTGTTACGAGAAAGAGCCAAAGAAAATAAATACTATTTTGAAGAGTTAAATGTTAAAGAAATTGTAGTCGGTTAAAGGACTCTTTGGGAGTCAATGTTTTTTTTCCCTAATCGACTAAAAGATCTAGTTTTACTGGTAAAAAGACTCTTTTCAAGTCGAGAATTTTCCTAACGAATATATATGTTTTTCAAGCTAAAAGTCAAAGTAATGTGATTACTGAATGAAGTTGTTACCTTTTGAATGAAAAGTTGTTTGGGTTATAAGTTTAATGTTTCAAAGAAATGTACTTATGTTTTTTATGGTTTTAAAACAATAAGTAAAAAGTGTTTCAAACTGCTTGATTCTGGGAGGAGTTTAAGTTAACTGCTCGAGTTGAAATGCTCACTCCTTTCCATGTTGTTTTTCAGGTGAAGTTAGCGATAGTGAGAATGATGAGATTGAGAGAAGTGCGCTTTGATGATGATGTTATGTGCTTTATGAATTCGAATTGTGATGAAAGGTTATTCTTTATGTTCATTTAGAAGTTAGTTTCATTGTAATGTATAATGTTATATCTTGTAAAGATTATTTTCTTTTGAAGTTATAGATGATGAAGTTTTAAGTCCATATAATTGTTTTTAACATGCTTAAGATTAAGTAGGAGACGCGTGTCGATAGTATGACATTTATCGACAGTCGGTTTCTGCTTCTCGGATACGGGGCGTGACAGAATGTCATAGTCAATTTGATGAAGATTGTTAAGTTTGGTCATATTAAATAAAAATCTTATGATCACATTAAAAGAAGATATTTACGTTAGTGGTGTCTTTCTCTCATAGTTTTCTACAAGATAAAGGAAGGAAGGACAAGTGGAGGATTGAGAAATGTGGTATAATAAGACAAGTGGAGAATTGTAGGGTTTTTATTTTTGCAAGTTGTGATGGTGGTAAACTATATATATGGAGATGTAGATTATTTAAGTGGGCATTATGAAATATTTTCAATGATTATTTCCAAACAGAAGAAAGCAAAAACAATATCTGGGAGTTTAGCCAACTTCAACCCAATTCAACAAAAATAATAATACTATTAGTAGAAACTGATAGTATCTATATTTGTAAAGCACGTGTGATTCTCTGTGACATTTTATATGATACTCTCTCTAACATTTTTAATTATAGTCAAGTTAGAGTTTATCGATTTAACTTTAAAAGTAACTATTATGGTGTAAGTTATATAAATAAAACTTTTCATAATTACAATATTACAAGGAGTGTTATAAAAAAGCAGGCCCATTTTTTAGGGGGTCTAAAGCGACATACGGAACAGGGGGTCCCATTTTTTTGTTACCTATATATAAATATGTGTGTATTTTGTTGAAAAAAATTTGAGATTTTTTTTTTGTATTTTCTCAAGAATTTGAGATCATCAAATTAAATGTATGGATTCTCTTTTTTATTTTTGTTCAAAAATTACATGAAAAAAATAGTATTAAATTTTATTTGCCCTAAAAAATATTTACACTGAGTTTCTTTCTTTTTAGTTTTAAATGTTATTATTATCTAATGTAATGTTAATATATTATTTGTTAATCTATTAAAAACTAGATCAAATAGATGAAGAAAACACATGACTGGTTTTTTTTTGGTTTTGAAAATTTAAAATCGTATTATTTCTTGATACTTTATATAATTTATATTTTAAAAAAATTAAGAATTTAAATTTGATAATTAACACATAATTTTAATATTGTTCGAGACGAATATGATAAAAGATGCAACCCCCAACCAAGTGAACATTTGACTTTGTTACAATTGCGGTGCCATGTCGGCAACATAGCTCCATGTATTATGACTAACTATATGATATCATATTTTTTTAATACTTTAAAATATGTCATGTGGTTCTCTTTTGAGTATAGCTGGAAGGATTCCTTTTGTGTTTGAATTTCTACATGTGTTTCTCTTGATAATTCTTCCATAAATAAATATATATACTCCTTATTATATGATAGTAATTCTTTTTTTTAGGGTTAGATGATAATAATTCTAAATCAATATTTACATCCGAAAATTTCAGTAGTCAATTTCCAACTATACTTCCCTTATCCTACATCTCAAAAATTCCACAGATAAATCCAACTGGCTTGGAGTGACAAAGCTGTCTAACACCAAAACACACTTGGAATTTTCTCCCAAGGAAAATAAATAAATAAGAGGATAAATAAGAGGATATCTGACCTAACTTCTTAACCAATAGAATTAGCTATGTGGCATACAGAATAATTCATTCATTCATTCATTTGTTTGTTAAAAAAAGAAGAAAAAAAATCATTTCATTGATTAGTATTCTATTACCTCTCAGTCAACAAAAACAACTTGAATCCTCAGCTAAGCACCTCTGACTAGTACTATTCTGGGCAGCGTCATTGGTTCCACCGCGGCTCAGATTTTGACGGTTATAATTGATTTTAAAAAATATATGTTCTGATTTTAAGAATACATATTCATTTAAAAAACAATTGTTTATAAATATTCGAATAAACAACTATTCATTTTTTTCACAATTATGGAATCAAGAATTAATAGTTGAATTTGTTCTGCACTTACAATTAGAACATCTGTTGTATCAAATTCAATTCAGACCATTTGTCAATGAAAACGGAAGAATAATTTTTCTTTTTTATTTGTTTCAATTATTCTATTTTCTTCTAGACTATGGTCTAATCAACATTAGACATTAGTGAGGACCAATGAGATCAACATTAGTTGATTTACTAATGGATGGACTGCATAAGATTCCATGCCAGAAAGAAAGACTTCAAATGGAATTTTGATTGATTGTCAAATCCATGATTTTATTTTTCTTTTTTCTGGGTTGATGGTGAAGAAAAATCATGTAGAGTTTTACATCAGGCTCATATAAGGTTCATTCTCATTTGTTTAAAATAAGTCATTTTTTAATTCTTATCGAGTTGTTGGATTCGAGCGTATTACTTTTGAGTCGGACATATTAAGTCAAATACACTATAGTCCATTCAATACATTCTATACACTCAAATACTTTTTCGTTTCTAAACACTATATTTCCCTATATTTATGTAGTTTTTGGTTAATTCTCAGTAAAAACAAGAGTTGACTTCTCTCTCCAGTACATAATATATCGAAGAAGTCTTAAATGCAATTTATGAGTTTATATTTCCAATTCCTGAACCTGGTGAAACTTAGTGACCAGATAAGTAATTTCACCATCTAACTTACATGAGAAGAATAATTGTAATAGAAAGAATCCAATTATGGAGTTGCAAATATACCAAATATCAAATTCTTACATTGATTTGGCTATTCTAGGAAATCACAGAGTCAAAGTACCCAAGTTATTTCTTGGAAAATAATTTGCATGCATGCTTAAGAGTGAATTAAGAACCACTTGAATTAAACAGTAATTATTGATTAACCACAGAAAGACGAGGTCAAGTAAACGCTACACTACACGGCTGTTTACATCTAGAAGTAATTTGCAGAAATTAAAAAAATTATTTTCTATATAGTTAAAAAACAAACTTATTGTTTTCTCCTTCGAGGCATAGATCAACGGATAAATCTACAACGAGTAATGTTGTGATAGTTTTGCCTTCACTCATATAGTAAAAGTTCAATTCAGCATCTTCTTGAGTTATCAATTAAAATATTATGCGATTTAACTCATCCACTGACCTTAAGAACGAGAGATGTGAGCTTTGATCCTTTCTAAAAAAACAAACTGATTCGATTCGATCACGGGGGTTGACCCGAAAAGCAGGGTCTTTTTACACGTTTGGTAGAAGAAAATCAAGCAGGATTCAAAGATTTTTCACATATCAGAGATCACTATGCTTTATTTTTTAATTAAAAATTCGGGTACTAAGTATTTTATTAAGTTCATACTTAATTAGTATTATCTTTTGCTAATAAAAAAGATCAGATTTGAGTTTGTGCATGGTTGCGTTTGAATAGTATGAACAAATCGGCTATATAAATGATGGCTATAGGAATAGTATATGTATCTGACACGTCAGATAGGATTTAAAATACTTTTTTTTTTTGGTACTCCAACAAATACATTTAAAATACATTTTATTTAAATTATTTGCAACGTTTCATCTTCTGAGACATCCCAAATTATTTATCACATTTAAAAAATCAATGCATCTTTACTATTACTTTTCCAATATTATCCCTAATTTATTACTCAACTAACCACTACTAATAGCATTCCAGTCATTAATTGAGGGGTATTTTGAACTTTTTTTCCTTCATATTAATTGTTTTCCAATCATTTTTATACTTTTGGTGAAAATGTGAAATGTTGCAAATAATTTGAGACGGAGAGGTAACAATACTTATTACACGGGTTAAAAGTTAATCATATTTATCCAAAACACATGTACTGAAATAGGTAGAAATTGACAAAAAAATAAGGTCATAAATAACAATATAATTAATTAAATAAGAAATAGAGTACGTAATTGGGGATTGGGAATCTGGAAACAGGGACCCACATGACAACCCAAGCCCACCGTCTCAGAGGTCGGGCCTCGCTTTTGTGGGACTATTCCAAAGAACCCAGAGGACTTCTTCCGTACGGAATCACCCCCCAATATTCTATGATTTCATGTTCCTTTCTCACTCTTTACTAAACAATATGAAAATGATACGTGTGAGCCATAGATTTATATTCTTTTAATTTCTCATAAAATAAAAGTTCAATGGATATAGTTTGCTAGTGAACTTATTAAGCGTTGCAATACTCTTAAGGTGAAAATTTGTTATTGTATTTGAAATGAAAATTTCAGAGATACTAAGGTCAAAATAAAGACAAAACAAAGACGTAGAGGACGAATCAAATCAATGGCAGTTAAAATTTTATGGGAATTTCTTGTTGGATCGATGAGCATTGTCTTTTAAGTCTATCCATCCCTCTTTTAAGACCCCCACCCCATCCCCATTGGAGAACAAGTACCACTTCACAACTCACTCTTACCCCTTTCTATCGATTTCAGATTTATATTGTAACGTCAAAAAAATTTTAAATTTGATTGTCCAATGAAAATTTTTACGGATAATTTTTTTTTTGAACGAACACATGTTGCTTTAAAATATGTGTTACATTTCTTAAAACAGTCGGATTGCTTTCTGTCACCTTATGCAGCTACTGAATCTATTAAAAATGTCAAAAACATTTACTTTTTTCTCATTTTGAACTCGATGCAAGGTAAAATCATGACTACGTCAAAAAAATATTGTATTCGTCTTTAAAGGCATTATACAAGTACCGGTTATTTTATTGTAGGGATAAAATTAAATCCGAAAATATTAGATTGAGAGTTAGCAGCACACCTAAAGAAGAAAGATATTATAATATATATATAATGGTAATGAAATGCAGTACAATTATAATAAAAACATGAAAAAATCATTTTATTTTATATGATATGATACGATATTGATACATGATAAAGATGTTCTCTATTATTATTTGTCACAGCTAGCTTTGGATAAGCCAATGGTTTTGGAGATATAGGAGAGAGAAAGTTAAAGGCCATCCTCCAATATTATCAATAATCAGTAGCAGCAAAGCTATCAGGGGGGATGAACTTCCTAAAAAAAAAGGGTCCCCACCTCACATACCATAGCCCACAACATACATACTTCAGATGAATCTAACTAGTTCCTTACCAATACCCCTTGTGATCATTGACCTACAAAAGTAGTGCCTTACCATCTCAATGGAAAGGTCTGGCATGGGGCGGACCTTGTGGGTACGGTCCCACACTTCTCTCACATAATTTGAGGCAGGGACTCACCCTGCAGCGTAGATTCCATGCGCCCTCACTGCCTCGCAGGTATCCACGAGGGACCGTCCCCATGTGAATTTTTCCCATCTCAATCCATTCGGATTCTGATCCCGACAAAGCTATTTGTTAAAATTTTACCTACAAATCTCGATCCTTTGATTAAATAATTTTACGCCTAAAATCTATTTTTGACTAAAAAAAACTCTTTCAATATAACACCACAAACGAAGTAAGAGCATTTATTTTACTTCTCAATATTAATAGTTTACTTGGCAATTCCACTAAATTACTGGATAAATAATATTTTTTAAACTAATTTTTTTTTTTGCACATTAATATTTTCTTGGAATAAAATTATAAAAAATTTGCAAGCACCATATAATATTTAGGACATTTCCATAGACAAACTATAGGGTGGCTAACTCCCTATATATACTCCTCCTTCCATCACCCAACCAAATCAAACTTCCACTCTCTCTATACAAAACTTTCTTTCTCTCCAATCTTGATTGTCTTGCATTCCAAACTGAAAAATCTCTCTTTACAACCAAAAAAAAAATGGGTGGAAGTTGCATAGATGAAACCACCACCACTACTAGTACCGACTCCTTATTAACTGCGCCAACTTCTGTATCGACGACTCTCCCGATGACAAAGGCAGAGAGTCTATGCCGCGTTGGAAGCGGCACCAGCAGCGTAATCATAGACACGGAAGGGGGCGTAGAAGCCGAATCCCGGAAACTTCCATCTTCAAGATTCAAAGGTGTAGTTCCTCAGCCTAATGGGCGATGGGGAGCTCAAATTTACGAAAAACATCAAAGGGTTTGGTTAGGTACTTTCAATGAAGAAGAAGAAGCTGCTAGGGCTTACGATATCGCCGCCCAACGCTTCCGTGGCCTCGACGCCGTCACCAATTTCAAACCATTAATATCCTCATCATCTGACTCCAAAAACGCCGACGTTGAGTCGTCGTTTTTAAATTCTCATTCGAAGGCTGAAATCGTGGATATGCTTCGTAAACATACTTATAATGATGAATTAGAGCAAAGAAAAAGGAATTTTCAAATCCCATACAAAAAGGGATTTGAAAACGGGGCATTAGTATTCGGGTCGGGCATTATTAAAGCTCGTGAAGAACTGTTCGTGAAGGCGGTGACGCCGAGTGACGTGGGAAAATTAAATCGGCTGGTGATACCTAAACAACATGCGGAAAAGCATTTTCCATTACAAAATGGGAATACGTCAAAAGGGGTTTTGTTAAATTTTGAAGATATGAGCGGAAAAGTATGGAGATTCCGTTATTCTTACTGGAATAGTAGTCAAAGTTATGTTTTAACTAAAGGTTGGAGTCGATTTGTGAAGGAAAAATGTTTGAATGCCGGTGACATTGTTACTTTTCAGAGATCGACCGGACTCGATAAGCAGCTTTATATTGATTGGAAGCCCCTAAATAATAATAATAATAACCGTAGCAGCAGTCAGATTCAGCCTGCTGCCACGGCGGTTCAGATGGTGAGATTATTCGGAGTTAATATAGTTACTAGTAACGTTAGCGTTGTTTGCGGTGGTAAAAGAGTTAAAGATATGGAGTTCTTAGGATTTGATTGCACCAAGAAACCAAGAATTATTGATGCTTTGTAACATTTTCAAGTTTTAATCTGTTTTTTTAATGTTTAGATAATTGTATATTTTTATTAGAACAGAGAAAGCTGAAGAGCCGCAAAAAGTTAAGTTTAGATGGAAGGGGGAAAAAAACTGCAAAATATAAAGAAAATATCAATTTCTTTTGTTTAAAGTTTTTTCAACTTTGGTTTTTGTGTAATCTTATAAATATCTCCTTCAACTTTCCAAAAATATCTGTATTGTCACACTATTTGGATCCTTTTTTTTTTTTGAGAATTTTTATTTGAATTTGGTATTAGTGATTTTTTATTCTTTCTCATAATGTTTCATTCATCACGAGTGCTCTTACCCAGTGGCGGATTTAGTTTTACTTTTGATTTTTGTAACACCTCGTCATGTGAACATTATTTTATGTTATCATTGATATGCAATTTCAAGAATTGAATAATCGTTTTTCGAAGGTGAATAGTGACCTACTAATTTGCGTTGCGTACTTGTGTCCAAATAGGTCATTTTCTGATTTTGACAAGAACAAATTGATTCGACTATATGGATATTATTCATTGGATTTTGATGCAGGACATATCTTAGCACTGAATGATCAACTTGATACATATATTATTGAGCATGCGTATGAGTGAAGAGTTTTCGAGGATAAGCAGGGGTCTTAGTGAGACTTTTCACGAGAGGTTATTTGCAGAAAACAAGCATCAAGTTTACCCATTAGTTTACAAGCTTTTGACATTGGCTTTAATTCTACCAGTGGTTACTGCATCAGTTGAGAGAATATTTTCTGCAATAACTTTTGTCAAGAGTCGTCTACGCAATCGAATTGAAGATCAGTGGTTGAATGACATTTTAATTGCATTTGTTGAGAAATATGTGTTTGATACTATCGAGAATGATGTAATTATAAAATATTATCAAAGTATGAAAACGCGTAGAGAACAATTATAATGAAATATTTTATTTGTTTTTATGAATTTATTTTGTCAATATTAATTGTGCCCCTTATTTGTAATGTCTGCGTCCGCCACTGCTCTTACCAATCTCATCTCCAAATGTACCTCCTCATGTTGTGTGTGAGAAAGAGAAAGCTAGAGAGAATTCACAACCACCAGCCACTTCGGTGGCCAAGGGTGGTGGGGCATGGCGGCTGTGCTGGTGCTCTTAAGTCATTTTCCCTAGCAACTTAAGTACGGATATGAATTCTCTTTCCCCATTCGGT
Source organism: Vinca minor (assembly GCA_026122235.1). Classification (NCBI taxonomy): domain Eukaryota; kingdom Viridiplantae; phylum Streptophyta; class Magnoliopsida; order Gentianales; family Apocynaceae; genus Vinca; species Vinca minor. The sequence goes on from JAOCZM010000142.1 coordinate 166,643, forward strand.
GTATCTTTTTCTTATTCACCAATAAGAAAATAATATATATTAAATTTTTAATTAAAAAATTATAATCTAAAAGAAATAGTGAAACATACAGGAAAAAAATATACACGTAACAAATATCTATTCGTGGGGACACAAAAGGGGACAAACGATTTTTTGCCCCTAAGTACAAAGATATGTACCTTTTAGCTTTTTTGTGAACATGAAAAAATTAACAATTAATATTTATTTCTAACATTAATGTAAGATATTTTTCCCCTACTACTACTATGTATACGATAAGAAGAGAATCTCACAGAATAATAACATTTTTTATATTATTGAGAAAAAAAATGTTTTTATCCATCAAAAGAAAAAAAAATGTTTTTGGTAGTTTTAGCTGGAAATAGTGAGTGAGTGAAGGATACTTTTACTTAAGACGGCTGTTAAAAATGAATTTGGATTTAACTTCAATCCTTCAAAAGGTAATTCAAGAGGAAGAGAATTGACCAAGTCATATAAATTGCAAATACTCACAAACTAGTCGATGTAAAATCTTCAATCATGCCCAACTTGTGGAGACATATAGTACAGTTTGGTCGATTTGTGTACGTACAATTTATTGTTTTTAAATTATTCTTTTGAATAGACAACTAATTATTCATAAAAGAATATACAACTAATAATAATGCAATATTAAAAATTTACGTGGAATCCCCTTCTTTCTCATTCATGATTAGTTTGGTTCACAAAAAGAAAAGGAAAATAGGAGAGGAGGGGAAAGTGGCACGTTTGTTCTAATGAAAAATTCTGTCGTGGATTCATACAAAGCAGAGATTGATCCCTTATTAAAAAATAACGGTTCTACATTTTCAATAATTTATCATGAGACCTAGTCTAAATTTGTCTTAGAAGTCCATAACTTATTTAGGTTTTTTTTATTATGTAAATTATGTTAGATGCTTTCCCTGATAAATCTCGAATGTAAAGAAGCTTTTATAAGAATCACAAGATGCATGATGATTCATTCTAGAAGTTAATGCAACCTCAAATATATTTACCATATGATTCATTAATTAACGTACTAATCATATGGTGAAATGTAAACGATAAAAATATGGAAGCACTCAAAATACTTGTGCTTCAAAAAAGCTGATAAACTCGTCCTTTCTAATTTTGTTTATAAATAAAAAACATTTAGGACTTTGTGATTGAATTTTTTGTGATTGGAATTTTTTGTAAACTTTTTGTCTCGTATTTGAAACCAAACTCTCAAATCTTTAAAAAAAACTTGTATTTCGACCGACGCAATATTTGATCTTTTCCGACAACTAGTTGGGTCACAAACGGGCATTTTCCAACCAATTTGCTTTGTCGTGATTTGCCTATTTTTCTTGCAGTAAACGTAGTCTCCATAATAATTTTTCATTTTTTTTCCTTCAATTTTCCATTATTCCTTTAGTCACAGGCATGACTTTGAACTATATTTTTGTGTCAAAGTAAACATATATCATAGCCGTTCATATGTACGTGGTTTTTACTATAAACAACATAGCATATCATATTGCAAAATAATAATGTCAACTTGTTTAGCTATTTCAACATAATTTCTGGGGTCAAAGAGTGCATATATTCAAACTCAAATAATTAAACAAATGGCGTCGGCCTCCACCGTGCTGGTTCGTGGCTATCAAATTAAAACTCCAAATCGTAGTTAACATGGGGGGTCACAAATTCATAAATCAACTCCGCCGATTAATCTCATTAGGATTTTGTAGGATAAGTCTATAAAGAATAGCACACTAAAAGTGCATCATAGGTGACTCAAATTTGAAACCTTATTCTTGACATACTACGAGGGAATCAAGCGATGTGAGAATCAGTCAATTACTTGTCAGTGCCTCTTGTCGAGAAATGTTATATATAATGAGAAGACCATATGGAGTGAAATGAAAAATTAAATAATTAAATACATATCGACCATCAAGCCCTCTAAGCCTGAGTCTATCAGCCCTCCAATGGAGGCCCAACGGACCACTGAAATTTCTTAACGCTTGCATTCGATCATCACTAGCTGTAGGTCTGTCGCCCTCGGTCCATTATAGCCCAAAACCTTCATTATCCCTTTTCCATTTTCACTTCAAATTATTAAGCTTATTTTAGACTGTTTTTATCGTAATAATTGTGTTTCAATTATTTTCTCAGTATTTTTATATTAAAAAAAAAAGTGAAAATATTACAAATATTGTGGAGCGGAAGTAGCAATTTTAAGTCGGACTTCGAGAGTCAATATAAATCTGCATGACATTTGGGTCGATCATAGGGCTTTGGGCCATATACATCAACTGTAGATGAAAATAGCCATGTTTTATAAATATTTGCATTCCTTCACATTATTGTTAATATTTATTTCTGATTAATTTAATGCATAATAATCATCACTTCTTTCTGCTGTCCTTACATTGGGGTTTACTTTGGAATCAACTCAAACTTTTTACTTTTGGAACAATCTTTTTAACATACATAAAAAATACTTTTACATAATTCGACAAGTTTAAAACAAAATTACCTTTATTTACTTACACCTTTAGTACGTTATATTACCACATGAACTACCTGTTACGAAATTGTTTTTGTTTTTTTAGAAAATAATTAATGGAAAAAGAACACTTCTAGCTATATAGGTTGGCTTATCAAGTAATTACATTCCGCCTCTGGTGCAGAACGTCTTAGTTTTTGTACGTATTGAATAAATTTTAGCTATTAAATATAAGATATGACAGTTGAGATTTTATTTAAAAAGAACACTTATTCTTCTCGAAAACACGTATTACATTGAACAAATGTTCATTGCTTAAGAATAATGAAAGTCATCCGTGTAAGACAAAAATATCAACTAATAAGAGAAATAAATATTTTTTTTGCTACCTATATTAAAACTGTTGATTTAGAGTAACTTCTAAAATTGCTTCTATAGCTGATGAGCTAATAAAAACCATTAACAAAGAATATTCGAGAAATCCAGACAATCCCAACCTAGAACAGGTCCCACTGAATAGCCATGGTGTAATAACGTGATTAGGTTGTACACTCCACGCACCAACTAAAGTGATTTATGGAGGAGGCGAATAGTAGATGGCTCTTTGAACGCATGAAAAGCCAATATCATTTCCCATACCAACAAAACTGTGTCTATCCAATACCAAATATCACGCGCGTACACTGAGCGTGTTATCCACTCTCCTTTACAAGATTATCTTTCCATCCACATTTTCGTGATTCTCCACCAAGTAGAGTATATTCCAAGCCAACATTAGGGAGAGAAAAAGTTGTCTAGAAAGAATCAATTCAAGTTTCACAATAAGTTCTACTCTTGGTATATTCTTTATTTAGCACCTAAAAAGAAACTCATGGAGCATGTTTTCCATTTGTCTAGTAGCTTTTCATTTCATTGAAGGAAGCCCCAACTCGAGTCGTCCCTATTCATCTAACCTGATGATTAGGATGACTCATGGAATCTCTAGACAAAAGTCTCGGGGTCTGGACTCTTAATTTCGAAATTATATGCAGTTATTAAAATATATTTTGCAATTTATATTTCTTTATAATAAAAATGTACTAAATAAGTGTTGTATTTATACATGTAAGTAACTGCATAGTACTCTACAGATTTTCTCTTCTTCCTCTTTCATTTTTTATTGGTTAGATCTGTCCAAGAGCTCCGACCACCAGTCGGATCTTTGTCGAATCTAGTCATTTTCACTTATTTTTTGTGCCTTCACCCTTCTTTTTGGCTACAAACATCGATGAACTTTCTCTAAAACGTTTTTCATCAAGAATCAAGACTGTGGGGCGAGATCTTTTGTCGATCATTTTAGATCGGCTTGTTACTCCCTGCCTTGGTGAAAGGGTCTGGACATTTTCTTCAGTTTCCACCTCTTTTCTATGCATTTTTTAAGATCGTTGATTCACCCATTGTTTTCTGAATCGCTGTTTATGGAAGAGGTTGAAACCAAGTGCTTGCCTCTGTGGTTCAAGGATGACAATGAAGATGTTGCAAAGAAAAATGTCTTTTATTTATTTTTTATATTACTATTATTAGTAGTTTTAGTTATTTCTCACTTAGGATTTTTGGAGTGTGAATTATTATCCGTTGCCTTGTTTAACTTTTATTTTTGGTCTTATTTTATTTTCTTCATTCCTCAACTCATCTCTTTTATTGTATTAAAGAAATAGTTTGTGAACTATTCCATTGTATTAACTCCGACCATTTCGTTATCAATGATTAATCATTTATTCATAAAAAAAACTAACTACGTAGTAATAATAAGATATACTCGTTTATAATACACTTTTACTAACATTATTGTAGAGCGTCATCCATTTTTATGAGTTGTTTTCTTTTAAAGAGGAAGAATACCGATTACCATGAAAAGTAATGGCATTATTCTCATTGTATAGTTGGATTGGTCTAAGTAAGTAAGTAACTAACAAAAGTTAGCTCATTTGATAAGGATTAGACATGCCTTATCAAAGGTTAAATGTTCAATTCTCGTGTCGATGTGAGAGCTGTGTTGGTGGGTAATCTATAAGTACCTTTATAATCGACATATGATCTCTAAGACATGTTCTGCCCCGTGGTGGGAAAAGTCTGGCATGGTAGGTTCCGCAGGCCTTCATATCTCACAGGTACCCACAAGGGCCGTCCCATAGTAAATTTTTTCCCAGTAGTGTTTGATCGGAACCAAACCCACCCAATTTTTTTCTTACCAAAAAAATAGTTATATTTGTCTTGAAAAAAACGTTGTGGGATTGTATTTGCGTTTTATCTTTTGATTGTAATGACTTTGGCTATTTTATGATTAATGAGTAAATCTTTATTTAGCAAAAAAAAAAAAACCTTGTGGGATCTTAATTAATAATCTTATCTTTTTTCTACCAAAATCTTCAACCACTCTAATGGATAAGCCATGAGTTAAGAAGAGGTGGATGAGGATCAGGAATGAAACCGAAAAGCCAAATTTAGATGTCTAAAAACCTTTAGGGGCCAAAACCTTAAATAATACTCCCTCCATTCCTTAATATAAGTCGTTTAGGACACTTTGAAAAAATTAAGAAACTCAAATAAGTAGTAATCTTTTCATCACAATTCCAATAATACCCTTCCTTCCTCTCTCTCTTTCACTTTTTCTAATAAAAGATATGTTGAGGGTATAATTGAAATAAATTGTTTACACCTAATAAAAGACATGTAAATGACAATTAATTTGGATAAATATATATCTCATAAACGATAATTAGATGGGAAGGAAGGGAGTATTAATTTAATGCCCAATTTAAGCCCTAGGCTAGTTTTATCAATAAGACAAGAAAATATAATTATATTATTAAAAAAAGTGGGTGTTTGTTCATCTTATCTAAAACCATTATAGTAGACAAAAATGTTAACGTCAATGCCAGCCCATAATAAAGAATCACACCTTCGAATATTCAAAGTCATCTCTCTCTCTCTCTTTCTCTCTCACACAGACACACACCAACCCCTTTTTCAGTTCCATCCTTTCATCAAAGATTCGTTTCCTACGCGACGCCCCGACCTCGAGATCACGCACTCTGATTTCTCCTCCTCTTTTTTCCCCAAAAAATAACATAAAATAGCACAACGATTCTTCTTTTTCTTTTATTCATCCAAAAAAAAACATAATCTTATTTTTCTTTCATTTTTATGAGCATTCAGATCGGAATATGATATTTGTATTTCTCTTCCAATAATTTTATTAGTGAAATTTTTTTAAAAGTCAAATTCAATAAATCTTATTAAAAAATTAACACTCAAAACAAGCATTTTTTTTATTTATTTGGGGATGCAGGATTCGAACGCGGACCAAAGTCCTGCGTTCATTTGGCCGTTTCCACTGGGCCGTTGAAGTCCTACACTCAAAACAAGCATAACTAACAAGAATCACTAAGCAGGGACGAAGACAGGGGTTTGAGATTTTTAAAAATACTAGGTATAATAAATTTTATATATATATTTCAAAATATTTTATCAGTTTTATCTCCAAGATTTTTTTTTGACGTTTGTATATGTAGTTCGACATACTGTTGCAGTTTTTCCCTCCAATGCTAAATTCCTGCCTTCACCCTGTAACGGATTAATTGTCATTTTGATCATCAACATACTTTCGCGCAGCCAATTTCATCCTTTTTCTTTTTTTTTTTTTTTTACTTTTTCGGTCATCAATTTATTTTCAAAGCAATCACTTTTCATCCTTTTAACTTTTTTATCACTTTCATCCCAGCTTTGTTTCACGAGTAGCCATTTTGGTCATCGATTATTTTCTAGCGACCATTTTGGTCATCAAATTATTTTCTAGCGACCACTTTCCTCATTTTTTAAAAAATACTTATTTAATGATGAAAGTGGTGCTGTAAAATAATTTGATGACCAAAAAGCTGCTAAAAAGTAATTGGATGACCAAAATACTCTACATAAAGCGATTGAATGAAAATAGTTAAAAGATGAAAGATGTCTGTTTGAAAAATAAATTGATGACCGAAAAAGTTAAAAAAAAAAAAAAGAAAAGAAAAAGGATGAAATTGGCTGCGCGAAAGTATGTTGATGACCAAAATGACAATTAATTCCCCTGTAACTAAGGTATTACAATATTTCATTTATAAAATAAAATGAGAGAAGTAAAAGAAACTAAATATGAGGTGCAAATATCGTGTGTGATTGGATTGAGTTTGAGTTTGAGATTTTGGTTTTGATTTTGGTTTTAGTTTTAAACCAGTCTAAAACCCAAACTAAATTCTAGATGATTTAAAGTTTGAGATTTCTTTTTCAGACTCAATTCAAAACTGGTTTGGATATGAGTTTGAATCTCAAATCAAGCCCAACTCAAGTAAAACTCAATATAATCACACTCATTTCTCTTCAAATATTTTACTCGACTATTTTTCTTAGATTTAATAGGATATAAATGGGTTGTATGGAATTAATAGCCAAATTAGTCCCCAAAGTAGTTGCGCTCTGCCAGTTTTATCCTTTTATGAATTTTTTAACTTTCTGGATCCTCAAAGAATTTACTGGGCGACTGGGTTTCATCCTTCCGTTAAAAACTTTGTAAAAAACGTTTATTTTGCTGACATGGCTTAACTTTGTAATTCCTATCACTTTAATCCGAGGGAATTTTTGGAAATTCAATTTGACCCAATTACTTATATTTTAGTACAAATTCAATTTGTTTGTCTTCAACCTCCAAAAACCTCCACCCCCATCCCGCCGCCACCACCACCACCTCCATCCCACCGCCACCCCCACTCCGGCATTTTTGGTAATTCACTAAAACCAACCCCCCACCACCACCACCACCTCCGGCGCCGCCGCCGCCAACCTTCACCATCACACATTCAAGAACACTAAGCCATCTTCAAACCAAAAAACCCACTTCTACATAGAACAAACCCGAAATCCGAGCACATATTCTTAATCACGGTGAAGAGAAGAATCGGAGGCTAAATTTTCAGCATCAAATTCTTCAAGAATCATCCAAAAAAACGCCTAAAACTAATGAACATCAAATCTGCCAGAAAAATGTCCCAGAAACCGAAATTTTTCCAAAAAAAAGCCCAATCACTACGGACCATTTCACCAAAATCCAATTATATACACTTGTTCACAGTTAAAAGACGAAGCTATTGGTAAAGTTTGAGCTTCAAACTCATCACGAATCATTCGAAATCGCAAAAAGAGTAACGAACAAATTTTTCTGCCAGAAAATTTTCGCGAAACCGAAATTTTTCCAATAAAAATCCCAATCACTACGGACCATTTCACAAAAATCCAATTATATACACTTGTTCACAGTTAAAAGACGAAGCTATTGGTAAAGTTTGAGCTTCAAACTCATCACGAATCATCCAGAAATCGCAAAAGAGTAACGAACAAATTTTCTGCCAGAAAATTTTCGCGAAAATTTTTGTTACTCTTTTGCGATTTCTGGATGATTCGTGATGAGTTTGAAGCTCAAACTTTACCAATAGCTTCGTCTTTTAACTGTGAACAAGTGTATATAATTGGATTTTGGTGAAATGGTCAGTAGTGATTGAGCTTTGGAAAAATTTCGGTTTCTGGGACATTTTTCTGGCAGATTTGATGTTCATTAGTTTTAGGCGTTTTTTTGGATGATTCTTGAAGAATTTGATGCTGAAAATTTAGCCTCTGATTCTTCTCTTCACCGTGATTAAGAATATGTGCTCGGATTTCGGGTTTGTTCTATGTAGAAGTGGGTTTTTTGGTTTGAAGATGGCTTAGTGTTCTTGAATGTATGATGGTGAAGGTTGGCGGCGGCGGCGGCGGCGGCGCCGGAGGTGGTGGTGGGGGGTTGGTTTTAGTGAATTACCAAAAATGCCGGAGTGGGGGGTGGTGGTGGGATGGAGGTGGTGGTGGTGGTGGCGGCGGGATGGGGGTGGAGGTTTTTGGAGGTTGAAGACAAACAAATTGAATTTGTACTAAAATATAAGTAATTGGGTCAAATTGAATTTCCGAAATTCCCTCGGATTAAAGTGATAGGAATTACAAAGTTAAGCCATGTCGAGCAAAATAAAGCGTTTTTTACAAAGTTTTTAACGGAAGGATGAAGCTAGCGCTCAGTAAATTCTTTGAGGATCCAGAAAGTTAAAAAATTCATAAAAGGATAAAACTGGCAGAGCGCAACTACTTTGGGGACTAATTTGGCTATTAATTCGGGTTGTATGTCGTGCTCAATTTATTATGACTCACTCATTTGTCACATAAATCTAACCTTTGTAAACGGTAGACATTTACCTCACTTAAATAAGTATATGTTAACTTAAAATCCTACATTTATCAACATTAATCTCAACCAAAATGTTTTCAAATTTCGACTTTGTTCTGAACAAGAGTCACAGATAATTTTTATCACTAGACTAAAGCCTCATCCGGACATAAAAGAAACTTTCTTTCTCTCTATGGGAAACCAAGTATAAATAAATTCTTGAGGACCAAATATTATTCTATTTCTTGATTCTACTTAAGATACCTTTGTTCTCATTCTCGCATCCGGATCCTTCTATGCTCTTGCTCTAAGACAAATTTTTTTTTTATAAACGGCCATTCCCTATTTTACCCCTTTGCTTGGCCCCTTCCTCTTCAAAAGGTTGAGAGATTTTTCATCAAGTCAATCATAATTTTTTCTTTCCTTTCCAGAGAAAAAGTACAATTTGAGGAAGGAAAAAAAAAAGACGATGAATATGATAAACCACAACCACAACCACCATAAGCATACTGGTAATTTCAGTGAGAAAATGAAGAGAACTCAAGAGTATATTGAAGCTTTAGAAGTAGAACGTCAAAAGATTCAAGTTTTCCAACGTGAACTTCCCCTTTGTCTCGAGCTTGTCACTCAAGGTACCATCCGGTCCAAATTTAGAGTCTAACAGGTGTTCAATCTGCACGTATATAAATTCTTTGCCTCAAGGGGTGAAAAGTTATTAAACGAGAATTATCGTGCATGCGCAGATAGAACCCTCGTTCCAGATTAAATCCAAAATCTTTCATTTTACATTCTGATTTTCAGTTTCTTGATTTTTTCAAGTTTTTTTTTGTATGTGGGTTTTTATTTATTTATGTGGTGGTGGGCAGCTATTGAAGCATGCAAGCAGGAATTTCCAAGAACAAATGAGTATAATTTTCAGGGTCAATCTGAATGTTCTGAGCAAACATCAACTGAAGGACCAATTTTGGAAGAATTTATGCCGTTGAAGAAAACTTCATCTTCTGATGATGATGAACAATCTCAAAAAACCAAGACCAATACTAAAGATAGCAAGAACAATGAGAAAGCCTCATCCAAAAAGTCTGATTGGCTTAGATCTGTTCAGTTATGGAATCAAACTCCAGATCCACAACCAAAAGAGGTACAAAGATTTTCAATCTTTGGCATCAAGAGTTCCTTTTTTTCAATTTTATTTTTATTATTATCGGTCAATAGACTATCGTTTAGAGTCGCAAGTGTTAACCAACTATATTAATGTTCTTTGACATGTGGGTTTTTGGTAATATGGATAAAGATCGAATCTTTTTATTGGTTTTTTTGTAATAGGAATCAGCAAAGAAGGTTACAGTTATGGAGGTGAAGAGTAATGGAAATGGTGGAGCTTTTCATCCATTTAAGAAAGAGAAGAGTAATGGCGGTGGGACTAGTGCTGCTGCAGCAGCAGCACCGTCAGTGGGGCCGGCAGCTGCTGCTAGTTCCACGGCGGAGACAGGTGGCAGTAATGATGGTGGTGGATGCAAGAAGGAAGAGAAGGATAAAGAAGGAAATTCACAAAGAAAATCAAGGAGAAGTTGGTCACCTGAATTGCACAAGAGGTTCTTGATGGCCCTTCAACAACTTGGTGGTTCACATGGTATATATGTCTGCATTTGCTACTACTAATAATAATCAAATTTAGGTGAAATTCCATTTTTGTATTAATTCTCATAATTTTGATTGAATTATTTTACAGTTGCTACACCAAAACAAATTAGGGAGTTAATGAAGGTGGATGGCCTTACTAATGATGAAGTTAAAAGTCATTTGCAGGTTTGTCCTATTGTCCTCTACTACTTGTCACATTTTCAATGTTATATTTGTTTTCGGTTCACTAGTGTGTTTAGATAGTATTCTTTTTCGAATTTTTTCTCTTTTTTTTTGCACGATTTCGGATTTTGAACTCAACTCTTCTAATAAATAATTAAACTTTACAAACAGACTCTAAGGTATAGACGTATAGTCCCGTAAGGGTCTAGTAGTAGAATTTGTACCGTGTAACTTTTCTATCTTTTGGATAGAAAATAATTAATGTATTTTGAAAGTAAAAGTGGAACTAATCTTTATGAATTTTAGTGGAGCATATCTTGATTCTGGGAAAATTCAATTTCAGAAAAGGACGTTCTTTCGAGTTGTAGACTAATGTAGAATCTACAACTTGAAGTTTGTTTTTGTGTACCTTACCTTAGGCCATATGTTACAATATATTCATTTGTGCAATACGGGTTTTGATTATATTATAAAATTTTATCGTGTTCTTCGTAAAAGTTAATTTCTTTGTGAAATAAAGTTACGAAATTCTACTTCTAAAATCATTTGTCTGATTTCAAAAAAGACTACCGTTCAAATATAATTTTTGTAGTGATTCCATTTGAAATATTGATTACAGAAATATCGTTTACACAATAGAAGACCAAATTCATCAATTCAGGACAATAACAACCCACAAGCCCCACAGTTTGTGGTGGTAGGAGGAATATGGATGCCACCAGTAGATTATGCTTCAATGGCCGCGGCCACAACCACTGGTTCAGGGGATCAAGCAGTATCCGGAGGAGCGAATTCTAATGGAATCTATGCTCCAATTGCTACATTAGCATCTCCCCTTCAAGATGCATCAGTTTCTAACAAACACAATAAGAGATATGATCATCATTCTCCGACAACCACGTCCTCCACAGACACCACCACGACCTCTACCTCGCCAACGTATGTATGTTGATCTTGATCTTGATCGTGTTAACATTTTGTAGAAAGTTTTATAACAAAACCCTAATGTAATCTTCCCCTATAGTCATATTTAGGAAAACTATAGAGTTGTTTTTTGTGTCATTTTCTACTACAATTTGGCATTGTTATATTTGTTTTTGTTTTGTAATGTTTTTTAATGACATTGAAAGTGACAGTAAATTGAATAATTAAGCATATATTTTACATATGCAACCCCCACAGGCTAGGGGGTTTGAATGGACAATTTTAAAATAAGCAATCAAAGACTTGTGGATTAGTCATTTTAAAAAAAAAACAGAATCGTACTTAGAATCTGGGAAAATATCTGCTGAAGGTAACATTGATTGAGTAAGTGAAATGATAAGCATTGGCCATTGCTTGAACGAAAAGACATATTTGCACAACATTGGTGAGCAGATAGATCTTGCTTAAGATTTACACTTTGTAGCGGTGGACAACCCAAGGAAAATCCTTTACGCAAAAACTACACATATTGCATTTATTACCTCTTTTTTTTTTTTTAAGTATGTATTCTTGTCCGTTTAACGGTTTACGACTAATCTGACTTGCTCTTACGGTCAGGCCCCTACGGTGGATGTTCAACTACGAATCAAAGATTCAACAATTAACCACTTGTTAAACCACAATCAATTTTCCGTCTCCTAAGACTTTTTTAGTTTTGCTATTTTCTTTTAAGTTTTAGATTTGTTTTAAAAGGAAAACTGATACTTGATGATTTCTTACTAGTGAGACAATAGAAATAGGACTGAAGATTTGATATATATATATTGATGAAAAAACCCTTAGTCATTAAATAAATTCGAATTACAAAGAGGGAGAAGTTCAGTTCTCAGATTAGAAGAGTTCTGGTCACAAGATACAGAATTTGGAAGTACAGAAAGATGGACAGTTCTATTTCTACAATTTAATTTTCCCCATGCTGCTAATATATGAGATGCACCATTGCATATTCTTGGGACTTGCTTTAGTGTGCAAAATTTGAAGAATTCCATCTTCAATTTGCATTGGTCTGTAATAGATCTGCCCAACTATTCATCGCTTTCTGTTTGGCCTATCAAGGAGGAGAGCACATTTGTTGCATCTCCTTCAAAGATGATCATCTCCATGTTGCAACTTACAGCCACTGAGACTGCCAGGTATGCTGTTTTTGCCTCAGCAGCGAAGGCATCTTGCACCAAACCTAAATAAGTAGTTGCAAATCTAAAATCACCTTTGTCATCCCTGATGATTACTGCAGCAGTGAAGAAACCATTGAAGAAAGCAGCATCAAAGTTGATCTTAAACCATTTAGGTGGAGGTCTGGACCATAAATTTGGGACAATTAAACCCTATGTCTTCCCCCATCCCCCTCTGCATAGCAGCTCTGAAATAAGGAGTAGTAGCATTAATAAAATCACTAATATTTTCCCAGTTTTCTTTCTTAGATTGAAACAGAATTTTGTTTCTCTCTACCCAGATTTGTTCCATTGTGGCTAAAGCAAAATTTGTGAAAAGATTTAGTTCTTCCAACTCCAAAGGAATATACAGGTTAGGTTGTACAATCAGTTCAATCCACTTCAGAACGCTTCCATTTTAATACTCCATTTTGACCTCTTACCATATCAACTTAACAAGAGAGCACTTCAGAAAAATATGATCAATATCCTCAATATGTGAGTTACAAATAACACATAAATGATCATCAATATCAATGAAATTCTTGAGCCTGTCTTTGGTTCGCATAATATTAGATAAGAGCCTCCATAATAAATGCTTATGCCTAGGATGAAGTTTAGCTTGCCAAAGTCTCTTCCACAATTTTCTAGTAACATTAGAATTAATGTTGTATCTCCAATGCTGGTTAACTCTATAAGCAGACCTTACAGAGAAGTTCCCTGACTTGGAGGGAGCCCAGACAAAGGTTGTAGGTTCCATTCTAGTAGGAATTTGGATTTGAAGAATAGTTTTAACTTCTTGAACAAGAAAAATGTTTCCAATATAAGGTTCATGCCAGGTATTAGTATGATAGTTCATCAGGTCTTTAACCCAAATGGGATCCTCAGGGCCCCTGCTCTGTTGCCAAGTTCTAAAGCCCTCCACCTAAGGAATCCACGGTTCATTGCAAATACTGATCAAAGGAGGATTACCAATCTTATAACAAACACCCTGCCTAATAGACTCTCTATTCTTCCAGATAGCTTACCACACCTATGAGGCCTGCCCTTTAAAAGAATCAGCCTTATGGAATTCCTCACTTCCCAAGTACTTTGCTTTCAGTTGCTTAACCCACACTCTCTCAGAATCAGTACACATGATCCAAGCTAACTTGATATTAAAAGCTTGATTAATATCAAAGGTTTTCTTGAACCCGAACCCCTCAGATTCTTTAGGCAAGCAAATGGAGTCCCAAGCTTGTAAGTAGATATGCCTAGAATCATCATCCTTAAAACCCCACCAAAACTTTCTAATTTTTTTTTATCAATATCATTACAAATAGACACATGAATAGAAATGATTTACATAGAATCAGCAGGTAAAGCTTGTAAAACAGACTTAATCAAGACACCTCTGCCAGCTTGACTCAGACACTTTAGTTTCCAGCCACTCAGTTTATTGGAAATCCTAACAATCAAATCAGAAAAGGCAAGCCTCTTTTAAGAAGGTTTACAAAAAGGAAGGCCCAAGTGTTTAGAATTATGATGACAACAAGACATGTTCAGCTTACTACATATCATATTCTTAACAAAACTCTGAACATTCTTACTAAAATGAATAGAAGACTTACCAGTGTTCACCTCCTAACTTGACCAAGAGCAATATTTAGATAAGCAATTAAGAGCATTATCAACATCCTGATCATCTGCTTTACAATAAATCACTAAATCATTAGCATACATGAGGTGAGAAATAGGAGAACTAGTTCTACAAATCTTGACACCATGAATCAGACCATTATGTTCAGCATTACTCAAGATTCTAGAAAGAACATCAAAGAAAATGACAAACAAAGCAGGAGACATAGGGTCACCCTGCCTAATTCCTCTAGAGGGGATGATATTACCAAAATGGGACCCATTAATAAGCATAGAAAATGAAGGAGATGATATGCAAGTCATAATAAGCCCCACAGCAGACAAAGAAAAGCCATGACACAAAAGAATATGCCTAAGAACACACCATTCTACCCTATCATAAGCTTTAGCCATGTCAATCTTGAGAGCCATAAAACCCAACTTCCCTTTCTTAGAGTTAAGGTAATGCATTACTTCCTGGTTAAGAATAGAATTATCAGAAATGATCCTATTTAGCACAAAAATAGACTGTAAAGAGGAGACAATTTTATCCAAAAGAGGTTTGATTCTAGCAGAAAGGATCTTAGTAATAACCTTGTAAGTGACATTGCAAAGGGAAATGGATCTAAACTGCTCAACTTTAGTGGGATGATCTAGTTTAAGGGATCAAAGCAATGTAAGTATAGTTGGTTTTACTCTCAAGAATACCATTAGTAAAAAAATAATGAACACTAGCAATCCAGATCAAACACATTGTTATTTATTTCCTCATCAGAAGGAATAGAATAGATCTAGTTATTATCAGAAGGAGTTACAAAAGGGAATATAAGATTATCAAAATCCATGGGGATAAACAGGTGAAGAAGAAGAAAACAAATTGGCATAATATTGTTGAAAAAGTTCACCAATTTTATGCCAATCAGTTTCCCAAGAGACATCCTCTATTTGCATCTATCATATTAATTCTCCTCATAATCAAGGTATTAATATGGAAAAACTTTGTATTAACATCACCTAATTCCATACCTTGAACTTTAGCTTTATCTCTCCACAAGATCTCCTCCATTTTTCAGCATTTCATCCAGCTCAACCTGTTTAGCATTTTCAATGGATAGCACAGTGGAGGTTTGAACAAGATTTTGAAGAAAATTTATTTCAGAAATAAGCTTTTTGATAGACACTTGGATATTACCAAAAGAGATCTTATTCCACTTCTTTAGGGAAGTCGAACTATTTTTAATTTTCAAGGAAAGATGGAGATGAATAGGACCAGGCACCACATTTTTCCACACATCATTAATCGCCAATTTAGACATAGTATCTCTAGTCCAAACAGACTCAAATCTGAAAGGCCTAGGACCCTGAGAGTAGTTTGGGTTGGTATCTAACAGAAGAGGGTTGTGATCAGATTTCAAAGCAGGCATGTGAGTAATTTTTGCTTTGGGGAAAAGGGAACACCATTGACAATTAAAAATGCCTCTATCCAACATTTCCCTAATGTTAGCCTTTCCCCTATCTTGTTATTCCAGGTAAAAGGCTGACCATCAAAAACCCCCCATCAATAAGCCCAATGTGATCCATGAAATACCCCAAATCATTACTACCAGAAACCTGGGATTAAAAAAGCGCGTCTGGGGCGCGCCTAGGAGATAGGCGAGGTGAGGCATGCGTGAAAACGCTTCAATGGTATGAAGCGGCTAAGGCGAGCAGAGTCCAGGTACGTTATCTTTATATTCTCCGGTCTCTCTTCTTCTTCTTCTTCTTCTTCTTCTCTGTCTCTCTTCTTCTATCCTCTCTCCTTTGAATATTTTTTGATTGGAGATATAGAGAGAAGAAGAGATGGGCTGCTAGGGTTTTTTCTGAGAATAGAGAAGCAGAATTAGGAGGCTGAGGCTGCGGCTGCTAGGTTTCCTGGCTTCTGAGAATAGATAGAGAAGAGAAGCTACGGTTTTTTTTAGGGAGCACGAATCTGGACCATTGATCTTCTAAGAATAGATAGAGAAGATAAGCTAGGGGTTTTTTAGGGATGATGAATATGGACCATTGATTTTTTTTTCTTCTTTAAATCAATGGTCAATAGGTCTGTTGACCAGACACTTATAGTTGTTCTTTTTTATTTTTCATTTAAAAAAAGTCTGTTGACCAGACCCTCTTTTTTTTTCTCCTTTTTTTTAAAAAAACAACTATTTCAAATGAAAGAAAAAAACTATCCATACAATTTGTTTTGGTGAAGAACGATACAAAAAGCCGTATCTCTCTTTTCTTCTCTATTTTTTTTTCTTTCTAATCTCTTCACCCATACCTTATTCTGAATCAAGATTCATCACCATCTCCAATATATAAGTATTTTTGTAAAGAATTGCGCCTCGCGTCCATGAGGCGCTCCCCTCGAATGTTCGCCTCGAGCCTCGGACCCTTATCGCGCTCGGTACATCTCGTACCTTTTAAAACTAAGCTGAAAAAAGGCCCTCCCCCAGTTTTATCCTTCTGAGAAGCAATCGAGTTGAAATCCCCCTATAATGACCCAAGGTCCCAAACATGTATCACCAATAGCCTTAAGATTCTCCCCAAATAATCCCTTATTCCTAGATTGAGGAGGCCCATACACACATGTTAAGTACTAAGGTTGTGAAAGAGGATGGGAAGATATGAGAGCACTAATAAGGAAATCACTCTCAACTAACACATCCAACAGTAAGTTACCCTTCCAAGCAAGAACCAACCCCCCACAAAACCCACAGAAGGGACAATAGCAAAATTAGGGTAACCCAGAGAAACCAAAATGTTAGAGATTCTACTTTTTGACTGACATTTAAGTTCACAAAGAAAAATACACAGAGGTTTGTATTGATTAACCATATCCCTTAGAACTCTATAAGCCGACAAGCGGGATAACCCCCGGCAGTTCCAGGATAACAGAATCCTTTAGAATTTAGGGCCAGGAATGGGCCCGCCATTATCAAAGAAGAATTTTCACCCAGGTTAACTTCAGCTTTTTGAAAAAGAGGGTTACCTGAATTGGGTTTTGGTATTTGGGTTCCAAGAAGACTGCCAGTTTTTATCCCCTCTTCTTCCCCCATCAGATTCTATTTCCTCAACAATTGGTGCTTTTGTCTCATTAATCTTCTCCTTGAAAAAAATTCTAAACTGGCCCTTTTCTGGCTACCTGCTTCACTTTGAGAAATCTCCTACGGATAACTATCATCTTTTCAATTTCAAAAACTGATTGTTCATTACCATTCTCAGCCACCCCGTCCTCTAAACTAACAGATTCTGCAACCATGCTTCTATTTCCATCACGGAGAGAGGGAGAAAATTAGGGATTTTGGAGATATGAAAATTTGATAGAAGGTTTGAAATTTGTAATTGATTTTACTGATCTGACCAGATTTGTAAAGGTTCCATTATCTGGTCATGTTGGCCATTTAAATTAAAATGGGGTTTTTCAAGTAATTATGTTCATGGGCTATTTTAAGTTTTAAAGGTAAGCTTTGGTCAGGGCTCGTTCTTTGTTTTTTGGTTTAGATTTGGGTTTGAAGATTGGGTATTTTATTAAGGACCTTTGGGTATGGGTTTGGTTTATTTGATTGGACTTGGCCTGCACATAGTCCGTAGGCTTTTGCAGGCGGTGTGCTTGTTTTTAATTTTCTGCTAAATGAGCTCTCCCCACACTCAAAGAGTTACCCGGCCTAACTGAAGAACTGACCCTAATAATCAGATTAGGAGTAACACCGCCATCAGGATTTGCTAACGGCTGATTTGACCTTGCAATTTCCATCGATGTCAAATCATCACCTATTCCCGCCTCATTCTGCAGTATCCGTACGAGCGCCATCTCGTCTCTGACTACTTCCTCATCTTCTCCATCCGCCATCAGAAGCTCACAGGAATTTTCCACCGTTTTTTGAGCCTTTTCCCGACTGGTAACAATTGGTGTTCTCAGAATCCCTCCCCCCAAAAAAAAATAATAACCATTTGTTGATCTCATAGTAGCATTGTAATCAGTTTCCAATGTTGTACGAGAATTTGAATTTCTTTTCATCTCCTTACATGCCATTTCAGAGTGCCCAATTATACCACAGTTGTAACATAAGTCTGCAAGATGCTCATAAACAAACTTTACCCATTTCTTCTCCAAACCAGACCTCTCCAAATAGAACCCCATTTTGAGAGGTTCAGACATCAATAAGTCAACTCAGACTCTCATAAACTTCCTCCAGAGCTCCATTCCGTAAAAAGATAAGTGCCCACAAAATTTCCAATCTTCATAGCATTATCTAAATTCATCCATTTTGGAGGCAGATTATAGATCTGAACCCAGAAAGGGGATTTTGAGAAATCAATATCTTCAATAGTACAGTCCTTTGGCCAGTTCTTTATAATCAGATGAGAACCTCTAAAGGTCCAATGAGACTTCTGGAATATTCTCCCAATTCCTTCCTCATAGTTCAGAGCGCAGTGGAACATATTGTCTTCAAGGGGAAATTTTTTTTAATTCCCTTTGAATTGCTCCAGGCTTGAGTCATGGTACTGGTGAAAGCCTTCAAATTTTGTTTTTTTATCAGATAGGATTTTTACCACAAAGTTACTACCTGACTGCTTTAAATTCTGATCTTGAGATTCAACGAGTAAAGGAGGTTGGAATAAATTTGATTCCATATTAAAACACTAGGAAAAATGGACAGGTTAGTAAAGACGAAAAAACAAAAGGAAACAGGTAAAAAAACAAAGTAGGAACCACTACTAAAGAAAGAGAGGAAAACAGTAAATAGGGAAATAAAAAAAGACACACAGTTAATAACCAACAAGAGTTATAATGCTAATACATTGAAATGCTTCAAAACAGAAAAAGTCAGAACAATTATTGAAGTGAAGGATCTTCTAGAGAGAAGGGAGAGAATTTCTACTCAAGAGAGAAAGAGATAAAAGGAATTCGGAAATATACCGAGTTTTCTAAAGATTTGATATTATAAGGGGGAATATTATGACTCATTTCACGTCTTGTCCTCTATTTTAGTTGTTGATAATTGTCGAATGTCAAATTTTCCCCTTACGTTTTTACTATTATCTTTTAGGTTTTAAATTTTAAAAAAAAAGTAAAATTTAATAACTTATTATTAACAAAGAAGAGATGATACAAAAAAATAAATTAAAATATTTAATCCAATTTGAGATACTGGGGTGGACCCACCTTATCGGTCAGGCCCCCATTTTTTGTTGGCAATAATTGGATATAACCTATATAACAATTGAAGGATACAAACTCAACAACTACTAGTGAACAAGTGTTTACTAAAGAAATCAGGTGTTCATAGAAAATTGTTAGTAAACAATAAACAGGTGTTCACTAAGGAAAATATGTGTTTACAGAAAACTGTTAGTAAACAATGAACATGTGTTCACTAAGGAAAAACAGGTGTTTATAACGGAAAGATAAACCGAGGCTTGTGTTCGACACAATTTTCTTAAAACAGATTCGCCTCCTCCCGGGTAAGTGCTGGAGTTTCGTGAAGCGTCTGTCTCCCAGGATACAATGGCAACTCATAACTTGTTTGCACAAAAACAGTTCCACCGGCGAACTAGAAGAAGGACTTGTTGTTTAGAGAGCTTTTTGAAAACAATAATGATTGTTGGATAAAAAAGTTTGGATCAAACAAGGATCAAAGAGTATAAAATAAAAATGACTGTTAGAATTTAATGTGACATTATGCCTTCTTGATCCAAATTTGATCCCAAATTTTTTATCCAATAATCACTATCCGATTGAAAATCAGTAGTATTTTCCAAGTATGAGAGGTTGTGTATAGAATCATTGGGAAGAGCCTCTATTTATAGGCTGATATGAGTAAGTAGATACATTTGGTAGAATACATTGTAAGGTCTCTATTTAATACACAATTAAAGTGTGTTCATCCTCATCTAATGAACTAGACTTTCCAATGAATTCAATAGTACATGTATCTCTCAAGTTCAAATGTCGCAATTAAAGTTTGTTCATCCTCATCCAATGAACCAGACTATACAATGAACTCATTTGTATATGTATCTCTCTTGATTGAAAAAATAATAAACCAGTAGCAAAACGTGGGTCGCAGGTCGCGCCCGGAAACAAGTTCAAGCTATTTAGGTTCCGACGAATCCCCCTAACTTATCTTCTATTTTCCAATCACTTAAAAAACTAATTTCTCATTCATAATACACTCCATTTCCAACAAAGCTTAAAATTGTGCACCCTTCCTCTATATTTTGGATATATATAATCCTACTTTGGCACATCCTAATATTCTGCAAAATAATTTTAGTAATAAGATATATTACAGTTCAGTTTCATCTCCAAATTGCACGTAGCGAGGAAATTGTCATAGGGTCAGTTACCTGCAACTTTATTGTGATGAACATGAAGTTTACCTACTAAAATTGTGTTTTATGTTTTATAGAAGAAAATAGAATTATGTAAAATAAGAATTGATGGTCCCCCCACAAATTGGAATATTCTTGGGCATTAGAAGCATATGCATCATTGTATCTTTGTGAATTTATTATAAATGGAAAAAAAACAATAAATCTTTAAGGTAATGGGTATGGTTATGAATTTATTGGTAAAGTATATTCTCCTCCATACTTTAATTTATCTTCTTCTTCATAAGCAACATAGGAGAAAGATATTCTGATCCTTGAGAATCTTGCCTTTGTCCAAAGATTCCCATAGATCAGTCCCAACCCAGCCTCCTATTTCCATCTCCCAATAATATTTTATTATTCAACTACAACAACAAGAAGGAATTTGTTGAATGAGATTTTTTGCAAGTATGAGATAAGTACTTATGTTATATTTCAATCCCTATAAGTTATTATATACTTAACTAATCATATATTATATCAGTAGAACAAAAATCCAGATTATAAGAGACCATTAGCCTTTAGTAAAATGAAATTCTTTTATCTCAATCTTATAGAGTTGATTGTGCATTAAGATTTTACATGTGGAACACATGTTAATATATATATATTAAATTATTGTATATAGTAGTTTAAATTTTTTGTCATTACTTTGGTTCGAACTCATTTCTGTTAGTAAATTATATTTTGATATATTTAAATTATAATACGTAGTCTAATTTATCTAAATTAACGCGTGACAAAAAAAACGTTAAAGTAATGTTATTGTGTTACTCTATTGCAAGAAGATAGACATGAAATGTGGGTTTTCCTTCATAATTTTATTTTTCTTTCGTTCAAAATCTCTAGTGAGAGAAAGAGAGAGTTACAAATCCGACCTTTGGATTTTGCAAAGGTCAATTGTCTCTTGCAAGTATCCTAAAACCACATTAAAACACTTAAAAATAATAAAAATATATTTTTTCTCACATTTATATCCATGGAATCTTCTTCTACGTGAAAGTTATGCAATCGGACCGAAGTACTACACATGTATTGGTGCATAAACGTATATTATATTCATGTCTTTAATATATAAAAAAATAAAAAGAGAGAAATATGGAGCCCTAGTTCTCACCGTCTCGCCTGGGCTTAAATAGAATTCATCAAAGTATACGCACACCAATAACTCATAAATATTGTTCTCATCACTTGATAAGAATCGAACTCTTATCGGATGAGTGAATCTAAAATTAACACAACACTATTCGTGATAGATTTGTAAGTTAAACTATGTCCCAGAAACTAGGTATTTAATATAAAGATCCATGTACAACCCTCTTGTTCGAATATTTTCTTCATTTATTGTGATTATACGTGATCATGGTTATATTTATTAAATATTTCAAATGTGTATACTTGGCATCATTAACAAGAAAAAGGAAACTAGAGATTACAAGACCACCAAAAAAATTCCGAATTTCTAAGGAATATTCTCTATGTAATGGGCTAGCTTCAAATTTCTTTAACCGAATATGCCTTTGTAATGCCATTGAAGAGACCATTATTAATATGTTTTCTTGTTGAGGATTACATTGGCGTAGATCTAATCTTACAAATAAGACACGCTACAACACGTATTGAACTTTTCGTCAATGTTCTGTCACGCTGTTCCATATTGTTGTTTTGTAGTTTGTAAGGCCACAATAAAATTTTAGTTTGTAGTTTATAGTATTGTTTATAAGTTAGGTTAAAGTGGTTATCCTGTTATTCATATATCCTTTTTTTAAATAGTTTTGAACGAATAATTAAAGCATATTCGTAGAACTTAGAATCCACCATTGGATCTTGTTGCGAAAGAGTAAGACCTAATTGGTTGTTTGGCTTGAAGAATCAATAACTTTTAGTTATCAAGTTTCACTATTTATAAAATTAGCTAGGTTAAAATTATCCTGTCATATATTCTTTCTTAAATGGTTGTTTGGCTCGAGGAATCAATAGTACACCAACGATATATGCTAGGAATATGCAGCCAATTTATTGAAGATGCTGGTCACAACTTAATGTTGGGTTTGTACCTTATATATTCCACATGAAAATTTTCAAGAAATAAATCTATAGATAGTCCAATACTTAATAGACATCGAATTCTTTTGTTACTGATTTGAAATGCAAGTAACTTCTTAAAAGGGCTAAGTTAATTAACAAGCCTCTGCATTCATTGTTTTGCAAGAACACTCAAGTAGTGAAAAACTGCCCTTGAATAACTATTCGCTTAACGACCTAACAACTAAGATATTGTAAGCAATGTACTGACAAAAACCTGTTAGAGCCGGAACCAAAATGCTTTAGCCTGAGAATTCAGCTTTTCCACTTCATCTCTCAAAGGAAAGTTAAGACCTAGAAAAAAGTTTATGAATCCACGATTGTTTCTCTCTATTTCATTTGAGATATACATTAAAGTTTATGCAGACACCAAATAATGTAAAGTCTACAACAATAAGTGCCAAGAACTTTACAGTGTTTCTCTATGATAAAATATAACAGTTTATGCAGCCACCAACTAGTCCTAAAGGCTAATATGTGAAAGATTTCTATGTCATTTAACTATGGATGATCGGTAGAAGTTGAAATATCTAGTGGCAGGCCAGGAGTGGGTTCAAGTACCTTTGCATCAGGTAATTCCTTGGACAGAATTTCCTGCATCATTAAGAATACCATTTGCAGGATCTGATCAGATCATTTGACTCGAAAATATGAAGTTGAATAGAACATTAAAAAGGATGAAAAAGAATAGCTTCAGCATAATTTTTAATGTATGAGATATATATATATGGCAAGCAAGCTCTAACTTCCCATTCCTTTTTTTTTCTTTATTTCTTTCTTCGAAGTAAAAAACTCAAATAGTACTCCGTATATGATTGGAGTTAGAAAACTGATTCAGGTATATGCCAAAAGATAAGATATAGAAGACAAAAATCGCTTGCTTAGCCAAAAAAGAAAAGATAAAATTCTCTATGGTGAGAAGCTAAGTGAATCAAAGAAACAAAGTATTGCAAGTCCTTGCAAGGCAGGAAGTGAAAACGCAAAAACAAGAGAGGAAAAGAGATATATAGTAGTGTTCATCGAACACTGATAATATATAGAGCAACAATAACAATTCTTTCATTCAGGACTTAAAAATAATACCTTGAACGATTGCGTTGTTCCCTCTGTTTTGATAATACTGGCAAGAAATCCTTTGCTATCAAGGTCACCATTTCTCATTGGCACGATAAACCTGTATAGTGAAGGCAAATTAAAGGACATTGTTATGGTATTTACAAGAAATGTACTAACAGACCCACTTGAGTTATGATGTCTGCCTCTTTCTTTTCATATTCGGAAATTTTGAGATAAATTAGCGAATGTTAGAAAAAATGATTCTTGTTTTTACTACTCTGTATAAGGATTTCGGTTTGGACCTCAATCATTTCGGTTTCTAATTCTATACCTGGCATCAAGTTGTTTTGCAAGCTGAACCGCGTCTTCTTGCCCAGAAACCAACGTGAAATTTGGTAACAGCTGCTTTATAACAGGCGTAATGACAATGTCGGCCCGTTCTTTTTCCAGAAAGGTCTTGTTGTACACACAGTGAGGCTCATAATAAAGTGTCAACTGACCTTGCGGAGAAGTGACTAGGTAGCTGGAGCATAAATTTTTTAATAAGTTGCTAGTGTTCGAATAAAGTAGAGTAGTTAATCGAGGAAAATACCCATTTTCAGGTCGCTGCCAAGGAGGCCCCAAAACTGGCCCTGCAGTAGCCCGCACTTTAACCGGTGACCTGTTTTTCACTTCAATCTCTGTGTCCGCACCGGGTTCCAAGTATGTGACCTAAAAAGTTTCCATATCAGAATGAATGGCGGTTACTCCAGTTTTGAATCTCAAGCAACAAGTTCACATCTAATGGCATCTTTTTAGCTAATAAAACTCTTCTTTCTTTGCAAGGAGAAGCTGAAATAATCGCTTATCCCATGGTACTCTTCTAAACATACCTTCGAAATTCTCAGATATATAGTATTTCCATTGACACAATAAGTACGGCTGATAATGGCAAACTAATCTTTACTTACATTGCTGAAAAGTGGATCCAACAGAGTCTTAGCATTGGGAGTTGCAATGACTGGGAGACTCGGCCACTTCTGTGCGAGGGGCTTTAAGGTCTTTAAGTGACAGTGATCATCAAGACTTTGTGTAATTAACAAGCAGTCAATCTCAGGAAGATCATCTAGCTGCATTTCAATTCGAACAAATTTCTTAGTAAAAACTAAAAACTAAAATACAAAAGCAGAGAAAAAAAGCTAAAATAAAAGAAATTACAGTATATTATTGCTAAAAGGGTACCTGAAAATTCTTCAAGAACTTCTTAGCAGCATCATAAAGCCAAGGAATTCCAAAATCCAAGTTCCCTACTAAAATTGGATCAACCAAAATTTTCAAGCCACCTACTTCCCACAGCCAACTATTTCCCTAAACCAAAAAAAAAATTAAAAAATCAACAGTATTACTAATCAAAAGCCCCCACTAATTAAGAAGAAAAAAGCAAAATCCCAGATCAAGAAATACAAAAACCACCTCCAAATAAGTCAGCCTGAAAGCATCAGCTCCACTGCAACCGGATTCGACAGCACTTTCCTTCGAAACCACAGCATAAACGCATCTTTTCAACCTGAAAAACCAATCCCACCACAATAAATTCTTGAAATAGCCCAAAATTACCAAAAATAAAAAATAAAAAAGCATATAAATTTACTTAGGGTTTGAAATTGAAAGCTTCTGTGAATTGGGATAAATAGAAAGTGGGTTTTGTTGGAATGAATTGAGATGAGTAAATGAGAAAGGGTTTATGGGTTTTCTTGAATTTGGCCTTAGAATGAAGTGTGAAGTAAAGTTGCATTGAGTGGCCATAGATGTGTAATCAAGAAACCATAGAGAGATTAAAGATATTACTCTTGTCTTTCTAATAAAACTAGGTAATTTTGGTGGTGATGTTCTTCTTGTTCCCGCGATTTCCGACCGGTTTTCCCCAAGTTCTCTCAACCACCCATATTCTCCAACGTCTGTAACTGATTTTGCTGACCACTGATTACATTTCCTTTATTATTTAAATGGTTTTTTTTAACGGAAAAAAAATATATGTTTAATTGATATTGTAAATTAAATAAGGAAGGAGTAATTTCGAAAGATCTCGTACCCATTTAAATGAAGCGCCTAACTTTAAAGAATACATTTGATTAACAAATGAGGCGAATATTGTTTAATTTGAATTTTTAGCCAATTTTAATCAATTTTGCTTAGACGTTAAACTTTTTCAATTTTTTTAGCGCATATATAAACTCATTTTGATAGTCTGATTTGAACTTGGCGCTCTTCAAGGAAAGCTTGAAGAGAGTTATGTTTCAATATAGAATTACAAACTCAAGTAGTACCATAGACATTATTTTAATATTACTTCCATCATTCCCATTTATATGTCGTTTTAGGACAATGCATTCGAATTAAGAACATGATTGAGATACATTAATTTAAAGATAGATATACACTTTTAACCTTCAATTAATACAAATAATTAAAAACTGATAAAATATGTTTATACGACAGATAATTGGTAATGGAGTGAGTAACAATTAACAACTACCCCAAACTACTAAATTTCTTTCCTCGTTTTTTTTTTTGCTAAGTCTTTCCTCGTTTTTCAACCCGGGCTAATTTTCTACATATTCCAACATCTCTTTTTCATTTTTTTTCTCGCTCTTGAAAGCAAGCATTTTAATTCATCAAAGTTTTCTTTAATAGCAACAATTTCGTCTAAATCTCAATTGCCTTATAGTTTCTGAAAGAATTCTTCTAACATATACATTGCAGCATAAAAAAAAGCACCATCCAAAAAATCCACCACAAATGAGAAAATCTGTGGATAGTATAACCCAAAGTTACAAGAGAAACCACCTTTCAGTTCTTTTGCAAATCTGTAAGTTGCTATATTATTTGCAAAAGCACCACTCACTGGTAGCACCAATTCTCAATCTTCAGATGGATCACCAAACCTCCCTTTAATTGGAATTTGAAGAGCGGGGGAGGGACCCCATACGGTATAATGTTTGAGGTGCATTCTATAGTGTAAAAAAGTACTTCGAGTAGTGTTC
This sequence comes from Vinca minor, assembly GCA_026122235.1. NCBI lineage: Eukaryota > Viridiplantae > Streptophyta > Magnoliopsida > Gentianales > Apocynaceae > Vinca > Vinca minor. The sequence continues at coordinate 193,541 of JAOCZM010000142.1, forward strand.
ATTATTCACTCACTATTACATTAGCGCATGTGTACTATGACACTATTTAGTGTTCTTTATACCTATAGAGTACATATATACTATATGGTGTACTTTTACGCTATAAAGTGCATATCAAACATTATACTTTAACCAAACTGTTGCTGCGAGATAATCGTTTACAATAATAGATTGTAAAGTCCAGCCCTGCAAGCTACTATGGGCAGAGGAAGCTCAAAAATGCTCTATATCTATGCCTGACTCTCAAAAGAAGAAAGAAAAACCCAAGAGAAGAAACTTTTTTTGTACAGTTTGTAGTTTATATCTTGAAAACTAGTGTTTTTTGGGTCCTGTGGGGATGATAGGGTATAGAAGTAACAATTTTCACGCCTTGAGGAAACGGCAAGTCATGACGATTGGGGATTTTCTCGTGCCAAACAAAGTCATTCTCATGTTCATATTTCTGGAGTAACCTTGTTAACTCCTCCAGTACCTGCTTAAGAACTAACCTCCATGATTCTTCTTTGGAAGTGTTTTTCTCTAAGTTTTCTAATGCATGATGAAGAACTCCGATTGCAGCACCAATCTTACCATCGCTCATTAGGCTTTCTGCAACGTATTTGTAACTCTTTAACTCGTGAAGCGTTTGACTACTCGTAATGAAATCCTGTATAAGCAAAGAAAGGATGTCAACAAGGACCTTCTCAATGCCATGATGAATGATAATTAAGTTCAAACTATTAGGTTCTAAGTTATCTGGAATGCATTGTAACTGACACACCAAAGCAGGTGCTTAAGTGAATAAAACAGTACAGTACATACCACAAATCTTGAAGAAATATCTTTACACTCTTTGGAAGCCGAACATAAGACACCAAAAGCTTCATGAAGGAAGTCTCTAACCCCATAATGTAGTTTAGCCAAAAGACTTTGGGTGTTTCCTTTTTCTTCTGCCTTCCTCCCTGTAACAGCCTACAAAAGTTTCAAGAAGAAACATCCAGTCCTCACTAGTAAGACTAGGGATATCGACAGTTATGGCGAAAAAGACGAGAATGGACAAAAAGAAGCAGTGCTTAGTCGGCAACACAAACATAAATAACTCTCAGGCAGCAACCTTAAAGAATGAACGCTAACCTGGGCTTCTGCCAAGCAAAGAAGGCTCATTACAGAAGATACACTAGCCAAATATTCTGGTGGCCTTTTTTGTGCTAGTTTAGGTTGTAAAAGAGGAAGAACTTGCTGAGATAGATGTTGGTAGACTCCGGCAGCTTTTCTGAAAAGAGTCGCTGATTGGACCAGATCTACAATGAATAATCAGAAATAAATTGCAGAATTTTTAAATACACATATTTGGTGGAATAAGCATAAGTTTAAAAATTTAAAAAACTTACCAGTTTGTAAAATTTCTAGAGCACGTTCTCGAAGCATTGCACCATAAAGGAAAAGGACCATTCCAAGCTCAAAATCCAAATCATGAATCTCAAAGTACTTTGTCCCTTTGAAAGGGGAAAAACCTGATGCCGTAAGAGGGCTACTCCAGGTGATCTTTAAGTCTGATATCCATTGAGCTATCCGAGAATTACCAGAAACCAAATTGACATGGTACACCAAGTTCTCAAGCAGTGGCAAATACTGCTCCAACTTCTGAATGTCCTATCATACATGAGAATTAAGGACTATATGTTAGAATTATTAAAGTTTATGAACTAATGCATTATTTTCCACTGCAACAACTAAAGCTTAGATGAGGTAATAAACATGTAGTATCAAAGAGTCCTAGTAACAGACTGAAGCAAGGGGCGTTTAGTCACTTTTTTCTTCAAAATTCCCCACGCCCCCAATAGTTTCCCAAAAACTCCTTTATAGATTCTCGCCCCTCTCAACTGCTTTATATTTAAGTTTAGCAAGGAATGGATAAACAAAAAAACTACTCCTCTAGATATCTCAACAGCTTAGCTTATAGAAATATGGTAATTCAATAACCAAATAGTACCTTTATAGACATAACATCAAGCACATTAGTTGCAATGCATTCAATTCTAGGAGGTTAATAGTAATATACATTTCATACTCGTGACCACATTTTCTGATAAATTGATAAACACTACTAAATTACTTCTTTACGAGAAAAAATTATAACAAATGGATATATAAAAGAGCAATTAGAAATTAAACAAGAATTTCCCATTATGTGTTCAAAATGTATCAACCAATAAATCACCTGTTGGTGAGGTGAGGTGAAGCCTCCAGACATTTCCCTTGCAATAGCTTCAGTAACAGAGCTGCTCCCATTAATGGACTCTTCAATTTCTCTTCTTTTTGAGCTTAACTCTTTGAGTTGCTCAAGTGTGCCGGAATCAGAGGCCGCCATAATTTCTTCAAACACAACCTATGTATAGATGTTCAAATCACTCAGATGAATACATCATCAACCATTACAATTAATCACCCTAAGCAAATCAAACACTAGCTATCTGATAAAAACACAAACTTTTGAACAAAAAATAGAATACAAAAACACAACATTCGGCGACAAATTGAACAAATGTTTTACTACTAAAAAACAAAAAATAATTTTTAAAAAAAAACTGAATGAGTATACTTTATATACCATGTTCTCGAACTGAATTTAGTCTAATATAAGATTTCCGGTTTCAATCTCAAAATACCTGCTTGGTTTTCAGGTTGGCAATGCCTGGATAACGAATCATCATCTTCACACTTTTCTTCCAAATCCCACCAACAACAACAACAAACAGACAAAAAATGCTTCACATTCATCAACAGCCCAAAAAATCCACTACGAATTTAAACCCTTTTTCAATAGATATTGTAGGAATTTGTAAAAGGGTTTTTTCCTCCTTTGGTTGTTCAAAGAAATTATGAAGAAATCACATTGAAAGACGAAAGGACATTCCCAATGATTGATTAATATAAGTAGTAGTACTAGTTTTATGCTACTACTATTCCATCAAAGTTTCCTCTTTTTTCTACATTTATTTATCAACAAGATTGATGGGATTGTAGAGAAGATTCTTATAATAATAATTGATTCATTTCTTGTTCAAAAAAATATAAGGATTAAATAAACCACTGTTCTGCTGCTGCTGGTTCCCTTCTATGCCAAGAATACTAGTAGTAGTAGGTGTCCTTTTGTTTGGTAGATATTTCGAATTGTGTCCCGCTGAATTAAAATTCTGTAAACTTTAATAATAGTCTCTTTCAAAATGTCTTGAATGTCGAACTTTCCCTAATCGACAAGCTAATCACTATTCTACTTCGGGCTTTTTAAAAAAAAAATGTATTTTCCTTAATAAAAAAGTCAACTTTGACATAATAATTTTTCGAATGTGCATTTACGCTTAATTTCTAATACATTTTTCAATACAATTTTTTTACTTTCAGCTTCATTATTCTATTACAAATAACTAGTTTTTTTTTTATTGTTGACAAAACTCTCAATTCAAAAATCAAATTCAAATACACTACAGAAATGAAATCTTTAAATAAATAACACTATTCCATGTTGATCCGTTGGTAAACTTAGAGCGGTAATACTTTATTAAAAAACACACAATCCTTTCAAAGTCAATCTCTCAAATCTATATTTTCTAATAAAAATAAACACATTTTCCACAAAAAAAAAGGAAAATTGAAAAGGAAAATTGATCAAAGTTGTCACGTCTTTCTTTCCATCCTAATACGAAAAGTATATACCCAACTACATGCAAAGAAGATTCTTGTTCATTTTCTGCTTTTGCTAATGAGATGTACTACCTTTTTAGGCAAGGCTTTCAACGAAGTTGACACTTTCTAGCCATGCGTGACACATTTAAGTGAAATTAAATTTTTTTTCCTAGTGTTTTATTCAATTATTTTAAGGCGATCATAGGCCAAAAGACTTTTCAAAAGATAATTGACAAACCACTATCACCTTAAAATCTAACAAAAATCCCTCTACGAAGACGAAACAAATATTTTCTACAATTTCTATATTCAAGAATTTAAGTATCAAGTGTTCAAATCGAGCTCTCTTGCTGAAGACTTCTAGTAGCCGCATTTGCAAACTTATCCATACCGCGTTGAGAATTCATTTCTTGTACTATCAGATAGAAGTGTTTTACATGTTTGCGAAACAAAGCGTAACTTTGCAGACCAGGTCAAACCTTAGACAGCCAAAACGTAACCGACCCAATTCAAGATTAGGCTCATAATATAAGTTTATTTCGCACTTGAATAACACATCACCTGATCCGATGTTGAGATGCTGCCCTACGTTAAGAAAAAATGCTCTACGCTAGATTTTGATTGTAAGCCAATTCGATAGTAAAGATGTATCTTCCTTTATATATGAGATTATAGTTGTTATGCCCTAGATTTTGACTGTATACCTCGCTAATATGTAAGGCTCAAATAAGAGTGTTTCAATTTGAAGACTGAGATGTGTTCGCACGTGAATAAACATGTTCCGCAACGAATCTTGAATGCAAGTTAACCGACAACTAAGGTTAATAGGGGTGTATTCAAATCCAGATTTTAATTGATTTTCAAAAGTCTATGAATTCTACTAACTTTGTTGATTGTTTTAACTCTATGCAGACTCTATGCATATTCTTATATATTTTATCAGATTGATTTATCATGATTTCTTTTGATCTATAAAGTCTATAGATTATTGGAATAACACTCACAATAAAGAAAAATTTGATTCAGTTGTGTATTATACATATCCAGTTATGTTAAATTTTCAAAGCCCACTTACGTTTATCAATCAATTTTATTTTGGAATCAAATCAATTTTTTAAAAATACAAAAAACTCGTGGTGGGTATTTAAATTTTTGGAGATCACGAAATTGCTGCCACTTTTGATTTATTGTTCGAGGTTTGTATAATTTATTTACTGAGATTTTTTTTTGACTTAATTAAGATATGTTTGTGATGGGTTTATTTGAGTTTAAGAATTTTGAACTTTTTATTTTTTCCTCTTCAACTTTATCTTTGTGAAATATTAAATACATGTTTGGAAAATAGAAATTCACAGTTAGCTAAGAATTTCTCTCCCTAGTATTCTAGGGTTTTTCTACGCCGTCGTTTGTGTGTGCGTCTTCTAATCGGACGATGGTTTACATAATCCAACACGCTCTTTTTTCCCTGATGTATCCATTAATCATCAAGATTAATGATTCGTCTATCTCTTTCATGAGTTAGTATCTGTGCAAAGCCGCTGCTACTGGGAGTAGGCAGCATCTTGATATTGCCGAAAAATGAGGATTGTCCTTCTCTATTCGTTTATCGAGTTGATGGATTGATTTTAATCAAATACTGAAGGGTGAATTGGTTTGGGAGACTCAGATGGTGATGAGTTTAGTTTTTGTTTCTGTAATATATGGAGGAAATATCTTCATGGATGAGGATGGGTTCAACAGGGGAAGGGGTTTCAGATCAAGAGGATTATGGAATATGCAGATAGTCAGAAGGTTCAGTCGGCGACATTGAGTTCCGACCGGCAAACAAATCATGAGTGTGGCTGGGCAACGATGAAGGAGATGATGCTGGTGGTTTTAACCCTGGTCAAGCTTTCTAGAAAGAACCTAGGAACATAGAGGGATTTGTGGAAGGGAGTGGCTTAGCCGGAATTGAGAGGTTCACCGGAGCAGATGACCGACTTGTTCTGGATTCTGGCATGGGGTGAGGGGATGTGTTTTTTATGATTGGGTCAGGTCGGTTTAAAGGCCCTCACATTAACCCGAAAAGATGTGTTCAAGGAAGGTTTTTGGGCCAGACGTCTGAGCTAGCTCAATGGTCTTTTTATGCTGCTGGACTGGTTCTTTTTATGGTTGGGACAAAGGGTGCTGGCCCAACACTAACTGAACATCTATCTAGGCCGGATCGAGAGGGGCATTTTCTTGGCTGAACCCACCAATGACTTAGTAGAGAATGGGTCGATATGCTCTGTATGTGCTGGGTTATTACTTTCTTCTGCACAACCTGGAACTTTTGAACTTTCAGTTTCGGCCCATTGGAAGTGCATGCATGTCCAGAATAGTGCGTTTTTTTTTATGATTTATCCACAATTGATAATTTCTTTTCACCTGTTTATGTATTTCCTACGGGGCTCCTGCCGTTAATCAGAGTAAGGTGGTGGTCGTTAGGCGGCCCCACCAAGGCCCATGATTTTCTTTTTCTTGAATTGTTCGGGACTTGAACACTCCAGGTCAATTCATGATTTAGCGCCCCCCATAATGGCTCGATTTTCTTATAGTTTTTTCTTTTTCATAATAAAGTCGTTTGTAGACTTCATGATCAATATCATGCTAGTATTAGATTTTATTTCATATTATAAATTAGGATTTATTTCAAATTTTATGTAAACAAACAATGAGGACAACCATCTCAAACTTGGAGAAGCATCCCTCGAGGTAGAGATTTGTTGCAACATGACTTCGAATGGAGGATCGGGAGCGGACGTCCTATTCGTATATGGCGTGGTCGCTGGCTCAATACATACTGCAGTTTTCAACTGATCTCCCCTCCTATCTTTATGGGTTTTGAAAGTTTGCAAATAAGAACTCTGGCAATTATGGAAGACATCTGGTTTGAATGTGACCCCGATTTTATTTTTTTGGGCTATATAGTCTGTTTGTAAGGGCATAGTAATGCGTATCTTAGGAAATATATTCTATAGAATTTTGCTATGCCCATAAGCCGAGTAATGTTCTGCCTTCGATTAATGATATTACCACTTCCTTAAAAAAAATTATGGTTAACTAGGGAAGAAATTGTTTGATTTCTTTAATTTTTGTCTGAAAATAATCAGAACGACTTTTGATATTATGACAATATATTATTTTGGGGAATAAGCATTATATGTTGAGTTTTATAATGATGTGAAATTTTCCCTCATATTTTTTAAGTTTGGACATTTTAATTTTGCTTTTAAAGAACTGGATCACTGCAAACTTTGTAATCTCAGATAAAATTATCAAATACTTTTAATTTTAATATTCATGAGAGAAATTCGACAAAAAGAAGAGATTTCTCAATACAAATTTATGCCTAAAAAGCTCATAAAAATCCCTCGTTTAGTGAAATCTATGAGAATATGTAGAATTTTGAATACCAACAGATTTCAAAAGATAATTTAAAAATATGAATTGAATAACTACAAAATTTAATGGACTTTTTAAAATTAAAATTTAATATGTATATATTTTAAAAGTCCTTACAAATCTTATAGAATCTAAATTGAATAGATCATTCAACATTTGGTTGTGTAAGAATAAAGCTGTTACCGGCCCATATATAAGGCCCATATAGGAATGTCAGTCATTTGCCTTCTCTTTCGACAACGGTCTCTTGACTTTCCTAAAAGTCGGTTTTCTCCCGGAAAATATTTTTTTATTAATTTCCTCTTCTTCTTCTTCCAATTTTATTCCCAAACCCGCGCGCCCAATCTATAAATAAAACCTCAAATTGTTTTTCCATTCAAAATCTGTCATTCTTCAGTTCAATTCCTCATCAAATTAGCAAAAACAAACAAATTACATGCAGAACAGAGTGATTGATTGTTGAAAATTTGTTAAGAATTGATAGAGAAGTGAGAAGAAAAGGATAGATATGACGTCACCGGTACCGGAGAAACAGCTGATCGTCGCCATTGAAGGCACCGCTTCTTTAGGTCCTTACTGGCCAGCGGTTCTCTCCGATTACCTTGAAAAAATCATCAGGTACTTATTCTCTCTCTCTCTCTCTCTCTCTCCCTGTGTTCAATTAGGTTAATTTGGAATTTAATCAGTAAGTGAATTCTTTTTTTACTTTATTGAATTGCGGGTGGTGTAACTGATTTTTATTTTTGATTTTTTGCATAAAATTTAGCCGGAATTCTGATTTTGTTTACATGATGAGATAGTTAAGTAATTATTTATTAAAATTAATTTTGTTTTATGTTCTGAGATGATGAATTTACGACTCTGTATATACATTTGTGTTGAAAAGATCATTAGGTATTTGTTCTAGCTTTTACTGTGTTCAATTAGGTGTAATTTGGAATTAATCAGTAGGTGAATTCATTATCTACTTCAAAAGTCTGCAAGATTATTATTATTATTATTTTTTTTTTTGTGATCGATTGACATTTTGTGCAGAAACTTTAGCCAGATTTCTTATTTTGTTACACGATGATATAGTAAGTAATTATTTATTTGTTACACTATGACATTTTGTAGAACGATGTTTGTTGAGGATTTGGATTTTGCTCTAATGTATTGATGCCCATTGTTTTTGTTTTTTAATCTATTTAGTTGTTCATGGCTTCATGCTTATGATATGCCTATAGGGTCTTTTATCTGGATTATTTTATTCTTGACCTTATGGTGATTGTTCCTAGATAAGCATCTTTACTTCCCTGCTATGTATTCATGGCTGTGAGAGAGCGTTTCTCTGCAATTGTTACTCAGCACTTGGAAGCTAGAGGTTTGCAATTGATGCTGCTAAACCTTTATGAAATGTGGTTGAACTCTAATATCATGTCCATGAACTCCATAATTAGCACATGGATCTTCTCTCTACTCTAAAATAATCTCTCTGACGTGAATTTATTCATTTAGTCCTGGTGATTAAATTCTCTGGTAAAGCAAGTGCTGCCTTGGGTTTTAGAGAATTACTGAATTACTGAAAATATTCATTCATTTGGTTCTTTGCAATTTTAAAATCTTATGAGTTTTTGGAGCTTTTTCCCTTTTCAATGAAAAGTAAAATGTTCCACCAATGTTTCCACATTTCAAACTGCTAATACTATTATACTCTACGTTTATCACCATCAATAAGTTTCTATTTCTTTATAGATGTTGATCAGATGAAATCAGCGTAGGTTTCTTGTTTATGGTGTTTATGATTGACTTGCAAAAATCTCATTGATTTGATATTTGATATTATGTCGTAGACTTGTTTCTTTTGTAAAAGGAATGCACTTTTTGTTGGTCAATTTCTACAAGATGCTTATTTCAAGCACTTTATATGATGTTGTTTGTTTTGGAGTCATTAATATGTGAGTTTTTTCGTCCATTGCTTTGATCAAACTTAAAACTTAAATCAAGGTTAAGCTACTGACCAAATTGAAACATTCATTTGTTTTCAAACTCAGTTTATTTCACGATGTATCTACTGAAACTTGAATATTCGTTTAAGGTATTTCTTGTATTGCATTCTGACTCTATTTCTGAATTTGTATAGGAATTTGTATGGGAATGACTCAACGGGGCAGGTACGAACAAATGACTTATATTATTGTCTTTGCTGACTACTTTTACTTTTTCTTCCCCTAAACCTGATGCCATGAACCCAAGTCAGCATTATGTCTTTCTTGTGGTCCTCATTTTATTCTGGAACAGATAACATTGTTAGGTTACTTTCTTTAATTAATCTTATATTCACGCTCATTGTAAAGTTGTTTTTAGACGAGCATACTTATAAGTTATAACTACGTATTGCAGTATTCTAATCATTCTTGTGTAAAGCTTTGTCTTTTGAAGTTCTTGAGACTTTTTAAGCTCTTCTGCAAATTTACTGCATAGCTTGGAAAATTTCAATTAAACTGGGATAGCTAGACTGCTGATTACTACTTCATCAATTGAAATTTGCAGAAGGGATCTGCTTCTGGTGTCGAGCTCTCTCTGATCATGTTCCATACTCCGGGTTCTTATAGTCGTATGTACTTCCTCATTTTTCCATGAGCTTCTTGTAGCTGTATAGTTTACTCAAAATCTCAAATGCTAGAGGAAAAAATCTCAAGCTTGTTATCCCCCACCTATAATCCTTATTTGTTTTGGTGAATATTTTCACCGAGTTGTTACCCATTTATGTGTTTTTTCATCTGTTTTCCTGTCAATTTGAGCTTTTACTCTGCAGCTAGTATGGTGCAACGGAGTGGTTGGACAAGAAACCTTGAAGTATTTCTAGAGTGGCTTTCAGGCATGCACTTTGGTGGTGGTGGTTTCAGTGAAGCTGCAATTGCTGAAGGGCTCGCTGAAGCTTTAATGGTCAGAAGTGTTTGTTATATTCTTCGAACACGGGGTTAACATTTTTTGAACCGCTTGTTTCTCTTTCTACATAATAGAATCATTTATCTTTTGACTCCAAGAAACAGCTAAATACACTCGTCACTAAGAGTGACAAGAGATGCAGCCTTCTTTATTTGTTTGCATTTTTCATCTCTATTCCAAAATTTCTAGATTGGTACATGTTATATAGTGACAAATTTATGCTTTTATACAGTACAAAAACTCGTATTATTTGTTAAAGGTGATTGTTAATGTATGGTTCATTTGGTTCCTTCTGAATCTTTTCTCATTTTTTCACCTATCTCTCTCCTTTTTTTTTAATTATTATTTTTTGTTTCCTCCTGTTAAAGGACATGTATTAGTGCTGGACAAGGTTGAACTGAACTATTCATATAGATTACTTAAACTCTTTGCATGACTTATCTTTTCTATAAATGGACCGTTTGGTTCTAAAGAAGTTGAGAGGACTTGGCACCTTATTGTAGGAACTCGAATAATTTGTTGTTTTCCCTTTTACATCCTTTTGGGTGTGGATAAGATACTCGTTTGTTCTTTTCCCATTCTTGTAACATTTGTATTGAACTTATACTTATTCATTTGTGGGGTTATACTTCAACTTGTAACAGGAATCGTGCTTCCCCTTTTTGTAAGTTGACAAAATTGATGGTTCCAAACTAAGTTATTGTTATGCCAATTAGTTCCCATGGGCTTTTCTATCCAGAATTTGACATAAAAAAACCAAAAAATCATCCAGAATTCTCCAATTATTTGTAAGTCTTCCTGAGAGGATTTAAGCTTTTCGTTGCGTTCGATTGCTTTATGTCAGGAGTGGTCCATAATTTGTCAAAGGAAGAAACTTTGTCATCTTAACATGTGGTAAAAGTACTAAAAAGTTCTGGTTCATTTTGTAATACAAAGTGTTAACTCTAATTTTGACAATGATAGGAACAGCATATAATCAAGGGAGAGTTCTTTTCCTTTCTTTTGCTGTATATTTTGGCATTTTTGACATTGCATGGCTATTCTTTATTCAGTGTAATGCTCGACTCCTTGGATATTAATATAGTTTTTCTGGTGTATTAAGCAGATGTTTTCTCGGAAAGGAAACCTAGCTCAACAAAATGTTGATGGTCAAAGACATTGTATTCTTGTTGCTGCAAGTAATCCTCACCCATTGCCTACACCAGTTTTTCGTCCACAACTGCAGAGCCCTGAGCAGAACGATGGTGTTGAAACTCAAACAGAAAGTCGGCTTTCTGATGCTGAATCAGTTGCAAAGTCATTTGGCCAAGTACTGACGAAAGCTTTACTCCTTTCTCATTGTTATTCCTTTTCTTAGCATATTTGGTATTGGCATTTATGCGGATCATTATTCTTGCAGTGTGGTGTCTCCTTATCAGTTATTTGTCCAAAACAGCTTCCAAAGCTAAAAGCAATCTATAATGCGGTGAGGAAGTCCTATTTCAAATTTTTGTTTCTTATTACTTTTCTTGCTGGAATGTTGAAGTTGTTGAGCATGTCTTGCAGCTTAGTATTTGTTTTTGCTTATTCATTCCATAAAGTTTTTCTCTCTGACTGCCTATTTTTTATTCATAGAACTTATAATTTTCTTAGGTTCATGTTGGTAGTGGTTATAAATCCTGAAATATCGTTTCTTTTCTAAGGATGAAATTTTGGACAAACTTGTAGCAGTGATTTGTAAGTAAAAATATTGTCTAATTTTAAAAAAATACATATAAACACCCTTTAATGATGCTTGCTTATTTCTTAGACTACCATAAACCTAGAACTTTAACTAACTACTTAAGGCGTTGATCTCAAGAAAGAAAGAAAAGAGCACCAAAATATCTTATTCGATCAAATGAAAAATACCTTAGAGTTGCCCTTAAGTTCTTTGATGAAAAAAGAACCATTTTGTTTCCTACTTGGTTTGGTATTATCAAGTTTATACATCTGAAGGAAGAGTTACTGCTTTGTCTATTTTCTATGAGGATCAAAATTTCATTTTCAGTTCTATATTTATGTTGTCATATTTGTCGTCTTTTCTATTCAATAATCTAAAAGGACATTTCTGAAATTGTTTTGTACTACAGGGAAAGCGAAATCCTCGAGCAGCTGATCTTCCTGTTGACACCGCAAAGAATCCTCATTTTCTTATTTTAATATCTGAAAATTTTATAGAGGCACGTGCTGCTTTAAGTCGTCCTGGAATAACAAATTTATCATCAACTCAAAGCTCTGTCAAAGTAGATGTATCTTCTGTTACTTCTGTTTCCGGGCCTCTTTCAGCTCCCATTCCATCAGGTCTTTTCACCCCCTTCTTATTTCTATTGAAACACTCTTCTTTTCCTTGTTCTTCATAACAGTTCCGTGCACAGAAGAAAAGGTTGGAGAGAGTTATGCAAATTCTTTCTGGCCATTATTTTTGTGGTTTAAACATCGTTTTTTCTGTTTTCATCAATCATTGGTGTCTTAAATCTGTAATAGTAAAAGGTGGATTGGGATATCATTTCTAACTTAGTTGCAGGTTGATGTAAGTATAGAAGATAAGGCCATGTGTTTAGTTGTCTTGTAAGATTCCAACTGCTTGTCGCACCTGAATACATGGAGAATCTGCGTTTGCATTATATCTGACTTTGGGAATTGCTTGTACTAGTAATAGTTGCCAGCAACGCCAGAACATGAGGATTTTTAAAAATCAGTTATGTCTCCTGACTCCTGACTCCTGAGTCACTTTGTGGTAGAATTATTTTTATCATCTCTTTGGGCAATAGCATCCGGAGCCTTTGGGGTCATGGCTTTGATGGATATACAAAACGCTGCATTGATGTTGTTTTTATTTTACTTTCTTGAGGATGCCTCATCCTCTTTCTTGTTTTTCTATTATTTTTCTACCCAAAAAAGTCACAAAACCAGTGAGATTGCAGCGCGTAATATCGTTTCAACTCCTTTTGGTTGTCGTTTAGGTGAATAGGTAAATACTAGTCTGCTTCAAGGATGTTCTTTCTTCAAAAGAGGATGATTGCTCTAGATATTTTTCTTAGGTGCAGATACTTTTATGTATACCTTTTAATTGTCATTTTCCTGATTTATAAGGTTGGATCCAGATAATCAATTACTATCTGTTATTTACTACCTCTCAGTGAGTTTAACATCATCCTCTATAATAAACCATATGCGAGTGATGCAAATAATTGTATATGAGTGACACTGAAGATCCTGTGAATCTTTAAATTAGCAAGTTTCTTGCGTTTGCCTTTCTCACAATTGTAGTTTCTTGGATAAAATGCTTCAGCAGAAGATATAAAGTATTTCGTTGATCCAATTAATGATTCGTTTGCTCTCAATTTTCTCTGGTTTCGTCCCTTATTAATTTGCCCCATTTTTCACAGACATGAATATGCTTTTAATTTTATACCTGCACATACATGTGAAAGGCATATATCCATAGAAGATTCTCAGTTTGATTTCCTTCATCCACCTCTCCATGACCGTGGAACTATTCTGTGATAGAGTCGAAACTAGACGATATTACTGATTAACTTTATTTGGTAGTGGGCTGCATTTATGTTTTTGTCTAGAACATGACGTGGTTGTATCCTTCAAATTACAATGTCTTTAAAGACATTGACTCAGAATACCATCTCCTTTGTGTTGCAAACTTGGTGATCTTTCACCTTGTGTAAGTTATGAAGTTAAGTATTTGATTCAACCATTTTATAAATCTAGTTTAATAGAAATTGTTTGGTACCACAATAACTATTATTGTCATAATTATTCTCTTATTATTGTCATTGTTAAATTGCTTACACTGTTGATGTGTGTACTTATCATTTATTTATATATTGCCTCACATATATTACGAGCTAAAGCATCTTAAGTGTAATATATTTGAAACGCTTGGATGGCTGGAAATTGTCGACATGAAAAAATCTATTTACTTTGGGTACATTTCCGATAGAATATTGATAATCTAATATTTTTCCTCAAGGCCCCGTCATGAATCGGCAACCAGTTTCTGTTGGAACTATTCCATCCGCGACTGTGAAAATAGTAAGACTTGGAACTCCTCTCTTTTTTACCTAGTTTGGTACTTTTGATCGAAAAAAATGTGGTTATTGTGAAGAAGTTAGCATATAATGACTGCAGTAGGTACCTGATCACCTGCTTATGTGTACGTGTATTCAGGAGCCCACAACAGTGGGACCTATAGGGGGGCCTACATTTCCGCATATGCCATCAGTTCCTCGAGCAGCTTCACAAGCCGTCCCTAGTTTGCAGACTTCGTCACCTATTTCTGCATCTCAAGACATGGTATCGAATAATGAAACTGTTCCAGAGATGAAACCTATGGTTAGTGGTATGAGTCAACCACTACGTCCAGTTGGTGGCAGCGCAGCAGCTAATGTGAGAATTCTGAATGATGTTGCCCAAGCTCGACAAGCACTTGCTGGAGGAACTTCTATAGGACTTCCACCAATGGGTGGGACACCTATGCTCTCCAACATGATATCAAGTGGGATGACATCTTCGGCCCCTGCTGCTCAAACTTTATTATCGTCTGGGCAATCTGGTGTTGCATCAGTGGCTGGTTCAGTGCCATTAGCTGGAAATGTGCCGATTGCGCAGAATTCAACTCCCGCATCATTTGCTTCAACTGCTTCACATATGTCTGGGACTTCAAACATAAGCATGTCACAGCCATTGAGCAATCTCCAAGGCGGTGTAAGCATGGGTCAAACAGTTCCTAGTATGAGCCAAGTAAACCTCAGTGGTGCACAAATGGTACAAACTGGAATGGGTATGAATCAAAATATGATGAGTGGCATTGGTGCACCCATGCCTCCTTCTGGTACTGGTTCAATGATGCCTACCCCAGGAATGTCTCAACAAAGTCAAGCCGGAATGCAGCCTCTTGGTGTGAACAATAATACCGCAGCTAATATGTCTCTCTCTCAGCAAACAGGAAGTACGATGCAAACGGCACAGTCAAAATACGTAAAAGTCTGGGAGGTAGATTACTAATCCGTTGAAAATATTGAAATTTGCTTGCAGTATCTTAAAGAAACTTATTATTCTCAGCTTTATAGCATATAATAATTGTTGGTTGCTGATGTTGAAACTCATGGACTGATTAGGGATACATTTGAATTGGAATCCAATTAAAAAAAAAAGTCTCAGAACTGAAAATGAGGCTTGGTCTAGTTTTTCGCACAGAATTGATACCACCTAAAAGGAAAAAAAAGTAAACGAATCTTTTCCTTCAAATCAACAGTGCAAATCATTCTATGTCTTGGTATAGTTTTACTATGGTAGCTTAGTAACTTATACACATCATACAGGGTACACACTCTCCAATGAGTGCAAACATGCCGGCAAAAAGATTCAACAGATGCAACCCATCTGGTAGGTTACTGATCTCCTTTAATGAGTTGGGTTTTTTTGCCGACGTGTATTGCACTCATTGGAGTGTGCATAACTTTTAGAATGCATATAAGTTACTGAGTGACCATGTTAAACTACTCGATGATTTGACCTCCTGATATGACTCATTAAAAACCGGAAAATGAAAATGTAGAACCATCCATATCAGCTTTAAAACTTACCGACTGAAGTGCTCTACTGGCAGTAATGATCAGATGTCCATTGCCTCACTGATCTTGCTCTTTTGCCAATTCTGCCAATATAATCATGAGAGAAGATGACACGATGAATCTGCAGAGTATATACTGACGAATAATGTAGGATTTTTTATTATTTCTCACACATGCTAGTAATTACCATGTCCTTTTCGGCATCTCGTAGACGAGCATGGAAGCTATTTTTTTTGTTATTTATGAGAACTACATATGGCTACAAACCTTTAGAGTTTCGTCTTAATCCTCAACATCTTGGCATAATCGAAACATAGAAGTTTATATTCGTTCAGCACTTATTAAATATCGAGAAGCATTAGTCTCTGCTTTTGGAAACATTGACTGAGATGTTAAAGTGTAACATTTCAACCTTTCTCACTGTTAACCAGTACTGTAAATGATATGCAAAATTTAGTGTTTAATGTATGCAAGTTTCTTTCTTTCTGTCAACATTTATCTTTCGTATCTTATGGTAACTTCTACCTTCGCTTTGCAATATCTGTCCTTTCACACATTGACTTAAAGATTAAGAAAATCATTATAATGTATGATTTTTAAGCCAAATTGACCTTGTCTCTCTGAAGCATAAAATTCTGACGCAAGTTTCAGAGTTTTTATGTCATTAATAAACTTGGGGTATGAAGTGTACTGTACTATACCTCTTGGTTAAAGATGCTATTGGAAAGAAGAAATGCATGGTTTTGGTGGTGAAGATATATAAGGGTAAAGTTGGAACAAGAATAATAAATGTTCTTTTAATTTTATAAATGACAGAAAATTTGACACCTTAAAAATCAGCCAAAAATGACACGGCATTCTGAAACAGAAGTATTAGTATATTAGATTTGAAATTACTATAATTTCATATATTTAATGTTTGTTTGAAATCTTGTGTTATTCTTGAATGGTGCAGGGAAACTTATCAGGGCAGAGACAAGGACAGCCGGTTTTCATTACCAGATTAGAGGTATGCGTTTCAGACTCCCAGCTTACATATTGAAGGTGATTGTTTTCATATTAAATGCTCCCCCCCACAACTGCGAGAATATATCTTTCTGTTTCTCTTCATTTTGATTTGAAGTATTGCTCTGCATTTTTGCAATTGCTTCTCGTATCGTATGTGCAGTAAATATGCTTAGATTATTTTCTATTTTCTTCCTCTCATTGTTTTTTTTACTACAGGGATATAGGAGTGCCTCAGCTTCTGAAACGTAAGTCTTTCAGGTTCCTAGTGCTTTATAATTTTATTTATTCTTCGAAAACTCAATAAGTTCGCCCCTAGATGATCCCTTTTATGCTCTAAAAGTCCACTCCAGCATGTGTTTTTTACTTTTGCCCCAACTTTTTTCAGGCTTGCTGCGAATTGGCCCGAAACCATGCAAATAGTTCGACTCATATCCCAGGATCACATGAATAACAAGTAATTTCCATTTGAGGATATGCTTTAGGATCTTTGAATCTTCTTATTTTGGAGAATAATAACATTTCCTTTTTAGCTTAAATATTTGTTTAATGATTTATTTCCTCGATTTGTACCAGGCAATATGTGGGAAAAGCAGATTTTTTGGTGTTTCGGGCCATGAATCAGCATGGATTTCTTGGGCAGCTACAAGAAAAGAAGCTTGTAAGTGTTCCCGAGCATGAGTTGGCTTTTATTGTTACTACTTAAGTCGGGTGCCTGTAATGTTAAAGATATCATAATATGGATAATAGTAAAGCCCTTCCCAAATACAGTTGTGATGATGGCAGAACCGACAATACCTGATAGGTCAAAGGTTGATGGGACAGATAGACAGATCTTCTGGAATGATTTTTTACCTGTATGAATTTCCCAACAACAACAACAACAACAATAACAATAGCATAACCCATTAACTCCCCAATAATTGGGGGAATGGGCGGGGATGGACGGGATACAGACCTAACCTTTGTCAAACAAAGTGGCTGATCTCAGGATACCACTGAAACAGATGTATTGGAGACTAACCTAACCTTTGGCAACAAGTGCACAAAGTGGTTGCTCATATAATACACATGTAACAATGGTCCCCTATGCCGTCGATTCTGTAGCAAACGCGACGGCATAGGGGACCATTGTTACATGTGTATTATATGAGCAACCACTTTGTGCACTTGTTGCCAAAGGTTAGGTTAGTCTCCAATACATCTGCTTTCGATGTATCCTGGGATCAGCCACTTTGTTTGACAAAGGTTAGGTCTGTATCCCGTCCATCCCCGCCCATACCCCCAATTATTGGGGACTTAATGGGTTATGCTATTGTTGTTGTTGTTGTTGTTGTATGAATGAATAAGCAAATATATGGTTTCACATGTATGTGTTAGGCATGCATTTCGTTTGAATGTCTAGAAATTCAAGGTACTTTTCCAGAAACTGCAACATTCCCTTGCTTAGAAGATTGAGGTTGAGGTTGAGGTTGAGGATGAGGACGACTGCCAAAGGGCTTTATTATGAGTTTTTAAAGATTCAGATATTTTGTCATATTTGCTTTCCTTGACAAAATCAAGGACTTGGGGCTTGCTTAGAATTCCTGATTTTTTTTTTCCTTTTTATAATCTCAGTGTGCAGTCATTCAGTTGCCATCACAGACACTGCTGCTCTCTGTTTCTGACAAAGCATGCCGCTTGATTGGAATGCTTTTCCCTGGGGTAAGAATTCCACATTTTATCTTTTGTTTTGTAAATCTGAATGAATCGGGGTAAAAAAGATAAAATTTCTGTAGTATGATGGAGAAATGAGACAGGCATGGAAATGCTCTGGGCGTATTTAGTTAGGTAGCAATTTTCTAACGTGAGCCAGACTGCCAGAGAGTGGATCAGTTTGTTGACTCCTCTTTGGTGCATTTAGTGCTTGTTGGTTAACTTGCACTGGTTCTCTGATGTTCTGATCGCATTGATGGTGTTCGTCTTTCTATCTCCTGAGATGGATGTGAGTGAACTTCCCCCAATATCTTCTCTGTGTCTACTCAAATAAAGGGGTTTTTACCGGAACAAAATTTGCATTTTGTTGAACTGCAATGGTTAAGGCAGTAAAGTTGTGCAGATCCATCCAGAGTGGGTGATGTGCTGGAAACCGGGGCTTGACAAATGGTCAAAATGTTGGCATTGGCATGCTGTTTGGGTGATCCCATCTTTCAATGCGTGCAGCATTTTAGGGATGCTAACTACTGCTAAGCCTATGGTTTGGAAAAGGGGTTTGACAATTGATAATTTGTGCCCTAAATTGTTCATAATTCGTTCTTTCAATGCGCTTTGATCATTTGTTCATCATCCTAGAGAAATGTCAGTTTGCTCCTCAAGGTTCTGTTAACCCCTGGAGAGACATTCCTATAAAAGTTATAGCAGTTGTTCACTATCTCTTGGTTTCTCTCAAAGTGTGTTTAGCTCACCGATAAGTTGGTACATGCATTTTGCTATATTGGGAGGTTGGTTTTTGTTGTTTGTTTACGGGGTGTATTTCTTTCTTTTAATGGAGTAATAAATTTTGCTTGCAGGAAAAGAAAAAAAATTAAGATAACTATTTTAAATTTTATTGTTAATCTGATGGTTACAATGTTTTGTGTGATTACAGGATATGGTTGTATTTAAGCCCCAGATACCGAATCAGCAACAACAGCAGCAATTGCAACAACAACAACATCAGCAATTACAGCAACAACAGCTGCAACAGCTTCAGCAATCACAGCAGCAGCAGCAGCAACCCCTTGGGCAAATGCAGCAACCCCTTGGGCAAATGCAGCAGCAACCCCTTATGCCAATGCAGCAGCAACAACAGCAAATGTCGCAGCTACAACAGCAGCAAATGCAGCAGCTACAACAGCAGCAACAAGTGCCGCAAATGCAACAACAGCAACCGCAACAACAGATGGCTGGAACAGGAATGGGTCAGCAGTACATGCAAGGCCCTGGTCGATCACAGCTGATGTCTCAGGGACAAGTTTCATCACAAGGGCCACCTACCATGCCGGGAGGAGGCTTTCTCAATTGACCCGAGTACTAATACGGCGATAATTTAGTATAAATTATGCTGTTTGTTTTAACTCTTTACTATTCTTCTCTATAGGCTTAATGTACCGTTTGGTTGAAATGATGAGGGTCGTTATGCTCTCTAAGTTATATGTGCTACTATCTTGAGTGAACTCTATTGGGTGATCAATGTTTTGCAATTGTCAATCAAGTGACAATTTATTGGTGTTAGTCAAAGAGTTAATTTCAAATCAAACCTTAGAAATTTATCAATATCTTAAGGATCCAAAATTCAATTAGTCTTCAAAATAGTCCTCACGATTGTCATTTTTATTTCAGGCTAGGACATCTTTCCAAAAACAGTTCCAAACTGCATGGCCATATGAAGGAATCCTAATGAAATCGGACTAAAATTGTCACAAACATCACGGTGTGTGTGCACGATACTGTTAGAACATTATTGAAATCATGATTATTATTCGGTCGCAACAAGTGAAAAATCTGAGCGCGATCCTAAATTCGTGATGGTTAGTACACGATATTGTATTAAATTCGGAATTATTCATCGATCGCAACATTTGAAAAATCTTAGCCCAAATTTGTGATGGTTAAATACACGGTTTTTTCTGAACTTGACTAAAATAAAATAAAAATCACGTCACAAAAGTTGAAAAATATAATTCCGATGGCAGAAAATTCATGATGGTTAATACATGTTCAGACTTGACTAAAATAGAAATTATGAATCGGTCGCAACAGTTGAAAAATTTGTTCCTGGCGGCCCCAAATCAGCAATGGTACACAATTGTCTGAGTTTAACTAAAATTAAAAAAAAATCACAGGTCACAAGAGTTGAAGAATCTGAGTCCGACAACCGCAAATCCTTGATGATTAATACACGATATTGTTCAAACTTGAATAAAATCGAGATTATTCATCGGTCGCAACAGTTGAAAAATATGAGCCCGACGTCTCAAAATTCGTGATGGTCAAAACACATTTTTTTATGAATTTGACTAAAGCTGGGATGAATCACCAGTCGGAACAAATGAAAATTCGAGCTCGACGGACCCAGATCCGTGATGGTTAGCACACTATATTTGATGAATTTGACTAAAATCGAGATTATTCATTAGTTCAACACTTGAAAACCAAGCCCGAAGGCTCCAATTTCATGACAGTTAATACACGATATTGTTAAAACTTTGCTAAAATCGAGATTATTAATCGGTCGCAACAAATGAAAAATATGATCCCGCCATCCCCAAATTTGTGTTAAAACACAATTTTTTTTTAATTTGACTAAAATCGTGATGATTCATCGGTCGGAACAAATGAAAAATCTGAACTCGACACACCCAGATCTGTGACGCTTAGTACACGATATTTTATGAATTTGACTAAAATCGAGATTATTCACTAGTCGCAACGCTTAAAAAATCCTAGATCGACGGCCCCTAATATGTGATGGTTAGTACATGATATTGTCAGAACTTTAATAAAATCGATATTATTCATTGGTTGCAACAGTTAAAAAATCTGAGCACGACTGCCCCAAATTCTTGATGATTAATACACGATATTGGGAGAACTTGACTAAAATCGAGATTATTCACAAGTAGCAACAAATGAAAAATATGAGCCTTACGACCGCAAATCCGTGATTGTTGGTACAAGAAATTGTTAAAACTTGATCAGTCGCAACAATTAAGTTCATCGGTCGCAACAATTAAAATATCCGAGCCCGGCGACTCAACATCTATGACGGGTACACGATATTGTCAAAACTGGATTAAAGTCGAGATTATTAATCGGTCACAACAATTGATAATT
The DNA here is from genome assembly GCA_026122235.1 of Vinca minor. Classification (NCBI taxonomy): domain Eukaryota; kingdom Viridiplantae; phylum Streptophyta; class Magnoliopsida; order Gentianales; family Apocynaceae; genus Vinca; species Vinca minor. Next base: position 215,032 of record JAOCZM010000142.1, read on the forward strand.
CTGAGCCCAAATATGTGATGGTTAGTACAGGATTTTGTCTGAACTTAACTAAAATAAAATAAATCCCCGGTCACAAGGGTTGAAAAATTCTATCCCAGCGGCAGCAAATTCGTGATGGTTAGTACACAATATTGTTAAAACTTGACTAAAATCGAGATTATAACATTGGTCGCAACTGTTGAATAATCCGATCACGACGTCCTCAAATATGTGATGGTTAATACACGATTTTATATAAATTTGACTAGAATCCATATTATTCACCAGTCACAACAGTTTAAAAATCTGAGCCCGACGGCCCCAATTCTGTGATGGTTAGTACATACACGGTTTTGTTAGAACTTTACTAAAATCAAGATTATTCATCAGTCGAAATAGTTGAAAAAAATGAGTTCGAAGACCCAAAATTCGTGATGGCTGGTATACAATATTGTTAGAACTTGACTAAAGTCGAGATTATTAACCGGTCACAACAGTTGAAATCTATGATGGTTAGTACACGATTTTGTCTAAAATTGACTAAAATAAAATAATTAAAATGTCACAAGAGTTGCAAAATCTGATCCCGACAGACGCAAATCCGTGATGGTTAGTACATGATATTGTTCAAACTTGACTAAAATCGAGATTATAACATTGGTCGCAACAGTTGAAAATTTTGAGCTCGACGTCCTTAAATCTGTTAGGGTTATTACACAGTTTATATGAATTTGACTAGAATCGAAATTATTCACCGATCGCAACAGTTTAAAAATCTTAGCCCGACAACCCCAAATCTGTCATGGAGTACACGATTTTGTCTAAACTTTAATAAAATTGAATTTTTTACTAGTCGCAAGTGTAGAAAAATTTGTGCCCGACGCCCGCAAAGTACGCGATATTGTTCTAAATTTAACTAAAATCGAAAATACTCATCGATCGCAACAGTTGAAAAACTCGAGTTTGGCGGCCCCAAAATTGTGATGGTTAATACACGAGTTTTTTTAAACTTTTCTAAAATCAAAATTATTCATCCATCGCAATAGTTGAAATGTGAGCTCGATGTCCCAAAATTCGTGATGGTTAAAACAAGATTTTTTTTATGAATTTGACTAAAGTTGTGATGATTATCAGTCGGAACAAATAAAAAATTTGAGCCCAACGGACCCAGATCTGTGATGGTTAGACACGATATTTTATGAATTTTACTAATTCAAGATTATTCAGTGGTCGCAACATTTAAAAATCCTAGCTCGATGACTCCTAATCCGTGATGGTTAGTACACGATATTGTCAGAAATTTACTAAAATCGAGATTATTCATCAGTTGCAACAGTTAAAAAATCCGTGTCTGACTGCCCCAAGTCCGTGTTGATTAATACACGATATTGGCAGAACTTGATTAAAGTCGAGATTATTCACCGCTCGCAACAAATGAAAAAAAGTTAGTTTGACGACCGCAAATCCCTGATGGTTAGTACACGATACTAAAATAGAGATTATTCAGCGTTCGCTTCAGTTAAAAAATCTGAGCCCGATTACCCAAAATTTGTGATGGTTGATACACGGTATTGTTAGAACTTGACTAAATTCGAGATTATTAATTGATCGAAACAATTGAAAATTCTGAAACAAATTTTGTGATAGTTATACGATTTTTTCTGAACTTGACTAAATAAAATCACAAGTCACAAGAGTTGAAATATTTGATCTCGACAGTCGCAAATCCGTGATGGTTAGTACATGATATCGTTCAACCTTGACTAAAATCAAGATTATATCACTGGTAGCAACAGTTAAAAATTCGAACACGACACCCCCAAATGTGATGGTTAATGATGAAGAACCGCAAGGTTCGACTTAAGTTGAGCCCGATCTTTCTTCAATTCTCGAACTAGTTTCTATGGGAATTTAATCAACGCAACTCTAAGGGAAGGTTAATTAACAATGGAGGCTGAAACACCACAACTAGAGAAACAAGCTAGTTGATACAGTAACTCAAGAATGAATGAATTTCTATCCAGAAGTTCAAACACGAGAAGCTAAGGAATAACCTTACCAAAATATCAATATATCTAACGTAAATATTAAAGTGGCCGAAATCTCCCTTTAATAGGTTGAGATTTCGGTTACAACCATAAAAAGAAATAAGAGTCCTTAAAGGATTAAGACTCTTGAAAACAAATAAGAGTCCTTGAAGAATTAGGACTCTTGAATAACAACTTGCTATCAAGTAACTACCTAAACAAATAAAGTGGCGGCTAGAATCAATCTAACTACCAAATCTATGAAGAGTCCTAGTTGCATTAGGACTCTTTATTAACCAACTAACTAACACATGGACAACATGTCCTTTATTATAGCAACTACTTGCTATACACGAAATTAAGTAAATAATAAAGCTGTAAAATAATTAAAGTCTAGCATAGACTTTAATTGTACACAAAAAGTCTAAAATGCCCTTTTAAATTCGTCCCAATTCTGGACAGCTTATTGGGCCAACTTGCACGACGATTTCGGATGTCAAGAAGGCAGAATCTGATCTCGGGTTCTTCATGAAAGTTGTAGATCTGCCTCTTATCTTTAATATGCAACTGGAATCAACTCCATTGGATAAATGGATAGAAAGTTATGACCATTCTTCCAAACTGTTGTAAAGCTGTCCAATCCCTCATCATCTTGGATGATTACTAAAACACCCTTCTTAGCCTCTTTGCTTGATAGGGCCTAATTGTATACTTGTGAACTTGAGAGGCTGCCTTTTATATTCTATGTGTAACTTAGCATCCTCTTTGTACTTTAATATACGAACCAATGATGTAGTTATCTGCTTCATATTCCTCGTTCTACGCTTCGTCCTTGGTCTATGTAGGTGACCCTTTGACTTGGGAAGCCTCGAGGCTGGTACCGTATCAGTTAATACACGATTTTTTAATTATAAATTTGACTACCATCAAGATTATTCATCGACCGTAACAATTGATAAATCTGAGACTAACGGCCTCGAATATGTGATGTAACATACACAATTTTGTTAGAACTTTACTAAAATTGAGATTATTAATCGGTCGCAACAGTTAAAAAAATTCGAGTCTAACGACCTAAAATTCATGATGGTTAGTACATGATATTATTAGAATTAGACTAAAGGCGAGATTATTAATCGGTCGCAACAATTGAAAATTCTGAACCCAAATCATTGATGGTTAGTACACAATTTTGTCTGAACTTGACTAAAATAAAAAATATTCACATGTCACAAGAGTTGAAAAATCCGATTCCGACAGCCACAAATCTGTGATGGTTAGTATATGATATTGTTCAAACTTGACAAAAATCGAGATTTTAATACTGATAACAACACTTGAAAAATCCGAGCATGACGTCCCCAAATCTGTGATATTTAATACACAATTTTTTTTAATGAATTTGACTAAAATCGAAAATATTCACCGATCGCAAAAGTTGAACTTTACTAAAATTGAGATCATTTATCAGTCGTAACAGTTAATAAATTCAAGTCCGACTACCCAAAATACATGATGGTTAGAACACAATATTGTTAGAATTTGTCTAAAGTCGAGATTCTTAATTGGTCGCAACAATTGAAAAAACTGAGCCCAAATATGTGATGGTTTTTCAACCATTTTTTCTGAACTTGATTAAAATAAAAACAATTCAAAGGTCACAAGAGTTGAAAAATCCGATTTCGACAGTCACAAATTCGTGATGGTTAGTATACGATATTGTTTAAACTTGACTAAAATGATGATTATAACACTTGTCGCAACAAGGGAAAAATCCAAACCAACATCCACAAATTTGCGATGGTTAATACACGATTTTTATGGATATGACTAAAATAAAAATATTCACCGATCGCAGAAGTTGAAAAATCCAAGCCTGACGACCCTGAATCCGTGTTGGTTAGACACGATTTTGTTAAACTTTACTAAAATCGAGATTATTAATCTGTCGCAACAGTTAAAAAAATTGAGTCCGAGGAACCAAAATCTGTGACGGTTAGTATATGATATTTTTAGAACTTGACTAAGATCGAGATTATTAATCGGTCGCAACAATTGAAAAGTCTGAGCCCAAATCTTTGATAGTTAATACACGATTTTGGTTGAACTTGACTAAAATTTAAAACTTTATGGGTCACAAGAGTTGAAAATCCGATCCCGACCACTGAAAATCCTCGATGGCTAGTACACGATATTGTTCAAACTTGACTAAAACCGAGATTATAACACTGGTTGCAACAATTGAAAAATCCAAGTCCGACGTCCCAAAATTTATGGTGGTTAATACACGATTTTTTTATGAATTTTACTAAAATAAAAAATATTAATTGTATCGCAAAAGTTGAAAAATCTAAGGCTGACAGCCTCAAGTCCGTGATGGTTAGTATACGATATTGTAAGATTTTTACTAAAATCGAGATTATTCATCGGTCGCAACAGTTAATAAATTTGTGGTTGACGATCTAAAATCCGTAATGGTTAGTACACGATATTGTTAGAAATTGACTAAAGTCGAGATTATTAATCGGGCAAAATAATTGAAAATTCTGAGCCCAAATCTGTGATGATTAGTACACGATTTTCTCTGAACTTGACTAAAAAAATCATAGGTTACACGAGTTGAAAAATTCGATCCCGACGGCCGCAAATCCGTGATGATTAATACACGATATTGTTCAAACTTGACTAAAATAGATATTATAACACTGGTCGCAACAGTTGAAAAATTTGAACCCAACGTCCCTAAATCTGTGATGATTGTTAATACACAATTTTTACAAATTTGACTACAATCGAGCTTATAAACCGGTTTCAACAATTGCAAAATCCGAGTCCAACGACCCCGAATCTCTGATGTAACATACACAATTTTATTAGAACTTTACTAAAATCGAGGTTATTTATCGGTCGCAACAGTTAAAAAATCAGAGCTCGACGACCTAAAATCCGTGATTGTTAGTACGCGATATGGTTAGAATTTGACTAAAGTTGAGATTATTAAACGGTCGCAACAATTGAAAATTTTGAACCCAAATCTGTGATGATTTTCTGTACATGATTTTCTGTGATGACTAAAGTCGTGATTGTTAGTACATGATTTTCTGAATCCGACCCGATGGTCACAAATCTGTGATGTTTAGTACACGATATTGCTTAAATTTTGCTAAAATCGAGATTTTAACACTGGTCGCGACAATTGAAAAATCTGAACTCGACGTCCCCATATATGTGATGTTTACTATACGATTTTTATGAATTGGCAAAATTCAAAAATATTCACTGATTGCAAAAGTTGAAAATTTTGAGCCCGACAGTGCCCAATATGTGATGGTTAGTATACGATATTGTCAGAACATTATTAAAATTGAGTTTATTAATCGGTCGCTATAATTAATAAATCTGAGCCCGACGACCCAAAATTCGTGGTGGTTAGTACACAATACTGTTAGAACTTTACTAAAGTCGAGATTATTAATCGGTCGCAACAATTGACAATTCTGATCTTAAATCTTTGATGGTTAGGTCCGGATTTTTTCTGAACTTGACTAAAAGAAATCACAGGTCATAAGAGTTGAAAAATTTGATCCCGACGGCCGCAAATCCGTGATGGTTAATACACGATATTGTTTAATCTTGACTATAATCAAGATTATAACATTGGTCATAACAGTTGAAAAATCTGAACCCAACGTCCTCAAATTTGTGATGGCAACATACACGATTTTTTGCAAATTCGACTACAATCGAGATTATTCACCAATCGCAACAATCGAAAAATCCGAGCTTGTCAACTCTAAATTCGTAATGGTTAATACACGATTTTGTCAAAACTTGACTAAAATAATGATTATTCATCTGTCCCAACAATTGAAATTTTGAACCCGACGACCCAATATATGTGATGGTTAGTACACTATATTGTTCGAAGTTAACTAAAATTGAGATTATAACATTGGTCGCAATAGTTGAAAAATTCGAACCCGACTTCGCCAAATCTTTGATGGTTAATAAACGATTTTTTTTTAATTTGGATAAAATCGAAAATATTCAGTAATAGCAAAAGTAGAAAAATCAAAATTCGACAGTCGCAAATCCGTGATATTTAGTACACGATATTATTAGAACTTTACTAAAATCGAGATTATTCATTGGTCACAACAGTAAATAAATCTGAGTTCGTCGACCCAAAATTCGTGAAGGTTTGAACACAATATTGTTAGAACTTGGCTAAACTTGAGATTATTTACCGCCTCAACAATTGAAAATTTTGAGCCAAAATCTGTGATGGTTAGTACATGATTTTGTCTAAATTTGACTAAAAAAAATCATAGGTCACTATAGTTGAAAATTTTGATTCTGACGACCGCAAATCCGTGCTGGTTTGTATAAGATATTGTTCAAAACTAAAACCGAGATTATAACACTGGGCACAACAGTTTAAAAATTCGAGTCCGGCGTCCCCAAATATGTGATAGTTAATACATGATTTTTTTTTTTGAATTTGACTAAAATCGAAAATATTCACCGTTCACAAAAGTTGGAAAATCTAAGCCCGACGGCCCCAAATCCCTGATGGTTAGTATACGATATTGTTAGAACTTTACTAAAATCAAGATTATTCATAGGTCGCAACAATTAATAAATTTGAGTCGACGACCCAAAATCAATGATAACGTACACAATATTGTCAGAACATGGCTAAAGTTGAGAAAATTAATCGGCCGCAACAATTGAAATTTATGAGCACAAATATGTGATGGTTAGCACACAATTTTTTATGAATTTGACTAAAATCGAAAATATTCACGATCGCAAAAGTTGAAAAATATGAGCCCGACGACCCCGAATCCGTGATACGATATTGTTAGAACTTTACTAAAATCGAGATTATTCATTGGTTGCAACAGTTAATAAATTCGAGTCCGACGACCCAAAATCAGGAATATTTTTAGAACTTGGCTAAAGTCGAAAATATTAATCAGTCGCAACAATTGAAAATTCTGAGCCCAAATCTGTGATGGTTAGTACACGATTTTCTCTAAACTTGACTAAAATAAAAAAATTCACAGGTCACAACAGTTGAAAAATTCGATTCCGACGGCCACAAACCTGTGATGCTTAATACATGATATTGCTTAAATTTGGCTAAAATCGAGCTTATAACACTGGTTGCAATAGTTGAAAATCCGAACCCGACGTCCCCAAATTTGAGATGGTTAATACACGATTTTTTTTATTATAAATTTGACTACAATCGATGTTGTTCATCAATAGTTTAAATATCTGAGATCGACGTCCCCAAATTTGTGATGGTTAGCACAAGATATTTTTAGAACTTAACTAAAATCAAGATTATTAATCGGTCGCAACAATTGAAAAATTGTGAGCCAAAATCTGTGATGGTTAATGTAAAAGATTTTGTCTGAATTTGACTAAAAAAAAATTCACAGGTAACAAGAGTTGAAAATTTCTATCACAACAGCCACAATTCCGTGATAATTAGGTTACGATATTGTTCAAACTTGATTAAAATCGAGATAATAATACTGGTCAGAACATTTGAAAAATATGATTCTGACGTTCCCAAATCTAAAATGGTAATACACGATTTTCTATGAATTTGACTAAAATTGAAAATATTCACCGATCACAAAAGTTGAAAAATTCGAGCCTGACGGCCCCAAATCCGTACGTATATAATATTGTTAGAACTTTAGTAAGATTGAGATTATTCATGATCGCAAAAGTTAATAAATCCAAGCCCGACGAACCAAAAATCTTTGATGGTTAGTACACGATATTGTTAAAACTTAATTAAAGTCGAGAATATTAATCGGTCACAACTATTGAAAATTATGAGTCCAAATTTGTGATGGTTAGTGCACGATTTTGTTTGAACTTGATTAAAATAAAACAAATTCACACGTCACAAGAGTTGAAAAAATCCGATCTTGACGACTACAAAGTCGTGATAGTCAGTACACGATATTGTTTAAACTTAACTAAAATTGAGATTATAACACTGGTTGCAACAGTTGAAAATTTTGATCCGACGTCCCAAATCTTTGATGGTTAATACACGATTTTTTTATAAATTTGACTACAATCAAAATTACTCACTGGTCGCAACAGTTTAAAAATAAGAGCTTGAGGGGCAAAAACGCCTATTTGGTCCTAAATGATGTTTCTAAGAATCTTTTGAGTCCCAAATGATTATTTTTTTCTTTTTATATCCTGTATGTATTTACGTGCTGCTTATAAGGTCCTTCCGTCCAATTTTCTGTCTAGATATCGTCAAGACAGTCATGTGCCTCACATGTGAGTCATTTTTAAAGGGTATTTCGGACATTTCAACATATTTATCTAAACAAACAATTGGGGTACTCAATTGTTAAACAAAATAACTATGAGTACTAAATTTAAATAAATTAAAAAATAAAATATCTAAACCCATTCCCTCCCCCTCCATCTCCATCTTCCTCCACCCCCTTACCCCACCACCCCGCAACCATTTTATAACCATTTTATATTTAACATTTTAGGTGCCGAAAAAACTTTAGTCTGAAAATTAGCTCCAACATAAGTGTGTGTTTTTTTTTTAATAATAAGTTCTGAATTTATTTTTATACTAGTGTCCATGAACATTTATCATTGGCTAATTCGAGCAGCTCAAAATCTGCAGAAAGGGAGCGATCTCCAAATCATGAAGCAACGATCGAGTAAGCAATTCATTAGCAAGCAAACCAATAATGTTCGGGGTAAGGAAAGCTTAAAGCATATGTAATGCAATTGTAACTTTGCATTTAAGTTTGATGTTTATGTCGTGACAATGGTTGTGCAAAGATAGGTGAGCTTTGTCATCACCAAATGCAAAAAATGACCAAATAAGTTCCTTATCCTAAACCTGTATCCATATGGTATCTGATCAATTGCTCCTAAAAAACACCACAGTGCCTTCCATTTTGGCGAATCCTTGACATGCCAAAATGTGCCAATGGAGCATTGGATCATGGAGAATTAAAAAGAAATTCTTGATAACCTCTTGTTCCTGCATGAGTGGAAAGTAGTAAGGTCAAATAACGGAAATAATCGAGTCCCTCTAATACCAAAATTTTATTCCTCGTCAGATTCAAAAGACGGTTGATTGTTTGTTTGATTTCTAATCAGATCATGTCAGAGCCCTTACTTAAACCAAGTGCATTCTCAGCACTGATTTGGGATAAAGGGGGAGAACCAAAATGACCTCGTGACTCGTTTTGAATTTGTCCATGTATATCTGTCCAATAGAATAAAGGTATATACATATTACTCACCGTACCCAGGTCTTCGAATTATGACTCAACCGTTGAGAGGAAGGATTGAATACCGAAGACGATAAAAAGAATTCCACCAGAGAGAGCAACCTACATATCACATGGTTTTTTAACTTAGTTGCTAAATTGAAATGAAAGTAAGAAAGTACAAAAGGAAAAAAGATCAGAAAGATCACCACTTACTATTTTCTCAGATATTTGACTTGCCAAGCTCTTCCCCCCTAGAACAGCAGCAGTAGTGCATAAAGCTTGCCCACTGACGAGCAGAACAAAATTCGAGAACAATCAGATAAAACGTGGAAATTTTTCTCACTCCACATGACTAGAAAAATTTCAGAATCACGCCTGAAGAATGTGATGCTATTCATGGTAGAACATAAGCCAGAAAGAAGAATACAAATTGAGCAAAATTTCTCCGAAACCTAAAGAAATCTTTGCAGAATTGCACTTGACTCACAACATTGATAAATAACCAAAAAGGAGAAGAAACATGTATACAAAATTGGTCGAACAAATAAGAGGAGACAGATGAGCTCACATGATCCCGCCAAGTACAACTCCAAATGGATTCTCATCTGCAGCCAAACCAATGGTAGCAAGCTGGAAAAGAGTTGTGAAAAGTATTGTTTAGTAAGAAACTCAAATGTGATGAATTAGAATAAAAACAAGTAAAGCTCGTTTCTTCAGTGAAGTATACCTGGCTTTTGTCACCCCATTCTCCAAAAAAGGTAATGGAAAATGCCTGCAGATTTTTCAAAGTTCCTTTCAATTGAGAATTAAATACAAGTTTCAAATCTTGAAGTCAAACAGATATGAGATTGAGAACCTTTAGAAGGATTGGCGAAAAGAATTGAGCAAGAACTGGCTGTTTTTTCTTTTTCAAATCATCATCATCCTGCAAGATGTAAACATCACAGTTATAAAATCTGAAAAGCATGAGAAAAGTTCAGTATTAAACACTAAACTTTCACAATAACAAAATGCCAAGGCTTCTGCCCCCAAACAATTGGGAAAGAAAACAATTGCCATACAGTAACAGTAGACATCTCGATGGAGCATAAGATTTCTTCTAGAAGAAACCAACTGAACATGTAAATATTATATATATCGATGCAAATCAATTACAATCATCTAAACAAATTATCAAAATAAATATGGAGGAATCCAGTAAAGAAAATAAATAGTTAATGCAAGAAGACGGGACCAAAAGCTGTAATTGTAACCTTTACCTTATTGTCTTTCGTAGTGGCACCATTAGCTTTTAAATCAGCATCCTTGTAACCCAAAGCAATAGACAGACATCAAGGAAGCTCATGGTAATATTAAATAGCTTGTAACTAAAAGAACTAGCCAAAAGAAGATAATATTGCAAAATAGAGAAGAGAAAATACCAATTTAGCTTCAACTTCAGACAAGTCTTCAGCCTCTCTGCGACATAAAAACAGAAACATGCATAAAAACATGTGGAGCTCGAGGATACCAAAGACTCGACCTTGCAGGTAGAAAAAAGAGCTCAGATAAGAAAATATATTTACCCTTCACCAAATGCATCCCACAGGGACCACAGCCCAAAACCAAGAAACAGAATAGTTGTAATGTGATGAGTCCATTTACGGGGTATCTGCAAGGTTCAAATTGGAGAAATTGATTTAGAAAGTGACCACATAAGATCCAATTCATTAGGTAGAGGAAGATAGACGCCCCTAAAGTATTCCAGAAAGTTATGATTCATAGCTTGGATTCACATATGTAGTATTCTATCATATAAAATGATAAACAACATACAACATGCGAATACAATTAACAAGGTCGGCCAACCATGCATCAGAAACAAAGCCAATCTTTCTGCATTCAAGGAACCCTTTACAATATTACATGTCAAGACAAGACCAAGCCCAAGAAAGAAAAGAGATGGAGGCAGCTACAAGGGCGCACAATTCATTTAGAAGCACTCGAATAATATGTCATAGCTTCTTTTCCACAACTGCTGGAAAAGACATCTAGACTAAGTTGAGATTCTAAGAACAGAAACTATGTACAATTATGCAGAAATACTTGAGAAGAAATAGCTAACAATATATTTTACTCTAAATAAACAAATTCTTCGACGATCCGTAGTAAAATGTTGAAAGTTAAGGTAGAATTTCACTGACGAGTATACAAGGAAAAGTTCAAGTAGATACTTGTCGAGTGTACAATCTCCCCCTTCATAGGTAACTGTTGCCCATTGAAAGGTAATTCAAGTCTTTCACAAATTGCATTAAGTATAAGGATCAGACCATGGAAATTAACGCAGACCAAAAAGTGTAATTGTTCTTCCAATCAGTGTTGTAAAAGTCGGCCTAGTCGGCCGACTAATCGGTAGTCTGCTCCAAACGACTAGAAAATTAAAAAAATCGGGTAAAAAATCGGATTTGAAAAAAATCGGCCAAAATTGAAAAAAAGTCTGCCTAGTCGGATTAATCAGTCAAAATTGGTCGACTTTTTTTTAAAAATTGTTTTTTTGCCCAAAATGACGTCGTTTTGGGCAGAGAAATTAAAAAAAAATTAATTTTCTCAATTAGGGCATAAAACTTAAAACAAACAAACAAACAAAAAACTTACCAGTGACTTGCGAACAATCTTATTTATGTGCAATTCAATGCGAATTTGATGGACAAACACAAAAACGAGAAAGAAAGAAAAAATTGAAGTGCTACTAGCTAGTGATGCAAGTGAGGCTCAAGAATGGATTGTTGATTGTGTTGATGGAGATGAAGTTGAGCCGGGCTTACCTTGGCAAGCGGTTAGCGATGCATTAGGAACACACGAAGTGTTAAGGCCTCGAAGAAGTTCTAGATTGAGGGAACTTAGTGAGGAAGAATTTGAATCCGATAGTGAGGAGGAAGTGGATGAAATTGAATATGAATCAGATGAAGAACGTATATTAGAACAATATGGACAAGATGATGAACAACCGACAAATGCAACTAATGTTTAGTATTTGAACTTGTTAACTTGTTATTACTTATTATGGTGTTGAATTTAATTATTATGGATGGATTATGTATTTTTATTTGTTTGATTGTTAATTTATTCTGAAATTTTGTTTGACTAGTATATTATATATGATAAGAGAATTTTAAAAAATACATTGTAATTTAGGGTCGCCGACTAGTCCCCGACTACGCCGACTAGTCGCTAATCCCCTGTCTGCCGACCGACTAGCGACTTCTGCAACACTGCTTCCAATTGACATACGATATGAGTCTTGGACCATAAAAATTAATGCAGATACAGAAGAGTTCTGAGGGTATGAGAGCAGGAGTAGCTTAGTTGTTGAAGCACAAAAAAAATAACTTGATATGTGGTGCTAATAGAAAATGCAACCATTGAAGCTCATATTAGCATCTTATCCCCCCCAAAACCAACAAAATCTAATCAATCTTACCAGGTTTGGAGCAGCCCAGCCAACGAGTGCAGATAAAATGGTCATGACCTATAAAGCATCCAACAAAACAGTCTTATTAACATTTAGTAATTGTCCAACCCAGATCAAGGATGAGCTTGGCCATTTAAAAACTTTTAAGAGAAAATAAATTAGAACTTCTTACTATCAGAGCTGCAAGGCAGCCTGTCAAAACCAGTCTTCTAGGATGACGCATCGCCAAGATCTAGCAGTAGAAAAATGTAGATAAACTTTTCAATTACTTATAGAAAAAGGCAAAATCCAGGTCATATAGTTGGCACGCGTGGGGGTTTCATAACAAAAGGAGATATTTTATACTTCAATCTCATCTTACAATTATCAAATTTCTATGCAAAGTGGAAACTGGCTCCAATGTGAACTACAGATATGCCACCACCACCAGGAAAAATCAATAGCAAATTGTAGAATATTTGTGTTATTGACAAAGGTGAGTCGCAGATTCTTAAAACATATTAGAGTCAATTGATTAAGTTGAGCAGTTCCAGATGATTGACTCGTCTTCAGGATTTCAGAAATGGAAATTTTCGTAAGTTGGTCTCAAAATGAGATACAGTTAAATCAGATGACTATTAGAAGAATTTGGATGATTGTCACTGAACTGTAGATTATTCCTTGTTGGGATACGGAGATAAGGAGATACCACGCGTAATGTTTCCATTTTCCAATCATTTATGACTTAAGAGCAGTTTTACCAATTCTTCACCCAGACTTGCATTGACAGCAATAAAACTACTTTCAAACAAGTGAAGACTTATCCAATATTCCAATTTTGAAAGAAGTTCTGAGACTGCTTCTATTTAGTATAATATGTAAAATATTTTCTTCCCATATCTTGCGTCTTCTTTTCCGACTTAATAGGTTCATTTTCGTAAATTAAATTGGTAGAAAGCAACAGAAAAGATAAATCTTTGTTGGAACTTGGAACACAAGCAATTCTCAGTATAGTCACGATACTTGCAATGCCCCTCAAAATTTGAAAAGATGAAAAAGAATTACTCTAGTAATGAAAGAGCAAAGTATCTTTTCTAGAAGAATATTGGACAATTGAACAAAAAGGTACACAACACCTGTTCTTTAGTATCAAATTCTTGATAGTGGTCAGAATCTAATTCCTTTTTCTCACACATATAATAATATATCTTTCTTCTCTGCCTTTTAGGTGAAAAAGTTCCTTTTAGATTTTTATGCAAAAGATAAAATAAGCCTATCCAAGAATCAAATACTGAGAGCGCGTGGCTTTTAAAAAAAAATTATTCCCCCTCCCAGAGAAAGATAATTCCACTATCTCGACATGGTTAAGAATCCACTAACAACTGCTACCTTCTAAAATCTTATGAAGGAAGATGAAAAGGATCCATGGAAAAGTTAAAAAAAATCCTGTTTTCTTCCATCCCCAGCACCAAATAAAATAAAATAAAAAATAATCCGAACAAATGTAAAAATGAAAAAGAAAGGAACTTTACAAGAGTTACTTCTCTAATCACTCAAAATGAAATTTTATTCTAATTTACCTTCATAATACATCCAGCAAAAGACAATCTTCTTTGCAATTTGTATTAATAACTTATTTCACATAATCACTAGACACAGGAAATTAAATAGTTGACTTAGATAAACAAAACAATTAAAAAAAATAATGATTTCAGCTCTTAAATATATATATATTTACCGAAATAAACTAATTTCAGCTAGCTAAACAATCCAATAATTTATTCACAAACTCAAAATTTTCTTCCTTTTCACATAATTAAACTAGTTCAGGATTGAATAAATTTCATATAGTACCGATAATTAAACCATAAAAGCAATATATATATACACGTGTGTGTGTGTGTGTAAAGCCTACCGCAGCTGCGAAAAAAGTTTTATCACCAATCTCCGATAGCACTGTCATTGCCAAAGACTTCGTAAAACCCTAAATATACATAAAAAAAAGGTAAAAATTCATTCTCCATCCAAAAATATCATTGACATATACATATATTCACTGACGTATATCAAAATATAGAGAGAGGGGTGTAAGTATACTTGAGCAATGGAGAGAGACATTTTCTACGGTACGAAAGTGGCGGAGCTGCGCCTGCAGAGGAGATCGAGGAAGACAGTTAGCGATGCTTTCTGCTTTCTGACTATATATAGGGTGAAAAGATGTGTCCTTTGTGTGTATGTATTTGACTAGTCACTAGTGTAACGCAGTCTGAATCCCGTGTGGAACAATATTTTTTGAGGTTTGCATATATATTTTAACTGTCAATTTTTTTAATTTAATATTTACAAAATAGTATCTATATTTCAATACATTGAACTTATGTTCAGTTACTCAAAGGTTAATTGTTAAATTTTATTTAAAACTTCGACTTTCATTCATATTAAAAAATTCGATAGTTAAGATTTTAATATACCGAACATATGTTTAGTTACTTGAAGATCAGTTGTTCAATTTTATTTAAAACTTTAACTGTCGGAATCAAATATAATTGAGATTGTGTTTTGCAATGCGGAATAAACTACTTTTTTTGATTTTTTATTATGTTAATAAAATTAGTAAATAATTTAATAGGAAAAATATCATTTGTTTTCTTGGACCTTAATCTAAGCAAAAGTTTCAAAAAAAAATTATATTGTGAAATAAAAGGAAGTATGATAATAAGTCATTGCATGAAATTGAACTTGGCATACAAAAGATGTAAAAGAAGAGTCTAAAGAGAGTACAAAGTTGTCCTAATATATGCAACGTTATTTGTTTAACAAATCTTTGTACTAATTTGTAACGTAACAAAAAAAAACGAACTGCTAAAGACGTCAAGAAATGTACAACGTTATGTCTATATCAATAAAGTCAAACATATAGAGATATCATACATGTCATCACAAAGGTTATCAGGGTCCGCTGGTTGAAAAGTTTTATTTTGGTAGGTAAGTAAGTTTAAAATTTTATTAAAGCATGTTCTTGTATGCAAGTCTCTACCCGTGATCAAGAGGTCCCGGTTTTGACACCCTCCCTCTACGTGGAGCAATAAAATTCTTCTCCTCTTGAGAGAAAAAATTAAGGTTGCTGACAAAAAAGAAAAAAAAAATGTTATACTGACTCTTTCTCACTCTAATTAATCTAACATTGGAGTACTATTTGATTACGGACTAAATCCAAACTTTTTCTCTAAAAGTTAAATGTTTCTTTACAAGAGGAATATATTAGATCATGTTGGGCCTGCGTAATATGGGAACCAATTCACGAACAAAATTAAAGGCCCAGTGGTCCATCTCATCGGGGCTAAAGATGAATTCGGGAGGTTCCATCTCGTCATCTCAGTTAAATTAGATTACATTAGCTATCCCTGGAGGTTTTCCAATTTTATTATTCTAAAGAAAAAATAAAACGGGTGTCAAACTTTTGACTGCTGAACGTCTAGAGAAATTAATTAATTATATTTTATGCTGAATTTCTCTTGTTTGTTCTTTTATCCATTTCATTTTTAAGGTTGCCTGATGAAACTTATTGTCGAACTATAAGGTAGTTTTACTTTTATCTCTAACTAGCAACAAAAGCCAATTGCAATGTCCCGGAAAGTAGCTTATGATGACTTTTTTTTTTTAGTTGTATTAGGTTAAATCATTTTGATGTATTATTTTAAGTGCATTAATAAATTGTATATTTTCGTTTCAAATTTTCCCACGTTTTTGTTATTTTTATATTTTGAATGAGTTTAATTTACCTTTTTGACACAAATTCTAAAAACCCTAAGAAACTCTAAAAACAGGGTATTGCCTTGGACTGACCATGCTTTGGCATAATAGGCCAACTATGACAGTTTTTTTTTTGGGCAATTTTTTTTTTGCAAGAACGGATCCGTTATCGGTTAAAGTCCTTAAAAACACCTTAAAACCCTATTTGTCAACTGAAAATATTTTTCATTTCAATACATTCTCACAAAAATTATTTGTCTATCATCGAGAACAAAAAATGGAAAAATGGAAAAAACAGATTCTGGAAATCCGTCTTTGATGAAACATGGTTTTTAGAATCTGTATTCAACCGGACATGTCAAGACAAGGAGTAATATACGTTGGGCTTCTTCTTAATTTCATAAGTGACTCAAAGTCAATTTCCTCCACAAATCAATGCTTGAACTGTTTTTTGATTCAAAGAAGCTTGATATGAATCAATAAATCTACCACCTTGAGAAGATGAGAAGATTATAAGAGATTTTTTGGGTGTTCTTAGTTTATTTTCCTTGAGAAGAAGTGCAATTAACCGGAAATCATTTTCTTAATAATAATAATGTCATTTTTTAATGAAAAATAATATCATGGATGAGTTGTTAAAATAACAAGGACTTTCTCCTTACCATGTATAGGATAGTTTGACTTTTAAGAATATCATTAATGTTCACTGTTGAAAAAAATTGTTGTACACCTCAACAGATTATTTGGGGTAGTTGAGAAATTAAAAAATGGATGAATAAAAAGGAATCAAGTTTAAATGAAACTCGACCTTCTCCTCTTCCCAAATTCATATTCTTCAAGTTTATAAATTGAATTAAATTTATAATTGAGAATGTTGCAGAAAAAGTGAGACACTTGACAATTTTTTAGGATTGAGATAGAGACAATAAGTATAATATTATCCAAAACCGTTTCAGCCAGATTTAGAAAAAGGATGACAAAGTTTTCATTAATAAAAGTGGGACCCTAAATTTAAAAGTATTAGACAAATATCCCCTCAAAAGTCAAATGGTAATGTAATGGTGCAAAGTTCTTAACCTATATACAAGTTCAAGTTTTTTTTTTGTAGATAGATTCAGAAAAAACAATGGATGGACATGTTGGTGAAAGAAACAAGGTGTCCTTAGAACATGTATTCAAAGGATATGAAGTCCCTTCATGGAGGAAACAAATAACATGTAGGGCTATAGTGACTAGCTTGATTTTGAGCATTGTGTTCAACATAATTGTGTGTAAACTGAATCTATCTACTGGTATCATACCTTCTTTGAACATTGCTGCTGGTTTATTAGGGTTTGCATTGTTGGAATTCTACACTTGTATGATTAGAAAATGTGGGGTATTGAAGCAACCCTTTACTCGACAGGAAAACACAGTTATACAAACTTGTGTTGTTGCTTCATCTGGGATCGCCTTTAGTAGTGGAACAGCAAGTTATCTATTGGCTATGACCTCAAAAATTGCATCCCAAGGAGATGTTGGAAATAATCCAGCAAATGTTAAGGAGTTAAATCTAGGTTGGATGTATGCTTTCCTATTTGCTGTTAGTTTTCTTGGCTTGTTCACAATTGTGCCTCTAAGGAAGGTAATTGCCAATCTTTTTTTGTGATTTAATTTGTTCAAGGGAAAATATATGTTCATTTCTATATATAGTGATTTAATTTGGTTGATTGAATTGACATGTTACGATGATGAACAGATGATGATACTAAAGTACAAGTTAACATATCCAAGTGGAACAGCAACTGCATACCTAATAAACAGTTTCCACACTCCCAAAGGCGAAAAGCTGGCGAAGAAACAAGTTTTAGCTCTCTTCAAATCATTCTCTTTTAGTTTCTTATTTGCATTATTCCAGTGGTTCTTCACAAGTTCAGATGGATGCGGATTCACTAGCTTCCCAACATTTGGGTTGAAAGCATTCAGACAAAGGTTTTATTTTGATTTCTCATCAACTTATGTTGGTGTTGGGATGATCTGTCCATATATGGTTAATGTTTCATTACTAATTGGAGCTATTCTCTCATGGGGAATCATGTGGCCTTTGATTGAGAAACAAGAAGGAAATTGGTACACTGCTGATCTTCCTAGAAGCAGTCTTCATGGTATCCAAGGGTATCGGGTATTGCCTCTTAAACCTTTTCTACACTAAAACAATAGTCCACGGGTGTGTCAATCAATCATAGAACTGTCCTTTTCGGACTGGTCTCACGGCCCCCTCACATTAATTGAGATTTTCCATCAAGCCCACTATACTTTTTTCAAAAAGTACAAGTGTTTCTAATCTTTATTTTGTTGTGATAACCATTATAGGTGTTTCTTGCTATAGCTACAATTCTTGGAGATGGATTATTCCATGTGGTGTACATGGTTGTCTATACTAGTAAAACCTTCCTAATCCAACTGCAGAAGAAACAAAAATGCAATTCAACGACTGCGGAATTTGATTATTCAACACAAGAACAGGATTCAAATTATGATGAGAAAATCAGGACTGAATACTTTTTAAAAGACCAAATTCCGAATAAGTTTGCCATTTTTTGTTATATTTTGTTAGCATTTTTGGGAATTTTGGTTGTACCAAAAAATTTTCGAGGGACGGATTAAATGGTACCTTATATTGATATCATATATGTTTGCACCCATTTTGGCATTCTGCAATGCTTATGGTTGTGGTCTCACAGATTGCTCCCTTGCTTCAAACTATGGAAAAATCGCGATTCTGGTAATCAGTGCATGGGTAGGTGTAGACAAGGGTGGTGTTATTGCTGGACTTGCTGCTTGTGGTGTAATGATGAACATTGTCTCAACAGCTTCAGATTTAATGCAAGATTTCAAGACAGGATATTTGACACTCGCCTCACCTCGTACCATGTTCTTGAGCCAAGTTATCGGTACAGCTATTGGTTGTGTTATTAGTCCAGCTGTGTTTTGGTTTTTCTATAAGGCGTACGCGGTTGGTGATCCTGATGGCCCTTATCCAGCACCATATGCCTTGTTGTTTCGCGGGATTGCAAATTTAGGTGTCGAGGGAATTAGTGCCCTTCCGAAGAATTGTCTCAAACTAGCAACTCTATGTTTTTTTGGTGCCATTGTCTTGGATATATTAACAGAAATATTGAAGAAGTTTGAGAAAAAGTATAGAATTTATAGATTTATTCCTAGTCCGATGTGCATGGCGATTCCATTCTACCTAGGAGGATGGTTTGCAATTGACATGTGTGTTGGAAGCTTGATTGTGTTGGGTTGGAAGATGTCGAGCAAGATAAAATGTGATGAATACGGAGCAGCTGTGGCGTCTGGCTTGATTTGTGGTGATTCCTTATGGGGAGTTCCAGCAGCTATACTTGCTTTGGCTGGTTTAAAGCCTCCACTTTGCATGAAATTTCTCTCTGCTTCACAAAACCTCAAGGTCGACAAATTCCTTGCCTATTAATCAACTTTTTCTTCTTTTTTTTGAAAAAAAAACTAGTTATGATCCGGGGTTTTATCATTAGATACATTGATGATTGATATGCAAGATAAACCTGATCATGGAATAAGAAACCGAGAAATCGCTCTCTAAATGACTTAAACTCGTAACTTTATCGTTGATACTTTCGAAATCAAAAAAGTTAAGTCAGATGAGTTTTTTATTTTATTTTTTGGTAATAAAAAGTTTGGGTGAGTTCGACTCCGGTCACCAACACGGTTTAGGACAGGCCCTAGGGACCATAAGTCGCTGCTTACAAGGGTACTTACAAATCACCCGCCAACACAGCCTTCATGTCGGCAGCGGGAATTGAACACTTGACCTTTGTAAGGACGTGTCAAATCTTTACCAATTGAGCCAACTTGTGTTGGTAAGTCAAATGAGTTGAACTCACTTATAATTTTGCTGACCATTCTCCAAACTAAATTCAATTTTTGCTTAAAGGTGTCATTTTTGGCTAATTTTCTAGTCCAACTTATCTGAAAATATGTCATAAAACACGTGAGCATAATCTTATATAAACTTTATTCAAGATAGTTTTCTTGGAAAATCCGGAAACAAATATATACTAATGGTCTTGGTTTCACCTCCCTCACATAAAATTTCTGATAGGGCCAGTTGCGCACATTCCAACTGGATACGTGTGTAAAAATAATGAGAGGGTATAGAAGAAGTGATAATTAACCTGATAATATAGCTTGTAAGCTGTCCATAATGAAGGAGAGGCATAGAAGAGGGGAGTCATCCCTTACCAGTTGGAGAATCATCCCCAACCAAATAATAAATCCCCAAAATCTTCTCCTCATCATTCTTCTACTGGGATTCGCCATTGACGACAATTCCATCAAATTTTAAATTAACAGTAGACTGAAGTAATTTTAGATGGAAGGGCATAAATTGTTTTTATACTAAGATTTGTAAAAAAAAAATAAAAAAAAATTGGACAAAAATCACAAAACCGGAATAGTTTTTGAACTTGTAGCGCTAATTTGCCTTTCATCATATATTAAGGAAATAGGGAAAAATAAAATAAAATTTACCATATAGATAGCACAGAAGCCTCTAGCTTTGGATTAGGCAATAATCCAAGGAGCAATACTTTGAAGAGAAAATCTGAGAAACATATAAGTGAGGAGAGAAACCTATCAACATTATATTATGACTTGTTTGTTACAGGAGAAAGTAAGAGCAAGGAAGAAAGCAGAATCAAGAATAAGGAAGCAAATGGAAAGAGAAATCCAAGCAAAGAAATAAGAGTAGTAAAAGAGAAAATCGGAAGGAAAAGAAAAACAATAAAGAACAAGGCCTTGAAACTAAGAGAGATTAAAAGAACAGAAAAATTAGTTGCGAAAGTGAAAGAAACTAGTTGGCTGTAAATGGAGAAAGTAAAAGCAAAGAAGAAAGCAAAATTAAGAATAAGAAAGCCGTAGAAATCCAAAGAAAGAAATAAGAGGAGCAAAAGAGAAAATCGGTCGGAAAAGAAAAACAATAAAGAATAAGGCCTTGAAACTGAGAGATATTAAAAGAACAGAAAAATTGATTGAGAAAGTGAAAGAAACTAGTTGGCTGTAAATGGAGGAAGTAAGAGCAAAAAAGAAAGTAGAATCAAGAATAAGGAAGCCAATGGAAGCAGAAATCCAAGCAAAGAAATAAGAGTAGCAAAAGAGAAAATCAGAAGGAAAAGAAAAAAAAAATAAAGAACTGCGAGAAAATTGGAAGGAAAAGAAAAACAATAAAGAATAAGGCCTTGAAACTGAGAGAGATTAAAAGAACAGAAAAATTGGTTGAGAAAGTGAAAGAAACGAGTTGGCTTTAAATGGAGAAAGTAAGAGCAAAGAAGAAAGCAGAATCAAGAATAAGGAAGCCAATGGAAGTAGAAATCCAAGCAAAGAAATAAGAGTAGCAAAAGAGAAATCGGTCGGAAAATAAAAACAATAAAGAATAAGGCCTCAAAATGAGAGAGATTAAAAGAACAGAAAACAGGTTGAGAAAGGGAAAGAAACTAGTTGGCTTTAAAAGGAGAAAGTAAGAGCAAAGAAGAAAGCATAATAAGGAAGTCAATGGATGTAGAAATCCAAGCAAAGAAATAAGAGTAGCAAAAGAGAAAATCGCCAGGAAAAGAAAAACAATAAAGAATAAGGCCTTGAAACTGAGAGAGATTAAAAGAATAGAAAAACAGGTTGAGAAAGTGAAAGAAACTAAATCCAAGCAAAGAAATAAGAGTAGCAAAAGAGAAAATCGGCAGGAAAAGAAAAACAATAAAGAATAAGGCCTTGAAACTGAGAGAGATTAAAAGAACAGAAAAACAGGTTGAGAAAGTGAAAGAAACTAGTTGGCTGTAAATGGTGAAAGTAAGAGCAAAGAAAAAAACAGAATCAAGAATAAAGAAGCCAATTGAAGTAGAAATCCAAGCAAAGAAATAAGAGTAGCAAAAGAGAAAATCGGCTGGAAAAGAAAGAATAAGGCCTTGAAACTCAGAGAGATTAAAAGAACAGAAAAATAGGTTGAGAAAGTGAAAGAAACTAGTTGGCTGTAAATGGAGAAAGTACGAGAAAAGAAGAAAGCAGAATCAAGAATAAGGAAGCCAATGTAAGTAGAAATCCAAGCAAAGAAATAAGAGTAGCAAAAGAGAAAATCAGCAGGAAAAGACAAACAATAAAGAATAAGGCCTCAAAAATGAGAGAGATTAAAAGAACAAACAAACTGGTTGAGAAAGTGAAAGAAACTAGTTGGCTGTAAATGGAGAAAGTAAGAGCAAAGAAGAAAGCATAATCAAGAATAAGGAAGTCAGTGGATGTAGAAATCCGAGCCAAAAAATAAGAGTAGCAAAAGAGAAAATCGGTAGGAAAAGAAAAACAATAACGAATAAGGCCTTGAAACTGAGAGAGATTAAAAGAACAGAAAAATTGGTTTGAGAAAGTGAAAGAAACTAGTTGACTGTAAATGGAGGAAGTAAGAGCCAAAAAGAAAGCAGAATCAAGAATAAGGAAGCCAATGGAAGTAGAAATCCAAGCAAAGAAATAAGAGTAGCAAAAGAATCGGCAGGAAAAGAAAAACAATAAAGAACAAGGCCTTGAACTGAGAGAGATTAAAAGAACAGAAAAATTGGTTGAGAAAGTGAAAGAAACTAGTTGGTTGTAAATGAAGATAGCAGAATTTCATGGAACATGAAGATAAAAAGATAGACAATTTAAGGATTTTGCATGATCATACCGGATGGAGAAGAAAGAATTGTTACAAAGAAACGATCACTCCACAGAGAAAATCAATTTTACAGTTATCAACGTCAGTATTAGAACAAGGCCAAAGAATTCATAAATGGATTAGCAGAATTTCAATGCAAGAACAGGGTGGAAACGTAACAAATTCGTAATATTAGAAAACTTGAAAATAGAGGAGGAAGAAAAGAAGTATGACAGAGACCAGAAATCATTCTTCAAGAAACAGGATTAATACTAAGAAATGAGATAAAAGTATAGGATTCAAGAGAAGAAAGAAATGAGACTAGAGATTATAGAATTAATGGTCTATAAGAAAATACGGAATGTGAAGAATAAGAAAATCAGTAAACGTACTCTCACAAAATGAGTAGTGCCAAGGAGCTAAAACTTAGTCAATCGATTGGCTCAATTGGGGGGTAAAATAGTAAAAACACTGTGAACTCCTTTATACCCACAAGAGTGAATAACTTCGAAAAGTATTATCCAAAAATAAAATCTGCCTCACGCTTCCCTATTACTCTAAAAAAATCAGAACGCAAAGAAAAACGCATGATATGCTTAATCAATTTCAAGAAATTCTCCACATAACACGAGAAAAAATTCATTAGAAAAATCAACACGGAAAAGCATAAGAAAAGGAGAATTCTCTTATCAATAAATAAATGAAGAACAGTAAAAGAATCTTGACTTCAACCA
Organism: Vinca minor; assembly: GCA_026122235.1. NCBI lineage: Eukaryota > Viridiplantae > Streptophyta > Magnoliopsida > Gentianales > Apocynaceae > Vinca > Vinca minor. Next base: position 238,932 of record JAOCZM010000142.1, read on the forward strand.
AATACATCAGTAAATTCAAACGGAGAAGAAGATAATGAAATTCAAATTGGATAAAAGAAAAGAAGAAAAACCTAACCTTCAAATTAATGGACTCCGATGAAGAATTTTTGCATTCTCTTAGTCGCCATGTGAAGAGAAACGAGAAGAAGAAAGTGGACTGTGAAGATTACGGAAATTGATCAAAAATCAACATGGAAAAGCATTAGATTAGAAAGAGAAATCAAATCAATAAACGAAGACCATTCTGAAGAATCTTTGAATTAAACCAAACAGATTACGGAATTTAAAAAGGATTAAATGAAATTGGAGAGAAAATCAAACCTTCAAATGCAGTGACTGCAGTCTTGGTGAAGAATTCACAGAGATGACATTACGTATAACATAGTGAAAATTAAGGTAACAATTATCAGTTTTTTTGCTGAATCCAAAAGAAAATTACCATATAGTGATAACATTACGTATTACATAGAATCTTGATTTTACCTCAGCCAGCTTGTAGAATTTATACATATCTTTAACATATTCAACAACTGCCAACTCATATGTACATCTGCAGCATCAATATCAATTATCTGCTCCTTTGGTTTCTTGCTCAATCCACAGGCAGCCTGCAATGCAAGCAAACATGTAAGAAAATGAGAAAAATGTCCAATTTTTTTTAAATCTTTAATTAGAGTAGATTGCAGCATCAAATATGAAAAATAGATCTTGCTGCATTCTTTCTAGATGACTCTTCATCGGACTTTTTCCGGGGCTTCTCCTTCTTAACATGTTCAGTATCAGAACAAAGTTCAACCACACCTGCAGGCATCAATAATAGCTTTCTTCTGAGTTGATTTTCTTGCTTTAGGTATTACATTATCGGCATTACATTTCTAAACAAAACAGGTCCCAATTTCATTAATCATTCATTCATATACTTAACAAAGAAAACAAGGAAAGAAAACGAATCATATGAATCGAGATGAGACTGACCTGGTGCAAATTCAAGCGCAAATTACGGAAGAATAGGCTTTGCAAATAACTTATCCTAGAAAATACATTGTGCTCAGTACAGTACAATAATCTCGGTCCAGTTCGTAAATCATAATGTAGTACAGAACAAAATGCGTTCAATCCTATGTACGATTACTGTATTTGAGCAAACAATTAAAAAGACAGAGCAAAAAAGACAAGAGAAGTAAGAATGGGACGAGAAACCTGAGGAAGAGTTACGAGGTTTCCAATGTCCCAGTGAGCCAGACGATTTCTTTCTTCTGCAGATCAAAAAAATTCAAACCCGTTAATTAAACTATTTGTGAATCAATAAAATTTCAGAACTTACCAAAGCCCAAGTCCCAATTGCAGAAAAATTGATTAAGAATCTAGATTTCAAAGAAATTTTTTCTTAAAATTTCAAAGAAATCGGCGGAAAACAACAATGAATGTATATATGACTAAATTCATAAACGAAATTTGCTTTCAAAATATTAACATGGTTCAAATTTCAGAAATTAAACCTAAAAAAAAACTAAAGTATATATCATCAGTCTCCAAATAAATAATCCACAATGAAGAAACCCAGAATTAAATATCTTGAATTAACCAAGAATCACACCATCAAAAAAGCCCCAAGACCCATAAAATCTAAAGAAATCATTAAACCCAAATCATCAAAAAATGATTCTTCAAAGGGGAATCACAAGAATACACAATACCATTACTAAATCCATCAATAAATCATAGAATCATACATATAAAACACGAAGAACATATGTTTACAGAGAAATCAATTAAAAGAGGATTTTTTGGTAAAAATACCTCTGTTTCTCTAATGATGGACGGTCAATAATGCTTAGCCGAAAAGCATTATCCAAAAATAAAACCTGACTCACGCTTCCCAATTACTCTAAAAAAAATCAGAACGCAAGGAAAGACACATGATATGCTTAATCAATTTCCAGAAATTCCCACATAAAACAGAAAAAAATCATTAGAAAAATCAACACGGAAAAGCATAAGAAAAAGAGAATTATTATCAATAATAAATAAACGAAAAACAGTAAGGAAAAGCATTAGAAAGAGAAATCAAATCAATAAACGAAGAACATTCTGAAGAATCTTTGAAATAAACCAAACAGATTACAGAATTTAAAGACGATTAAATGAAATTGGATAGAAAACCGAACCTTCAAATGCAGTCTTTGGTGAAGAATTCTCAGAGATGACATTATGTATAACATAGTGAAAATTAAGGTGACAATTATCAGTTTTTTTGCTGAATCCAAAAGACAATTACCATATAGTGATAACATCTTGATTTTACCTCAGCCAGCTTGTAGAATTTACACATATCTTTAACATATTCAACAACTGCCAACTCATGTGTACATCTGCAGCATCAATATCAATTATCTGCTCCTTTGGTTTCTTGCTCAATCCACAGGCAGCCTGCAAGCAAACATGTAAGAAAATGAGAAAAAATGTCCAATTTTTTTAAATCTTTAATTAGAGTAGATTGCAGCATCGAATATGAAAATTAGACCTTGCTTCGAGCAGTAAGAGCCGAGGGTAAGAGTTGGGGCATTCTTTTTAGATGACTCTTCGCCGGACTTTTTCCGGGGCTTCTCCTTCTTAACATGTTCAGTATCAGAACTAAGTTCAACCACAACAGCAAGCATCAACAATAGCTTTCTTCTGAGTTGGTTTTCTTGCTTTAGGTATTACATTATCGGCATTACATTTCTAAACAAAACAGGTCCCAATTTCATTAATCATTCATTCAGATATTTAACAAAGAAAACAAGGAAAGAAAACGAATCATATGAATCGAGATGCGACAGACCTTGTTGTGCAAATTCAAGCGCAAATTACGGAAGAATAGGCTTTGCAAATAACTTATCCTAGAAAATACATTGTGCTCAGTACAGTGCAATAATCTCAGTCCAGTTCATAAATCATAATGTAGTACAGAGCAAAATGCGTTCAATCCTATGTACGATTGTTGTATTTGAACAAACAATTAAAAAAACAGAGAAAAAAGACAAGAGAAGTAAGAATGGGACGAGAAACCCGAGGAAGAGTTACGAGGTTTCCAATGTCCTGAGGACGAGAAACCTGATGAAGAGCAAAAAGACAAGAGAAACGAAATTTGCTTTCAAAATATAGACACGGTTCAAATTTCAGAAATTAAACCTAAAAAAACCAAAGTATATATCATCATTCTCCAAATAAATAACCCACAATGAAGAATCCCAGAATTCTATATCTTGAATTAACCAAGAATCACACCATCAAAAAAAGCCCCAAGACCCATAAAAACTAAAGAAATCATTCAACCCAAATCATCAAAAAACGATTCTTGAAAGGGGAATTGCAAGAAAACACAATACCATTACTAAATCCATCAATTAAATCATAGAATCATACATATAAAACACAAAGAACATACGTTAACAGAGAAATCAACTAAAAGAGGATTTTTTTGGTTAAAATACTTCTTTTTCTGATGATGGAGAGTCAATAATGCTTAGCCGAAAAGAATTATGCAAAAATAAAACCTGACTCACGCTTCCCTATTACTCTAAAAAAAATCAGAAGGCAAGGAAAGACGTATGATATGCTTAATCAATTTCAAGAAATTCTCCACATAAAACAGAGAAAAAAAATCATTAGAAAAATCAACACGGAAAAGCACAAGAAAAGGAGAATTCTTATCAATAAATAAATGAAGAACAGTAAAAGAATTTTGACTTCAACCAAATACATCAGGAATTCAAACGGAGAAGAAAAAATGAAATTCAAATTGGATAAAAGAAAAGAAGAAAAACCTAACCTTCAAATTAATGGACTCCGATGAAGAATTTTTGCATTCTCTTAGTCGCCATGGGAAGAGAAACGAGAAGAAGAAAGCGGACTGTGAAGATTACGGAAATTGATCGAAAATCAACATGGAAAAGCATTAGAAAGAGAAATCAAATCAATAAACGAAGAACATTCTGAAGAAATTTTGAATTAAACCAGACAGATTACGGAATTTAAAGTGGATTAAATGAAATTGGAGAGAAAACCTAACCTTCAAATGCAGTCTTGGTGAAGAATTCTCAGAGATAACCGTATAAAGACAACGATTTCTGAATCCGATGCTTTCAAATTTATAAATGCAACGATTTCTGAAAGTTTGATAACGGTAAAAAAATTACACCGCGTCGCACAATTCCGGGTATTTCGGCTTCTGTCATTGTTTGTTACGTTAATAAATTTGAAATGACGTGTTTTTTAGTAAATTTTGAAATACTTTTTTATTATTTATTTATTAGATTTTTTTTAATTCCTTTTATTTATTTATTGGGTGAGAAAACCTATCTATTACAAAAGATAAAAGGATTCAAGAAGTAGTGAAGGATTCAAACTCATGAGGATTTATTAGAGTTTGGAAATGCTTTAAAGTGAATTTTGTATTTATTTTTTAAAATGTGAACATCAATATCATATCATTAATTGATATTAAAATTATCTGTAAAAGAAGGAATTACAAATGATCATATCCATTGAAATTAGGAACTAAACCTCATGATACTTTCGGTCAATGATCGAGTCTGTAAATAGATCCAGTTACAAGGGTCCCCAGAGGCGGCGGAGAATAGGCCGCTGTTAGAGTCGCGGTGTATTGGATCCTTGGGAACCATCGCCAATACATAAGCTGCAATATTACATGGTGTTGGACCTTTATAGAAATGACCCGACTGAAATGGGTCCATCGATATATAGTTTTAGGTTTGGTTCACAAAGGATAATTGACTGACCAAGCTAATAACATGTTTCAGGCCAATTGATGGGATCCATTACATTGGCCCAGTCGAACTTACCGATAGAATGGCTTGGAGATAATGAATTATTTATCAAATAGAAGAGTGAGAGGACAAACCATGCCAAAAAAATATTTTTGAAGAAATTCTTCTGAGCTTATCACTTATAGGTTAGAAGTCCGACTATATTCACCTATAAAATAGAGGATAGCATACGGACAATACACAACTCACAAACACAATAACCCAATTTTCTCTTCAGTAACTATTTTCAAGCCTAAAAATACCAATTTGGGAGTACCATCACACCGCCTAATTAGTTTTAGTGTTTGAATTCCTGAACTACATTCAGCTAGTTCTTAGTTTTATAATTACTTCAAATCCTGAGATTTTCATCCCCACTAAAGTCATGTGATTTCAGTTTGTGCTGAGGCACAACCCCTCATGTTTTATTTTGTTTGCAATCAATATTTTATTATTACATTGTCTCTCTAAAAGTCTCTGAGGATCATCAAGATAGATTAAAGAACTCACAATTTTTCTCTCCTTATTCTATTTTTCACAATTTCTCTCTTTATCAAGAAAACAAAGCGACCTACTTGGACACTATTAGATTTTATTAGAATTTATAAATAAATGACTTGCGAGTCATTTAGCGAATTAAATTGGGCAACAAACTCATGGCTTATAGACATAGCTAATACTCCATCCATTCCCATTCAATTGTCTTTTAGGAGATCTATAGGTGTCCAAATTGTTAGGTAAATTACTAATTAGGTGGATTCATAATTGGTACTAATTAGGTTAAGAATTAGTAATTAGGTGAATTACTAATTATGTGAACTCCTAGTCCATTTAGCAAAAGGTTAACTACTCCTATATATATGTGCCTCTTATATGGTTTGGAGTAGTAAGGCGGGGAGAGCTAATGGGTTGGAGGAATCTCTCTTGTATTCTTATTTCTCCATTATAATGAGAGTATGTGCTCGCCTTACCCGTGGATGTAGGTCAGTTGACCGAACCACGTAAATCATTGTGTCCATTTACCGCTTGCCCTTTTGATATTTGCTTGTGTGCTAGAATTGGGAGAGGATTAATTTCCTAACAACTGGTATCAGAGCGAGGTTCAGAACAAAAGAGAAGTTGTTTTGGTTCATCGATTTCTCCAGAGATTGGAGGAGAGTGTTGGATATAATCGAAAGCGGACTCTTTCGATTGGTTAAGCCAAGGTGGGAACGCAGCGCTGCTACACTAGAATTTGGCGTTACTCTCCAGTTAAAGATCGACCAATTGTCAACTCATAGTTCTGTGCAATTCTAGCCATCGTTACCAGAAACCGTTAACACAAGTGGAAAGATTTTTATGTATGTCCTCCAAAGATGGAAGAGATCCGTCAGAGATGGTAGTAGAGACCCATCAGAGATGGAAGAGAGATCCATTGGGGGTGGAGCGCACGTGCCGATAGAGGTTTGGCAGAGAAGATGTGTTGCTGAAAGAGATAAAAATCTAGTGTGGTTGGTGTACAATTCAAGCAAATAAGAAGGATTAAATATAGACGGTTGAATTGGAAGGGTGAAGGTTTTATCCGGTATGTTTCGGGTGCATGGACCCAGAGGTGCATCGAGTGTCCTAAACCAGAGAGGGTTTGGTGGACTTTGAATGTTGAGCTGTTTGTTCCGTTATTGGTGTTGCCATGTCTGACCGTTGATCAAAGTTGACTAAACTCATCTTAGTCAAATTCCCCTCAATTCAACGTGCTGATTTGAAGATTCAAGTGGATTTGTGCATGGGGCATATGACATGTGGGGCATTTGGGACGTGGAGCGTACTAGCTGTAAATTGGGTGAATACGTGCCAGGGTGGAGATTGTTGGGTTTTGGCCCATATTCACTGGAGTACTAATTACATATCAATTAGGTTAAGAATTAGTAATTAGGTAAATTACTAATTAGGTGGATTCCTAATTGGATACTAATTAGTTTAAGAATTAGTGATTAGGTGAATTACTAATTATGTGAACTCCTAATCCATTTAGCAAAAGGTTTATTACTCCTATATATATGTGCCTCTTATATGGTTTGGAGTAGTAAGGCGAGGAGAGCTAATGGATTGGAGGAATCTCCATTGTATTCTTGTTTCTCCATTATAATGAGAGTATGAGCTCACCTTACCCGTGGATGTAGGTCAGTTGATCGAACCACGTAAATCATATTGTGTCCCCTTTATCGATTTCCTTTATTCATATTTGCTTGTGGGCTAGAATTGGGAGGGGATTAATTTCCTAACACAAATTAATTGTCGTTTGAGGTTCTTTTATTAGTTGTCAACAATTTATTCCAATTATACTCTCGATATTTCTTTTATTTGCGGCCTCTGCCATCCCTATTCTTCCTTTCTTTTCTTATGCTATAGAAGTGGGAGAGAGGGTAATATTGAAACTTTCGCTGGAAATGACAAGTTCCTTAATTTTTTAAATTGTTTAAAGAGTCTTATAATAAGGTATGGAGAAAGTACTTGATAAAAGGTTCCCTAATATTTCACGAATCATATGTAAAATGTGACGAGTTTTCGAGAGGTCTCCATTAATTTGATAAAAACGATCCATTAAAACCTTACAAAAGTGCTTCACATAATTCAACTAGTTAAAGCTTGATGTTGATTTGAGATATAAAGGTTCCTAATAGAAAGAGACTACAAATGTGCAATATTGTAGAAAAACAAATAGGCCACAATGCAAATTCACGCTCTTTACTCCTCTTTCTCAAGATTCGTTTTTTCATTCTTACCCTTGGCTTCTAGTTTCTCAAAAAATAATAATGTCAATTGATCATATATTTATTCTTGCATTAAAAAAAAAAAACAAGAAAGAAGAAGAAAAATAGCTATCGATAAATATATTTAATATTTAATATTATTTTATTACTATACGGAGTTAAATTTATTAAGGACGGTCCTAAAAAACATTAAATATTACAATGTAAAGTTCATTATTATTTTATAACTAGTCCCGAATTGGGACAATAATTTTTTATTACTACAAAGAGTTTATTCTTTTATAGAGATTTTACCGTATTTGATTCTTAATATTTCTAGTCTCTTACTTTCTGGGTAATTAGAAAGAATGGAAATTCTCATATTTTGTCCCCTCGCAATTTTAGTTTCGCCTAGATAGTCTCCACTTTTTAATTTCAATCTATTTAGTCCCTCTGTAATTTTCATTTCTCCTGTTTATTCCTTATATTTTAATTTCAGCCTAGATAGTCTCTAATCAATTTACGGGCAGCGGAAAAAGTCCCCAACAACACTTACATGGTGGAATCCAACTGAGTTTGACATGTGTGATATGCATGCTCAATTAAATAGGGCAAATTACTAATACATGCTTGAAATCATTATTTTGAAAACCAAAAAAAAAGAGAAAAATCTCCGTATTCCCTAAATCCAACAACATTTTGTCTTTTTCTTCAGCACTACTGTCGCACACCACCACCACCCTTCAGCACGTTCCACCGCTACACACATCTTGGGATTGTAAGAAGAGTATCCGGTGAGGCTCAAGAAGGAGGAAGAAGATGGAAAAAAAGAAAAAATAATTTTATTTTATTATCATTATTTTGTTTAGGAAAAATAATTAAATATACTACTTTACCCTTGTTTAGCTGAGCATGTGCGTCGCATATGCCAAAATAAGCCAGATTCCAACGTGTAAGTGGTGGCAGGGACTTTTTATGCTATTCATAAATTGATTATGGACTATCTATACTGAAATTAAAATGTGGGGGCTAAATAGGTGGAAAACAATTATATGAGGACTAAATAGGCTAAAATTAAAAATTTGTAGACTAAAATAGCAAAACAAAAATTGCGAGGGGACTAAATAGGCGAAATTCCCTAGAAAGAATTGTCTCCAAAGTTGCAAAATTGGAAATATTTTTTCTCGAGTTTTGTTTTTAGCCTTTTTTGTTCCTAACATCCTCTTAATTAGACTATTTTGTCCTTTCGTCAAAGTTTGTCAAATTCTCTGCTAAACAAAGACGTGTGACACACATGGTGTATTTTCCAAGGGTAAAATATGTAAACTACAAAATTACTGAGATCCTGTAAAGAGGAAAAGCATGGACGAAACATAGCTTAAATATTTGGTCGAGTTTTTGAAACATAGCTTTTGAAACTCATCATATGACTTGAAGATAATGACCAAATCATTGTTTATGAATAAAATTTATGTAAGATTATGCATTACATCTAATTAACTCTTACATTTTTTTTTAAAAAGAAAATAATATCATTAATAGATATTAGGAACTACATAAGAGAGGTGAAATTTCAATGGATCCCCTACCCTTTGAAATGAGGCATCAAGCTTTAGAAAAATTCCAGCTAACCAATGAGGTAGAACATTACAAGACTCGCGGTCATATAAAAAACTAAAGAATGAGTGCCCTATAATACAAAATTATATGACCGTATAACCAGAGACACTACTACAAAAAAAAAAAAAAAAAAAAGCAAGAGCAAAACCGAGGCCACGCACAAACCATTGGCCTTCCACAACTTCCAGAGTTCTTGCCTGCAAACTTTCAAAACAGGTAAAATTAGGAGGGGAGATCAGCTGAAAACCGCGTAAAGTAGTTGGTCAGTGACCACGCCAGATACGAACAGAATGTCCGCTTACGATCCTCCATTCGAAACCATGTTGCAAAAAAAATCTATCTTGAGGGATGCTTCTCAAAATTTCATACGACAGAACCCCATTGATTGCTAACATAAAAACTTGAAATAAAACCTAATCTGAAACATGAAATAAAACCTAGTACTACCATGATATTAATCATGAAGTTTGCAAATGCATTTATTACGAAAAAGAAAAAACTACCAGAAAGTGAGCTATATTGAGACACACTAGATTTTGAATTGTCCAGGAGTTGTTAAATACAGGACAATTCCATATCAGGCAACTCATAGGCCTTGGCGGGGCCGACATGCGGCCTTCACTTTACTCGGGTTAACATAATGTGCCCCCTAAAATACATAACATAAAGATTAAACAAATCATCAACGACAAAATCAATAAAGACATTATAGATTAAAGGGGCTACAATAAAAGGTCAGCTAATATTTTAACTTGCTCAGAATTAGATTTTTGCAGGCAAATGATCCAAATCATTAACTACAAAATCAGTAAAGACATTATAAATTGAAGGGGCTACAATAAAAGGTTTGAAAAAAGAGCATGTTTGGTTTGGCCCAAAGATAAATTCAGCCAAGTTTAGGCCATCACCATTCAGCTCATTATAAAAAATTAAATAAAAAAGACCTGCTAGCATCAAAGGCCCATAACTTAGGCCCAGACATAAGCCAAGCCAAAAATGGGTCAGTCCCCTTCAGCCCAGATACATTAAAAAATCTGCCATCAAAAAAGTTAATAACTATGGCTCATGATTCTGACCCAAAGCTTTGGCCATCCTAATGTTGCCCTGATCGGCCTCACCTAATTTTGTGCACCTCCATGTCTAAAACAGACGATCAACGGTCATTTTTCTCTTTTTCGGCGATTTAAATTTCTCATTTCCCCCGAAGCAAAATCGTATTCCTCCTTCCCCTGAGCCCTCTAATCCTATGCAACATTCACTAATGGAGTAATTTCAGTCCGGCGACTCGATAGATAAATAGTAAATATCAGCCTCCCATATTCAGATTGATGGTCTGTTAACCGTGACAGCACGCAAAATCGATATTTAAACCAAAAAATTTGGTGAAAATTGGTGACATCGAGAAGTAAAGATGCCAACAGATGATAAAAATCATCGTTCGACTGAGAGACGCGCACCACGGCGTCGTAAAAAGCCCTAATAATATAGGGAGATTGTCCGACATAGTCGGAGCATACTCACCGTAGAGAGCGTTTAGGTTTATGATGTTCTTCGTTGTTTTTTCTTTTTTCTTTTTCTTTTTCCTTTATTCATAGGGTTTGATCATTGATGGTCCCAATTATATAATTAACTCTTACATATTAACAGATTTGTATTTTAATTACAAACTTTTAATCAAAAAAATTAAAGTCTAGTTAAACAATGTTTCCTTTTAAGATAGAACATAAATTTTTAGTTTTAGTACTCACATTTCCGGAAAAAAATAATTTATCTTTACAAAATTGAACTTGTTTCATTTCGAAATCAAATACTATCTAAATTATTAATTTTATTATTATTCTATTGTTTGAGGCCATCAATGAATTTTTTTGTTCTTCTTCTTTTCTTTAAAGTGTCATTGTCACCCATCTTTTTTTCGTGGCAAATAGTGATAATGCACCCCATGGAATTGGCAAAGGTCGAAAGCACCCACTAAGATTAGTACCAAAGGTTCCATTTTGAATGAATAGAAATAAAAGTTGTTAATTTGGACTCAAATTTTGTTATGATTAAAAGTGGAAACTAATAAATATATGGTCATCTTCTAATGATATATACTATCATTTTGGCAACCAAAACTTTCAACGAAGCGAATCTAAGCACTTTCAGCCTAAAAAAACATTCATTTCCCTTCTTTGAAACAAGAAATAGTGCACGGGACCATGACCTCAATATTGTAGTAAATTTCAACAAGCTTTCTTGGGAAGAAAGCACTTATTTCAACGTTTTTAATAGTGACATGAGAACTCATTCCATTTTATATTCGATATCCTAGTTGTGTTTAGCACAGGTATTAAAATTTTGAAAATTTTCACAAGAATTTACTATCGATGCCTAAAATACCCTTAATTAAAGATTGTTGGTTATTTTAAATTTAAGAAGTGAATTAGTGTTTTAAATGGTTGATTGTTTACTACTGATCTTTGAAAAAATTAAATCATTAAATAGTTAGTTGGAGAAAAGAATATAGATAAAATAGTAATAACAAATATATACTTTGTATCGAAATGGAACATATATTTGGAAAAAAATCCAAAAGGAAATTAGTAGTCATCTAAATTGAAACGGACGGGTAGTAATTGTCACACCCCGTCTCCGGAATGATGACATGACAGTGCCCCATTGGTAAATGAAAGCACCAAAGTCACAGTCAGAGAATTACTATATAAAGGAGTTCATTATTCAAAGTCCATAAATAGCAATAACAACACTAGCAGAAATATTATCTGAAAAAGGAAAACTTCTAAGTTTATTACAACTGATAAATGAACTACAAGTTCCAAATTAAATAACTAAGAAAGGGAAATAACAGGTGTGAACTATCCAGTTAGAATCACTCTTCGTAATCCCCATCTCAAGCTCCATCATCATAGATCGAATCAGCATCTATAAAACCTGAAACAGGAAAACCGGATATGGGATTGAGCTCAGCAGGGACCTAAAATAGTAATTAAGATAATAATGACAGAACAGAAATTGAGACAGCAGAAATCAGATACAGATAACGCAGATGCCCGTTTCCCAAAATACCCTATGGAAGTATATGCAAATGACTCGTCCCAATTCTAGTAAGACTCAGAACTCAGTGCAGGACATTACAGAATATATCATAACAAAACAGAGGGTTCAGAACAGAACAGTGTGGACTGCACACTGCGGTTTTCAGAAAAATGGATTTAAAACTCGTGCAAAAGTGCACCAAAACATTACCCAACATCCCTAATTCATATGGGACCAAATAGACTCCAAGCAAACATCATATAATGACCAAAATAAGAATGAATACATAGAATGCAACAATTAAGCAAATAAGCACATTCTTCGCACCTAAACGATTCCATAACCGAGTATACGACAAGCACCACGCGTTGCCCATCTGGTACACCCAATAACATACTCATCTTAGATACTTAGAACATAGCTACCTACTATGACACGACTCCTACCACACGCCTATTCACAACTACTCAGCAATAACAGTAGTGGTCCCAGTTATCAACCAAACTAGGACGGTTCAGTAAACCCGCGTGAGTTCGGATTGCTCCCAAACGAATGAGCCATATTTTAAGGCTCAACCCTATACATTGTCTCATCATCCCCAACCAGGGACTCCACAAAACGACTACCGTATCCAGTGATTGACCCTACTAGATGCGGGCCCAGTACAGAAAAGAGCAGAAAGACCACTTTGGGTCGCAGAGCATATCAGGACAGAAGGCGGGCGGAACCTGCTAACTAGTGATCCTAGACTCGAGCTCAATAGGGGGTGACGACTTGGTCGACCAAACCAATTAGGACAACAACAATGACTCTCAATAAATGACTCCAAATAAGACCCAAAAGCAATTAATCAAAGAGGCAATTACAGACAGATTTTCAAAACAGTAACAGAACAGCTCAGAGGCAGTTTATGTGAGTATAGCAATTTATGATAGCATTAGGAAAGCGATTACAATGCATGCTCAATTTACCCAATTGAAGTAGACATCAATTCAATTAACATTTAACATCAAGAATCAATTCCTAACAATTTATGCAATTGAGTATCCATAATTCAGTAAAAATATGCCAGGACAGTATATCAAGAATATTTAGAATTACAGAACAGAAATCATCAGAGGAAAGTGGGTCCCTATCTTGAATCCTTAGAAAAGCGATAACCGTACAAGCACTGGAAAAATCTGGTTCTACCCTCTACTTCTGACATACATTACGGAAAATCTAATGGTTAAAATCTTGATCCCTCCGATCAGAGTGTAGCATTTTAGTATGAAAAGGTAGTCAATTCTCAAAAATTAATTACACGTCAAAAATTACATAAACAAAAGTTACGAGTGGTTTTACAATAATAAGGTAAAAGCATGTAATAATCCTTTGAAGATTTTATTGGGTGTAAAGATCAAAGACATGTCTCTTCTTCTTCAAACAGTAATGATGTTTCATTTTTTAATTACTAGGTTTTGCAGGCATGTGGAAGGAATCTAATTGGAGAAGACTAGGACAATGAGAACATATTCTTCAAATAATTTATTGGAAAATATATATCCAAGAAGTTGACTTATCGTAGAGGAATTTTTTTTTGTTTTGTTTTGGGGGTAACTGATTTATTATAATTTTGACAGAAAGGTTATATATATAAAATTTAGCTAACTTATCATTGTAGGCTTTGGATATTTTGGGTTCAAAGATGAGAGTTTAAGAGCATAAGGAAAGAGAAAAATGAATTATTATTACTAAAATGCAATAAACCCTTTTTGTTTTTTTTTCTTTGTACTTGAAATTATTTTCTTAACTCGCAATTTTCCTTGCTGAGAAGGTACTAAACTTACAGTTCCAGCAATTAAAAACGCATCAATTAAAGGTTTACTTTTAATCTAATATGCAAAACACACACAAAGCATAACTCTCTCTCTCTCTCTCTCTCTCTCTCTCTCTAATTGATACTTTTCCAGGGAAGGAAATTCTATAATAACATATCAAAACAAACTCTTCGCATTGAAAGTTTTTAAAATTGCCAAATATATATATTGTATCATTTTATTTTAATTAAACTCTTAAAATCTGATTTGATGATCTTTAAGATGGTATGCCAAGTACGACTTCATAATAAATATACTAAAAAATTCAAGTATAGTATTAATAAATTTTACCTAATCATAAATTTCATAACTCTTAAATAAATAAGACTTTCACGAATGTGTGCTTTTTACTAGTTCCACAACTGCTGCGTCTACAGTGGAGAACGTCAAAATTATAAATATATACTGAATATTTTTGGACAGGTGTTACACGTCTTTAAATAGGTATTACATTCACATGCAATAAACATGTGTCTTAAGACATGTTACATTTATCTTACACTATGAGTATTCTAAAAATTATAATAAATGTTCGCTAAGAAAAAAATTAAGTGTCAAATTTTTATTAATGATCTAAAGCAATAAAAAATTGTTCATTATATATTAATTTTTTTAGGCGTTACGCATCATAGCAAACCGACACATAAAAATAAAAGCACTTAACAAAATGGAGCAATCCCCACACCTTTACTAATCAAAATGGAGCAAGCTTTCTTGTCCTTTCATCAAAATCAAAGTTTATTAGGTACTCCACCTTCCACGTTAAGACCACCTTATACCAACTCTCTTTTTAATATCCCTACGGTGCTAACATGGCTTTCAATAATAGTTTACCTATCCACCCCTTTTCTTATTCTCAAACCATTTCCTTCAATAATAAGAAACATGTTGTCCATTGAGGGACTTGGTTACTAGTTAATACTGAGGTATTAGATAATAAAAATCTTAGAGTTAAATCCTCCTCTATACGTCTTTTAAAAATAAAAAGAAAACATGGAAGCAAATTTCGTGTTGAATTTATTAAATCATCCTTATTATTATTTAGGAGAATATTTAGTTTTAGTAATTATGTATTAGTTTGATTGTATTAGGTTTGTTTTAGTAGTTTAATAGTCAGATTATATTTTTTAGATATTTTTGAGATTCTATCAGGTTTTACTCCTATATAATTAGTAGGGTTGTCAATACGTATTCTGTGTGGGTTTGAGTGTGGTCTGGAGTAGAATTGTGGTGTGGTTAGGATTATAGATCCTTCGTCTAGTTCGCTTTCTCTGAATAATAAATGTTGAGACTTTATAATAAAAAAAAAGTTAGAAATTCAATTCCTTTTAAAGGTAAAGGAGAAAAAAGTTTTTCTTTAAATAATAGTAATTTATTATCAACGTGAAAGTTACTTCAAAATTAAATTAATAGTCCAATACGCAAGTAAAAAACAAAAATCAACTCGCAATTTTTTTTTGACATACATTCACTTTTTGGCTTATACATCTAACACATAGTCCATAAATATTTTTCATAATGATTAGTAGTTAGTATTTCTTAATTAAGATTGTCTTCGACATTAAATTAAATAAATTAATAAGATTTTTATTTGCAAAAAATGACGTCCAAGAAACAGACTTTTCACTGAATACGTGGCACAGTAGCATGACACTCACAAGGTGGGGGGTAAGTGGTTTATTTGTTCGGTGAGTGTTTCAAAGTCTTACGTATAATATCGAGACGATTAATTAACTAATAAGTCGGCTAAATAGTTAGACCACGTGAGAACCTTTGTCACTATAAATAAACTCACGAGTTTGCTTTAAAAAAAAAGAGTTTGCTAAAAACACTTGCACACGTGTCGATCTCTGACTTGATTGTAGCGTGGTAACAGTACCGACAGGTGGGTGTCATTGGTAGAGTGTGCAATTAAAAATTAAAAATCCTGACGCACGTGGTACGATACCGGCTCAACCGGTTGCTGAACTCCTGTGACCAGAGAAAAATATTACTATAGGGAGATTATTCTTAAATAGAGACTTACATATAAAAATTATAATTTTTAAAAAATAACTAATATACATCATACAACACTTGAAAATGTGTCCATATTTTAAAAACATAAATTTAAAAGATATATAAGATTAATGAGTTTTACAAAAAATAAATGTACGTACATCATGTATGTATATTAGATTTACAAGATTCATTCATATAGATAGAGTGTCTAGGAAATGTAAAAAAAAAAAAGTACGTACATCATGTATACATTTAAAATATTCACTAATGTATGTTATATTTTCGAAATTTTTTTCATTTGTTTTCTTTTTATTATAAATATATAAATGCTAGCATAATCATAAATTTTATTATCATTTTAAATCATACATTTTCTACTTCAAGCAAATCATGACATCTAAAAACAAACGAACTCAAATCACTGAAAGTATTTGTGTCGAGTTACTCAAAATGAAAGAAACCAACCCAAATTAGAAGCAAAAAATATCTTGCAAAATGGTTAAAAGATACTCATAAGTTTAAGTTGTTATTTTATATAGATATATAAATATATTTAAAATTTAATGTTATTTTATTACTACGTGGAGGTAAATTTCTTAATGATGGTCCTAAAAAAAACATGGAAAGTTGTAATGTAGAGTTTATTCTTATTTATAACTGATCCCGAGTTGGGACCAATATTTTTTATTAATATAAGAAAGTTATTCTTATATAGAGTATTAATATATAGAGGTTTTATTGTATATAATAGTACATATTCATTTTTCACCAAAAAAGAAAAATTTAAGAAATTCAAAATATAACTCATTTAAAAATTAGCCCAAAAAAATCAATACAAACTTGACATTTGTAATTTAACAACTACTACTTAATTTAATTACCATGTACTTTTAATGCTTTTATTTGTGCAAGTTTACGTATATTAATTATTGAATGAGATCTCAAAAGTTCACCATCTCCATAACTATATTATTTGTTTCCATATTATCAAAATTGAGTTTTTTTTTAAGATCAATTTGAAATTCTACACAAAGTAAAAGTAACACCTTATCAAATAAAAAAATTTCCCCACTACAATGCAACTCAATACCAAAACAAAGTGCAACTTCAATTAATATACACTACAAATAATAGTGAAATGTTTCCATGTATAACACTAAAAAGATTTACCTAAACAAGTTTATTTAATGAACAAGTTGAAGAGATCTCAACAAACATTTTAGCTTTTGGTAATAATTTCTTGAAGAGAAAAAAGAAAAAGATTCTCAAAGGTCAGTATTGTCATCTTATCCATGGTGTCCTTATCAATTCTCAATTTTCTTCTCATAAAAATAAAACTAAAAAATAATAAAAAGAAACAGCACACATGACACAACCACTTGCAAATTTTTTTTTGAAACGCTCGTCTCTCAAGATGTTTTGGACTACACACAATAAATTTTAGCATATTGGATATGTCTGTAACATTTTTCGTGACACTTTTTATGTCACATTTGAAATTTATCGATTCACCTCTATAGTTACTTATTTTAGTTTAGATTGTAAGAATGTTAAGTTTTTGTAATTAATGTTACAGAAAATTTCGAATTGAAATTTTCAACTATGAAATAAGTTAATTTGACGATTGACTATTTTTTTATTGGTAGGTAAAAAAAAAATTACTCCCTCCTTTTCAAAATATTAAACTTTCATTACATGTTGCGAAAAATAAGAAAGTAAAAATTAAGACGTTTGTGTAATTAAAATATCAATATTACTATCTTAAATATGACTTGTATACCACTAATTCTATTTTAGAGAGTAATATTGATATTTTGATTAAAAAAATTAATTTTTACTTTTTTAGTTTTCGCAACATTTAATAAAAGTCTTATATTACCTCCATTCCTAAATATAAGACTTATATTACATGTTGCGAAAATTAAGGGAAAAAAAAATTATTATGTTTTTAATCAAAATATTATCTTAAATAGAATTTGGATGCTACTAATTTTATTTAAGAGAGTAATATTGATATTTTGTTTTAAAAAAAATCATAATTTTTACTTCCTTCATTTTTACAACATTTAATGGAAATCTTATATTTAGGAATGGAGTGAGGAGTGAGCATTTAAGAATGAGGGTACTCCCTCCATATCTAAATAGACACTTCTAACATTTAGAATATCAATAGATAGTAAATATTTTTTTCAAGATTGCCCTTTTACAACCACAACTCCCTTGTTCAATTTATCCAAATTTCAAAACTGAAATTAAGACCATGAATTTTTGGTGGACTTTTTCTTAATTGTAATATTAAATGAATCTTAGTAACCAAGATAATTTGTATATTTCAAATAGAGTATGATAACTAAGAGGAAGAGAGGACAATTAAATTGAAGAGTTTTTGAAAATTGATAATTACTCTTTAATATGATAAATAAAGGGTACAATGGTTATTTTGTTTTAATTTTTGTTGACTTCATCAAATTCTTAATCTTAGTGAAAAAAACTCAAATGTTAAAGATATTTAGATATAGAGGGAATAATACCTACCAATAAAAAACAAACGCAACTTAGCCAAACGCTTATTAGCTGTGAAACTTGCCATGTTTTTCTCTTCTTAAAATCTAAGAATAGAAATAAGAAGAAGCATGTTAGAGCTTGTTAAGTAAAAGACTCTCTCTCTCTCTCCTTTGCCCCTCTCTCTATCTGAATTTATAGCAATTTTAGCTTTTTTTCTTTGCTGAGGTCTTTGGAAGAGAATTTTGATTCTGGGCTTTTGTTTCCTTTTTTTGGATAAAGCAATCACCTTTAAGCTTCCATTGATCTGTTGAAAATTGGGTTTTTGTTTTCTTGAAAAATTTCTTGAGATGGAGAGAGACTTTTTTGGATTGAATTCAAAGAATTCTTTTTTACTTGTTGTTAAGGAAGAAGCTGTTGATGACTGCAAAGACTCTGGTGAATTCTCCCCCCCTCTCTCTCTCTCTCTCTCATGCAGAGAATCATATTATTTTTTGTTTTCCTATCCTGTGTTTTGTTTATGTTTGAATCAGCCTCTGTTTGGATTTTTTTTTCTTGTCCAGTTTTTTATCTGAATTGTATGTATTTCTTGAAGAAATTCAGAGTTTAGAATCCTTTATTGAAATTCATCAATGCATGTAATGTTTCAAGTTGGGTTTTTAACTTTGAACAAGTGTCTAGAATCATGAATTGGGATGCAAAATTTTTGAGTTTAATTCATTTAATTTGTTTATTTATCCTTCTCTGTTAAATTAACTCCATTATGAATTATGATAAAGAAATAAAATTCTTCTGTTATAATTTGCTTTGTGATTTTGATTATTGCTACCAAAACTCAGACTTTGGTGCTTAATCCAAGGCCAATTAGAGAAATTTGTATCTGGTTTTGAGTTAACACGTTGAGAATTATACTCTCTTCGTCTCAAATTGAATGTCTACGTCCCTATTCAAATGTTTAGGAAAATGGACATTCAATTTGGGACGGAGGGGGTAAATTGTAACCCGCAATCTTTGGCTTGCTATTGATGCTGTGGCAAATGAACTTTGGTTTAATCTCTTGATTTTACACTAAACTTTTATCCTCGTAAATGTTAATCTGCTGCAAGATCCTTGCTTAATTTTGGTGAATCTTGGTAAATCAGTTTTTCAAGTATCATTTGCTTGTTTTTTGATTTGTTTGTTTTTTATTTGTAAGATTTATGCACTCTGTCTTAGAGAGCATTGTTGTTGTTTACTTTTTATAGGGTTCGCGAAAAATTCAGGGGTTCCTTGGCATGTGCCAAACAAGGTATCAGCTCTCCCCCATTTCATGACCTTTAAGGCTGCCCAGGATGAAAGGATGCATCTTGCGTCTTCTGGAGTTATGACTATGGCTCCAGATGCATTCGATTCCAAGCATAAACGTCAATCCGGTGATGTGCAGGTCCGTATATCGAGTACAGTTAGTTAAATGGTATCCTAATTTCTGTACCTAATTGCTGCAAAAGTATGCTATAGGTTGGATTATTTGACGGTTCTCAACCGTACTAAATTGTCTGCAGACGTTTGTGTTTTAGTTTCTGAATGCAATGTCAATCGCATGGACTGTGATACTGGCGCCATTTATTTGTTTCTCAGCATCATCAAACATAAAGTTCAGAATGAAAGAAAATATTTACTTTAATAACTAGCTCTGACTTGATCTGTGAAATTTTTACTATGAAAGCCTTTATAAACCGGCTCTTACATTTCGCAAGATGAATTATAAAGGAGGCAGTTGTTTTGTAATGATGATATCTTTTAATGAAATAGAGCTTCCATTCCTTGCATCTTACTCCTGATGTGCTTCCAATGACTATGTGCAACCCTTTCCTCAAAAGTCATTTTGCTGGTGCTGTTCAGAACTTTGCCGGCGCAACCCCAAAGCATCAATTCGTTGGAGGAATTCCTGCAGCAGCTGCTCGTCCAGCTCCTTCTGGCAGTTTTGTTGCTGGGACGACTGAACCATGGTAAGAATCCATCTTTTCTGTACACGTGGAGAGCTGATACTACTACCGATGCAGCATTTTCTCATATTTTCCTGTAATTGAAAGAAGTATATGATTCTTGGAGCTAATTCCTAACCCCGTATTTCTTCCTCGGCAGGTTGAACAAGGCTAATGGAGCTCCTGCTCAGTTGACCATATTTTATGGGGGAGCTGTGAATGTCTTTGATGATATCACTCCCGAGAAGGTCCTACCTTTTTCTCTCAGTTGGGACTAGAGTTACATCTCTGTTATGTGTCTATATACGTCATCTTAGACTGGTTTCTTTGCCGATAAGTTCAAATTGCTGATTGTTGTTCAACTCTTTTATCAGGCTCATGCTATCATGTTTTTGGCTGGTAATGGGTGCTTCTCTGCTAATATGGCACAACAAAGAAACCCGTCACCTCCAAAAGTTGCCCCCAGAGATGCTGCCTTCGGGAATCAAACCATGGTGACCAAAGTGGAAACTCCCAAGATCGTGACAACAGCTGGACACGTTAATACAACTACCATGATGCCATCAGGTACAACATGAAAATGATAGTTATTGATGCTATTTTGTTGAAGTTCAAGAACATTCATTTATTTGTACAGATGTTTTGATTCATACTTTTCTAAGTTTAATATCATATGGAATTACGGATAAGTGGCCTTAAATTCGTTTCAGTAAAATTAAATGTAAAAGTTGCTATTTGCTC
This sequence comes from Vinca minor, assembly GCA_026122235.1. NCBI lineage: Eukaryota > Viridiplantae > Streptophyta > Magnoliopsida > Gentianales > Apocynaceae > Vinca > Vinca minor. The sequence continues at coordinate 260,198 of JAOCZM010000142.1, forward strand.
CTATCTGTTTCTATTATCTATATGCTCATATTGGAAATATTTTAATTTTCTCGTTGATACGAACACATGAAACTGTTCTAGTTTGCTATATAATAGCATGAAGTAATCCCCAAGTGGTATCATCCTTTTATGCCCTTTTGACGTTTCTCTTCATTTCTTCTCATGTTGCAAATTTAGAATTTTCCTGCAATCTTTTTCGACAGAAGAAATGAAGCAACACGTTCTTTGTGTCAGTATAATAGATTCACTGCAAATCATTTTGGTTACTAGTTAAAATGTTGCATTTGTGACCTAAAGAAACAATCTTTTCTGCAGCTGTCCCGCAGTTCCGCAAAGCATCCCTGGCTAGGTTTTTGGAGAAGCGTAAAGAAAGGTAAATATTTCCTTCTAAAACTCCACTTTAGGAGCCAATAATCATCGTCGAATTTTCATGCCTCAAGCATACTTATTTCTTTCTCCGATTCACCTTACAAGCTCATCATTTTAGGTTAATTTTCCATTTGTCCTCCGTGCTTGTAGGGTAATGAGCTCATCGCCATACAACCTCAAGAAACCGGTTGGAAGCAGTAACCCTGAATTTGGCGTTGCAGACCTCTCTGCTGGATCGAGCTCTGTGTCAACCAGCAAGGGCTCGCCATGACGGCTCAAGTCTTAAAAATATCGATGCAGATTCATTCATGTAGCAAATTAAGTTTTGTCCCCGTTTATTAGTTTAAATTGTAATGCCAGCTTCTTAACTTGTAATCAAACAAATGCAATAGTAGACTGGCTTTAGCTTTTTTATTTGTATCAAAATTTCTATAAGCTGACATTATATAGGTCATTTCAATCTCTGATAGTACAACAAAAGAGCATATTTTAGTTGCTACAGTTTTTGGCTCTATGTTAAGTGACAAAAATAGTACTGGAATGATAATTATGTATATTGATAAATCAAGTGTATCTTTGTAATGTTTGCTCTGATAAATTTATTTGACTGAATTAAACAAATGCCTCCTCATCTTTATATTTATTTATTGATATTACAAAGACTTTCACTAGTACACTACTCTATATTTAACAGCATCATTGTATTAAAGTGAATTTCGCAATATGCACGGAAATGTAAATGGTTTAACTTCTTCATCTGAATTTTCTTGAATAAGGAAAAAAAGAAAAGCAAAAAAAGGAGTTGATATTTTTTTGGGTTGTTGATGAAGACATATGTATGAAGAATAATTCCCAACTTGGATAAACACATTTGTGGTCCTTCACCAAATAGTACTAGAAAAATGTAGTTAAGATAATGTCAAGAACCCCCACTTGCTCATTTTGATTGGTTGATTTTGTACCTTAGAAGAATCAAAAAACACGTTTTCTTTACTTTTTTGTTTTCATAGGTTATCTTTTATTGGCTGGTTAACATTTTTGGTTCTTTTATTAAAACATCTAACCAACGAGAGTGGATATTATGGGATATCTTTGCTTCATTTTGATGCCAATAACGTCAATTTTCAATTATTCACTATTCCCAAGTCCTTTTTCCACGTGGCTACCAACAAATTATAGTCCCACCATTGATGGTACATTAGTACTCTTAGCCATAACCATAAACTTTGGCTGATTTTCTAGAATTCAGTGAGATTGATCTTTGGTAAGGTTTCATATTGTTTGATTTGATTTGGGTATTTCTTGATGGATGTATTTTGCTTATATAGCAAGGGAAGTTCATGTAGCCAACGCTATGAAAGATAGTTACACTAAACTTATATATTTTATTTAGAGTCGGAAGTACTAAGCCCCACTATAATAGTCTTACTTAAGATTTATTTTGCATTATGCTAATGGCTTATCATTTTTCTTTTCCTTTTAAGGACCAACTGTCATTTATTAGCTGAAGACATTAACTTCATCAGATGCAACTGAGCAAAGATTCTGAAATAAGTATAAAATAAAAAAAAATTATACTGTTATTTCTATTTAGTTTCCACCAAAATTAAAATTATGCCTCCGCCATTGAACTTAAACAAGGTCTCAAATTCGCATCTTGCGAATGAAAAACATTAAGAGGAGAGAGATGAATTTAATTTTTGGTGTTTTGATTGGTTTTTTTATAATGGAAAGGAAAGGAATATGAGGGAAATGAGTGAATATGTCTAATTATAAAATTCTAGTCTTATTTCCTTCCAAAAGTGAACGAAAATTTAGAAGGAGACCAGCTAAAATATTTTTTTGTATCGACTAAATTATCTTTATCTTGAAATACTTGTATTCACAAAAAAATAAAAATAATTACGTGAATTAATAATTTTCTCTCATTTTTTTCTCACTATCTATTCAAACACCAAATTAACTGAATCATTTCCTTCACTCTCTTTCATTCCACTCTCTTTCTTTCCTCAGGTTTCTCTCAATCCAAATGGTGCCTTAAATTCACTAACCCTTTCTGAAAGTTATTCAAAAGTGTGCATTGTTGACCACTCTCATATATTCTTCAATACAACCTTTTTATTTTAAATCTCATATTTATCCTCATAATTTTTATTATTTTTAAGAGAAAATCACTATTTGCCCCTTCAACTATTTTCAAAAGCAAGTTATGCCCCTTTACTTTTTTACGTGCCATTAATGCCCCTGACAATTTACGGGGTGCCATAAATGTCCCTTAGAGGCGGAATCCGGTGAAAAGTGGTGGCGTAGCACACGTGTGAGTCACATGCCTAATTTTTCAAGGGCAAAATCATCCAATCCAATTTCAAGACCCAATTGAAGATCTTCATCTTCTTCCTCAAAATCAAAGAAGAATTGGGCAAATTCACCCAATCCAAAATGCGAAAAAGATTCCAAGATTTCCTTGCTAATGGATTCCTTCAAGATTTGGATTTCAAGATTTTCTTGCTAAAAAACTAAATTCATCTTTTTTATCACATTTAAAAAAAAGAAGAGAAAAATCAACTTCAAAGCTTCATCTTCATCTTCAAAGCTTCAAAGCTTCAACCACCAATAATAGAAATCACCGAAGCCCCCTCCCCCAAATTCCTCCGCCCCCCTCTATGTTCTCCGGCCACCATTCCTCCGCCTCCATCTCCTTTCTCCGATTTGGCTCAAGAAATTCTCCCCCAAAACCACTTTACAATGGTGGGATTTCCGAAAATCCCCCTCAATCGGAACCACCATGGCACCAGTTTTCTGCAAAAAAACAAATGGGTGGATCTGGGTTTTCCCAAAATAAGCTTCATCTTCATCTTCAAAGCTTCAAAGCTTCAACCACCAATAATAGAAATCACCGAAGCCCCCTCCCCCAAATTCCTCTGCCTCCCTCTATGTTCTCCGACCACCATTCCTCCGCCTCCATCTGCTTTCTCCGATTTGGCTCAAGAAAATCCCCTCAAAACCACTTTACAATGGTGGGATTTCCGAAAATCCCCCCAAAACCCGAAAATCCCCCTCAATCGGAACCACCATGGCACCAGTTTTCTGCAAAAAACAAATGGGTGGATCTGGGTTTTCCCAAAATTCATAAATCCAATTTTTTTTTTTTAATGGGTTTAGATAAATTAGGGATTTTCTGGGGATGTTTTTGAAGATTGAGGGATGAAGATGGATTGATTTGCACCAAATTGGGAGAGGAGAGGTGAGTGGTGGAGAGGGGTGACAGTGGTGGTGGAGAGGGGTGGTGGTTTGAGTGGATGGTTGAAGGTGGAGATTGGTGAAGATGATGATTCAGGGTTGGACGAAAATACCCCTCAAATTTCGCATGTGCGATTCGCACGCTTGCTACGCCACCACTTCTCGCCGGATTCCGCCTCTGAGAGACATTTATGGCACCCCGTAAATTGTTAGGGGTATTAATGGCACGCAAAAAAGTAAAGGGGCATAACTTGCCTTTGAAAATAGTTGAAGGGGCATAAATAGAAATCCCAAGATACAATATAGAAATTCTAAAACAAAAGTCAATCCAAATGCAATATTATTGTCTTATGTAACTTCTTTTTCTCATATTATTAGGTTCATATTGGGACTTATTGGTGATCACCTATTGGTCTCATTTCATGTATATCCATTCATATATTCAAACGGAACTTCTTTCAAAGACTTCCTTGTCTCTCTCTCTTTTTTAATCAGATTAGTTAATATACATATTTGTTTAATGTCTATAAGCATGTTATATTGTTGAATTTTTACAAAAGAAGTTTTCGAACAGAGTTTTTTTATAGACTATACATAATATTTAAAACTGAGACCCTTGTTAACAGATAATAAGGTCCATCCCTTAAAGACTATTTCCCAAAAGATACCCAATTTTTCATCATTGATGAAAATATCAAGTGGATATTACAAAAAACATCTTATAATGATGTGATGCTAACGTGCCATGCGCGGTGGACCTAATTTGTTTGATATTCCATGTGAAAATATTTTATTTATTTGTCAAAAACTCTTCAATTTAGCCAATAGGCAAGTTGATTGTCACTGACTCACCATGTCTTTATCCAACCTTTATGTAAGTAAATGTTTGGGTAAGGATTTGACACGTTCTTACAAAAGTAAAGTGTTCAATTTCCGCTGCTGACGTAAGGACTGTATTTGGTGGGTGATCTGTAAGTACCCTTATAAGCGACCTATGGTCCCTAGGGTCTGTCCTGATCCGTGGTGGTAATCGGAATCGAATCCACCCAAACTTTTTTTTACAAAAAAAAATAGAAAAAGTTTTTCACATTTAATTTCAAACTCAAAAGGGACAACTGAAAAATATTGTTTGACAATATTGAATAGAGTGGCCACCAATTTTTTTTTCCTAAAATGAATTTTTATACCTACCATAACTACCACCCATCTGTGCTTTCATTATAGCTAACATCATTAGCTTTTTCTTAATTTATGATGATAATGAATCATGACTTTTTAATGAAATGTTTTATTTATTAAAATATTGAAATGAAGGAGCCGTGCACACAAATAATGTCAATCATGGAATTATTAAGCACATGCGATCTACTCGTAAAATAACTTCTCAATTACGTAATGAAGCCTTCCTTGAATAGTAAGAGGCGAGTCTTCTCAGTTAAAAGTTGACAACTCGTATTATTTATAATGTAAAAGGACAATAATTTGTCGCATGTTTGCCATAATTCCTACCAGATCAGTCAGAGTGTCTTACAAATCATAATTAGATTAATCGTGTTAATAATATCTAAATAACAATACAAATAAATAAATAACTTGGCTATATCCTTGCATCTCTCACCAATTCATCTACAACTTGGTTCCCATCTGGTAAGTGTGCGTTGAGGTCAATTGGGAATTTAATTGAGCAATAGCAGGTAGTACCCGCTATCATAAATTAGTATTTGTCATAATTTAGGACCATCTTTGTTCAAAATAAGGTTGATGTCGGTTGTGTGATTCATTATTGAAATTAAGAAATGATTAAAAACATTGCTTCATTGAGTATGACATATTCATATTCATCAAGAGTATGACATATTCATGATTAAACAAACGAAGCTTGTATTAAAAAAAATATTGGTCGAAGAATAACCTCATGTTTCGAAATTACTAAATCATGATCAAAGTGCTAGATTTTTTTTAGTTATTTCATGATTTATCACACTCCCTCAGTCCCTAATATAAGTCGTTTATAACATGTATTGAAAATTAAGGAAGCAACAAATAAAGTTTTTTTTTAATCAAAATATCAATATTACTATCTTTAAGTAAAATTAGTGGTATAAGAATTCTATTTAAAATAGTAATATTGATATTTTGACTAACAAAATACCCTACTTTTTACTTCTTAATCTTCACTACATGTCGTATACAATTTATATTATGGAATAAAGATGGTAATTACATGATTTTGTATAAATAGTATAAGGACAGGCAATGCACCCAGTCTTCGAAGAAGACTTATATTAAACTTAGAGATCGTCAATCCAAAGGGGAATTCTTACAAGCAAAGTTTACTAAGGATTGCTACTGTCCCCTCATCCACATTTTCTTGTAAATCTACTAAGGAATGTTTCGTTATTTCTAAAAAATACATAAAAAGACCAAAGATATCAAGGAAATCAAGAACTTATTATCTTACAAATAATTTATCAATTAAAACTACTACTTTTGCCCTATGTTTTAAAAACCAGACCGGACCGATAGGATGGGTTTGCGTCACTAAGAAGGAGAAGTGGAAAACTACTATCAATCATCCTCGAAAATGCATTTTGTTCTTCCAATTCCACTAGCAAGTACTATCTCCATTCCTAAATATAAGACGTTTATGACATTTTGAAAAAATTAAGAAACTCAAACAAACAGTAATCTTTCCACCACAATTCCAATAATACCCTTCCTTCCTCTCTCTCTTTCACTTTTCTAATAAAAGATATGTTGAGGGTATAATTAGAATAAATTGTAGACACCTAATAAAAGACATGTAAATGACAATTAATTTGGACACATATATATCTCCTAAACGACAATTAAATGGGAATGAAGGGAGTAGTATATTGGTTTCATCTGGAAACTGGAGTGACTACAACTTCATATTTGGTTTACAGCAAAAATGAAGTCAGCAATGCTTCTACTTGTAAAATTCTAAGGGCAATAAGATTACAGTCTATAAATATATACATTATTAATACAACAATAGCAATAACAATAACATAACTCGTTATTAATGTCACCTATAAAACGTAAGAACTTGGCAAATTCTTTCTACCTTAATCTTCACCCCGAAAATGGAAATATACAACAATTTTTCCCCCAAACCATTTTTTTCTGAGGAACTGATGCAGATCATGGAGTCTAACAGGTTGTCAAGGATATAGAATCTTTCTTAGTCTGGTACGCGATCTGAAGTCTGATCGCGTTCCTCAGATGAAGGTCAGAGGGAGGAGTCGGGATAGTTAAACAGGTTAAGTGGGAGTTTGAGCAGCATTTTGATGCGTTGCTGCATAGATAGAACAATTGGCGTCCGTTTTTAAGTGGGAAAGCAGATGCTGCACATCAGGCAGTAAATTTTCAGCAGACCTCCCACAAAGAGCCAATATTTCGGGTCTAGGTTTGCTGTTCGGCTGCACTGGTCCTCCAAGATTTTCAATTAATCACATACGATTAAAAAGAAGAGTCTCAAAAATAAATTATCAAACTAAAGTGCTGTTTCACAAACAAGCTCATAATAGTAGCTCTTTCCCCCTCATGTCTTCGTCAATCATCATGTATAAATCAATAATCAGCATGTATTTATGCATGATACCCGAGAGCTTACCCGATGGCCCACAAAGATGGAATATTCCATTTGCTTAAAACTTTTGGTACGCCAAAGGATTGAAAGTAGAACTAAAACTAAAAGATGATAAGATTGTGAAAAAGCATATATTTATCCTACCATGTCCGGAAACATATGAACAGGTAACAGATACAGAGAAGAGTTAAGAGATTATAGAGGTACAAAGCTTTATTCACCTAACTGAAGAGGGTATGAACATTAGCGAGTCTTGGCAGCAGTGGAGCTATGATACGAAATGCTATTCTCAATACGGCAATAGACATCACTGGCCTTAGATGCTTGATGATTAGGTTGGTGCCCTCAAGCCATTCTTGTGGGAGGTTACTGAAAAAGGCATGTAGCAATGCCACGACATTACCTAGTAAAGGAAGAGTTAGGAAAACAATATTCAGAACATGAATAAAAAATCCCAGTTGACGCATAAAAAAAAACGTTTCTCTCAACAGTTAGATTGATGCGGTGTTCAACAAACTAGAAATCTAAGAGAGAGAGTTAGGAGCGGAAAGGAGAGGGAACAAACTCCAAGGCAAATGTTAGGAAGAAAGTACCAACGGTTGTCGAGGTGTTGTCCTGAGCAGCCCATGTTGGATCCAACAAAGCATAGCTAACAGCAGATTTAAGTTCAACGGCCGACCTTTTTCCATCAGTAAGCCACCAACAATCTTTAATCACACGTGCTGCTTCCATATACAATTGTAAGTGAATCTCAGGAGGAAGCTGAGCATGTAGATGACCGCAAGCTTGGATCAATAAACAAGACAACTGCTGACATGTATAACAACTTCGCCCAAACAAAACTCGACGTGTTCATTCCCGAGACTGAAGGAGTTGTCCTCGTTGCCCCAAAGGAGTCTGTGCTTCCCCCCGAAGGAGAAGTTGGCAAGACGGAACTTTGCCCAACCACTCCAGGAGCTCCATGTATACCATTGCTAGATTGAATTAGTGTTGTTTGTATGTGAACTACAATTTGAACAAGTGATGATACAATCTGGGATGCTGATATGGGAAGAGATAATAGTTCTATTACAGCTGTTTCAAGAACCAGCTGAGTGTTGGGATTCTCTCAATATCCCACATCGGTTGCGTTAGGAAACTAGGAAGGGGAAAACCTTATAAATAAGGATCTCCTAGTTTAGTATTATTTGTGTGTGCCGCGTTGGGCGCCACCAACTCTCAGATGGTGAGTTTCCTGAGTTTGGTTCCCGAGAGGGTTTGTAATTTTGTTCCGTCCAAAAAATTACATAGTGAAAGTTTTTACCCTTTTAGGGTCGTGGATGTAGGTCTGCGTTGAGACCGAACCACGTTAAAAATATTGGTGTTCTTTCGTGTTGATTTAATTATTCTTTTTTTCTTTCCTTATTATCCGCGTGTTTCCTTCCACTGTCCCAACAACTGGTATCAGAGCGTCAGGTTCGAGACTGTGATGAGTTCGAGTCTTGAGAGAATCGCATATTTTAGAAGAAGGTGCAAAGTTCGTGACTGTGATGAGAGGAAAGAAGTATTCCTTGAACCAACATCAAGGAAGTAAAACTGAGACGAAACAGAGAAGAAGAAACCCAAGAGATAGGTTTTCTTATTCTGTTTAAGTTGTAATTTGGGAATTTGAGAGAAGGGAGGATATGTTGGGATTCTCTCAATATCCCACATCGGTTGCGTTAGGAAACTAGGAAGGGGAAAACCTTATAAATAAGGATCTCCTAGTTTAGTATTATTTGTGTGTGCCGCGTTGGGCGCCACCAACTCAGATGGTGAGTTTCCTGAGTTTGGTTCCTGAGAGGGTTTTGTAATTTTGTTCCGTCCAAAAATTACATAGTGAAAGTTTGTACCCTTTAGGGTCGTGGATGTAGGTCTGCGTTGAGACCGAACCACGTTAAAATTCTTGTGTTGTTTTTCTGCTTTCTTTTCGTTTCCATTATAATTTGTTGTTTGGAGTGTTCCGCTGCCCAACACTGAGTACATGTCCCCAGGATCTTGGATCTGATTAAACGCTTTCTGACCATCAGAAGCGTTTGTTGATCCACGTTGTGCTGCTCCTTGACTTTTGTGGTGCTGAGATCGGCTAGACATACTTGAGAGATCCACTGATCCAGGTTTTGAGGTGTTAGAGGAGGAATTACATGATTCACCCGACCTAGTAAAAGACTAGCAAAGTAATCTGGCGGGGGACAAATGGAGGCATTTGATGAGTTAATGTGTTGCGGGAAGGACTCAGAAAATGGTATCTGAAACGTCAAAATGCTGCGTTGTTAGAGAACCGAAGAAAAGAGACAAAGATGGACCATAAACTCGCCTTTTTGACATCCAAAACACTCAATATACGGAGGATGAACTTTCCAGGAAGATGGCCATAGAAATATGCAAATATATTTCGAACAAAAGTAAAATTTAAAGGGTAATAATGAAGGAATGTCGAGTACACTTGTAGAACTCTGTCAGCTGCACCAATAGCATCATTTTCGATAAGCCTATAGATAATTAGAGGAACAATTGGTAGCAGCCGTGCAGCAACGTCATAAACAAATGTTGGATATCTGAAAGCAAGTAGAAAACAAATGAAATCAAAAGTTCGACTTCAACGGACGTAAAGATAAGTGAAACACTAGTACAAATCTTGCAATAAAGGAAGCAACTTTCGACGTAACAGACTAGGCTGAGCCAAGAAAAATCTCCAATTGATTTCGATAAAGACAGAAAACCCTTTTTATAAGACGAAACAAAATGGAACATACATACATATAATAATTGTTAAACAAAGTTTCGAACAATTTGTTGAATAATAACTTTCGATGTATTTAACTAATAGTGAAACACAGACAGATTCATTTCTACACCAAATAATATGATCTTACTCAAAAATTGCAGATTCTAGGTAACATAGCCCACCACTCCTGAAACTCTTCATATCCTAACATACCCCACAAGTTACAAATTTTGACATAAACACTCCATCCATCCTAAATTGGATGACCACTTTTCTATTCAAACCCGAATAAGGGGTGGTGAAAAAATCAAATCTCGATATAGATACTACCCCCACCATACCCAAATTGAATAAAAAAAAAAGTAAACTTTTTGCATACAAATTGAGACAAAAGGAGTAGGAAGTGGATAAAATTCAAATATACTAAACTATAGTAAAATTTACCTACACCCAAGTAAAGATTAAAAAGATGAAGAATGGGTGGTGTGGCACTTAGCTGCTGCTGCTGGTGGTGTAATTGATGATGAGCAGCCCTTGAATTAGCAGAAGTTGGGATTATTGTTTCTTTCTTGACTCTGCTGCTGTTGTTGTTGTCGAAGCATGGTTTGGCCAATATTAAAAAGTTTCAGAGTTTCTTCAGAGTTCATACATCAATTTGTTAATGGACCATGAAAAAAGACAATCAAGTCCCTTGAGCATAGTATTACGAGAATGGAGGGTAACAGATCGTCTCTCGTCTATACCTACGAGTATTGCATTACTATTAAAGGTAGTTACAAGCAATGTGTTTTGTGATCCGGAAACGTAGTTTGGTCACTATTCCAGTTGGAAGTAGTACTGTCAAAACGGGTATGCCCACCCGTCCCGTCCCGCCCCCATCATGGGCATGTCTTAAATGGGGAAGGGCGGACATGCCCGCTTTTTTCACGAGTCATCAAAAGGGATGTCCGTACCCGCCCGCCGAATGCCCGTGGGCAAATGGGCATGCCCGCGACCCTTAAAAAAAATAGATTAAATCCAAAAATTTCAACAAAACGTAATTATTTCTCATTCACTTGCAGCTGTAGAGGGTAAATAAATATTCAAAATAGTTCAAGAACAGTCAAATAAAAGTGTACAATATCCAAAATAGTTATAAAAAAACAATCAAAGTCCATAATTTCAAAAATAATTCAAGATCAACTATCCAAAATTAACAAACATATTGCTGAAGTCAAAGTAACAAAAAATAGATACGTTTTTTTTAATATCCTCCATCTATTGATGATGTAGATCTTGAACACTAGAAGTATTATTTGAATCCACCTTAGATAATGTTGATTCCTCCTCTTCATCTCCACATATAAAACACACACAACTTGAAAAGTTAGAACTAAGAACATTATAAATGGTAAATGATAAATTATAAGTTAGAACATACTTTAGTTACCTTCAGAGATGAAACCGTTAATATTTGGGTAATGGAAGTATAGAACGGCTTCTAGGGGCTTTGCCCAAGATATATAGCACGGCTCAACTTTTATCTTGGGCTTTTAGGGGTTTTTTTTTATTATTCTTTTGGCTCTCAAGTCTCAACTGTGAAAATTAATTCATATCCAAAATTAAAAAAGAGAGAGAAAGAAAACTCGGGGCGGGCATATGCCCATTTTGACAGCTCTAGTTGGAAGTGACTGTGATGAAATTAATAAATAGAACACCTTTCATAAAATAAAAAAATAAAAAAAATAAAAAAAGATGAGGGATTTAAGAAATAGGGGAGGAGATTCAAACTTATTACCTCTATTATCTTGACTCTAATTGGCAATAGATGGTTTGTTAATAATAAATACTTGTTGTATACATTTTACTAAAGAGAAATCTTTTATTATTAGTCATTATCTATAAATAAATTTTTATTTTTATTAGGATATTTTTACCGCTCTTGTCCTCTTCCTTCTTCCTCTCATCTTCAGCATCAACCCACCCCCGTCCCCCTTACCCCTCTGGCCCTCTTCTTTCTTCCTCTCATCGACCCACCCCAGCCACCATCCCAGCGTCGCGGCTACTCTCTTCCCCACCTCCAGATGGGTCAATGTTTGTTGATTTTTCAATTTTTTTTGTGGTTTTGTACTTTCGTTTGAATATGAGCTGAGAGTGAAAGAGGTTTTCGATTGCGATTAAATCAGAGATTTTTTATTTTATTTTTGAGGTTATAGTTGGTGCAAAGTGAATGAGGGGTTTTGTTGATTTTCCTGCGAAGAAGCTATCCATGCAGCTTGATTTTACGGTGTCTTCAGTGGCGGTCGCGGCTTTGCCAGAGCATCTTTACTAGAATCAGCCGCCATCAGCAGCGGTACCGGTTCCAGCTGCTCATCCTGCGATGAGGCCTATGTAATTAATTCTCTGCAATTATGATTTGTTCCTCCTTACTCTCCACCCTTCCACCACCACCACCACCCTCCACCGTCTTCACCCCCACTGCATTTTTGGTGAAGAAATTGTTGACTGGGAAAACTCTTTTGAATCGGGTTGCCCCGAATCCGGGTAGAGATTGGGTGGGATGATGAAGAAATGAAGATTTGGTAGAGTTATTCGGATATTGAATTGGGTTGTCCCGAATCCGCTCATAATATTTTGACAAAATTGCTCTTGCCTAATATCACGTGTGCACGGCACGTGCATCTTTTTTGCCTGAAAAATGGTCGGATTCAATAATTAGACATTTATAGTGACTCGTAAAAAAATACGGTTATAAATAACTTTTTTTTTTTTTGAACAACGGTTATAAATAACCTAATAAAAGATAAATCTATTTTATAAAAATACGTAAATAGATAATGATTACTAATTGGGTATTTCCTTTTACTAAAACACATCAGGTTATTTACTACTTCAACTCAATCTTAAAAACTGAACGGTGGCACCTCAGAGAGTGAGATTCTTACTTTATTTTTTTTTTCTTATAAGAAAAAAACCACCAAATTTTCAATCTTGGTCATTGGATCATTGCACCATTTTATTTTTATTTTTTTAAAAAAAAAGGGGAAAAAGCACAAGACATCCTTAAATTATCTTCAATTATTTATTTTCACACCTAAATTAATTTTTGTAGTTTTATTTGATTTTTATTTCCTTGAATTTTCAAGATTACCCTTCAAAAGTGACATTGTGACACACACGACTATCAACCGATAAAGTTAACGATCAAATTTAACAGAAGTGCCAAAATGAGTGTTTTTATTAAATTTGAGTGTTAAAAAAATCTCAAAAATTAAATTAGATAATTTGTGATATTTTAAGAGTGTTTGGCGCTTTTTGCCTTTTAAAAAACTAATACAATTTTTCACTTTAAATTCTAAAACTTCCTTTATATTATGAATATAAGAGAGGATAAGAGAATTTGATCTTGAGTGTATAGTGATATGAACCAAAGGCCTCTATTTATAGAGGTAAAATTCTTTGGTTCATGGGTCTATGGGCCTCCCACTCTATGGGTTGGGTCTGGTCATTCATTTATTTACAACACTCTCCCTTGAATGACTAATCTATACCACAATTGTCTCACAAAAACTTATTTAGAAAAAATCTAATAGGAAAAAAAAAAAAAAACTAAACCAAACTAAGAAAATGAGTACAATTGAAGTTGGAGTATTTAATTGCTGCCTCGTTAAAACCTTGTCAGGAAAACTCAGTGGGACAAAACTTGAACGAAGGAAAAAGAGTACAGCTACTCCCCCTGATTATTGAATGTCTTTGAGTCGACGCATTCCAATTTGATGTATCATCTTTCTGAATGTTGATGTTGGCAACGCTTTGGTGAATAAATATTCCACATTATCACTTGAGTGAATATGTTGATCGATGTCGCCACTTCCTCTTGGATTTCCATAACATGAAGAATATGCCTTGTTAAAACCTTACTAGGAAAAAAAACCCAGTGGGAAAAAAAATATGCCTAGTCAAGGAAAAATAGTACATTTATTCTTATGTCAATTTTACTTCCCATGTTAACAACATCATTGAACCAATGTATATATATCTTCAAGATCAACCTTCAAAATTTGCAATTGGTATTATCTTAGTGAATAATTGTTTATATGATAAACAAATTACATCTTTCGGATGTTTTAATTTGTAAATACTAGATTTTTCTAAAACTTTCAACATTTACTTGCTTTTTCTAAAACTATTCGGGAGAAATATGTTGATGATCTAATCCTCTCTAATCCAAGTATTTTTATTTTCGTAAAAAATAGGTCTGTCACACACCTGGTGTCTTGAACTCGTCATTTATAAAATAAAATAAAAAATCTTTTTGAAAAATAAGAGCATCTATATTATGAATATTCAATTTGCAACTCTTTTGGAGTTAGCAAAATATTTACCAATTTATATACAACACTTTGCAAATTTTCTCTATTGAACTTCAAGTTCGTTAGAGCTTCTACATGAATTAAGATGCTTAACAATGATATTCCCACATCATTCATTGCTCTCTCCCCCTGACGTGGGATAACTTATTTAATCAAAATACTAACGATAATAATAAATTAAGATAAATGTTGCAAGCAAACTATTATACATGGAAATATGTTTTCTTTCCATAATGCTTTCAAAAAGCATTAATCACTAAGTCTTGATGTTTATATTCTTCGAGAAGAATTACTTATATGCTTATGGCATATCAAGTCCTTCAAAGACTTCCTATAAATGTTGTTATTAAATTGCAACATTGTGTATATATCAAGTGTTTGTGCGCTATTCAAATACACTTGCATCCACCCTCAAAGTAATTTATTTGTTCGTTATTCTAAACGAATATATTTCTAAGATTACACTTCAGGTGTATAATATCTGTAACGAATACATTTACACTTCAAGTGTATTAAAATTTTCGTATAGGCTTTTCACAGTTTGAGATGAACTCAATGGTCTATTTTGATCAATCATCTCTACACTTTCAATTTTTCAGTCTGCAGACTTTATATTAAAGATCCTCATTCTATTGCGCGCATAAATAATATCGACTTTTGCACAAAATCTCATAGATAATTGTCGTACTTAGATCAATAGAGATGCGAGAATAACATTTTTGGAATCTATTTCCTCAATTATTGTTACTGTAGGAACATAATTGAGGTTTACTTTTTTCTAAATTATAAACATGTCCCTCAAAATTGAAGGTCAATATCTACCGCTATTTATCTCAAAATTATATCTCATTAATAGATTCTCTACAAGAGAAAACAAAATCTTATTATTATGTTATCACTTCTGGTGATAATCAATTGTTAATTTTAACAATGACTTATTTGTTTTATTTCGCCTCAAGGAGGTATGAGATAAATAACATTAAAATTCTCTTTATAATGCTTCTGCAGAAGCATATTCGACCATTTGAGAAAAATGCACTATTTTCTTCCGCGGATGAATTCTTAAGCTTATATTATTATTTTGTGATCTTTAAGTTACAAGTCGGGCTTTTGGTAAAACATCTTCTGGTGTTCTACCTTTCTAAAGTTTAGCACAATAACAACCTTCAGAGTATTATTGTTTTTGTTGTTAATGGTGTCTCTAAGACTCATTACTTAATAATTCACAACATAAAATAATATAGTATATAAATTTTTATCAAAATAATATCGGAACGAAATCAATTCTTTCAACCATCTCCTGGCGATTAATCTTAAACAATTTCTATTTGTTTTACAACCATCTTCTAGTGGTTAAGAATAAACAATAATAATTTATTTGATCATACAACCATCTTCTGGTGGTGGTATATTTGTCTATGGTAATTTGATACAACATCTTTTGGTGGTCGTATATTTCTTTCAGACCTTTTCGTAGTAGATGTGGGTGACAAATGGTGATATTTGACGTGTGTAATTATATATAAAAAATAATAAATAATGTCAGCCGGACATATATTCATTCAAAGATTTAATATAACCAATTTCAAGACAAAATGCTACATCGGGAGCATAAAAAAAATATTTATGAATATAATGTTGTTTAAATGATTGTTACTTCAGGAACAATATTTCGATATATTTCAAAAATATTTAGATTATAATATACTCCGTGTGAGTAAATAATTAATTTTGATTGTTACTTCAGGAATAATATTTCGATATTCTTCAAGAATATTTAGATTATAATATACTCTTCCGGAGTAAATAATTAATTTATAATAATAATATTCTTCAGGAATATTAGATGATGTTCTTCCAAAACATTTAATATCATTAATTTATACTATTACTATCTCAGGAGTAATCGTTCAATATTCTTCAAGAATATTAATATTTTAAAATTCTTGATAATATTAAATAAAAAAAACAATAATAATAATAAATAAAATATAATTGAATATAAATTGATTTCACTACAATTGAATATCAAGGAGAAGATGGTGAAGTAATTAATAGCAATACAAAACGGTGAATACTGAATACCATTTATATTCATAGTAAAGTAAATTCAATATACAATAAACAGGCAAAATTGATGCCACTAGAGTACTAATTATGCTCAATCATCACAGTATACATTTCAACTCATATAACAAGCAACAAGGAAGGCCATGATTAGGTTTTATCTTTTGTATAGAAATGAACCAAAGGTATTTATAGAGATAAAATCCGTTGGTTCATGGGCCTATGAGTTGAGTCTGGTCATTCATTTATTTACAACACTTTACAAACAATACACTTTTTAATTTTCAAAATAAGAATTCTTAAAAATTATCAAATTAAAAATCAATCCAAATATATTTTGCTATAGATGGAACAAAAATAATCCCTCCTTTTCCAGAGTCTCTCTCTCTTTCTCTTCCCCCTAAAACAGACCCTTTTTCTTTCTCTCTTCCCACTCCCTCCTCTGTTCTTGTTTTTCTTTAATTTCTGAGCATCCAAAGTTCATATCTTTTTTTATCAAGATTCATGCTTTAGAGTTGAAGAAGATGATTAAAGCTTTAAAGGGTCCTCCATTTTTGCTTCTTCTTTTCCTATTACTAATCTCTACTGCTTCTGCTGCTGATGAAGGTTAGTGTTTTTTGTTCCCTTTTCATTTCTTTGCTTCATTTTCTTCCTAAATTGTTTATAAGACATTAATCCCACTTGTTCTTGAACAAAGACTGCAATTTTATCTACTTAAGAACCTCCTACTTTTCGGCATCCCTGCCTCAATAATAATAAGCTTTTAAACAAAAGCCTCTCTGGTCATATTCTTTTTCTGGTTGATTTTGGTTTGTCCTATCAAAATGGGGTTTTTTTTCCCCACTGTTTGATATGACCACTTATAACTTTTATTTTGCTACTTTATTTTGTTCATTTCTATGCTGTAAGAGAGATTCCTTTTTCTTTCTCTAGTGTCCTCTTAATGCCTGTAATTTAGGAACTTTACAGAGTTGTTTATGTATGCAAAAGGAAAGTTGCTAGTAATGTAGAGTAAAGTTTGTAATAAAGCTTTAAAATTTGAAATTAGAATTGTGATTGTGATTGTGAAATTTAATTAATATGGGATTTAGACTTTGGAAGGTATTTTCTTAATAAGTTACCTAGACAAGGATTTCACATTGTTAATTGGTGATTTTTTCTAGAGAGACAGATAATCTTTTTCTTGGTAATCTTCTTTGTACTTTCCAAGTGGGCTTTCTTCTGTAGTAACTAGTAAATTCTTTACCCTTTTTTTGACAAACAAATACCGAGGGAGGGGAAATGTGTCGAACCAGGACCTAAGGTTCCCAGTCGGAATTTCCTTGCCAACTACACATCAAGAATCCTAAAGAAACTAACTAGTGCCGCCCAGCTCATGTGGGTTGTGTATGAACAAAAGATATGCTTCATTAAAAGGAAATGACGTATGGGTTCCAAAGAGTTGCTCTCAAGGGTGTTTTGTCATTTTCACAATATAATTTTAATATGTCACCATGTGCCAATGTTGAAATGCAAAATATTTAATGCAGTATCTGACCATCGTTCCATGCATGGACTTCCTCCTATATTTGTTTAGATCTCACTGTCAGTTGCTTTGAATTGTTAATTATTTAATCTTTTGTATAATGAGATTAAAATATATTGGAATCACAATAAGAATCTTCTTTTCCCTGATGGAAGTTGCTTTCTTTTTCCTTGATATATATATAGTGGCCAGGTGATTTAAAATTTTTAAGCAGTAACAACATGGACCATGTTCATTGCAGAAAGTTGTTGCCTTTTTACCTGATTTATGCCCTTTGCTGATTTAAAAGGATATTGTGGCTCCCTCTAGAAGGAATGTACATATATGGCATCTATTTGAAAGTTCACCTACTTGTGGCATGTAGTTGTAATGAAGAAGCAATAGATCTATCTCTTTTAAGAATAAGAAATAGATGTTTAGTTGAAGATCCAGCTTAAAATGGTTAAAGAAATCAGGAATTACGTCAAGCGTATCCTTCTTTCATTCGTTGACATTTAGTTACTGGTTTTTATAATTTCTAGCATTTACTTGTCGAGGGAAATAAACTTATTCAGCAAACAACTGATTCTGCTTTCTTTCTACCTAAATAGTTCTTCTTAATTAGAACAGTTTCATGCGAAGGCGGATGAATTCATCTGGTTCTCTTGTAGCAAACAATGAGTTTGATACTTCCATTAGCATTCATATAGAAGACTACTTAATATTTCTTTAGATAGATGACTGACTCTTTTGAATAAGTAGAAGTATTGTTATGTGTCATCGGTGCATGCTAACGGAATTATGTTTTTTCGTTGGGCCAACGTAATCTGATCACGCCGCTTGACAAAGTTGCATTGGTTTAACTGATGGTCGTTCAAAGTTTTTTGAAACTCGAAAAGGGAAAACTGATTGAAGCTAATAGTGTAATGTATCCTGGATATTGTAATTCTTTGTCTTCTAGTTCATGTATAGCTCTGAAAAACATGTAGAAACATATGCTTGCTCTGCTAGCAGGTCTTCTGATGGAGGTAATTTAATTTGCTTGGAGATATTGTGGGGGCTCATGCGACCCTAACTAGATTCTGGTTATGCTTCAGTTGTTGCTGGTTAGTGAACCTGCTAAAACTTTACCTTTTTGTGGATTTCCTCAGGTGCTTTTATCGGTGTAAATATAGGCACAGACCTATCTGACATGCCCAATCCTACCCAGGTGGTTGCACTTCTCAAGGCTCAGCAAATCCGTCATGTCAGGTTATATGATGCTGACCGAGCTATGCTCCTTGCACTAGCTAATTCCGGAATTCGTGTGGCTGTATCTGTTCCCAATGATCAATTATTAGGCATTGGTCAATCAAATGCCACTGCAGTCAATTGGGTTGCTCGGAATGTTCTTGCACATGTTCCTGCCACTAATATCACAGCTATAGCTGTTGGATCAGAAGTCCTGACCACCCTTTCAAATGCCGCCCCAATTTTGGTCTCGGCTATGAAATTCATCCAGTCTGCTCTTGTTGCCGCAAATCTTGATTCTCACATAAAAGTCTCCACCCCACATTCATCTTCCATCATCCTTGATTCGTTCCCACCCTCCCAAGCATTCTTTAATCGCTCGCTGGAACCAGTCATGGTTCCAATGCTCAAGTTCTTACAATCCACGGGATCCTTTCTTATGCTCAATGTTTATCCATACTATGATTTTATGCAATCAAATAGTGCTATTCCTTTAGATTACGCGTTGTTCCGTCCTCTTCCGCCAAACAAAGAAGCTGTAGATACTAACACCCTCCTTCATTACACTAACGTGTTTGATGCCGTTGTGGACGCTGCATATTTTGCCATGTCTTATCTGAACTTTACCAATATTCCCGTGATAGTCACCGAATCGGGTTGGCCTTCCAAGGGTGACACTTCCGAGACAGCTGCCACACTTGACAATGCCAATACTTATAACAGTAACCTTATCAAGCACGTTCTTAACACCACGGGGACTCCCAAACATCCGGGAGTTGCACTGAGTACGTACATTTATGAACTATATAATGAAGATCTGAGACCAGGGGCTGTCTCGGAGAAGAACTGGGGGCTTTTTAATGCAAATGGTGTACCAATTTATATCTTACACTTGACGGGTAGTGGTACGATTTTGGCAAACGACACCACGAACCAGACTTATTGCGTTGCTAAGGGCGGTGCTGACAAGAAGATGCTGCAAGCAGCCTTGGATTGGGCATGCGGTCCTGGTAAAGTGGATTGCTCTTCTTTAATGCAGGGCAAAGAATGTTATGATCCAGATACTGTGGTCGCACATGCATCGTTTGCTTTTGATGCCTATTATCACCAGATGGGTATGGCTGATGGAAGCTGCGACTTCAATGGGGTTGCAACTGTTACGACCTTGGATCCCAGTAAGTACTCAAAACTTAGACATTTGTAAAGGCATACATAAGAACTCAGATTATTGTCGCCCCACTTCCTCAGAAATGGGAAAAAAAGGAAACTGATTTATTTAGTTTTTAAAGCGACTGACTTTATCAGCAATCATAGTTGGAACGAGTTTGGGGTGGGGGGCAAATTTGAAAAACAAGTGACTAAATGCCTACAAATCAAGCACCCCGGCCATCTTGGTTTCGTCCTTGTCAGTTATCATGTTCTGCTTCCGTCATTTTGTTGCATTGACTGAATCTTAATATCTGGCCTGTTTGTGCAGGTCATGGTTTATGTATGTTTCCCGGAAGGTATGAAAGCATAAACTATGTTAAATTTGAGAGAATCTTTCACTTTTTGTTCATCATTCTTTCTTTGTTCTGATAGCTACGTTCTACTTGTTTTTTCGTGAAGTGGTGGTGGGAAGAACAACACATCTGTGAATGGAACTACTCTTGCTCCATCATCAAACTCGACAGTATCTGGCTGCCATTCGCGATATTTGTACAATACCGGCTCCCTTCTTAGCTCCTTGCTAATCGGTCTTTCACTTGCAATATCTGCTTTTCAGCTTCACTGATAGTTCTGAAACATTTGGTTCAACTTCCGTTATTAACTTCTAATCCACCCGATTTTGGCTCTCTGAGGAGATTAAGCGGTGGCTTGATTTCAATTTCTGATTGTAGCTAGCATAATCTTCTTTTAGGTGATAGATCCTTTGACTTGTACAAGCAAGGCAGTTGTATTTTAATTATTTTTGATACTTTGTGAAACATTTATGTAAATTTTGGTAAATACTTTTTTCCTTTTAGAGGGATTTGTAGTTGGAATGTGATTGAAGCTGAAAACTGGATAACAAATGACAATTGTGGTTTAACTTCATATAAATCCATACTAATTTCACCACTGAGAAAAGAAGTGTTTCAAACTCGGAACATTTGGAAATTTTTAGAGTATTTATATATCTCCATTCATACTCTAAAATTTATCGTCAATGGCTTAAAGGTTCAACAGCAGTCCTGAAGAGAAGAACGTAGACCTTATCGAATGAGAAATACAGAAAACCTCCAAGGGAATGTGTCACATAGGAGCCAAAGCTTGTTCCCACAATGCAATGCCAAGCTGGACCATACGTCGAGTCAAATTCCTGTAAAACCAACAAGAAATCATTGAAAAAACACCCTCTAATTTTCCAGTAATATGTAGAGTTTGGATTTCAGAATAAGTCATAAGGAAACATATTGCAATTTGCGACCAAGATCGAAATGAACAACAGCGGCCTTGTATATATCGACTACAAGGACATTGCTTAAAGGAAAAAGGAAAAAAGTGCAGTATTATGGTTAAGCCAGAAAGCTATGGGGCTTCAACTGCTCCAAGAAATACCTAAAGGCAACTTTAAGTATTACAGGCTGCTACACAAAGTATACCGTGATTTCTAAGCTAAGATCAATGTATGTTATACGTGTTTGAGCTTTGAGGCTATCATGGAGATCACTATGACAATGGACTTGGAGTAGAACTCCAATGCCAACTCATTTCCTCTGTCATTTGTGCTTAAACAGATGAGGGTCAAATATGTCCCTAGTGACTGGATATGAAAAGGGGAAAAAGGAAAATTAAGAAGTCGTTTCAAGGGTGCTGTTTCACCCTAGGATAATAATCACAAATCACAAAGTGCGGAAAGGTAGAGTGCGCGAGCTAGGAATATTCAGGATTAGAAAAAATTACGTAGAAGAAAACTATCGCATTTCAACTGAAACTGAAAGATATGCAACTATTACAGCTCAAGTTTATGCTATTGAACATCTCACTGCCAGAGAAAAGCTTGCTAACACAATTGCAGGTCAACTTCTAAGTAAAGTAACAGATATTTTTGAAATTAAAGAATGCGAAATTTCACAAATGAACGAGCTTAGATATGGATATATTGTCCATGCTATATAAAATCTCTTTGAGTTCAAACTCAAGCACATGGTCAATCACATCACATTGCTCTACCAGAACTATCTACTTAGTTTGGTTCGCGAAACTTTGATATCTAAGAAGGAACAAAAAGATACTAGATGGGTGAACCAGAAATATGATTGAGCTCATTCTTTCTCTTACAAACTAAATCACTACCCTTCAGCTTCAAAGATTCAAATAAGCAAGCATACATCAAACACACAAAAATATTCAAGAAATTAGCCAAAAAGATCAAAACATGAAGCACAAAAACAAAAGGGCTTAAACATTTCAAGCTAATTGAAACATGCTCTAAACTAGCTAATACCATTTTTATATGCACAAGAACTTTCAAGAAATTAGCCACACAGATAAAAACTTTGAATCATAAAAACAAAAGGGACTTACTCACTTTGAGCTAATAGAATCTCATAACATGCTCAAGGCCAGCTAAATATCATCACTATAAGCACACAAAGTTTAGATAAATTAGACACGAAGATCAAAACCATGAAGCACAAAAACAAAAAGGATTAACCATTTCGAGCTAATTGAATGTTATTACAAGCTCTAAACTAGCAAACATCATCATTAGTCATTACAAGCTCTAAACTAGCAAACATCATCATTAGTCATTACAAGCACAAGAGTTTGAAGAAATTAGCCACAAAGATCAAAACTTTGAAACATAAAAACAAAAGGGGCTAACCATTTGAAGCTTAAAATTCAATTTTAATACATGCTCTAAACTAGCTAACATAACATCATCATTATAAGCACACAAAATTTCAAGAAATTAGCCGCAAAAATAAAAAGTTTAAAGCCAAAAAAAAAAAAACAAAAGGGATTAACCACTTGAAGCTAATTAAACATTAATACATGTTCTAAACTAGCTTAAATCATCATTATAAGCCTTAAAAAAAGGAAATACCTTCTTGAGAGTAAGAGCAAGGCTTTTGCTATCAACTTTGCCTTTAGTGGGGATGGAATCAAGATTATCTCTAGCAATAGTAAATGCGTGATTTTGCAAATCCAAAGGCATATCCGAAGCTCTAACACGAACATTCAAAAGTTGATTCTGATCTTTTTGTTCAACAGATTTCTTTTTCTGAATTAAACTGCTCAAGAACTTGCTTCTTCTCTCTAGTTCTTCTTCAGCTGCTTCCATTGTTATCATTTTATTACTACCAATTCTTCATTATTATTATTACTGGCTGGCTTTTGAGTTCTTTAAACAGAGAAGCTTGATTTCAGGTGGTTCTTCTGAAGAAAAAGACTGAAGAGGAAAGGGAAAGTTGCAAAGTGTGTCTTGGAAAGAATGTAAGTGGTGGCTTATTTTGAAGGGAAATCTTTGAGTAGTCTAATGTTGTTTTTGGATTCTTTTGGGTCGCTTTGTTTCTTTTAATGCAGATGGCTTTTCTTTTCTAGCGTGTAGACGATGTCTGAAAATTAGTTCATATCCTCTCAAAATCAATTCATAATGAGAGGTGTGTTAATACATGACATTATCAGTTATTTGAATATTGCTTAAGCAATGGATGTGGAGCTTCATATTTCAATAAACACGAGGTCGTCAAAATAGTTTAAGGCCGTTCTAGGAAGGGGACGTTCAATGTTCGGTTCAAGCTAAATGTTGAAATTGGATCAAATCGAATTTTACTATACAGTTGGTAAATTTGATATTTCGGTTTATTCGCTTCTTTTTTTTAAAATTCAAAATTGGTTTGGTATTCGATTTTTTTTTAACTTTTAGAAATTGAATTACCGAATAAACTAATTTTATTATTATTATTCAAAATAATAATTTTTCGTTATACTAATTATTTTATTAATATTACATAGAATTGATTTTTATTATTAATTTATTATTTTTATTTTAATTGTGTATTATAATTTTATTTTTTCAATAATTTTTATTAAGTTGAGTTTCACAAGAAACAAAAATGAAATTTTTATACAAATTGAACCGAACTATGCCGATATAATTTCAATATTCGGTTTCAATAAAATTTTGATTCAGTTTAATTTTCATAAAATATTATAAAATCGAATTGAATATCAAAATTTTGTATCAAATACCGAATACGCACCCATACACCTAAGAAGTGATCGATTAGCAGCCTTCCTCCATATTTTTTTTTAGTTTTAGCTTTATTTTTGTAATACCTCATCACGTGAGCATTTGTTAGTGTACCTATTTTGAGTTAGTTTTCGATTTGAAATTATATTTTGTGGTTCGTGAATTATATAAATAACATCACTTATATTTTAACAAGTGTGTAAATGGATTATAATGTTTATTAAAAAAATTAACAAACTTAAGTATATAAATTTGAAATCTTGTGAAATTTTTACTATATGTTGATTACCAAAGATATTGGTGATATCTTATTTTCTATTCCCGTTGATGAATCCAGTGACTTATCAATAAAGTAGCAAATGTTGGTAGTATTTCGTTATGTGAAGAATGAGTGGGTATTGTGACATCTTGTTAGTGTCAGTCATGTATCAAGTATTATCGCGAATGGTGTAATTATAAAATATTATCAAAATATGAAAACGCGTAGAGAACAATTGTTATGAAATATTCTATATGTTTTATAAATTTATTTTGTCAATACTGATTGTGCCCCTCCTATATTTAAAGTCTGCGTATGCTACTGCATACGCTTGTGAATAGTTGGATGAATTTTTTTATTTTATTATATGAATAGTTGGATGAACTCGAATATAGGACTACACCATATTCCATATCTTCTAATTTCGATTCTATTAGATTAAAAAAAAGAAAAAAAAAGAGCGATTTGTTTTTTTTTTTTCAGGCATAAACTTCTCTTTTCTTTTTTACTTTAGTGATTTGAATTATCTAGATTGTCGTGGGAAAAATAGTTAAAAAGAAAGAACCTTGTTAGGCTATTAGAATTATTGGATAAAAATTAGTTAAAATTCAAATTAGAGGGTGAATCCCTTATACCAATAGGAGGTGAATAGTATTAATTTAAATTTTATCCAATTCTTTTTTATCCAAGAATTCTAATAGCAAATAATTTTTCAAAAAGAAAATAGGCAAAGTGGGGGCCATTGATAGAGACAAAGTGAACGACAGTCACGGGAAAGCTGTGTCTGGGCCTATGTGGGCCCATTTAGGTATTTAGACCAGAAATAAGGTTTGAATGTTGGTCGGGTCAATTTCATAATACTTTTTTTTAACAGTCATTTTTATAATACTTGTTTTATTTTGGTTTCTTTATTAAATTTCTTCTCTAATGCATTAATAGTGATTTCTCATGCTAATTAAAAAGAAAACTTGTTATAGTTTGACCTCCACTTTTATTTTATATCATTTCTATGATTTGAATGGACACACTTATTTTGACAAAATTTTGTTTTTATTCATTTTATTATTATTTTATACATAGAGAGTTTGAGGTAAGTCTTGGACTTGGATCTATGTTCAAGACGAAAGGTCATTTGTCCAACTTAACTGCCTTCCTAGATGACAAAGTTTTGTTTTGTTTTTAGAAACACTTTTTTTGGAGTAAATTAGTAGTTGTCAGAGGAAATGTGTGATTCATGGTTAATTCTTTAAAAAAAAAAAAAACTTATTTTGAAAACAAAACTGAATATAAGTAGAATTATAAAGATCTCATGATATAAGACAATGATAAAATGGTATTTTATTATTCTGTCAAAGAATAATATTATAAAATAGAGGGAGTATTATTTTTAAATATTATCAACCTCGTAATAAATAAATATGCCATAAGAATCTATATAAAAGGCTTGAGTAAGCAATTACTCTTAACCTTGTCATTTTTCATTTTACTATACCTTTTTATATGTGAGTTAACTCGAGAGACATAAGAATTTGTGGTATATTAGGATTATTTTTTAATTTGAGAATAAATGCGAATTTTCTTTTTGGTTAGATCTTCACTAAAAAATAAATTCATTAAAATCAAAATCAAAAGTTTACAAGGAGAAAGCCATCTTACTTTGGGTATTGTTGAAAGGACACCTCAATCCATGGATAAATATTGGGCTAGTACACCAAGTCCATGTCTGTTTTCTACATTAAACGGTCCTCAAATTTCAAACCAAGTTTAAAACCAAAGATGGCGCAGCTGATTCGGTTTGCTTCTTAAGAGAGAGGTTAGGGATCGATTACCACTCACGTATGGAATTGTCACTTTGGCCAGTATTTTATTTTTTTGTGGACCGATTCAGTGTAACTGGTGATTAGTCTGATACAATCTCTCAATCCCAAAAGTTGAAATCAATTACAACACCTCGTGGCCAACATAAAATGATGGACGAGAAGAAGCATGTTGAAGAGCAAGCTTTCTTGATGAAGAATCCCAAAATTTCAGATATTATTTTCTGCTTATTCTGATCCCTATTTCAGTGGTTTAATTGATGCTTATGGCCCTACATCACCCTCGGTTCATCTAAGGGATACATATATGCCGATCGAGCAGAAGTTCAAACGAAAAATTCCATCTTTGATGTGATTTTTCAATTTTTTTTTTATCTTAATGAGTATTATTTCGGAGTCGATCCATCATTAATTGTTAGGGGTGTCAATTGAACTATGTGAGTCGAGTTTGACTTATCCCATGCTCAACTCACATAAAAATTGAAAACTCAGCTCACGCTCAGCCCGGAAAAGCTCGCTGAGTTCGAGCTAAACTCACGAGCCTCGTACGCTAAATTCATATTAGCAGGAAAAAAAACAAAAATTATGTAGTAAGAATAGTATAATATAATGAGCATTGATATTAAATTTTGACAAGAATACAAATATATATGATACAATGATACTTAATTCTTGAAGCATACTAAACTAATAAAAAGATAACCAAGATAAATACATAACAAGGTCAAAGGTTTAAGAATCTACATACAACGTAAACAAAAATCCTTATATAGACTAAAACAAAAGAAACGGAAGTCCTATTGTAAAAGTCTTATATAGGGAAAAATAAGAAAAGCAGAAGTTTCAGAATTGTTTGTTATACTAATAAAATGAGTCTTATATAAAAAAAACAAGAGAAACTATGCTCTTAAAATTCTAACAAATGATGAAATTGAAAATTGCAAAAGAGTTATTTAATTTCATTGTTGGTGCCAAATCCAATTTCGCCAATCCCATTGAATTCTTCTACAATCATTCAAATGTATAGGGAAGTAGTGAGCTGCGAAATTGATTCAAGACACGACCTCCGATACTAAAAGTACTCTCAGATGCTATTGAACTTACAAGAATTGATAATACATCTCTTACTATCATAGACAAAATAGAGAATTTAAGAGCATTTGCTTTCCAATAATCCAAGATAATAAAGTCTTCATCAACACTACCACCTTTTGTTGGGTAAAGTTTTTTCTCCAAATAAAAATCTAGTTCACTCTTACAATGCATCACTTCTTCCTTTTCACAATTTAAGGAATTCTTCAATGAATACCAATTAATAGGTCTTTTTCTTTTTAATTAGTATTTTATATATATATATATATATATATATATATATAATATTTTAATTATATTATTTTTATTCGGTTCGAGTTTTTTCGGGCTGAGCGAGGTCAATCTTACGCTCAGTTCA
Organism: Vinca minor; assembly: GCA_026122235.1. Taxonomy (NCBI): domain Eukaryota; kingdom Viridiplantae; phylum Streptophyta; class Magnoliopsida; order Gentianales; family Apocynaceae; genus Vinca; species Vinca minor. The sequence goes on from JAOCZM010000142.1 coordinate 288,066, forward strand.
CATTTTTTTGAGATATGTGAGTCGGGTTCGGGACACCCATACTAATTGTAATCTTTTATTCAAAATACTTAAAAAATAAACAAATCTTATAGATATTTTGATTACTTTTAGAGAGCATTTTAGAGATAATAGCATGTAGAGAGAGAATGTGCATTTTTAATTATGCTATTTATTGTATTGAGCGCAGCGACGGATGTAAGGAAGGTTGGACCCCACTCTCTCAAAATTTTTTTTTTTTTAATTATATATGATGTATTTTACTCCATTTAGATAATAAATGTATTAAATGACCCCAGTGAATTATTGTATATATCAAATGACCCCAGTGATTTTTTTTAATTATATATGATATATTTTACTTCATTTAGATAATAAATGTATAAATAACCGCAGTCAATTATTGTGTATATTAAATGACCCCAGTGAAATTTTTTCTTGGATCCGTCACTGATTGAGCGGAGATATTTTGTATTTCGTTTAGAATTTATGATAACCAAATATAGTTGTGTATTTGATCAAATATTAGAACAAATATTGACCAATGGTTGACTAATTTTATATCGAGACATTAGGGGTGAATTTCATTTTGATACCTCTAAATGTTTCATAATGTCAAGTTGATCCCTAAAATTTTAAAAATGTCAATATCGTACTTAAAAATGGCTTAAAGTATCAAGTTCGTCCCTGTAAATGGATCGCAGTGTTAAGTTCGTCCCTAAAATTACATAAATGTTAACCTCGTCCCTAGAAATGGATCGCAGTGTCAAGTTCGTCCTTGAAATTTCAGAAATGTCAACCTCCATACTGAGCGATGTTGCGATATGTAAAATTTTTTGTTTATATTTTTTGCTATTTGATTCTGGTTGCATTATAATCAGTTTTGAATTTCGTTTACGGAAATTTTCAATTTTCACTAAGTCTTTGTTAGCATAGAGTTAGTCAATGACTGAAGAACTTTTTGGAACAAAATGGCCATTTCTAGGGATAAGGTTGACGTTCCTGAATTTACAGGAACGAACTTGACACTGCAAGCTATTTCTAAGAAAATTTCAAAGATAAACTTAACATTACAAGCCATTTACAGGGATCAAAATGAAATTCATACAGACACTAGTAATAATACAATTTATTCATTACTCACAAGAAAAAAAAATTAATCGTGAACTTAACCACAAGGACCCAAAATATGAATTAATTCAGGAAGCAATAATGTCCATGTATCATGGACCATGGTTTTTCCTTAAGGCCATTAATAACGACTCATTCCTCCTTGAAAGGCAGTTGGCGGTGCCATTGCGATTCCACCATTTTGCTTCCCCATATTTCCATGCCACCCTATTTTTTCAAATAAAGATCATTAATTTCTCTCGAATTGAAATAAAAATGCACAAACATATATTATTACTAGCTATCAACACGCATGATCATCGAGAGGAAATTCCTATCCTTGAAATATATATTGAGTCCGGTAAATATTTTTTGTTTTCAAGTTTCATTGTTATTTTCTCACAAACTAGCTATTTGTTTCAAAACAGTCTGATATGAATTGAATATATTATCTTATCTCTCTTCTTATTTTATAATCAACATGTGAAATTTTTTATTTCAAGCGGAGCCTAATAAATAGATAAAAGATATGAAAAATACCAAGTGACAAATCAAATCCACGATGCTTGAGCTCTCTGGACTCTTGACACAAAGCACAAGCTTCACAAAAGAAGTGAACCATACAATCCCCACAAGGCTTCTCCGCTAAATTATATTGCTGCCTCATTTTAGTACGATTAAGGCAGGAATACATGCATCCACATCCAGTCAGCAAATCTAGTAGAAGATATAGACTTCCAGCTGTTGTACAAGCTGCAATTTACAAATATCAAAATTAATGTCGGAAAAATCTCAATATTTCTAAAGAAAAATACCATAACTTAGCAGTCGATTAATAATGAGTATTCTAATATATAACAAAGGTGACTTACAAGTAGATCCTTTTTCCACGATATCAGCAATTTGCCCAGCTGTGATACATGGGCACCAACATGTCATGCAGCCTGTGAAGAAGCAAACAGAGAATTTTGTTTAGGAACTAATTAAGTTAGAATTCTCATAAGTCCTTGTCACAAGTTATAGATAAAAGAACAAATTATAAAAAAGATTTATATTATAGTAAAAATAAAAAAAAAAATTGAAATTGGGCACGGTCGCCATCTTTCGCCACCTTAATTAGTTACGCCATAAAGTTGATTCATATGCTAATAAAACATTTAGAATGATAGTTAGAGAGTTGAACTTACAAATAGGGACATCGGAGAAGCAACCGAGGAGACCGGAGGACCAAAGCCCCGGTGTGGTGGTCTGATAAGATGGAGGTGGTGGCGCCGTTGGGATCCCCGTGGCCATTGGTGGTTGGCCATTATAAGTTGGTTTCTGAAAATCGTTTTGGTATGAAGGGTTCATGTTTTTCTTCCAAAAAAAAATATCAAAGTGAAAGAAATATTGTTAAGGTGTATATTGTGATGGGGATATTCATATTATGCTTTTTGGGAATTTATAGGCCGGTAAAGCGTGTGAAAGTCAATCTTTGAAATGTCTTTCAAAAATGGTCAATTGAATTATTCTCAGAAATCAGCTAGAAAAAATAAAATATTATCGTTACACTTTGTGTATGATTATGAATGCATGCATTCAAAGAACCTTTCAATTTTTGCATTCAGAGTGGTCGCAAGTTGCGACCCCTTATATATTTTAATTTAATTTTTTAATATAAATAGTGGTCCACAATGTGAAAGAAAAAATTAAGATGTTTTTGTAACTAAATTAGCAATATTACTCTCTTAAATATGGTTTGTATATCACTAATTTTATTTAATAGAGTAATATTGATAGTTTAATTAAAATAAAATCTTAATTTTTTCTTTCTTAATTTTCACAACATGTAATGAAAGTCTTGTATTTAGAAATGAAGGTAATAATTTTCTAGAGTTACAGTTACCAATAAACAAGAGAGATGTTAATTGTTTAGACTTGATGAAATAAATCAAATTACATAAGAGTATAATAAGAAAATACGACAATAGAGAGAGGGTATGTATAATTTGTTATTCAACTAGGTTCAAACGTGTTGTTAAAAATGGATTTGGGTGTAACTCACTCCCTCAAAAGCGCACTCTCACGAAGTAGATCTATCAAGCAGGGCTAACCCGGTCCGGTCCGCCCGGTTCGTCATGGATTACCCTAAAAACGGACCGGAGCGGATTTGGGACCCAAACTTTTTGCGACCAAGAAAATCCTAGTCCCATACCCAGTCCCACTAGTGGTCATGCAGGGTTAAACGAGCCGATTCATGGACCAAATAAAATTTAAAAAAATGGGCCTTATTTTTCGTGAGAGTAAAAAATGGGCCTTTCTCATAACTAAAATAATCCACACCACTGCATGGTTTTCTCCCGTCTTGGGTTGAAGCCCATTATAAATCGTCTAATCGGCCCAGGAGAAGATAAGAAACGAAGATTTTGCTTCTATTTAGCCAGAATCACCAAGAATTTGCTTCTATTTAGCATCTGATTTGTTGAAAAAAAAGAATATAAAGCTTAAAAATTGAGTTTTGTTGTTTATTTTTGAAAATATTTGTAAAACATATTGTAAAAATGAGAAGTAAAACTTTAAAAATTATATTTTTTATTATATTAATTTAAATGCGGGTTGGTCCTGGTCCGGTCCGGTCCGGTCCGCCTTGGTCCGTGGTCCAAACGGAGCGGGCTAAAATGACCCGCATTTAAACGGACCATGAATAGCTTGGTCCAAATCCGTCCAAAAAATGCGGACCGCGGACCGGTCCGCGGACTAGTGGTCCGTTTGACAGTGCTACTCACGAGGGTATTGCCCAATCATTATAAAGAACAAACTTGCTCACTAGTTAGTCGATGTGGAATTCTCAACACACCCCCTCACGGTCTAGGGCTGGACATCTGGACCGTGAACAATAATGAGCCCAACATCAAATTATGTGACTCATATACCATGTTAAAAATAGAATTGAGCCTACCTCAAAATATATGATTCTATAGTGAGAATTTGAATATCAATTTTCCTACTAACGGACTTTCATTAACGAAAAAATTATGTCATTTTGAAAGTTCAATTGAGGACCAATTCGATAATATCAAACACATTTATATAGTTTGATAATATAATACTCCGTAATTATCCAAACAAATTTTGAAAGTTCAACTGAGGACCAATTCGATAATATCAAGCTAAACACTTTTCTATAGTTCGATAATATAATACTCCGTAATTATCCAAACAAATTTTGAAAGTTCAACTGAGGACCAATTCGATAATATCAAGCTAAACACTTTTCTATAGTTCGATAATATAATACTCCGTAATTATCCAAACAAAGTAATGATATTTTTAGTGGAACGCATTTCTAGGGAAAGTTCCAAAGAAGAAATGAATCACCAATGCATATATATTCCGTAATCCGTTAGGGTTTTCCACGGCAAATAATCGTCTATATTCGTGTATTTTTGTGTCAAATAATTCACAATTTACCATTTATATATATAGTTAAGAGAAATATAATATGACTGAATTTTAAGTGATTGTGCACAAAAATAAGAATATACACGGTGCAGACGATTTTCACATGTTTTCCACTCATACGCATTGACCATTTTAATGTAAGAAAACTTCTTTTCTCCGTTTTTGGTAAATAATGTAACAAACATCCAGGTAGGATGATATATTATCTACAAGTTGCTACCCCAGTGGTTGGACCTAAGATGGATCTAGTAACTCTGATTTGGAGGACAAACATTATTAGGAATTGATCCACCAGCTAGGAAAAACTTCATAGTTGACAGCCTAAATTACGTAGTTGACGACTGTTAGAGACATTTTATCTACAAAGACAAAGTCGTAGATAGTTGGATCGATGGTGATTTTGGTTACAAATATAAAAATATCCGTTTTTGATCTGTCGCGAAATTCAACATAGCTAATTAGGTATGATTTATTCGATTAGCAACAGAGATATTGAAACAAGAAATTAGCTATGATATTCAAACACATGTTGATCCAACGTGACATTCAAAAAATATTTGAGAAATGTTAGGTGGTTAAGTTTTAGCTTTTTTTTTAAAAAGAAAATAATATCATTAATAGATATTAGGAACTACATGAGAGAGGTGGAATTCCAATGACCCTACCCTTTGAAATGATGCATCAAGCTTTAGAAAAAATTCCAGCTAACCAATGAGGCAGAACATTACAAGACTCACGGTCATAGAAAAAACTAAAGAATAGGTGCCCTATAGTACAAAATCCTATGACCGTATAACCAGACACTACTACTAAAAAAGCAAGAGCAAAACCAAGGTCACGCACAAACCAGAGGCCTTTCACAACTTTTAGAGTTCTTGCCTGCAAACTTTCAAAACACGTAAAATTAGGAGGGGAGATCAGCTGAACCGCGTAGAGTAGTTGGCCAGTGACCACGCCAGATACGAACAGTATGTCCGCTCACGATCCTCCATTCGAAACCATGTTGCAAAAAAACTCTATCTTGAAGGATGCTTCTCAAAATTTGATACAACAGACCCCATTGATTGCTAAAATGAAAACTTGAATTAAAACCTAATCTAAAACATGAATTAAAGCCTAGTACTAGTACTAGTAGTACCATAATATTAATCATGAAGTTTGCAAACGCATTTATTATGACAAAGAAAAAACTACCAGAAAAGTGAGTCATTTTGAGGCACTCTAGATTTTGAATTGTCCAGGGGTTGTTCAGTACCGGACAATTCCAGATCATGCAACTCATAGGCCTTGGCGGGGCCGACATGCGTCCTCCACCTTACCTTGATTAACGACAGGAGGCCCACGTATAAAAAAGTTCATGAAAAGTAAAAATTATAGGAAGAGTCCCCAGCAAATCCGAAATTGTATCATTGGTCTTATGTGGACCAAAAATTGTAAAAATAGCATAAAGGGTCCCCAAGAACTCCAAATTTACAGAATTAGTACATCTCTCCCTACCATCAACGTTGACTTGATTTTCAACATAGCAAAACCAAAATATTGGCCCAGACGTACGGCCCAGTAACCTCGCATGCCCGCCTGAGTTCGCCGCTTCCAAAATCCCCCAAAATCCGGCCTTCTTTTAGTCAGAAAAACCTCCCCGTACACCCCACCACAATCCATCAATGTATTCCTTTCATATTTTACAGAAACAACAACGCTCCCCACCCTTGGTTGTGCTCTCCGATCCTATTCACCTTTGGCTATTAGAGTAAAAACCGATGCCATCCCTTTCCAATTTTTTCAGAAATAAGAATGATTCTTGCAGTCCCCTACCCCCAGTTCCGATGCCCCAAAGTCATCAAAAATTGGCGATAATAGGGGAGAACAAATAAAACCGACGATATTGCTCATCGTCCGGTTAGAAAGCACACGCAGTAACACTACAAGAAAAATGCCTATTCGCTACGGAATTTAGCTATGGAATAATTTCCGTAGTTGATATTTCTAAATTAACTACAGAATAGCTACGGATAATTTTCGATAGCTATTCCGTAGCAATTCCGTAGAAAAGTTGGCGGATTTTTTTTGCGGGTTATCCGTTGCTACGGAATTACTACGGAAACGTGAATTTTATTTGCGGGAATATTGGCGCTAATTTTTTTTTTTTCGTTGGCTACGGAATATTCCGTAGCAAATGTATATTAACTTTTATTAATTATTTTTTGTGTATTATTCCGTAGCTATTCTCAGTAGCTACCTGCTATCTGCATTAGCTACGGATAATTTTCGATATTATATTTTATTTTTTTCCGTAGCCGAACCGTAGCGGGATATATTACCCAACAAAAAAAAATATTATCTAAAATATAGAAGAAATAAAAATCGCATGAATTATTTTTGCGGGTTAAACCTATTATCATTTGCTACGGAATTACTACGGAAACTTGAATTTTATTGGCGGGAATATTGGCGCTAAATTTTTTTTCGTTGGCTACGGAATATTCCATAGCAAATGTATATTAACTTTTATTAATTATTTTTGTGTATTATTCCGTAGCTACCTTTGCTACAGATTAGCTACGGATAAAAAAAACCCAAATTCCTTATCCCTTTATATCTCTACCCCGTATATCCCCAAATCCCTAACTCCGTATATCCCCAAATTTCAGCGAATGGCGAGCACCAACGGCGACTCCGCTTGTCCTTCTTCTCTGCTTTAGGTATCATTCGATTCCCTTTCCTTTACCTCAAGTTTCATTAAAAGTTTTAAATCTCTCTAAATTCTAGTCTAGGTAACATCAAGTTCATTCGATTTCGTCGACTCCGCTCGTGGTTCTTCTCTGCTTCAGGTATCCTTCGGTTCAGTAGATGGGTTTTCATGGCCATTAAGTTTAATGGTCTTTAGGAGCTAGTCTGGGGAATATTTAGGATTGGGGTATGGAATGGATTCAAGAGTTTCTTTATTTGTTTGATTTTATTTTTTTATTTTTGGTGCTTTGAGGATTCATAAATTTCAATTTCGAGGAGATTTTATGGAGTTTGTAGCTGATTCAGAGGAAATATTTTTTTGTTTTGTTTGGTGATCGTTTCCATTTTGTTCATAATGGATTTGTGTGTTTGAATGTTTTTATAAGCATGATCTTTATTTAAATGTTTAGATTTTACCTTTTTGTTGCATTTTGCAGCATGTTTATGCAATTTTCAGCATGTATCTGCAATTTTCAGCACGTATTTCTGCTTGTTTCAGTTTGATTATAGCATATTTCTGCCTGTTTCTGCAATTTTCTGCCTGTTCTGACTGTTTCAGCTTGATTATAGCATATTTCTGCAATATTTCAGCCTGTTTATGCAATTTTCAGCATGTATTTATGCCTGTTTCTGTCTGTTTCAGCTTGATTATAGCGTATTTCTGCCTGTTTCTGCATTTTTTTGTTTGTTTCTGACTGTTTCAGCTTGATTATAGCATATTTCAGCCTGTTTCTGCAATTTTCTACCTGTTTATGACTGTTTCAGCTTGATTATAGCATTTTTCAGCTCATTTCTGGTATTTTTCAGCATGTTTTTGACATTTTTTTATTCATTTTCAGCAGGTTTCTACAAGTAACTAACAACTAGTATTGATGTAACTAACAACCCTTTGTTTTATTTATGTTGGATTTTAGGAATTCCCAAAAAAAACACATGCACGTCGTAAGTCCAATTTGCACACGCCAGAGTACCGAACCCCACCATCAGATTCCCGACCATTAGCACCGTCTCCTCAATTGAGAAGAAGATCAAGGGAAAGTTTGACAAAAAGTTGAAGAAGATCATAGAGATGCAAATGCTAAAAAATACACTATGTTTTTTACTTGGATTGTTTTAAGTTTGTTGCTTGGATTGTTTTAAGTTTGTCATTTGGATTGTTTTAAGTTTTTAGCTTGAACACTTTGATTGTATTAGGCTTTTGGCTTGGATTGTGTTAAGCTTTTTGTTTGGATTGTATTAAGTATATGACTTGGATTGTGCTTAAGTTTTTTGGCTTGATTTGTTAGCTTATGGCATATTATTTAGTTGGCTTGGTTTGTTAGCTTAAGGTAGATTGTGCATATAAATTGTTTGGTAGCATTTTTGTTTTGGTAGGTAGCTAGTAGCATATATAAATTTTATGGTAAAAAAATTATCTAATAGCTACAGATTAGCTACGGAAATAATTTTATTTTATATTATTTAAATGAATATTTCTGTAGCTAATCTGTAGTTAAATTAAAAAATTTCCGTAGCAAATCTGTCGTTACTATACCCATTTTAAGTGACCCGTGTGAAAGTTAACTATGGAATTTCCGTAGCTACTTAGCTACGGATTAATATTCCGTAGTTAATTTAATTTAGCGACGCGAATAACGCTACGATTTGTTTTCGTAGTAATTCCGTAGCTAATGGTGTATTAGCTATGGTTTTGCTACGGAATCGACCGTAGCGAATAGGCGTTTTTCTTGTAGTGTAACGGCTGAGAGAACTCTAGAATTCTAGGGAGATATTCCGACTTAGTCGGAGCCTCATCAGAGGCGGTATGTGTTTCCGACATAGTCGGGGATTCAGTGAGAAAAAAGCTCTCGCTTGACTTTTAAATATCTAGTTTTTTCTATGGTTAAGTTTTAGCTAATTAATTAGTTAAAATTGGTGTGAATAATAAAAAATTGAAAATCCCTTCCGCCAAGTGTATAGTATTTAATTTTAATTTTTTATCCAATTTTAACTAATTTTTTTTAGGCAAAAATATATTACGCAATAAATTTAAGATAAGTTATATGAATGTGAATCAAACATAACATGAAGTGATTTTCATATAGCATTCATAGTCTTTTAATCACTAGTTTCAAGTCCAGACAAAATTCTTAATCCCATTTCCAAAAACAAAAGTAAACAAATTTAAATAGTTCCTTACAACATCGATCATGAAAGGCTAACAAAACCTAAACGCAAATTACACATCCCATGTTGTAGATGATGATCCATTTACGTTCTTTTCAATATTCTGACCTCATTTGCATTAGCTTTAAAATAACTGGCAAGAGCAGCAAAATCCTTTCCCATCATATACTCGGTATGCCGAACTGAATTGTTTCATTCATCTTGAAGGGTTCGTTTATACTGGTTTTCGGCCATGAATTCAACAATATCCATAGGTATATCTTCTAAATCTTGGGCCATTTCAGGATTATTGATTTCCTTCAGAAAGAGTTCAACTTCAGAAGCTTTCTTCATTTTGTTACCTAGTACTAACAAAGTACTGGCAGCATTTTCACTCAAATTATCTTCAATCTCTTGACGACAGTTTTCACAATTCCACCATTTAAATTTCTTAACATGTAAAGGAGGAAGTTGGTCCTCAATCTTACTGCATGATCCAAAAAGCATGCAAGCATTTGGATTCTTTTTCCTCATTTCTGCAACATATCCACTGCAGACATAATCAAATGTATAAAAAAGAAAAATACTAGTGTGATGTATAATGATAATAACAAAAATTTAAGCATATATTTATTAAGAGTGTATATATACTTGTATTGGCATTGTCCGAATTTTCTAATACATTATTTAATACGATAATAAAATTATCACACATGAAGCAATGTTATTGATGTATTACGTACTATATAGTATACTAAAAATTCTAGAGTACGCTAATGTTGCAATCAATAGGAACTAGAACTATAAATTATAAATCAAGTCAAATATAAAGAAAGAGAGATTATTTGCAGTGTACATCCTAAAAATTCAAAATGTTTCTAGTTAATGTAAGAAAGACTTGCATCCTGAAAACAATGGTTAGGAAAGACTTACCGAATTGAAAAGTTATGGTTGCAACTTCCCATTTCATTCTTCTCCTTAGGATAATTCAAATTAATGTAAGTTGAGCTAATTGGTATAATAGCAGATCCAGTATATTTTGGTGCGATATTATCTTTTATCGATTTGTCATCCGTCTTCATAGTGAAAACACAATAGAACACTGCAATAGATGGTAATTTCTTATTAATACACTTGAATTGAGCCCCATAAAGAAAATAAAACGTTAGATAGAAAGAAATCTGAAACTATGTTATGTAACATCCCCAATTATAAAGTACCAACTGTGTTCAAAACTCTAAAATACCAATTTAAAACCCAAATATATATATGACCTACCCACTCAAATCCAAATTGAACAGCAAAAAAATCGTAACAACTTAAAATCAAGTAGGGTCTTTGTTTTTTCTCTTTTTTGGGGGAGGAAATAATAAAATTTAACCATTTAGAATTCAAGGGAAAATATAAGATAGTATATTAAAATAAATTAAGAAAACAATCACATCACAATGATTATAACACCAAATTGGGCAAAAAATAATTGACAAGCTTACAAATTTATTAGACACTTTTTTTTTTTGCTAAGTAAAATTTATTAGACACTTCAACATATAGAAATCTATATAGTTTTGATAATGACATATCAAAACTAAAGGTAAAAGGGGAAATAAAGTAAAAACAAGAAATCAAACATGAAATAAATCGAAATTCAACTCCGTATTATATTAAATTTGAAATGGAAGATTTAGGTCATGCCATTTGTCAATCTTTGGTTTTACGCCAAATTAGAATGCAACACGTGTCACATTGGTCATTCAATAAGCTCATCAACCCGTTAACTAATATTAATGGATTAACTTACGATTATAGTTATTCTGAAATATAAATCTATAATTCAATATACATAAATATAAGTTAAAATCTAATAATTTCAACTATTTGCTAAGCCTTAATTAGTTTACATACATTCAATGAGATTAGAAGATGAACTATTATTTATAACCACTATATCTATAATTTTAAACATAATCTATAGAAATCTACTTTCTAATTAAGATATAACCATAGATTATACCAAAAACTCGTCCTCGGTGGAAGTTGAACAGTTTTACGGCTTCACAAAAAGTTTTCCCAACAAGCCAATCGGAATGACTCCGAGAACTCAAGGGGATTCTGGTTGTAGAGAAGGACGGGGAAAAGAAAAATGAGAGAGATATGGATATTTGTTGAAGCGGATGGAGAAAATAATAGCTAGCGAAGTAGATCTGTGGGGGGAGGGATTGATGGTGGCTTGAAAAATAAAGGGTGGTAGAGAAAGAGGATGTAGAGAAAGGGAATTGTGAAATGGATGGCAACGATGGGAAAAGTTGTGGCAAAGAGAGTAGGATGGAAGAAAAATGAGATAGGGAAAGTGGATCTGGCGGCAAATGGTGTAAAAGGAAAAAATAAAGAGGGTGGAGACGAGATAGTAAAAAAAAAGAAGAAATGGGAGAATTGGGCGGAGGTGGCAGCGACGAGGCGAAGAGAAAGCAGAAAAGAGGAAGAAACGACGACAGGAGAAGTCAATGAAGAATTACAAAGATATCAAGAAATTGTGATGAAAAGGAAAGAAGAAGATGAATAAGGCGACGACAGCGCTAGGAGGTGGCGACTAGGTTTAAAGCAGAAGAAGGAGAGGAGGCAGCGGCGCAAAAGACTGAAGGAGAAAAGGAAGATGTTAGGGTTTGGTTTGTATTGGTTTTTCCATTGAGTATTAATATGTGGGAGTTATTAGGTGATATTTTTTTTATATATATATAAAAAAAAATCACGGGCATTAAATTTACAGTTAATTTGTATGATTGTTTCCCACATTTTTTATGAATTTAATACAAAAAAAGAAAGAAAGAATGGAAAAAGATTGCACTTCACATTTAGCTTCTTATACTCCCTTCACGATTATTTTATAAATAAAAAGATAAAACATAACTTAATAAATACAATAAAAACCTAACACTTCAAAAATGCTAACTTATAAGTCTATTAATTAAGGGTTTTCATTTGTAGAATAAGGGGGAGAAGAGTTAAGAAACTAAATGTAGAGTGTGATATTATTACCAAAAAGAAAAAGAAGAATACATAATTGAGCTTAAGAGTCGCCAATTCTCTTATTTTAAAGCCTAGCATTTCCTAGAGGTTGTCACGCCCTATACTCACACTTTGTTCCCACACACCCGTCTGTTTAGCACGCTCAGATACAATATATAATGCATGTCAAGCTCCACGTTCGTTGTCAGACAAAAAATCGTATGTCCCCATGTATGTCTATATTTCTGTACCCAACCACTCACAATTCACCATGTGTATATGTAATTGAAAGAAATGTCCACATGACGAATTCTGAGTGGTGGGTACCTGTATAGGCGATTTCCAGCGTATTTTGTCACCATATATGTTATGCCAAAATAGATATCCCGAGTTGATTATAGATATTTAGACTCATCTTATACAGGGACGAAGCCAGGAGTTTGGTGTTGGGGGGGCGAAACTGATAAAATTCTTGGGGGCAATAAAAAAGGCAAAAAAAAATTCTTTGGGGGGCAAAAACTGATAAATTTTTTCAAATTTTTCCAAAATACACACAAAATTTCGATAAATAGTAGTATTTGTAAAAATCTCAGGGGGCGTCGGTCCCCCCCCCCCCCCCTGTCTTCGCCCCTGATCTTATATACCAGTCAATCTTCTCATACGTATCTCTCAATAAGATGGGACTCACAAAATCCTCTTATTTGCATTTAAATCCTAGGAATTTCTCTTCATAATTGATTTTGGTTCTCAATTATTTTCTACGATCTAAAGACCTCAACCTTACAATCAAACATCTTTAAGAACATATCCTAACTTGTGGAAGGGTTTCACAGTAAGTTGTTAAGAATAAAAGACAGTATATGCAAGCTGGAATTGATCAAGGATGACAAAGCAAGAGAGGAAAGAGTAAAGCTGCTGAAGAAGGAGCAGGCAACACAAAGCATGAAATATAAGGACTCGAATTGTAAATATTTACACAACAGATTAGTTAACTAGTTAGTTAGATTAGTTAGCTGATTAGTTAATATTGTTATTTATAGATATGTCAGTTGGCATTTTAGGCGGTTATCTTTCCTTCACTAGTGTATAAATATCTTGTATCTCTAACTTCTTCATTAATGAAAAATCTCCAGAAAATTCCCAAAACCTTGTTCTTTCTCTGTTCCTATTTCTTCTCAGTTCTTTAAATTCTACATGGTATCAGAGCAATAATTGCTCAAATTCTGCGCATTGATTCTTCGATTAGATACAAATCGAAGATTCTTTTGAAGATTCTCTTTCTTCTGATTGATTCAGTTCTTGATTTTGTTATAATTCTCAAATTCATTGAGATTTTAGGGTTTTCATCTTCTTATTTCTCAAAATTTTCAAATAGGTTTCCTATATCTGTTGATTTCTTGATTAATCGACAATGTCTGCATCAATCAATTCAGAGATCACACCTCTGCATCCTTTTTATATCCATCCTACTGAGAATTCTGCTCTTGTGTTGGTTACCAGTCCTTTAACTGGACCAAACTATCAGGATTGGAGAAGAAAGATGAGGCGTGCTCTGATTATTAAAAACAAACTGTGTTTCATAGAGCAATGTGAAGGAGCAGTCATGCCACGAAAGGATGATTCTCTGTTTGGAATATGGCAACAAGCAGATCAGACTGTCTTGACTTGGATCACAAATACTCTGGCCAAGTCAATTGCACAGTCAGTCATGTGGTTGAATTCATCTCTTGCAGTTTGGCAAAATTTGGAAAAGAGGTACTCAAAAACACATGCCTATAAACTATCAAATTTGTTGGAGGAATTTCATGCTTTGAAACAAGGAACAATGAGTGTAGATGAGTATTATTCTAACCTGAAAATGCTATGGGATGATTTCTTAGTTCTTAGGCCTATACCTGTTTGTAGTTATGGAGGATGCACATGTAATGCTTTAGGAACTATTCAAGAATACTATGAAAATGATTATATCATTAGATTCTTGAAAGGACTAAATGCTCAGTTTGCAGATGTTAGGTCTAAGGTTTTGATGAAGAAGAAATTACCTGCTATAGATGATGTGTTGAATATGACTACTGAACATGAAAATCAAGTAATGTATTCTGCAACACAGAATGAGATACAAGTTATGTCTTATGGAAAAATGGAGAATTATGATTCAGTTGGATACAATGAACAACATGATATTGCAGGATCCATTAATGCTGTTGGCAATAACAATAATTTTAAGAAAGGAAATTTTGGAAAGAAGACATTGCATTGCACATTTTGTGATAGGGATGGTCATACTATAGAAAGGTGCTATAAAAAGCATGGGTTTCCCCCTGGACATAAACTGTACAAAAGTAATTCACAGGCTAATACTTGGGCTAGAGGTAACACTGGTAGTTTTGGAGGAATGAATACTAGTGTTGGTATTACTGGAGGATTTGGAACTTCTAGTGGCAACAATGCAGGAAGCCATAGAAGTGTCAATCATTTTTCTGGTACTTCTTTAAAGCCTTTAATGGCTGCTAAACATGACTCAAGTTTGATGGGAGATCAGTATGGAAAGGGAGGACCTACTCACAGCTCAGTAGGTTTTACTCTTGAGCAGCAGCAACAGTTAATACAGTTGATCAAAAGTGTCAATATGGAAACCTCTCAAGGAAAACAGGAAGGTGGTTCTGAGCAGTCACAGCAACATATGGTAAATGCCAACTTTGGCACTTTCAATGCACCAACAGGTAATGTTCCTTTTTCAAAAGAAAGAACATGGATTTTAGATTCAGGAGCTACTGACCATGTGGTGTGTACCATTGATGGAAATGATAGTTTTATGCTTGTGACTAACATGTTTGTGAAATTACCTAACTATCATTCAATTCCTGTGACACATGTAGGGACCATTTCACTTTATGCTTCTCTTACTCTAAAAAATGTGCTTTATGTTCCTTTTTTTCACTTGAATATTATTTCTGTGTCTAAATTCACTAAGCAAAACAATTGTTATGTGCTTTGTGCTTCTGATTGGTGTGAAATCCAGGCCCTACCTTCCTTGAGGAAGATTGGGAAAGCTGATTGCTGGAATGACTTGTATTTTCTGCATACAAGTCAACTTGTTGATCCTATTCTCCTTTCTGCCAGCATCAACACTACTGTTTCTTCTTCTGATATACAGTCTTCTAGTTCTAAATCTGTAAATGCCAAAGAAGTAAATAAATTGATATGGCATTATAGACTTGGACATCTGTCTTTTCCCAAGCTCAAATGTATAAAGCAGATTGATAGTTCTGCATTTTCTTGTAATAAACTTTGTCATTGCAGTATATGTCCTTTAGCTAAACAGCATAAGAAAAGTTTTCCCCTTAGCACTTCTATTGCTTCCTCTCCTTTTGACTTAATACATGTGGACATTTGGGGACCATACAAAGAAGCTACTATCCATGGACAAAAGTATTTTTTGACTATTGTGGATGACTTCTCTAGGTATACTTGGACCTACTTATTAAAACACAAATCAGATGCTACATCCACATTGCAAGCCTTCTGTGTTTTCATTTCTACCCAATTCACCAAAACTATCAAAGTCATTAGAACAGATAATGGTCCAGAATTCCTAATGACTAAATTTTACACAGAAAAAGGCATATTGCACCAAACTTCTTGTGTTGCTACACCTGAGCAAAATGGGATAGTTGAAAGAAAACATCAACACATCCTAAACATTGCTAGAGCTTTAAAATTCCAGTCACATATTCCTTTATCTTTTTGGGGATATTGTATTAAACATTCTACCAGTTTAATCAACTATACTCCTTCTCCTATTCTTAAAAATCTAAGTCCATATGAAAAATTATATGGCAAACCTCCTTCTTATAGTAGTTTAAGAGTGTTTGGTTGCCTTAGTTATGCTTGTACTCTTGAGAGTGGGAGAGGTAAGTTTGATCCAAGGGGAAAGAAAGCTGTTTACTTGGGACATTCTGCAACTTCTAAAGGTTTTATTCTTCTTGACTTTGAGACACATCAGATTTTTGTGTCCAGAAATGTCTTGTTCATAGAACATGTTTTTCCTTTTCTTGATTTACCTCTTTCATCTAATAATGAACCTGTTGATAGTTCTCCATCTACTTATGACACTTCACAGGACACTTATTACTATTCTTCTCAAACTTCTAATGTCAGTCCTAGTACTTTTACATCTCCTAACATTCCTGAGACCATGGATACTCCTACTGTCACTTTTGATAATACTTCTATCAGCAGTAGTATTCCTCCACTTCCTTCTACTGATCTTGTTTCTTCTAATGTTAGGAGATCTACTAGGACATCTAAGGTCCCTGCACATCTACATGATTATCACTGTCCCACCATTAAGACTACTTCTCCTCATTCCATAAATCAAGTACTGTCATATGATAAATTGAATGAAAGTCATAGGTATTTCATTTTGCATTTAGATACAGTGCAGGAACCTGTTAATTTTCAGCAAGCAGTACAACACCAAGCATGGAGGGAAGCAATGCAGTCTGAGATTGAAGCTCTTGAAGCAAATTGTACTTGGGAGTTGACTGACTTGCCTATGGGGAAGCTGCCTATTGGTTCTAAGTGGGTATACAAGGTAAAATTCTATCCTGATGGCACTATTGAAAGATATAAAGCTAGATTAGTTGCCAAGGGTTACACTCAGCAAGAGGGTGTTGATTTTCTAGATACCTTTTCACCAGTAGCTAAAATGACAACTATAATGACTCTTATAGCTTTAGCATATGCAAAATGTTGGTTTTTGCATCAACTTGACATAAATAATGCTTTTCTTCATGGTGACTTGCATGAGGAAATTTATATGTCTTTACCTCAAGGATATAAAACTAATAATCCCAATTTAGTGTGCAAATTGAAGAAGTCTATATATGGTTTAAAACAAGCTAGCAGAGAATGGAATGCTAAACTCACAAAGGCTTTGCTAATCTTAGGTTTCAAGCAGTCATGGTTTGATTACAGTCTGTTCATAAAGGTGTCTGGAAATTCTTTTATTGCTTTGTTAGTGTATGTTGATGACATGATCTTGGCTAGCAATTGCTTAGATGAAATTGACAGTGTAAAGAAGTTCTTGAATGATCATTTTAAGATAAAAGATCTAGGCATACTGAAATATTTCTTAGGCATAGAATTGGCCAGAAATAAGGAAGGGATTACACTTTGCCAAAGAAAGTATGTATTGGACTTATTAAAGGAAGAAGGTTATCTCTTGAATGCAAAACAGTTTGCACTCCTATGGATTCTAAAGTCAAGTATGCACATGAAGATTCTGATCCTTTTCTGAATGTGACACAATACAGAAGAATAATAGGAAAATTGTTATATCTTACTGTTACTAGACCTGATTTATCATATAGTGTACAACAGTTGAGTCAATTTCTTGACAAACCAACTGTTTTACACCAAATGGCAGTACATAGGATATTGAGGTTTCTCAAAGGAACACCAGGTTTGGGATTGTTCTTTCCTACAGATTGCAACTTGGAGTTAAGAGGATACACAGATTCAGATTGGGCTGGTTGTATTGAAACCAGAAAATCAGTTACAGGTTATTGTATTTTCTTGGGGAATTCACTGATTTCTTGGAAGTCTAAGAAGCAACAAACAGTCTCAAGAAGTTCTGCTGAGGCAGAATATAGAGCCATGGCAATGACCACTTGTGAGATTCAATGGTTAGTATATTTGTTGGAAGATTTGGGCTTAAAACAATGTAAACCTGTTCCTTTTTTCTGTGATAATACAAGTGCTGTATACATAGCAGAAAATCCTGTCTTCCATGAGAGGACAAAGCATTTGGAAATAGATTGTCATATTGTTAGAGAGAAACTACAAGCTGGAGTATTGAAGCCAATGCCTATATCAACACACTTTCAGCTTGCAGACTTGTTT
Source organism: Vinca minor (assembly GCA_026122235.1). Classification (NCBI taxonomy): domain Eukaryota; kingdom Viridiplantae; phylum Streptophyta; class Magnoliopsida; order Gentianales; family Apocynaceae; genus Vinca; species Vinca minor. The sequence goes on from JAOCZM010000142.1 coordinate 306,402, forward strand.
ACTAAACCATTGTCAACTGACAGGTTCAGATTTCTTGTTGAAAAATTAGGGCTCTTTAACTTGTATGAAGTTCCAGCTTGTGGGAGGATGTTAAGAATAAAAGACAGTATATGCAAGCTAGAATTGATCAAGGATGACAAAGCAAGAGAGGAAAGAGTAAAGCTGCTGAAGAAGGAGCAGGCAACACAGCATGAAATATAAGGACTCGAATTGTAAATATTTACACAACAGATTAGTTAACTAGTTAGTTAGATTAGTTAGCTGATTAGTTAATATTGTTATTTATAGATATGCCAGTTGGCATTTTAGGCGGTTATCTTTCCTTCACTAGTGTATAAATATCTTGTATCCCTAACTTCTTCATTAATGAAGAATCTCCAGAAAATTCCCAAAACCTTGTTCTTTCTCTGTTCCTATTTCTTCTCAGTTCTTTAAATTCTACATAAGTCACTAAAATAAATTAAGCAAAAGAATTATCGCAGCCAATGAGAGTTTAATCAGAGGCAGCAATATCTTTTGAGCAATATCTTAAATGTAAATTTGCACAGAAGAATTTTTCCGTGTTTTTACATCTGGAAATGAGAAAAAAAAAAGAGTAGCTCGTGTTTATTTACATTTATTAAATATTACTAAATTACGTCGCAATAATTTTGTATATATATGAAATATTTTCATCAAGACTCCTGAAAGAGTTCGATTCTCATAATTAGTGGCAGGTCTAATGGGACGGGGTGGCGACCGCCCCACGAAAATTATTTAAAAATGCTATATTTTTTATAGAAAAATTTCACCATTTTTTTAGGAATTTTAAAAAAATATTCATTTCGCCCTTAATATTTTTTTTTAAAAAAAAAGTCTATTAATATTGTTCCGTATTGTATAAGTTCTGAATCCGCCATAAGGAATAATGACAAATATTGAGTTGCATGTTCCTTCCTGAGAGAAAACAAAAATTAGGTAATGGCAGTATTTGCATGGAAAACCAAGTGTAGCACTGAACCAAAATGTAGCCACACCTCACTCTCCCATCTCTTGATCCTCCACGTTTTGGCCATGCTCACAGGCCAAACTGTGCTCTTCCACATATCCAAGAGTTCTGTGTTGGTAACGATCGAGATGTACGCCAATGAGACATTAGTCTAGTGATCAAATCATGCACTTTAATATATTCAAGAGCAGTGACGGATGCAGACTTTATAGACAGGGTACAATTAAGATTGACAAAATAAATTTATGATCCCTTTACACACTTAAATTTGTTAAAATTTTAACCAAAATAATTAAGATATAAGTGGTGTTATTTTTATATTTCACGAACCACAAAATCTAATTTTAAATCGAAAATTGACTCAAAATGAGTAATTAAAAAATGCTCACGGGACAGGGTGTTACAAAAATAAAGCTAAAACTATAATAGATTTTTTTTTTTGGAAAGGCTGATGGGGCAAGTAGGTCCGCAGTGTTCAAGAGTTGTGTTAGTAATGATCGAATTGGGTTGAAATATGCAGTTCCACATCAAGTGCTTAACAAGGACGAATCTAGGAATTATCTGTTGGGGACCGAAAAATTGCAACAGTATGCATAACTACATATAAAAAATGCAAAAAATAAATAAATATTGGGGGCAAACTTTATCAAATATTCTGAACTACATATAAAATTTATTATATCTAGTAGTATTTTTAAAAATTTCGGGGGGCGACTGCCACCCCTAGAATCGTCCCGAGTGCCTAAGAAATGTCCAAATCACTTATAAGATCATAGGTTAACATCACTCATTGTCAATTACTTTTGAGAAGACATGGAGGCCCTTAGGCGGAATTTGTGGACTCATAATGTCCAAGTGAGCTATAATTGTCCACGCACGACTCAAGTAGGGAAACGAGTTTTGAAACGATCCCCACACTTCCCAAGAAGGACGACGACCTTGAATTGACTTCCGCCTCGATGTGAGAGACGAAACTTGACCCTCTCTCCACCAAAATAATTTTCCTCAGTTTCTCTTTGGTTTGTCTCAAACTAATCATCTATCTTTCTAAATAAAGTATATGTTCATGTTATTTTAACCTCTCTTTTAATTTTAGCCACCTATCCAATACTCAGAGTTAATTATATTTATTAGTTTTCAATAGAGCTTTAAGAGGTAGTTAACTTTTTTAATTAAGCGTATTTTAGATTTTTTATCATGTTTCAGTATACATTTACCAAAACGTTACTTCCCGTGTATTTTTCAAAGATTAAAATTAGTTTAAGATAGATATCATATTTTAAAATATTTTCTTAGGAAAAAATTTATTTTTCTTAAGAATAAAATAATCTCAATGTCTTGGGGACAGACGTCACCTCACTAGATCCGCCCTTACAAATAACCCACAAACTCAATATCTTAAAAACCACAATGTACCAAAACAAAATTTCAATGGCGAGGCAGAGAGCCATCGCGGTGGTTGTGGTAGCCCTCTTAACACTAGCGGCGGTGGCGGTGGCGGAGACGGTGGCAGAGGGGTTGATTTGGATTTATGAAGTAGAAGAAAATGAAGGGTTAGCTGAATGCATGCAGCAGATTCAAAGGCGAATGCCGCAGTTGACACACTGCCCACAATTCTTGTCTAGGATGTTCTCAATACAGGCTCCTATGCATCTCTTTGAATGTTGTCTTGGATTAAGGAATATCAATCAACCTTCCTGCCGTTGCATGGCTATTCAAGAGGCGGTTACACAGCAACAGCCGACGGAGGGTGGTCAGGAGCAGATGATGCAGAGGGCTAAGTACCTTCCTCAGGCCTGTGGCTTATATGGAACCCAATGCTAAATATATATATATATATATAATATTTCATGGAATTAATGTTGTTTAGAAAATAAAAGTTCTAGTACTATCCCAGAGGAAAAATGTTTCTGTTCTGAATGAAAGAACCCTTGATTCTGCATTTATGGGAGAAAAATATGGATGTTATCTCTAGATCTAGTTCAATCAAGTGTTAAATTTTCAATATCGTGCGAATGTTTTTGAGATAAAATAACTTTATTAATATCAGCATAGTGTTTAGGATTTACCTCTCACAAGGGCAAAGACAGAAGGGTAACGACCGCCTCAAAATTTTATAACTTGTACTACTTTCCTTGTAAATTTTTAAAATTTTCAAAATATTACCAAGAAAATTACCTTTCACTCCAAAAAAATTAGGGTAACGACCGCCTCAAAATTTTAAAACTTGTACTACTTTCCTTGTAAATTTTTAAAATTTTCAAAATATTACCAAGAAAATTACCTTTCACTCCAAAAAAATTATAAAAAATTATCCTTCGGCCCTCTCCCCCAACTAGAACTTTTCTGGCTTCGCCCTTTCCATCAACACCTTAATCAAAATCGTGTTGAAGAGATATATACATATATTAGTTGAAAATTTCAGAAAAATCCCCTCACAAATATGCCTAGTCCTTACATGAAGATCTAAGAAAGTTACGAAATTATATATTGTTGTAAGTGAGACGTGAGGCTAAAATTATTGGATCCGATCCATGCCCCAACTTTCCATTCTCTTGATCTTTCAGCTTTTGTTTGATTCGATAGATGCAAGGACGGTCAGGAGAGAATCGATATCCAATTCGATTTTCAAAACATAGGCAATAATATGTTTTAACATTTTTTTTTCTTAACATTGGTTGTTGCCAAAAGCGATGGCCATATACCATTAAATTGTTTAGTCAGAAAAGACAATATTCAATTAGTTAATGAGTTCGAAATGACCTCTTCCACATAACGAAAGTAGAGAAGAAGACAAATAATGAGAAGATGATATTTTTAGAAAGGAATTTGAGCATTATGTTGAAATACAAAAAAAAATATTAAAATCTAAAGACATATAGATCCCACTAACATTTCGATTTAACAACTAACATTCTTGTAGATGGAGATACTCTTGTGAGGTCACAGGTTCGCCTGACCATATACTGCACATCTTGTGATTTATATTTTTCACAAGGACTCAGGAAAGGGTTGTGGGATGCCCATGATAGAGCTTTAAAAAAAAATATATATATATATATATATATATAATTTATTTCCAAATAATGAAATAAAGAGGCTGCAAAGGTGCCAATTTCTTTTTCCATTGATTGAGAAATGGTAGAATTAGTTAGGAGTGTGAATAATAAATAGAGAGTTGCCACTATACACTGAATAAAATAATAATTTAAGGGATGAGCCGAAAAGTAGGCCAGTAAGCCCACTAATGGTGCATTAATTTAAACTCCTGAAAGTCAGGGAATGGACCCACCAACCAATGCTCCAATCAAAGGTTTTGGGTTTGGGTTTGGACCCAGCTTTACAGCCTATTAAAGGTATGTATCCTTAGTGGATAACGATGCCCATGTAAGACTTTCTTAATGGCTTATTCCCAAGAATATAGTCCACCTCTTAGGCCCAGAAAAAGAATACACTCAAAAAGAATTCATGTGATTTAAATGTTATTTTGATTGGTACTAAAATTTAAGTTTTCTTCGAATAAGAATACAATTAAAATTTCACATTGAAATTTTAACTAAATTTCAAAATAAGACATTCAGCTTCGGAGATTTTAATAAGGCAAATTGGATATTTAAATTCAGGAAATATCTATTATAAAACAATTATTAAAATATTAATTGGCAATTCAATTGCTAATCGATAATCAGATAAATGACAATTACGATATTCATAAAAAGAAAATTATTAATTGTTAAGTAATCGAATCGAAATTGATGGTCAATCAGATATACATATAGTTGCCATTTTGTGAAAATTAGTTCATGAGTCTCTATATCCTCTCAAAATTAATTGGAAATGAGAGGTGTTAGCTCATTAGTTTATAAGTGACTTGAATCTTCATTAGACAAGTATTGTGAAACTTTATATTTCAATGCTCATCACATCGAAATGGGATAAATTTAATACCACTCTCACTTCGAGGTGCGAGTCAATTCAAGATCAACCCTTTCTTGGGACACTTAATGACAATTCAAGGCCCATTACCCGTTTGACCCTTAGGCGGATGTAAACTCTAAATATCTCAGTGTGACCCTAGTAACTATCACCGCGAGACCCAAGAATGATGCACACCTTGAATTGACTCCCAACTCCAAGTGATGTGAATGTTGAATTTATCACATCTCAGTGTGAGGGGAAGTATTGAATTATAAACTCACAAAACACATGTCTAAGCAAAATACAAATCACTTATAAATTTCGCCCCTCTTTTATTATCATTTTTTTTGGTTTTTATGGATTTACTCATTTGGAATGTTAGAGGAATTGGTAATGATGAATCAATAGCCCGTGTTAAACAGTTAAAACGGGACTATAGGTTGCCTTTTATTGCATTACTTGAACCAATGCTTAAACTGGTGGATTTGTCAATGACTGCTTCTCGTTTGGGGTTTGATCGTTACTATAGTAATTGCACGAGTAAAATCTGGCTCTTTTGGGATGGCTCAGTTGATTTGAATGTGGTAGGAGATCACGAACAAGTAATTCACGTTAAATTTAATAATTTTTCTGGCACTCCTGTTTTTGGTTCGTTTGTTTATGCCCGTTGCCAGTATACAGAGCGCCGGGTCCTTTGGGATGGATTGATAAACTTTGCAGGAACACTGAATGAACCATGGATGGTGGGGGGCGATTTTAATGTGGTGTCGAGACAATCTGAGAGTTTTGGTTCAATACCAGCAGCTCTTCCTATGCTAGAATTCAATGAAACTATTCATGATTGTGGATTACAAGATGGGGTTTTTTTGGGCAGCCCTTTCACATGGAGTAGGAGTTCACGTCCTCCGTTGCTACGCTGACTCGATAGAATTCTCATCAGCACAAAATGGAATGAACAGTTTTCATCAACAACAGTCGATCATCTACCTCGTTCTTTTTCGGATCATTGCCCTTTAAAAGTCACTGTCCGGCTTACGCAACCCAACAAAGGGGCAACTTTCCGCTTTCAACAAATGTGGACTCGCCATTCTTCTTTTTTGGAAGTAGTAGCAACGAATTAGGAAGGTCATTCGGAAGGAAACGGAATGGAAGTCTTGATGAGCAAGTTGCACCGTTTAAAGAGAATATTACAACAATGGAATAAGGAGGTTTTTGGAAATGTTACTGCCTTAAACAAGCCGAGAGCATGATTCGGCAAGCAGAAATATGTTATGACGTGTCTCCTACCAATGAGCATAAAACTGCTCTCGGTTTGGCACAAGCAGACTATGCAGAGGCATTGCTTATGGATGAGTTGTTTTGGAAGCAAAGATCACGAGTCAAGTGGCTAAAAGAAGGGAATTCTAACACAAAATATTTCCATGCAATATGTGCGAACAAAAGGAAACGTCTGTATGTATCCCGCATTCGGGATGACACGGGTACAGAATTGGAGGATCAAGAAGCTATTGGTCGAGCAGGGGCTTCTTTTTTTGATAATTTTTTTACTACAGATGGCGGATTGGGGGAAGATGATGAATTAATGGCTAATATACCAAGACTTGTTATTGATGCTGATTGTGAAATGTTAAGCGAGCTGCCAGAAATGATGGAGGTCCGCCGAGCAGTTTTCTCCTTAGATAAAGATAGCGCATCGGGCCCGGATGGATTCTCGGGTGCTTTTTTCCAAGCATGTTGAGGAATTGTGGGTCAAGATGTTGTAAATTCGGTTCGGGATTTCTGGGCAGGTCTGCCTCAACCAAAGGCTATGGCGAGTTCCTTTATCGTACTCATTCCGAAGCTGCCAAACCCTTCTTCTTTTGGCGAGTTTAGACCGATCTCACTATGTTCATTTGCGAGTAAGATTATATCCAAGGTGTTGGCTACACGACTATCCACGTTACTCACGAAGCTAATTTCTCCCAATCAGTCGGGGTTTGTCAAGGGAAGGTTGATTTCTATTAACATTTTACTTGCTCAAGAATTGGTAGAACACTTAGACCGCCGTGCGAGAGGTGGAAATTTAATTATCAAATTGGATATGATGAAGGCTTTTGACCGGGTTTCCCACGATTTTCTGACCCGGGTCCTAAAGTGCTTCGGCTTCTCGGCTCATTTTCTCCACTTGGTACGAAATCTTTTATCTTTCAACTGGTTTTCAGTTTTAATTAATGGTTTACCCTATGGATTTTTCAAAGCAGGGAAAGGGGTGAAACAAGGTGATCCATTGTCCCCTATATTGTTTATTCTAGCAGCCGAGGTGTTCTCCCGCGGGCTAGATGGAGCAATTTATTTGGGGACAATCCAGCCATATGTCCTCCCTCAACACACGATGCAGCTCACTCATTTGAATTTTGCTGATGATGTCATAGTTTTTCTTAATGGAAGCAAGCGGAGTGTGGAGGCATTTGTGGCGTTGCTGAAGCGTTATGAACTGTTCTCGGGACAGAGGATAAATATTGGAAAATCATCTTATTATGTATCTTCCAAGACCACTGAAAGGCAATCACAGGTTATTCAAGGAGTCACACAATTTGTTCAAGGTGACTTTCCAATAAAATATTTGGGTTGTCCATTAATCAAAGGGCGAGCAAAAGCCGAGCACTATTCGTCGCTATTGGAAAATATATCGAGCCGCATTGAGGGTTGGCAAACGAAGCTTCTTGATATGGCAGGGCGTATTGTATTGATCAAACATGTTCTTTTTTCAATGACCCTTCATATATTGTCCATCTCAAACCTTCCGGCTATATTATTGGCTCAAATTGAGCGACTTTTTGAGGCATTTCTGTGGGGTGCAGCAGAAGCAAATAAGATGAGGCACTGGATGTCATGGCAAAGATTGTGTTGTAGTAAAAATTCAAATGGTCTTGGTTTGGTTTCACTTGCACATTATAGGAAGGCTTTTTCGATGAAGCTTTGGTGGCAGTTTCGCACCACAGATTCGTTATGGGCGAGGTATACGCAGACAAGGTATTGTAGTGGACTTGATCACATCACCCAAGCAACATTACAACGGCATTGTTCGCAAACTTGGAAGCGGATGATAGTGGTCAAAGATGTTGCCGAAAATCATATCGCACTACTTATCCGTGAAGGCTCCAGCTCTCTTTATTATGAGGATGTATTACACATTGGGAAATTTTCAAATCATCTACCAAATGCACCGTTGGAATTGCAACGGGCTCGTATCAGTGACTTCTTGGGAGACAGTGGATGGAAAAAAAAAGAATTGCAAAAATGGATGTCTATCTCAGATCTTGGATTATTTCCAAATGTGGTGCTGGGGGATTGGAAAGGACATATGGATATGGAAGTTGACATCAGATGGTCAATTCACTTTGGCCTCGGCAGTTGAATTGTGTAGAGAGGGAATGGCCGCGATTTTCTCTCGGCAAATGATTTGGGCAAAGGAGCTACCGCTTCATCTATCTCTATTTTTATGGAAGTTTTTCAATCAATATTTACCTATGGAAGATGTGTTATGGAAGTACCAATTTCTCTTGTGACTAGATGCTCCTGTCTCAAAGGTGTGGATTCAATGCAGCATGTTTTTCTAGAGTGTGACCTTGCAATAGTCTTATGGAGGCATGCCGCGAATTCTGCAGATTTTTCCCTCCCTTCACGGCCTCTTTCATCTCCGAGACAAATGTTACTACATTGGTGGATGGCTGGATCGGGGTCAAGAGCGAGACAATTTTTTTTAATGTCAACGTTGGTGGTTTGGCAGCTCTGGAAAGCGAGATGCAAGCTTTGCTTTGAAGGAGCGAAAACAACACGGCGACACCTTATAAGATGTTATGATCAACAACTCTTACTATTTGGCGCAACACTGATACGCAGGCCTCCTCAAAAACTGAACCAAATGGTCAAAGTGGTGCGATGGAAAAGTAGTGATTGGGACGGGGACTCTATCATTTTGAGCGTGGATGGAGCAGCACGGGGGAACCCCGGGATGGCAGGAATTGGTTGCATTTTGAGAACAGGTCGTGGTCATTTTGTAGCAGCATGTGCAACATTCATTGGGGATAACATTACCAATACTAGAGCAGAGATCCTTGCTGTACAGTATGGCCTCGAAATGGCGGATAAATTGCATAAGACGATAGCGTGGATACAAATAGACTCTCAAGTATTGGCACACACTATGATCCGAGGGCGAATTGCTTCTTGGACGCTCGATAACGTTTTCCAATCAGTAATGCGCTTAGCCACGGGTATTCAAGTCACACATATATATCGGGAAGCTAATATGGTTGCAGATAATTTAGCGAATCTGGGATGTGGTTAGAAAGATACTTTGTATTTTTATAGCTTTGATTCACTTCCTCTTGAATTACGAGGCCTCATAAACTTAGACCGTCAAGGGCTCCCTAACATAAGGACCCTTTGATACGGCTTCAATTGTAATCTGGGCATTCCCTTTCATCAATAAAATCACTGATTCTTAAAAAAAAACAAAAAAAACAAAAAAAAATCACTTATAAATTCATGAATTAACATCTCTCATTATCAATTGATTTTAAAAAAAAATTGGACGCCTATGAACTAATTTTCAGAAAATGTTGAATGAACCTAAAGACAATTACATAGACATAAAAAGGTGATTATGATTTTCTGTAGCCATAGTTGGTAATATGCAATATGACAAGTTAAAAGAGAAAAAAATGGAAAAATTTCCTCAAGCAAGGGATACATAAAACAGATAAGGTTTCCAACCAGTCGAGCTGCTGGATCATCTTATTAACATCCTTCATAATTCTTTTCGAATTGGGAGATGAGGCGGGGTGGTGTGTAGGATACATAAAACAAAAACAAGAATTGTACGTGAAGTACAAAAAACGAGGGTAGCCCCAGGGTTTGACATGTGTGACCTGGCTTAGTTTATAAATATGACCCTTTTTTTTAAGCCCAGCTAGGCGGTTATCCTATGAAGAGGGAATAAAAATGCCTCAAAAGAGAATGAGAGAATCCTAAAAAGAAAATTTAAAGCATGCTTATAAGAGGGTATCGAACCCACGATTTTACGGCCGTGGGCAGGTTATATGGCCTCATGAGTTATGGACCTTGTGATTTATACATATGACCTTGACCTTGACATTTGTTGCATCATCAATTATTAATCTTCTCAAAGATTGATTCCTCATATCACCAAGTGCCAAGTGGCAAAAGAAGAACTTGCTTTTATCAAATCTTCTCATTTACCAAACAATCCATATCTCTTCTCACCTAAACTCTTACCCCGTTTCCCTATCAAATTTATAACATTCACGAGCTCATCATTTCTTGGCTTTTTGGTAAACTACGGGTCTCATTATATTTATTTTGGTTAATGGTGAGCCCCAAATGGTATCCGTTTTTTCAATTCTTTTATTTCTGGTAATATAAATGTTCTCTCCCAAAAAGTTAATAAAAAAAGTTCAGGGATTCAAATAAGAAATATTATTGGATAAAAAAGTCTTTGGAAGCACTAATAATTGAATTCCTGTTTTCTAACCGCACATGTCTAGTTTTTAATGTAATTATCTCAATTTCTACGAATATTGTTGTTCGTTTGTGATCCGTAAGCACGGAGGTATCACCTTTTTTAAGGGTCAAACTGCTTAATGCCAAAGACATAAGGATTATTATTTTTAGTTTTCCCATCAATTTGATTAAAACAAGCTCTTCCTTGGCCACAATTAAAAAAAAATTAATAACAAAAAAATAAACATGCACTTATAATTCAATTGTCCTAAATTGTGTGCCTCAAACCAACCCAAGTTTGGGCCTATAAAAAGGGCATTCACAATGGCCATCTTGGCATCCAACAAAAAGTTTAGAACTTTCCTAATAAACTTCCAAGTACAAAAAATCTCCATTGTTCTTTGCATTGCATGGATAATCTTATTTTTCTTGCATTCTTTTGCTTTCATATTCTTGTAGTATCATTTGAGGTGGCAAATGGCACTACATTCTCGTTGTGCAGCCAAACTCCTTATCCTAAACTTTGTACTTCTTATATGATTAGCGAGACTGATCATATCACTCCTCAAACGACGCCAGAATATACCACTACCGCGTTCAACGTTCGCGATTCCGCCCTTAAATTTACACTTTCTCAAGCTACACAAGCTTACAAAACAATTTCAAAAATGGACATAAGTTCATATAGTCAACTAGGCAAGTCTGCATGGGCAGATTGCTTAGAACTTTATGAAGACACTATTGATAAGCTCAACCACTCTATTGGCTCTAGTAATAATGCACCAAGCCTAAATGATGCTCAAACTTGGTTGAGTGCTACAATTGCAAATCATCAAACATGCCAAAATGGATTCATTGATTTCAACTTGTCCTTTCCATTTTTGGCAAGTCATCAAAATTTCTCTAAACACCTTAGCAATTCTCTAGCCATCAACAAGGTTATTGAAGCTTCATCCATGTCGAATGTAAAGCCGATCAAAGGCCGGCGGCTACTCAGGGATGGATTGCCGGAATGGGTTTCTTCCGGTGATCGGAAATTGCTTCAATCAACAATAAAAGGTGATATAATTGTAGCACAAGATGGTTCTGGTAATTATAAGACAATTTCTGAAGCAGTGGCTTCAGCAGCTAAAAGAAGAGGTGGAAAAAGATTTGTTATATATGTGAAAAAAGGTGTTTACAAAGAAAATGTTGAGATCAAGAAGTCAATGAAGAATATAATGTTTATTGGAGATGGAATTGATGCAACAATTGTTACTGGCAGTAAAAATGCCCTGGATGGCTCCACAACTTTCCGTTCTGCAACTTTTGGTCAGCTTAATTTTCATACTTTGTCGGTTTATGATCATATCTTTCTTTTTATTTTATCAGTAGATAACTGTCATATACCACATTTTTTCTTTTAAAGCTTCTATTATTTTCTTTAGGTTCTAAATTATTTAAACCATGCTTAGTCCCACTTAATATCTTTATCACCAAAATTAAACATCAACTAATTAAGAATAATCAACATGTATCATTTCCAAATTCATTATCTTTTTTTTGCTAACATGTACCTTTGTAGTTATATATCTGCGAATCGTGTGGATAAAACTTACATAATAACTCTTTTCATTTTTTCAATATAAGTTGTATATTATATACAATATTTGACTTATACTTTATTTTTTATCAGCTGTTAAGGGGAACGGCTTCATTGCTAGGGGAATGACATTTGAAAACACAGCAGGACCACAGAAACATCAAGCCGTGGCGCTCCGGTCAGGCTCCGATTTATCGGTTTTCTATAGCTGCAGCTTCAAAGGATATCAAGATACTTTATATGTTTATTCCCAACGTCAATTTTACCGTGACTGTAACATTTATGGCACGATAGATTTCATCTTTGGCGATGCATCGGTTGTTTTACAAAACTGTAATATTTACGTAAGAAAACCAATGAGCAACCAAAGGAACACTGTCACAGCCCAAAGTAGAACCGACCCGAATGAAAACACCGGAATTATTATCCATAATTCGAAAATAACCGCGTCCGAATCCCTAGGTTCGACCAAGAGTTATCTTGGAAGGCCATGGAAGAAATATTCAAGAACAGTGGTTATGAGGACTTCTATAGATAGTTTGATTGATCCAAAAGGTTGGTTACCATGGAGTGACAATTTTGCCCTTAGTACATTATATTATGGTGAATATATGAATTCCGGACCCGGGGCAGGTACGGGTGGAAGGGTTAATTGGGGCGGATATCGCGTAATTACATCTCCGATGGAAGCCGGGAAATTTTCCGTTGGGAATTTTATCGCCGGAGGTGCATGGATTCCGGGGACAGGAGTGCCATTCACAGCAGGCCTGTGACTTAAATGTCACAATCTATTTTCATTTTTCATGAAGCATATAGTTAGGAAGAAAAAGACATTATTACTTTATGTCATGCAAGTATTGTTATATAGTTTGATTAATTTTATGTTCATTGTTATATATATATATATATATGTATCAACAATGAACATAAAATTATATATATAATAGTCACATGTTCACTTTAATATGTAAAGACTAGCTTCATTTTCAAAATCTTAGTAGGTGAGGTTGCTAATTACTAGTTATAATATGCAAGACAACAAGTTAATTATTTTGTAACAACAAATATTATTTGACTCCTACTTTTTTTTTTTTTTTGGGAGGGGAGAGGGGTGTCGAACCTGGGACCTCACAGTCCTAGGCAGAGTGCTCTACACTGGGGCTGCCAATCTCTTGACTAACTCCTACTTTAAACGCTTAATAAAGTAAAGAAAATACGAGCCTGTTACGGTGTTGAACACCCTAAAATTCATCACCTCCGGAACATCATTAGCACCATTAGATGAAATCTAACGGTAAGATCATGCTTAGCCATTTAAATCATGCCAAACACCGAATTCCCCATCCCTCTAATTTCGGCAAAAATCCCTTAAATGCCTCCATTAAATCCTCACATATCTCCATAAAATTCTCCCATATCTTTGAATATATTTTACCAAATTTTCTCCATATCTCTAAAAATTTCGGCAATCCCTTTTGTATTTCCATTAAATTTTTCCCATAACTCCATAAATTTCTCCCATATCTTTAAGATATTTTCCCAAAATTTCTTCGTACCTCAAAAAAGTTCGAATTCCTCTATGTCTATTGTTAGTTGTTTTCTAACAATGGTAAGTTATGTTCCTTACAGTTTTAAGGAAAACATCTAACAGCGGTAAGAAACGTCTCCTCTAATAGCGGTCACAGACACGTAACTAATAGCGGTAAAAAACATAACTAACAGTTGTAAGAAACATCATTCAAACTAGTTTGATCTGGAACATCATTCAAACCAGAAAATATGTGATCTTGTTCGTCGACATTTTCGACCTTATTAAGAACAAACAAAATCAGATCATATTTAATGTGAAATCTATGACTGATAATTACATAAAATTACCGTGATAACATTAACATCTATGTGCCTGTTTCGATTCAAACATAATCGTTCTGATTTGGTGCCGAAATCACAATACAATCTTCAACTGGTGTGTTCTGATTTGCAAGCAACTTTGTGAATGAAAATGGTGATTTCCAACTATCTATAATGGAATTCTCCATTGTAGGAAACTATAAAAATTGAAAAAAATTGAAAAGAGGAAGAACGAAATTGGGAAAAAGAAATTCCAGGAATTTTTTGGAATATAGAAGCTTCAAAATAGGGATAATTCGCGGCATGATAAGCATGATGGCGAATTTGATGGATTATTCCGAGATTTTTGGGCCAAAATCACGGCTGGGGGAGATATAATTATGGAATATGACAAAATATCTAAAATGGACGGGAAAGAAGGGATTGAAAAAGGGGATTGTGTGTGGACAGCGCCTGTGACATACATATGTAAAACAACCATCAGATCTAAAGGCCAAGTATTTAACGAGCTGTAAAAGTATTCAACAGGTGCTAAAAATTACCCTGTTCAATATTGTGGCCACAGGCAAGAAAATAATATCACTGGCTATGATGAATATATTGTATATATTTGAGTGATCAATTTTAAAATTATTTTCCATTGACTTGTAATAAAAGTTTCAAACTCAAATCCCACGGCACATCGTTTTCTAGTTCCACTAAGAACATGAGTAGGATTTTATTTGTTTCAATATCTTATCTTCCTCTGTCCACCAAGAATATGACTATAACTATGATTTTTATACGTACTGAAACAACCCAAACAACAAGTATTTAAAAAAGAATTATATTCGTAACTTTTTACAAGGAATATGTGGAGGAAAAAAAGAGTCAGGATTTTGATGGTTGATTTCATTTTCATCAAAAGAGAGAGAAAGATGTTTTCTTTTCTTGAAATCAAGTATTTATCGCTGACAGTAGTGGCTAATCTCTTTGTCGTAAGGACTCTCTGATAAGAGGAAAATTCTAAGGTAGAGACGTCTTTGTGGGGACTAGCCCCACAACTCTCTCACGTGAATTAGGGCGGGCCAGCTACTTTGCAGAGGACTGTGGAGTCAGTCCCATAAGGGCGACTCCATGCCCGAGTGACCCCGATAAAAAATAGCCAAAATGAGCATAAAAATAATTATCCTCTTAAGTATATTCCACGATGCGAGCTCACTAGTTTGATATTCATTCTATCCGGATTTGAATGTTTCATTTGCCTAATTGAGATATTCGAAATTGAATGTCTCGTTTCGAAATTTAGCTAAAATTTCAATTGCATGACAAGTCAAAGACAATCCTTAAATTTTAATCCAAGACAAAATGGGACATTCAAATCCGGACGCAGAGAGTATTTTTTCCCTTAGAGGATAGAATAAGATTTTCATATTGAACTGTAACATTTTCGGCGAAAGTCGAAAACATATAGGGATATGATGTGATAATTGCAATTAGACGGAAAAAACACTAGAAAACGGTTTCGGGAAATTCGATTTGACCAAAAAATATTGTCCTAAAAAAGTTCAAGGTTATGTGTGAAGCTTTCTACCAATTTGTGTCTATTTTAATCAATTTCTCACTAATTTGTGAACTTAAATTTATGATTGGTAAACAAACGCGACAACTATATATGTATCTTATTCAAAATATCAGGTCACATGTCTTAAACTATATCTATAATTTTACAATTTAAATCTTAAATACCATTTTATATCTTATCTCTGTCTCATTTTTTTAAAAGTTCTCGCGCATCAATTTTTTTTTAAATAAAATATAAATTTATTGAAAATAATGAAATCTTATGAGAAAACTACACTTATTTACAAACGTGATATAATATGAGACGGGAAAGACGTCGAATAATCCCAAACCATAATCCTATAATCCTATATATAGGGTGATGAAAGGTACTATTTCTTGACTTGGGGATACATAAATGAGTTGCCCCGTAAATTCTTTTTTCTTTGCTAGGTGGGACTAATCTATTCTATGAAGCTCTATTTATTCATGCTTTTTTTTTTTGCTGGTAGCATTTGACTAGTGCTGGAATTAATTAACTTTTCTATTTAGAGGTGCCTTGCATTTTTTTTTATGTTGAATCAAATTCTTGAAAACAAATTTCTTTTTTTTCTAAAACTCGTTTTTTAATGTGACTTCTGATTTGGACTAATCATGTATGTAATATTAAGTTCGTAAAAAGAAAAATGTCCAAATTCTTAATGATAGTTAGCAACGAGCGGATACGGGGGTCACTTTAGTCTAAATGTTATATATATTGGAGTATCGATTACACTTTTTGTCTTATCTTTATTATTCTGTCATATATTAAAGAGTAATAGCTATTTTTAAAAAAGAGTAATTATTTGAATAAAAAAAGATGTATTTTTTAACGTTAAATAAAAACTTCATAATTAATATTAATTAGTAGGTGTTGAAAAAATACCTCGGCATTCTAACCGGACCTGTTAACGTAGGCAACATAACATTAAAATGGGTTGAATTCCTAAAGGCTAGTTCACGTGGCTTTGAACAAGGATCAATTGATTTTAAGCAATGGAAAACAATGATTGCTTGTTTGGCATTTGGATTTCCACTACCTAAAGATATAATCAATGAATAAAGTAGGATAAAATTGACCCCCAATCTATCTCTCAACTAATTTCAGAACCGGCCTATTTAGGCCGTGTGCACTTTATGCTGTGCATAATCAAGGCCAAAAGCAAGAGCAGGTGAACCGGAATATAGCGGCATTTACGAACAATCACTTGGCAATTATCTTTGATCCATATCTCAAGATAACTACAGGTATTTAGACTCGTGTTCATATAGAATTCAGACTTTTCGTACTAATCTTGTGCGGGATAGGGGTATCGAAAACTATTCTTCCAGATGATGTGGTGGAGAAAATATATTATTTGCATGAGTTGGTTACAATGCCGACAAAGACTTCTGTCAAAACGTACAAACACAATCTCATTCGTTATGTAGTTTATTCTAACAACTAAGTTTTTAAACAAGTCTGATAGCTAATTAAATAATTAAAATAAGTTTATCGTTATTCATGAATAGCTATTCTTGAATATTTATCGACTTATGTTTTAACTTTAGATATAAATTACTAGTTGAAATTGTGTTAGTATAATGCTCAGTGAAACCTCCTCTCACCACTAAACCAAATCCTTTTTGGCAAACCTTAAATTACTTATTGTTAATATCTAAGTAGCAGTTGATTTCTATGAATAGTTCCATTAAAATTTTAAACTGTCAAATCGTAGATTTACGTGTGACTAGTTTAACTTTTTGGCAAAAACCCAGATTATTTCCTCTCGAAATGGTCTAAACTACATTGGCGAAGTTAACACGAAAGAAGATATTACGAACCAGAGATGGATGTAGTATGGTGGTACCGAGTAGTATATATGATATATTTTACTCCATTTAGATGATAAATATATAAGTGACCCTACACAATTTTTTTAGTAATCTCACCAATAAAATAAAAAAACTCTCCAAAATCTTTATCAATTCTAAAGATTATAGAAATATGCTAAAAAATATTAATGAATTGTCGTGTGCCCCCAGTGTTCTTTATTCCTGAATTCGTCACTGTACCGAACACAACATTTCCAACAACAAAAAAAACACAAATGTAGTGATTGGATTTGCTAGCAATAACTTGAATAATCTGCCGGTTTTATGCAAGTTCTTTTCATATAATGATCCAATTTGAGAAAGATAAGACTTTTGTGTGGTGAAATTTGTATGATAGAGATTAAGATTCTAACTCAGATTAGTAGTTAACAAACCTATACAAACTCTACTTTATAAAGTTGTTCTCATGATACATAAAGTAATTTTAATCTTTAGTGGTTGAAGTTATTTGGTATAGGTTTCATATGAATTGATGTCCAGTTGATGTTATATCATAGCAAATTAATGCAAAGCTGGTGGAACGTAATAGCAAGTTTGGGGCAATTCAAAAAGCTCAATAATAAGATCATAAATCTCCTATACTCTCACCTTCTGTGCTTATTGTAGAAAGTTACAAGAAACTGAAGTTTTTATACCGAAATCTAAAAGGGCTATTAAGTAAACAAAAAGTTATTAGCAGAACTCTTTTGGGATATTATAAGAGCAATATCATGCTGAATTGTTTTATAGTAAGGTGTACACAATTAGATGCGACATAGCAGGATTTATGTGATGACAGTTGGGGCAGATCGGCCAGTGAATTCTTGCATCTTAGAGAGTTTAAGAGCAACTTCAACCTGCAACAGCGCAAAAGGTCCAGTTAGTGAGACAAGTGACAACGAACCAATATAAAGAGGTAATAGCATTCATCACGATATCCCACCAGAGGAGCAAGGGCATCTTGAGAATCTCTGCCAATCTTGCTCGAATCTTTTTCATATTGTTCAATGTACACACGAATAGTAGCACCCTCTGATCCAGTTCCAGAGAGACGGAAGACCTGGAGTAGCGTGAAGAGATATGACACAGATTAGAGTTGTAATTAATATCAGTAGCCAAAGGTTCCATTTTCTTTCTTAAAACCATTTGTTTTCACAATTTAGTACTCCCTCCATTCCTAAATATAAGACTCTTTGGACAATTTCAAAAAAGTAAGGAACTTGTCAATTACATCGAAAGTTCCAATATTACCCTCTCACTTCTACAACATAAGAAAAGAAAGGAGAAAATAGAGATGGCAGAGGCGGCAAATAAAAGAAATATCGAGGATATAATTGGAATAAATTGTTGACAACTGATAAAAGAGCCTTAAAAGACAATTAATTTGGATACCTATATATCTCCTAAACGACAATTAAATAGGAATGGAGAGAGTATTTGGAAAGGAATATCATGTCAATCATTGTGCACCAAATTTATTTATGAACAAGGAGTAAGCAATAGGATACAAAGACATTTGGATACAAATGCTTAGGAAGGCTTTACCAGTCGTGAACCGTCCTCAAACATGTACCGAATTCCCTGATTCTTGGAGATGGAACCATCAACAGGATCTTTATATTCGAACTCATCAGCAGTGGCAACATTTGCAACATCTGGACGAACATCCTTTATCATCCTGCAATAAGAAAATATCCTATCTAAACACCAGATAGAGAATAACATGTAATATCAATTCCATCTGCTTCAATGTCCGAAGTACTGTGAAGAAGTTAAGACTTATGAGTTAGATTCAGAAAACATTCTCTAAAAAAATTCAGTTCCCGAGGAATAGATAAATTTGGATACAAAAAAATAAAATATTTAACTAAGCCCCATAGCTAGTAGGCATGTTATTGTTCTAATTTGATTGGCATAAAAACTTTGATAATTAACACCGTCTTCTTGTTTCTTAGTCACCTAGAGTATTTACATTAGTACAAGTAAACTAAAAACAAATCAAAGTGTGGTGCTAATTAGTGAAAATTTGGAATTTACAACTTCATTTAAGCGACAGCATTCATCGCATGACTCCCAAACACCGTTGAACAATATACGAGCAAATATAGGAGCAAATTTCGCCAAAGTAATGATGAATAAAGAATATAAATATTTTCAGGAAGAGAACAATTCATAGCATTGACATTCAGTGCAGCTGGTACGGCATATATATCTAAGAAACTTCAGAATATTTGAATCGAAACAACAGGCATACTTGTTCACTTCACTTAAGGAGGATTGTAGCTTGACCAAATGCACCATCAATTCCTTTGCGCCACCTGCATCAACACCCTAGAAGAAGCAAAGCACACCGAATTAAACAAATAAGCAAGATAAAAAATCAATTTATGATCATCTGGTTGTACATATTGAAAGGGCATCTTGATACTGCAAATGTACCTCATAATCATATCGTGTATAATAGTGGCGTCCATAAGTTGCCCAGTGCTGACGAACAATTTCTTCAACAGTTACCAGCTTCCCCCCACCCAAGTTGTCCTTGTTTTTGTAGGCAAGAATTGATAGCCAAGCCAAAACAGCCCAAATACCATCTTTCTCCCGTATATGATCCGAGCCTACCAATGAAACAAATAAATTATGAACATTTATCTATTCTTCATCAGTGCTCAGAGAAGTCAAGTAATTTCATTATCGCAATGACAGAATGATGATAAGGCACAGGAGCCTACCAGTTCCAAAACTTTCTTCACCACAAACTGAACACATTCCAGCATCCATCAAATTACCAAAAAATTTCCACCCAGTAGGCACCTTGACATGAACAGATTGGTTACAATCTAGATCCATCAGCAAGGAAATGCACTGGAAGGACGAGACAAAATTTTGACAAAAGCACCTCAAAGAATTTCAGGTCAAGATTTTTAGCTACGACATCCAGAGCAGCTGATGTGGGCATGCTCCTGCAAGCAGCGAACTAAATATAAGAGAGAGGATAGTGAAAGTCTGTGTATGTGCATCTCTGTGTGTAAGTTTGTTTCTAAGAATCTATATATCCATGTGCATCTCTGTGTGTATGCGCATCTCTGTGTGTAAGTTTGTTTCTAAGAATCTATATATCCATGAATGCATTAGAAGAAAAACTGAAACACCCAAAAACAAGAAACCCCTACTCCATGAATGTGCATGTATACCCCCCCCCCATAACAAACCAGGACTGAGTAAAAGTAGGAACCTGGCAACTCCTTTCAGACCACTGGAAAAGTAAGGGATGGCTTCAACCGCATTTGTAGCTATGATAGCAACAGAATCCGATGGAGTAACAAAAAACCTGGCATCAACGTTGCAATTTAAAAATCCATTTTGAGTGCAGAAGTTGTTTTGACAAAAACAAAAAAGAGTACCTTTTCCCAAGGACCATGTTGCGGTCAGCATCTCCGTCAGCAGCAGCACCAAATTCTGGTGGCTCTTTTCCACTGTATGTCTTGCCCAATCCCATACATTCAACTAACTCTTTTGCATAGGTAAGATTGGGATCCGGATGCCCACCGCCAAAGTCCTCCTGGTCAGATCCAACCATGAACAATACATGCAAAATTAGGACAAAAGAACAATTGCAGGAGAAATATAGAGAGAACATACAGATTTCACTTCAAGAAAGTTTAGTAGGGGTTTATCTGAGACCTTAGGTACACAATTCAACAAAGAACTTTCTTTTGCACCAAGCTCTTCAACAAAAATGCGTTTAGCATACGCTCCAGCAACCCCATGAAGAGCATCATAACTGCAGTTAATAAGAAATAAACCGTCAAATTAATATATCAGACAGATGAAGAGGACAATATTTGAAGTATTTGCAGAAAAGGAAGATTTATGCTTACCAGAAGGTAAAGTTTGGAGATGAAAGCAACTTCTGGATCGACTGGAAATCAAAAATTGACCTGCCAAAAGATCACAAATGAGGTAATGGGTCAAGTTCAGTCATCTTAAGGGAAAAATGACTAAAAGAAAGCATTATTCAAGCATATACTGGTAAACAACAGGAACTAAGAAACTTGTGCTAAATTTCAAGAACATACTTCATCAACTTCAAATAATCATTAGCTGAATCGAAAACATCAACATCAAATTGCCCCTCTGGACCAGCAAAGTTTGAAACTGCTATGGTACTGATATCCACCTGAGGCGAATTAAACATTTTAAAAGACTTTGTCAGCTAAATGGAAAGGTAACTCTACTATGCCAGAACACTGAAAGCACAGGAGCACATCATACATCTGGCAGTCCTTCTGCAATTAAGTACTCATTTATAGTTGTAGTATTTTCATAGATCTTATTTGTAACAGATTCTGGTGCAGGTCCTCCATTTTCCATGTTGTATTTAATTCCAAAATCCTGCAGTATAAAATGTAGAAGTTAGCAAATAAGTTCGGGGTAGTCACTCCGTAACTATAGCCATCCCAAGATTTAATGAGTACGAATGCTAGGTCTGTTACTTATCTTTCAGGTGTGCCTTTTTTAGTATATTGCTTGCATCATTCCACATAAGAATACATTTTGGCATAACATACTCCAGTCCAACTATTCTTTCTTTCTTCGAAAACAGATGAGGAGAAAAAGAAAGAATTTTTTTTTGGAGAAAGCAACAACTGAGATCAGGGCTGAAGTTTTATTACTCTTTCCACTATCACTTCCCTCACCTGAAACTTAACGGACTTGAAACTGTTCCTTAAAACTATGTTCTCTAGAACGCTATACTCTCTCTCCGAAAGTCAGATTCCACTTTCCTCTTCCAACTTTCACAAAACGTCATTTCTTGATTCTCTCTTTCCAAATTTTTATTTCAACTTAGGCACATGCTGGCTTTTCAAAATCTAGTTGTTAAAAGAAGTATGTTTGAATAAGGACTAGAGGATGTACAAGAAAAACTCAGCTTTTTGATAAATTCCTTCAAAATTATTTTCTATGTAATGATAAATCAAAAACCATAGAATAGTAAGCCATAGTTAGAAGTGCTAGAAGATGCTCCGCATAGAATTCATTCCATGAACAAAATGCAGTGGACACTGACCTCATTAGGGCCACCTGGGTTGTGGCTTGCTGTCAATATAAATGCTCCTGTAGCCTTAGATCCCTGTGATGAATTTCATAAGCAGTTAAGATCATTTGGAGTATTGGACCAGATGAAAACATGAAAGAAACAGAATATACAGAAAGACAGATCTCCAAAAAGAAATACATACATCAGCCCCCACTCTCTCACGTACAACACAAGATACAGCTGGAGTAGATAGCAGCCCGTTTTGACCAACCCAAACACGTCTCACTCCATTAGCGGCTGACATCTTGATGATGATCTGCAGGAATAGATCAAACACATATTATATTGTATATATCAACCATATAAATATAAAAATAGTACAGTTTCTGTTGTCTGAAACATATGCACTTTCAGCCAAATAACACCCTGAATAAATAAAGAAAAGAACTGACAACCTCCCAGAATAAAGGCCATCAGTTTATTTTCCTACTTCTAAAGAAAAAGTACAAAAGCTTCTAAATCACTACATTACTTCAAGAGTTGGGTGAAAAATGTACTGTACAATGATATGTATGAAAAATGTAGATCTGGAAACCATTGAATTTAAAGGGAATCCCAAGTGACCCAATGATGCCCAGGGCGACATGTAGAGATTACCTGGATCGCATCTTTCGAGTAGTAGCGACCATCACCAGAAACTACAAGTGTAGCACCTGCAGAAATGGAACTTAAGTTACATAAACCCCAAAAGAAAAAGGAATAGGATTAAATAAATTACTAAATAAATAAATTCAGTTTCCAACAAACCTCTGACTTTGTCAGCTCCAAGGGCATTAAAAGTGGACTGGACAAAATTTTCCAAGTAGTGAGGTTGTGTAAAGACCTTCACCTGAAACATTTGCAACCATATTTACATTAAATCCAACAGCCAAAAGCTGTCTATGAATCCAATAAAGAAACTCTACACAGAATCTAGAATGACAAAGAAAATTCATTAATCAAGAATCAAAGATCTGGCATTTGAAAGGCTTCCTTTGGTCATATACACGAAGAATTGCAAAATTACAAATTTCAAGAACCTAATTAACAAGTAAAACAATTGAGCTACCAAAGCCAAAAAAGAAAACTTTTAACTGAAACTAAAATCATGAAACATTAGCATCTATCAAGAATCTACCCTTAGGCATTTGAAAAGCCTTTTAAATATACATATTCGCCAACAAACTAAAGCAACTGTAAGAACTAAATCAAATAGCTGAAGTATTTATCTATCAAGATCACGAAACCAGTAGATCCACAAATGCATTACCAATGGAAATGAGACTAAGCAGATTCTAAACTCAAATGCCACACAAAACAGATGTTTTTGCACAGGTTACAATGCAATTTAAGATGAAACCACATTATTACCATACAATGCCGGATCCACACAGATTCTTAATCTATCATTCGAAGTAAAGAGTTCAAATTGATCCATAGTAGCAAAATATGTGAAGATCATTGATACCTAAACTACTCATCACTTCAGTATAAAACAAGTTTAACATCAATAACAAGAATCATAACAGTTAAAATCAAGGAATATATGTTTTTGCACGATTTACAATGCAATGCAAGACGAGATCACATAAGTATCATACGATGCTGAATCCACAAAGATTTCATAAATCACATCAATAATTCAAGGTAAAGAGCTCGCATTAATTAAAAAGTAACAAAATCTACAGAGATCGTCAATACCTAAACTAAATTCATCACTTCAGCATCAAACAATAATAACATTAACGGTTTTGCATAATTTACAATGCAATGCAAGATGAGATCACATTAGTACCACATGATCCTCGATCCATGCAGATTTCATAAATCACATCATTAATTCGAAGTATAGAGCTCGAATTTATAAAAAATAAATAAATATACAGAGATCATCGATACCTAAACTAATTCACTACCTACTTTTAAAATTAATATGAATCAACAAATGGATCACTCTAATTCAAAAACTGAAAAATAGCGTAAAATTGGAAAAATACTAGTAACCTTCTTTCGAAGACCGGAAGTACCAGGCTTCTGGCCATCAAACGGCTTAGTTTCGACACGAACGACCTTGAACACCATTTATGGGACGAAACTTTTAACTGCAAATCAGTAGCTCAATTGTTATATATATGAAATTCAATTCACCAATACATATATACAGAGAGATTGCAGAGAGAGATGGTTACAGTGTGAAGAAGAGAAGATGAGATTGGAGAAGAGTTGTGTGAGTGAGAGTGAACGAGAATTATACGCAAATGGGAGAAAGTATTATCGGGGGAATTATAGACCTTTTCGTTCGCACATCTCCGATTTTCACTCTTTTTCTTCTTTTTTTATTAAATTTCTTCATTTCCATTTCTTTTTTTTTGTAATGTTTAATTTTTAAATCAAACTCAGATTTGTATCTGTTTTGCTATCTGCTAGTAATTCGGTTTATTTTTGTAATTTTTTTTATGAATAGTATATTTTTGTAATTGCATCATATCATAATTTTTCCTTATTTTAAATAAGAAATATTGGCTCCTTGGACTAACTCTAATTGATTTATTTCACTTTCCTTTTATGTATGTTAAATTTTTTGAAAAAGAATACACTTTTTTTTTTTTTTATATTTTTGCTAATAATTTTTTTTCCAAAAAAAAAAAAATGCAATACATAAGAAAGCTTATTTTTCTTATAATTTGAAATATTCGAATGGTAAAGCTATTTACTTGAGAAGGACTAAATCTGATTATTTAATTGAGAAGGAAATATTTAATTGTATGACTATTTAGTTGAGAATGAAATGTTTAGTTGAGAAGGAAATATTTTGAAATTTTCCTTTGACATTACCAGTCTCCAATACAACTCATGCCAGCAGCAATATTGCATTGTCTATAACTGCATATATATAAGTTGAAATGAGAGGTTACAATGCAGTTGTTTGCATTAGGTCTTATTTTGTATCCCTTAAGTGTAATGTTCAGGATAATATTGAGAATTCGAGTTATTATAAATGCAATTTCATGTTATTTTATGTGGCAGAATTCTTTGCACGAATTTCACTAAATTAGTTGAGTAAAGTATCTGATGTGAAAAAAAAAAGTTTGAATTTTGTTACTTCTACTTTCTCAAACATGGCATTAGTGATGTTGGCTTTGAGAGACAAGTGCTCCAAGAATTTCTCCATGACTTGGAGGATTCTCAACTTTGAGTTGACAATAATATGAACATTGGTAGTGTTGGAAATGGATTATTTGAGACTTCTTCAATTGTTCTATACTCCGAATTTGAATTAATAGTTAGATGATTATTCAAGAAACAATCTGATTATTAATATCTAACTTTATTTGATTGTATATCAATAAAATTATCTTAAATACGTGACTAATTAGATGTAAAAGTTCATTTATGTCATATGAAAAAAAATCGAAAGAAATTACTTAGTTGATCAGAAATATTTTTTACCAAATTATACTTCTATGTTTCAATCTTATTCGAAACCCCGATATATTAGGAAAAAATGTATGAAAAAAGACTTAATTATCTATTAATAGGAATAAATATTAACGTATTTTTCATAATTGTTAGAAAGAAATTAGGGAAGGTCATGAAACATCAAAAGTAGCTATAATCATTTTAAACTAGCTAGTGAGCGAACTTAGAACGTACAAATTGGGGAAAATTACATATATAATAAATTTAAAAAACAAATGTTAAAAGGATGATTTATAATATTTATAAGAAAAATTCACAAGAAATTAAATTTTTCTATAAAAAAGCTTCATGTTCCAATGTTCCAGAAAATGCTGATAGCGGCCGTCGTCCCGGCTCCTATGCGGGACAGCTTTTTGTTCGAACAAGTTACCAATCGTCGGATGAGAATTTTTAACTGTTCAGATCTGGAGAGAGAATTTTTTTTTTTTTTTTAATATTTTAAGTCCATCCGCAACTCTTCTATCTCCAGATCTGGACCGTTCAAAATCACATCCGACGTGCGAAACAATCCTGTTCCGCATAGGAGCCGGACTGGTCGTCCCGAACCTAGATAGTCCCTTGTCTTGATCATTGTAGAGAACGTGTAAGGAGATTTGAATTTCAATATCAATTGAATTAGGCCTTGAGTTAAGATAATTGCCAAGAAAATTAGCCATTGCCTTTTTAAAAGAAAGCATAGAAAAATAAAAGCAATACTCTTTTTAAGCATCTAATCCTATCTTTTTTGGATCGATTCACATGTAAGCATTTTCTAAAAGTCTTTATATAAAATAAACCTAAAATTATTAGGGCCAGTTGCGCTAAAATCCGCTCAAGATTAATTAATTATATGAATTTGTTCTACTTAATTAAATATTTAAGTTAGCTTTTGAATAACAAAGAAGAAGACTTTTTTTTTTTGAACGCCCTGAGGCGGAACCCTAAAGGGGAGAGAACCAATCGCAAAGCGGAGAAGAACACATCATAAGAGGAGAAGAGTACCCTATAAGGGAGATAATTAAAGTTTACTCCATGTTTGGGGAGGGTATCGAACTCGGGACCTCTCGGTCACGGGCTGGCCAATGCTCCACTGGGCTATTGGACCTTTTGATCATAAAGAAGAAGACTAGTGATTCTAATTATCATCCTTCTTATTAATCCCTAGCTGGATATCCTCCTCAATTTGTTGCAAAATTGGATCTTTTGATTAAGCAATTGTACTTGGAAAACATATTAAAACTATGTCATAAAGAGGCCAACGAGGTTCCATAATTGCTCCTAACCATAGATTTAAAGAATATTTGCTAATGATTATGCCAGAAATGAGAGCAAAACCAAAAAAGTTGGATTAAAAATTCATTTCTAGACGGCGCTAGCTTCGGCATAATTTCGCCTGGTCCATGAAATTCATGTGCAGCCTTGCGGTGGATAATGCAGAATTGCAGTTTGTTGTTATAAACCTCATTGATGGTATCTAGTGATATTTGTCTTAATGAGAAAGTCATTTGCTCAAGATTATACGACTCGAGTTTGATGCGCAGGAAAATAAAATTGTTATATATTTGAAGAAAATTCCTGCTAGATCAAAGTAATCTCAAAATATCTGTCCAAATAAAGAAGTTATTCAGTCAAATTTATACAATTGAGTTTAATACATGAGGACAATAATTGTTGTACGTTTATAAATAAAACATACTAAATAGGTCAAAGTAGTAATCTTGAATGTAATAAAATGAAAAATACTTTTTGCAATTCAAATTGAATGTTCATTTTTTTTCCATCTACTAAAGCAATGCTATAAGTTCTTGTGAGTCTTTGAATTTACGTATTTTATTCATATTTCTATGCAAATAAGAAAAATATTGTCATGAAGGTAACCACTTGAGTCTTTTTTAAGATATGTTGAGTAGGGACGTAGATGCTAAAATATCCTTTTAAATGAGTCATTGATATGCATAATATTAACTTATTTTTTAAGAGAGTTGTCTCTCAAAAATCGTCTGAGTGTTGCTCTACTGCCTTTTATATGACACTTCTTAAAAAGAAAAAGAAAAAGAAAAAGGAAAGGAAAAAAACAAGGACACCCCACCCCAATAGATAGATAAAGCAAAGTTGTAGGACAAAACATGGAGCCAGCTGAATGACAGGAGCATCCCAATTATGTTGTTATGGTTTACAAATTCCTAAAGATAAAGCTTTTGCAGTGTAAAAAAAACTATATGGGAAGGAGAAGAAATCATTAGCCTCCACAAACAATGTTCAAATAAGTAATGATTCTTTTAAACCAGTGCCTTAGCTGTAAGAACATTTTCATATTCACTAATGAATGTATGAGATTATTAATTGAATCATTAAATTACCTGTTCTTTTCAATTCATACCTAACAAAAGTTGTTTATGCTTAAAGCAAAATCCACCGTCAAAGTAATCGTTTGCTTCTATTTTTATCACCCAGGTTCTCGTCCCGACAGTTATTCTATTAGTATCATAATTAAATTAATTTTAAATAATACAGTCGCTTGATTTAATGGCTGAGATAATCGTTTAATACTCTGTGAACCAAAATATTGTCCCTAATGAACTTGACAATAAGAAAAGAATGACAATAGCCCAACAAATAATAGTATCAACAAAAAAACTCACTTTACTTGCAAAGGGATAATATAGTGTACAACCAACTTTCCCCCCATCAAATAATAAACAAACCCTCTACATGAAATAATGCAAATAAAAAGGAGTTACTTACCCCTCTTATCCTGACCTCCAAAAATATTGAAAAAGTTCACCCAAAAAAATAATAATTTATAATCCTAGATGCCTACAATAATCTAGTTCTATGAACCTGGCATTGGAATCTTTCATGGATCTTTTGAAGTTTTTTTTTGGGGTGGAAAATGGATCATCTTATATTAGAAGATCTTTTGAAGCTTTGTAGGACAGGGTGGGTTTTCACTCACTAGATTACACACACATACATTCATCTTCCCCTTTTTCCCTCAAAAGGTGGAGATGGACAAAACCCCACAAAAAATTGGGTATTTTTGGACTTAAATAACCATATAAACAAAACAACAAAAAAGTTGTGGGGGCACACCTCAACTTCTTGTCCTCCAAAATTGCGTAGGGATTTTTCTGATATGGACCTTCTGGTTTAGAATTAATCACGTCATCACAGAATTGTCTCTCAAATCATTCCGTAGTGAGATGACCAGTTCTGAAACAGATGGTCCAATGGATCTGGTCTATATTAGAACTATTCATAAAGTAGACCATTTCTAGGAGCCTCCTCTTCCATTAAGGGACTTCCCATTTCCCATTCTCTTATAATGATGCTTATAATTTGTAGGAGTAAACTGATACCGCGACTTTGAACCATGCTTATAATGATGATGCCTGATTTTGGAACTTCATCTTGAGATCATTGTTGCTTCTGCATTTCCACAAGGACTTGTATGAGCAAAATGGCCAAATAATTCAAAAGTATGTTAAAGGAAAACTTGCGAAAAATCATATACATTACCAATTAATTATCTTTTTGTTCATGTAATTGTGGGTTCTTGAACTTATATTGTTGTAGCATCTGTGAAATTCTTTGCTCGAAGTTCCACGTTCCTCAAATTGCGAAGATGTTGAAGTATTTCTTGAAGAAGATCCATCCCTTTATCGCCTTTCTTCAATGAACTTATGCAATGTTTCAAAAACTCCCTATCTGCTTCAAGAGCTTGTAGCCTTTCATATAGATGATCTACCTCTTCTTCAACATCCAATTTCTTATTTTCCATTTCCAAATCTTTAACATTCATGTCATGATGCATCGCCCCGTTAGAATCAAAACCATTTCCATTTCCATTCAATATCATATCTCCATTTTCATCATCATCATCAGTGGTTGCATCAAAAAGAGGAAGAAGTCTCTTTCCCTTTGAACCAATGATTCTTCCCTCTTGATGATATTCCTTCGAGTAACCATTTGCGTGTCCGTTTTCTTCATGGAAATGAGGTTCTGGACTAACATCTACAAAATGTTGGTCCTCTTCATCGTCTTCATCATCCAATGTCATAAGCTTTTCTTCCAAAGCTTTGAGTTGCTCAAGAATCGATATCCTTTCCTCTTCGAAATCAGCTAAAGATTCCTCCAAATTTAGGACTCCATCAATAGGAGTGTTGTTATTGCTGCATTCTTGATGACTATAATACCCTTCTTCTTCCTTTGCTTCTTGATTCAAATCAATGGAAATTCCATCACTGTCCTCAGCATTGCTACAAGAAGTCGAAGAAAATCCACTTCTAGCACTTCCATCTTTACTTCTCCTCAAAATCCTCATCTTTTCTTTTGTTTCAAATCCCAAAACTCTCCTCCGATAAATCTCCACTTCTTTTTCCAATTCGTGTTTTTCCTTTTCCCTCTTTACCATAAGCTCATTCAAAAGTTGCAACGCTTCTTGATCATATTCGGATTGTTCCTCCATCATTCTTTGATACTGCAAAGCTTCCATTTGCATTTGTGCTTTTTCCTCTTGAAGTCTATTTATCATTGCCATTGTCTGATTAGCTGCCACTGCAGAAGCACTTCTCTCTTCGTCTAACTCGCCATATAAAGCTTGTAAAGCATTTCTTTCTTTTCTTAACGCGGATTTCAGGCGTTCCACGGTCACAACACCATCTCCACCCTCCATTTCACTTATCATACTTCCATCTAACGAATCTTCAGTTCCCGAATCCTTCTTCTCGAGTAGCAGCAGTTTCTTGTGTAGGCTATTTAGACTGTCTACTGAAGTCAGCGTATCAGGAACTCTCTCTTCTTCATGACCGTTCAATTCTTGAGGAAACGAGGATTGATTCAATACCATGTCCTCATTCAGCTCAAGCGATAAACTCCTTAATTCGTTTATCTGATGTTCAGCTTCCTTACCACCTGATATAATAAATATTATTATCAAATCTAGAACAAGATAAAGTACAATAATTAAAAATCAACCGATAACTTTGGTGAGATTAAGATTAAATGGCCTAATTCCTTACCATGGTCACAATGAAGATGGAAACCATTACTAGAGCTAGTGGATAGATCTTCAAGGTTGGGTTCATATGAGAAAACAATGTCTTCAGTTTGAAAATCATCTGTGGCATCCAAATCAGGAATCTCAGTGCCAATTGAGACCTCAGCATCAATTTCACTAGCATTAACTTGATTAGCATCTTCCATGGCTACATGTACAAGAAAATCATTCAAAAAATCACATAATTTTTACTCATCACATGAACACATATAATATAAGAATTCCATCACAAATCTTCTGTAACATTACTATTTAAATATTTAGGATATATGACTGAAAATTTGTATAATAAGAATGTTACAGAAAATCCGGACCGGAAGATTTCATACATGAAACGTATCATACCTGGGGTGAAATCAGAATTGCTTGCTTCATGTTCTGCTACTTCCATTGCTCCAAAAGCATTGGTATCTTGAGTTTGAGCATGAAAAACAAATGAATTCTCATCCTCCTCCATTTCCATGGATTCAAGAACTGCATACTTAGGCTCCTCCTCTTCAACCTTTTGGTTAAAAAACTCCGGCTCCCGGTAAGTCCTCTGTGCAGCCATTTCCATGGATTCAAGAGCTACATACTCAGGCTCCTCCTCTTCAATTTCTTGGCCTGAAAACCCCGGCTCTGGACCCAATTCCCGGCTAGTATTCTCTGCAGCAATTTCCTCTCCTCCATGACCAGAAACATCAAATTCCAAAGTAGTTTCTTGATGATCATCCTCAATTAATTCAACTGGAACTAAACAACTACCAGTAGAATCAAAAAAGAATTCCAAATGCTGCTGAGGAAGAATTTCAAAAGAAGAAACATCTTCACCTTCTCCAATACAAACCTGAACAGATACATCTTTCATATCTCTCTTTAGCATCTTCTCCTCCTCCTCAACTCTAAATTCCCTTTCTTTAACCTCAGGAAGAATCTGATCTTGATCATTCTTGATTAAAGAATCATATTCATTTTCAATCTTTTGAGGATATTCCAAGACATCCCAAGAAGGTTTGATGAGAAAATAAGGTGAATAAACATGGCTGCTATCCAAGTTAACCCCACAACAAGAACAACACTTTAAACTCACCTCATCTCCATTCTCAAACACTTTATCCTTAAACAAAGCTAAATTCAATGAAGATACCTCATAAAAATCTGGTCTTGAGGACGCACAATCCTCACACATATCCTTAGACTCAGCTAACTTCTGATGATTTGAACAAAACCCCAATTTAGAAACCTCAGCAGAATGATATTCGCAGAGAAGATCTCTGTTGAAATTCTTCTTCTTTTTTGTGGGTTCAAAAATTTGATCAACTCTAGAACACCAAAGACAA
The DNA here is from genome assembly GCA_026122235.1 of Vinca minor. NCBI lineage: Eukaryota > Viridiplantae > Streptophyta > Magnoliopsida > Gentianales > Apocynaceae > Vinca > Vinca minor. The sequence continues at coordinate 338,595 of JAOCZM010000142.1, forward strand.
GGGGGTTTTAGGCCAAAATAGTCAGCAAATTTGATGATGAAATAGGAAAATAGAGAATTGAGGAGGAGTAGAAGAATTAAAGTCCATTCAAGAACTGCATAGATGAGAATAAGTGTTAGTTTGTTAGTGTTTTTGGAAACCATGGTTGCAAATTTGTTTGCAGCCATGTTTTTTTATGCTCTGTTTTTTTTTTTTTTTCTTGTTCTTCTATGTACAATTGAAATGTTGAAGAGAGAATTGGCTTGAGAGAGAGGAGAAAAAGGGAGATGAAAGTGGTGGTTTTATTAGACTTCTTAGAAAAAAGAGAAAGGATGGTTTGAATATTAGATAGCCAAAGAAGACTTGAATCATTAGAAAAGAATGTTAGTGAAATGATGCGGAAAATTGAAGATTTTTTTTATTTTTATAAATAGTCAATATTATTAGTGGATAGGAAATGAGATAAATATTTTGGACAGAAGATCTCTTCCGATGAATAAACAGTCATTGTCACACTAAAATATCTATTTTGGATTAGTAAAAATGGTTGTTAAGTAGTTGATCGTAGATATTGCAAGTCTATGAGCACTCGTAATCTCACTGTAATATTAATTTATGTATAATAAGTACAATTACTAAGTAGTTATCGTGAATGTTGCTAAGTTCTTAAATTGTGCTTCGAATTCGTAAACATATCTATAGTGAGATATCTATTTATGCGTAGTGATTAGAGTTACAAAGTATTTAACATTGTATATTATTAAATTATTAAGCTGTATTTTGTGTTCGCAAGTACTAAATATGACATCATTGGTTACAATAATATAAGACACCACATTTGAGTTTTAAACAGAAAATCGAACATTTAACTAATGCACGAAAGAAAGTTGTATATAATTGAAGAGATACTTGTCCCAAGAAATATTGGAATTTGTATTTTACCATTCAATAAAAAAAATTGAGTATAAAACTAACTCGAGCATATTAGTAATACTTTAAACTCAAGTCTAATATAGTTTTAGCATTGACAATATCATTCTCGATCTAAAACACAAATTAGAAGACGTCTTGTGATTTTTTACCAAATCTTAAGCTTTAGCATTCCAAGCATTGAACATTGAACAGCTAAAGAGATTGTTCTAGCTAATCAAAAGAGAAAGAAAAAAACCAATTATTTAATTAAAATGTTCATGATTTTTATCCCCGAGCTTTGAGACAATTTATTGGAGTTGTTATACGACTTACGGTTGACGAGTGATTGAATTCTGGTGGACTTCGACTCTAGTAGAATTTTTACGCGGTTGCAGAACTCCGTGTAAAGAGTCGTATGAGTCAGGTCCTACTCCGTTTAGCGGTCACATTGTAGATTAACTATAAGGTCGAACTCGAATTAATCACCACGTGAGTTACGGGTAAAAAATGTTAATAAATTTTTAAATATAAAGTGCACGTTTGGGCCTTTGAATAAGAAATATGCAAATAAAATAACTTTGTTAGGAAAATAAAACCCCTTAAGTGACATAATTAACTTTGGATCCAAACAACTTTTCTTTTTCTTTGCCCGCTCACCGCTGCACCCTGTTTTTCTTTGGGGATATGAAGTTGTGGGGTCCACAAGGAACAAAAAAAAAGGTTTTGTGGGCCAGTAAAACAAAGTTGTAATGGGACCCATGAAGGATGCTAGATGTTGGAACTCATCGTCATACTATGTCCAGCTTTACTTTCTTTCTGCAATTTAACATTATTCTTCTTTTTATTTGGTAAAAATGTGAACATAATTCAAGAAATGATTCTTCACTTTAATCACAATTCTAGTGGTGCATTTGTTCACTGGTGACACATACAAAACAATGAAAAATCATGTGTCCTTTCTCTATTTTTTACTGTATTTTTTAGTAAAAAAAAATGATCGTAGGGTGGTTTTTATATGTACACATTTCGATTTTTAGTTGGGATTAGATGAACTAAAATTTATCATTTCTATTTGTTGTAGTTTTTTTTCTCCATAATATCACATATAAGAGTGTATATCAAACATGTGACTAATGATTAGAAATAATTTTTTTCTACTAACATGAGTTGGTCTAGGTGGAAGGAGTTTGATATTCCTTAAGTAAAGGCTCAAGTTCGAATCTTGTGAATAGAAAAAATTATGTTGGAAGCTCAGATGAACATTCCACTACAATGTTCGCCAGTGCAGTTGATTTCGGGGTGTCAGATTTTAGATAAAGATGTATGATTGAGTCTTGACAGTCGTAGTGTAGAAATTTTAATTTTTCACTATGGAATAACTTCTTGTGGACACCAAATTAAAGTCATCTCACCTTAAAATCTGTTGAGTTACCTTGATTAACCTCCTTCACAATCTCCGTCGGACCAAAGATAAGGTCTGGGACAAGGAGTTTCGCGTTTTGTGGACAACATTCCACTTGAATGCAAACATTTAGCGTGAAATAGCTTACCTTTGCCGTACCATAAAAGGCCCTTAACTCCTTCCAAATCGAGGAATACAAGCTTCTCTTCCAGACTCATTTTCAGCTTCTTAATTAGCATAAACTATAGTCTATTATTTATGGTAGGAAATGATTAATTCGTGAAGGAATCTATAAAGCCTCACGTTTAGATTTTAATGGTAATTGAAAAATCTCATGAAATTGGAATGCATGCACAAGTTTTGTGTACGTACTTGCACTTAGCTGAAAAGGTGAAAGTCTCTCAACATCACTCGTGAAGGCCATTAAAATCCATGATGGTTACTACATGATTGTGTCTGAACTTGAATAAAATTATTATTTTACTCAGTCAAAATAGTTGAAAAAATTGAGACCGACGTTCCCAAATCTGTGATAATTACTACATATTTTTTTTAAGAATTTGATTAAACTCGAGATTATTCACCAGTCACAAAAATTAAAATTGTTGAGTCTCACTACCCCAAATCCGTGACACGATTTCTTCTAAACTCGACTAAAATCAATATTATTCACTTGTCGCGGCAGTTGACAAATCCGAGTCGGACGACCCTAAATGCTTGATGGTTAGTACACGATATTGTAATAACTTGACTAAAATCGAGATTATTCACCATTCAAACATTTGAAAAATCTTATCCCTACATCCCCAAATATATTACGGTTAGTATGCGATTTTGCATGAACTTGTTAAAAATCGAGATTAATCATTGGTCACAAAAGTTGAAAATTTTGAGCCGAACGATCCTAAATGTTTGATCGTTAGTACACGATTTTGTAAGGACTCAACTAAAATCGAGATTATTCACCGTTCGCAATAAAATCGATCCCGATGCCCAAAATTGTAATGACTAGTACACAATTTTGTAAACACTTGACTAAAATGGTGATTATTCATCTGTCGCAAAAATTAAAAATTCCAAACCCAGCGATCCCAAATCCTTGATGGTTAGCACACATTTTTTTTTCCTGAAATTGTCAAAAATCGTTATTATTCTCCAACCGCAATAATTGAAAAATTGAAGCCCCAAGACTCGAAATCATTGATGGTTAATACACGATTTTTTCTAAACTTGAAAAAAACGAGATTAAACGCGACATATGAGACCTGACAGCATCCACGATAATCTACTTGACAACCGAACATGTTAAGCCAAAAGGATATCCCGAGATGATAGTGGGTACATATGCCCACCTTATATATCAATCACAACTTTCATTCTTATCCAATATGGGACGTTTCCCATATGGATCTGAGGTTTCACAAATCACCTGTCATAATAGTTGAAAAGTCCGAGTCCGACGACCCCGAATCGTCAATACACTTTTTTTTCCTTTAAAACTTGACCAAAATCAAGATTATTCACAGGTCACAATAGTTAGTAAATACAAACTCGACGACCCTAAATCAGTATTGGTTAGCAGACAATTTGTGAAAGGGATAAAATTCAAAATGAAAACTTTGCATTGAATTCGAACAAAAGGAAATCAAAATAAAACTCCTGATAAACTTCTCAAGATACTAGCAGCCTGCAAAGTATGCCACAAACAACTATGGATAATGATTCTCACAACATTATATCAAATGTAGAAAAATCATTCTTAAAAATGTAGAAAAATGAATAAAATAAAAAATAAAATTCAATCAAGTGACTGTGTGGAATTTAAAAGAAACCTACACAGCCTGTATATGCAAAAGTTCAGAGTTATTAAGGACTTTGAACAAGATGAATAAAAATTTCAACAAATACTTATTATAGAGTTGTGTTATCAACCTAATCTGTAATTGCTAAATATATTCATATGATCAAATCACAACTACCTTTACAACTTCAAAAACAACCTTATGACCCAAACTTTAAAACCCTCGAAAAAACTGTAATCATAGGGATAGAATACACAAAACCATATGCCGAGCAGAGCAGGTCACTTCTCAAATATCTCTCATGTTGCATCTACATTACAGAAGCCCTGTGCTACCAAATGGATTGTTCGTCTGTTGATGACCGATGGGATTAACAGGAAATGTTCCAAAACCCGTGTCGCCAAAAGGGTTATGTGGGCCCATCATTAAATGCTGCTGCTGCTGCTGTGGCTGTGGATAAGCTGCTGGGAATGGACCAAAAGGGTTCATCTGAGGTTGAGCCATGGTTGCCATTTGGACGGAAGAGGGAGGAGGAACGGTGTTGGATGTCGCGAATGGATCGGTTACTTCAAATGGATTAGGGGAAGCAGCTACTCCGTATTGCGGCTGTGAGGCTCTATATGCAGCATCATCGTATAAGCTGTTGAGAATAAGTGAATCCAATCCACCACCCTGACGAGTAATAATACAAATGCAGCAAAATACCAGAAGCTCCAAAAATTAGAATTTGTCCCATCAGTATCAATACCATTCAGATACAAAGAAAAAACGCCTATATTCACTGATCAAATTAGAATCATAATTTTCTCAGACTAATGTGTGATGTTACCAAGTCATAGAAGTCTATTACAAGAGGAAGAAATAAATGATACAGAGACTTACCAGCTGTCTCTCCTGAGCTGTAGATATATCGGTGCTAGGAGCAGTGACTAGGGCAAGTTCCCATCCCGTTGGATCAAAATCTTTTACGGGGCCAGAATCAAATGGTGTACTGCCTGCATTATCACATAACTTAAGCTTAGTCCTCAAATTACAATATGCAAAAATTAAAAAAAAATACGCACGTCATGACTAGGGCTGTTAGCGAGCCGATTAAATCGCAAATCGCTCGTTAATCGGTTCGTTAAAATCGGCTTGCTAACTCGCTCGGCTCGTTAACGAACCGGTTACGATTCGGTAAAATGGCTCGTAAATCGTTTTAAATCGCTCGTTAATCGCCGTTAAACCGGTTAATAATATTCTACCGATTTTAGCGAAGTTAGCGAGCCGATTTTAACGAACCGATTAACGAGCGATTTACGAAAGTTAACCGATTTTAGCGAGTTAGCGAACCGATTAACGAGCGATTTATGAAGTTAACCGGTTCGCCAATGTACTTCTAGTTTTGTAATAGTATGATCCGATTAACGAACCGAATTACGATTTTATGCGAATTACGATTTTCGATCCGATTAGCGAACCGGTTTTGCGCGATTTGATACGGTTCGATTAACGAACCGGTTTTGTACGATTTTATTTCAACCGACATTTAATTGAACAACCGAATCGGTTGACTAACGAACTGATTAACGATCGATTCGGTTTTCTTAACGATCCGAACCGATTTGGCCCAAAACCGGCTTGGTTCGGCTCGTTAACAGCCCTAGTCATGACATAACGAAAGAAATACACAGAATGTTTTTACCTGATGGAACTATAGCTAAAGCAAGAGCATTGTTTTCCTCAATAGCAGATGCATCAGGATGGGTGGAATTTAATCCCTGGAACGAATAAATTGAAGTTCAAAAACTAAGCTATTCATGTAAATCAGTAACCAGAGAACATCAACCGGTATACAATAAGGAAGTAAACAGATTATTTTACCAATAAATCACCAGTCGACAAATGGTTTGTAGGTGGTGGAGGAGGTGCAGAGTCTTCACCAGTTGTAACGGCAGCATCATCTAAAGGAACTGGCTTAGGTTCTTTGGCCGGCATTTCAGCCTCTTCAGGTGGTAAAGATTCTTCCTCTGGTTTATAAGTCAACATAAGTCTCTCTGGGTATTCCTATTTTATAAGACGAAAAACAGAAGCGTTAGAATTCTAAATACCTTGTTTGGCCAGTACCTTGTTGGTTAATAATTTATGAATATTATAGCAGATCAAATAAGGATACTAACCAAGGTCTCTCTGGGAACAGACACCATTCTCGGTGCTTCTCTTATGTACTCTTCCATGGTCACAAGAAATGATTGCGGAGGCTGGAAATGCAGGAAAACAATGTCAGCCGGGGCATTTGTAGCAGTATTACTCCCACTTTTTCAAATGAATGACCATATTTCAACTTTGCGTAAAAGTTTAGGAGTAACCTAATAGCAAAACGTTTAGGAGTAACCTAATGCCATCGTATCCTAGATAAGGGGTGCAATTGATTCAGTTCTCTGTTCGAAATTAGTGTTTTGATTTTTGCAAAAGTAAATTGTTTGTAAAAGAACATATGTGAGATCCAGAATGAATCTTTGTTTTGGGATTACAGTAAAACCTAATACAAATACACCCTAGGTATTCTAACCCCTCTCTAAGATTCAGAAAACAAATAATTCTTAATAAAAGTTTCTTACCTCCCGCAACACAGGAAATTGGAAATTCCGAGCAAGTTCCAAACCTTTGCAAACTTCGTAGAAATCAGAAAGGCTTGCAGCCTACAGAAAGTTACCAATCTTTTTAGAAACACTTCTAAACAGATAAGAATGAACCAGAAGACAAAAATGGAAAAAAAGAAGGCTAACTCAAAAGATTCATATTAACTTCTGAAATACAACCTGCTGTCCAGCTCTTTTATAGATATCAAGGGCTTTGATAGCTTCATGTCTGGGCATCTCGAAAAACTGGAAAAGAAATTAGAGGTCATACAAATTAGTATTAGACCATCAATTTCAAAAAATATAATAATAACAATATCTTGAAAGATGAAAAAGGTAAATTTACCTTGTCAACAAGATTGATAATTCCATCATTTATGGCGCAATAAACTTTGAAGCTCTCCTTGAGTACCTGGAAACAATATATATATAAACAATAACAAAAATCAACTACCAAAAAGATTGTCCATCTCCATCCACTAAGCCCAAACCAAAAGAATTAATCTGAAAGTGTGTGAGCCAAACGGAGTAGCCTTATGACGATATTTACATTTCAAATAAACAGGAGGAAAAAAGAGTAAAGTTTAAACTCATTAGAGAGCCAAAGGGAAAAAGAAGACTATCATACCAAGGCTAGGGCATATTGTATCACATAATTGCCAACAGCTGCCCCTTCAGGCTGAGAAGCTCAATTTATTTGTTAGTCATACTCATTTTTGGGAAATAGTAATTTATAAATCTTCAACAAAAGATATTTAAACCCGACTATGTATAAAGTAAACTATGTCAAGAATTGCAGAAGTACCCGACATCCAATAAGACGATATAGTAGCTGCTGCAAAGAGGGTAAATGCTCTAGCAGTTCTTCGCTGTCCAACTCTCTGGTTCTACTGTAGCTCGGCTGAATGTGAGAATGTCAATACATCAAGACCTTAATATTTACTCAATGAAATCCAGTACTTCTGTATTGAAAAGTATTCTTATTTGGTTATCTCTATTTGTTTAATCTTTTTCCATGTAACCTTATTTCCACGGCTTCATTTCATGCCTTGAGCCTAGCTCCAGTACCTCGTTTTGTATATGTCAAGGGTTTTATTCATAAAAATGCAGTAATGTGAAAACCAAAGGAAAAATTCAACTAAGATTCATAGGTAATGCGTTTCAACTGAAAAATAATGTAATGATCATAAAAACTACTTGTAAAATTAAGAAAGGAAAAATTAAATGTCAAGATAAGTAGGTAAATTGCACACCTTTTCTTGTCCTTGGGCAGGCCTGGGAAGGCGCTCAGCTTCAATGTCATACTTAACAATCCTAAAGCATTCAAGTCTTTCTTCCAGAAAGAGTGCATAAGTGCGTACCCATGCTGAGCAATCCCAGGCTGAAGCAGAAATATAAGAAAATTAACTTACAATACTTTCATACAAACAGAATTCATAGTTAAAGTCTTTGTTTGTGAAGACTAGTCAAAGAAAATACTATATCAGAGGAAAGAAAAATTAATAGCTGAGATAGGGGTTATATCATACCAATCGGGCTTGAATCATCCTTAAAATTGGACATTTGGAGTATACGCCCTCTTTGATGGAAGTTTAGAAGTTCCTCACGGAACGTGGGATCGCCTTCTCTTAATGTTCTATGAATGACTATTAGTGTCTTCAATGCTACCTGTATAAAATGAAAGAAGATAACAGTTCAAAAAACAAAATGACAATCTTCAGGCTGCCCGTGCCCCAAAACTATAAAGACTTGATCATCGTAGAGGATTTGCTGGCAAAAAGTTTATCCTCGATGTCAACATATTTGATAAACATCATGACAATGTAGAAACCTTCTTTAAAAAGCAATCTAGTAAATCACTGAGAAGAACTTGAAGGAATTAATCATGAAAAGCAAGCCAGTATAAAATCTTCAAATTGCGAGAGATATTGAGGTCAGACTACTAAAAGAGCAAGCATCTCATAACCCCAAGTAGCACATTAAACACCAGAACTGCCAGACTACTAATACACAAAACATAAAACGATTTACGAACTTTTATATTAAAAAATCCAAAGACATTAAGTAAATACGAACTTTAAGCCTCAAACAAGATCAATCAAAAGCAACCATTAACAATCACTAATCTAAACCAAAAATGCAAAAATGCAAAAAAAATCTGCGTTTGCAGCAAAATCAATACCGTCCAATTATGTGTCTTAGCCAAACGCCTAGCCAACGCATGTATGCAGTATGCAACATCAGCCCGGGGACGAACAGCTGATGTAGCAAGCAATATTTCTGCAAGCAACACCAGAAAAACAGTAAATGAGCCCCAAAGTTCAAACATTTACACATCAAAACAATACACAACTAATATCCCAAACCATAGTATGTCCTAGATAAAAAAAAAGTTCTCAAATTTACCCCCAAACCAAACAACACCAAGTAAAATTTCACCTTTCCACAAGGCAGAAACTCGGGATTTACGTCCCTAAAACTAGTATCTGGATTAAATTTACATATTCCCGAGAAAAATTCCAGAACCCTTTCTCACCAGCCCATTATGCTTCTCAAAACATAGAAACAGAAAAAGCCCACACATTTCTTCGAAAAAAATTCCGGATCTCGCAATCCAAAATAGAATTTAGTTAACAAAAGAGGAAAAGCATACTCACTTCTAAGATGCCTCTCTTTGGGTGGACACTCAACATGATTCGTAGCTTTAACAACCGCAACATCCAAATCCTAATAATAAATTCACAGCAAAATGAACAACCAAATGAAATTCCATAAAAAAAACCATCAATATTTTCAAAAGGCCACATAGAAAATCAGGAAAAAAATATGAAATATATACACAATTAAGGGACCTTGAAATCCTAATAATTCACAGCAATATGAACACCAAATGAACTTCCATTAAAAACCCACCAATATTTCCTCATTTAATAAAAAAAACCCAGATGAAAAATCGGGAAAAAAATATGAAATTAAGGAGGGGGACCTTGAAATCGCTATTAACATGGGCAAGTCCAACTTTTGTGTGGTCTTTGATAGCACCATAGGCTTTTCTCCAAGACTGAAGCGTCCCCATTTTTTCTTTCTTTCTTTCTTACTATTTTCTCTCCGTAGAGATCGTCTCGGCTCCCTTCAGAATCGCTTTTACTCTGTTCTCTCTCTCTCTCTTGAACAAGATCAATGGAGGAGAGAGAGCAAATTATGGGGGTGTCTGTGATCTTGACTGTTTATTTTGCCAAAAAAGTTTTATTTTGCCCATTGTCGGACCCTCCCGAAGGGTACGATGAACCATCATTACAAATACAATGAAATCTATTCGACCCGTTAACTTCCAGGTGTGGCGACATTAATTTTAAGTTTAAGGTTAAAAATTTAATTATTTTCACGGAAATAGAGTACATTTGAGAAAGAAGTTAGTTATTACTTACGATGAAACACTCTGATTTTAATTAAAAAAAAACTATTGGAATGCCCCCAATCTTTAATTACTTTTATTTTGTACCTCTAATTTTATTTCTGAGATGATATTTGTATTTCCTTCTAGCAAATACCCGACTAAGTTCATAAATGGAAAAGAAGTTGTACTATGATGATTTAAACTCTCAACTTTATCTTAAAAAGCCTTAAGAGTAGCAGTTCGGCTCTCATGCGAGCAATACTTAAATTCACGACGTCATGGGGACACAACCAGGCAGATTGATTTCATTTTAAAAGAGGATCGACTGGTTTAAAAGAGAGTTAAAAGGATACATATGTAATTTCACAAATAAATAATAATAATGACAAAGAAAAAGTAACATGTAAACCGTCACATCGATTGAGTATCGATGTAGAGAAAATGGCAGAAAAGTCAAAAAATGACATTTCTACAAGAACACATATTTTTGTGCAATGAACACATGTTCTTGTATATCAACACATGTTTTCTGTCGAGAACACATGTTTTCTGTCAGAGAACACATGTTCTTATATATTTGCGATTAATGAACATGTGTTTTTGTGCAGTGAACACATGTTCTTATATATTTGTGATTAATGAACACGTGTTTTTGTGCAGTGAACACATGTTTTTGTTTTGTGAACACATCTTTTTTATTAGTGAACACATGTTCTTGTTTATTGAACACATATTTTTCAAAATTTCATTTTCCCGCCAAAAAAATCTTCTCTCAGTTAAAAGTAAGAAAGAAAAAAAATAGTTCAAAGTTTATCCCTAAAATACCCCTATTTTGATACAGCCGTTGGATAAAAAAGTACAAAATCTAACGACTGACAGCTTGTCCCGCATATACTGAATTTTCTTGTTCAGCATAGGAACCGTGGTGTAAGAGTAGAGAGTGGGGCGAGTTTGCAACAACTTAAATTATGTTTTGACTTTTTGTCATATTTGCACTTCACATAAAACCTCTATACTCTATTTCTTCTTCTCTTAAAATAAATGAAATGATTTTCATATCCAAAATCACAAAACCAATTTCAAAGGAATTCATTTTAGGGGCTTTAGATAATTTTTTTTAAAAAATCTATGTAATGAAAATTTGTGTTTATTAATTATTTATGGTAGAGAAGCTTGGTGGAATGGTGTTGAAATTATCTTTCAAGTACAAGAGAGTATTTATCGTGCATTCGACATATTGAAAATAACGTCCAATTCAAGTGTATAAAAAATATTTTGAAAGAGAGAAACAAAAAAAATGAGACGAATTTCTTTCAAATTTATGTGTAGGGACGCTTACCCTGTCTCCTAGACCACGTGTTTTTTTTAAGTTGTCAGGTTTTAACCTCTATTCTCTTAAATTACAAATTAGACATCCAACACCCGGTTATTACCTAGACCACAAATGTTGTTAACTTGTTAAGGTATTATTTCCTTTTCCCCTTTCTTATAATCATACTTTGTTTTTATATATGGAGATGGGTGATTTTGATCTCGCAACATACGGATTAGATATCATACCACATTGTTATAATCATACTTAAGATTTTTTTTATTATGACAGGCTACTTAAAGAGTTATTTAATTCATATTTTTTATTTTTATTTTCCTTCTTTCACCCGAAAGAGGGAAAATTATCATTTTAGAAACTGGTTTGAAAAACTTTCCAATAACAAAATTAAAATCTATGCTTATTTTAGTTACCCTTAATTATAAAGAGATCAAGCAATTCTTACAGTATGTTATTTATTTATAGCATGGCTAGTGAGGTACTTATATTTTTTTCAATTGATCAAAAACTGTGCCACATTAAAAGGGTATAAGAAAATTGATAAAAGCCAAAGAGGGGAATAATTTATGGGTGGAAATGGTTGGCTATGTACAGGTTGGCGCACATGAGCCACATAATGGAATGATCAAAGAAGCCTAAAGTAACAAGTAATCACTCTATTTAGATTCTTTCGTATGCTAATAAAATTCCGTGGGGGAGTCGTAAGATTTCTTTTATTATTATTATTATCTCTTAAATCATATTCGATATTGTTCAGTATTGGTTGAAAATACGAAATTACATTCAATTTATCAACTAAGCCAACTCCGATTAATAGAGATCATGAAAATTAAAAATGAATTATTATGTCATGAATAAAGTTTTAAAGTTCTTTATAGACTACGTAACGTATAATTTATTTATACAACTTCAATTTAAAAGTTGTAATCACAACTACATAGCTACTAGTAGTTCATAACAATTTTTTCTTTTGATAAAATACGAAGAATTTGCTACATTTACAAACGAGTCACTAATAATCTGTCGAATAGAATGATAGACGACTTAAATGAAAATAATTATTTTAAGTTTAAAAGTTATTTTAATCCAACATCTCATAAATAATTCTACCGAAGACTTAACCACTCCGCACAATAACCATTTCGACTTACAAGTGGCATATTTCTGGTTAACATTGTAGGAATGAGGGTCAACAAAACATTAAGACAAGTACCATTTGTTTACACTCTTTGAAGACTTTTATAATGCTGCCTGCCTGACTCCATCTAGATACTGTGACTACAGAGACGAAGTAAGGAATTTAACGTTGAGGGAGAAAAATTACAATAATATGTCAATTACATATAAAAATTGGAAAAAAAATGTTAGGGCAAATTTGATCAAATATTTTAAACTATATATAAAATTTACTAATTCACCAAAAAAAATATATAAAATTTACTACATCTAATAGTATTTTTATAAATGTCGGTCGCTCCCGCCCTTATCTTCGTCCGTGTGTGACTAAATGGTTCAACCTCCACGACTACTTTGACCGTCCCTGTGTGACTGAATGGCTCCACGACTACTTTGACCACACAAAAAAAAACTTTATTATTAGGTCTCCAACTAATTAGCATATGGATTATTGTAAAACTCACAATGTAAATCAACAGAGTCAAAAGAGGATGGCCATAATACACACGCTTTCTTGAATTTCTCCTCTAGATATATTTATAAAATACAAAAGTAGAAAACTAAGAGAAATATGAAATTCAATGTAGGCTATTTTTTTTTAAAGTGATTCTAATTTAGTTAGTTACATGTACATGTAGTCTCTTAAAATTTGTGCGCAAATTCGAAACATCTTGTTTACAAGATTTTCTGTCGTTAAGTCATAGTGTCTAGGTTACAGAAATGTATGCTATTGTTGTATTGAGGCAAGGAACTTTCAACAGGCATGGTACGAGAGGAAAAAAAATCAGCCTTAGATATTAATGTTTTAATTCTGAATTCATTTTGATTTCTTTGCTGATAGATATTCTCCCAGAAATTTGCTAGTGCATTTTGGATCGTCGCATTTGATGATTGGGACGACTATCAACCCTAGTAATTAATTATTTTTTGAACAACTATTTAAATTGTTAGATCAAATAACAATTAAATTGGTCAGCACAATGTTAACAGAACTGGATCGGCATAAGTTAGGGTGAAGAGCTGAGTGAGAACTCTAAAAAAAAACTCTAGAATTGGAGGCAGCTGGGCCGGCGCCTACGTACCCACTACCCCAGGCCCCATCCCATATGGTCCACCCTGGTCTATGAGCTTTGTGGTCTTTTTTTTTGCCAAGTCTATGAGCTTTGTGGTCACTAAAGAAAAAAGTATCCCATAATTTGTTTTTTTTTATTTATTTTTAAATATGTTACCTTCTTACTATTTTAAAATGTCCCAAAATATTTGACACTTTCTTTAATTACAAACAGCTACATTATTTCTCAAGTTGTCAACATGTCAATTTCTCATTAACCCACCAAACACTACATTTAATTCAATTTACTACTTAACTTAGCAATCAATTTACTACTTTAATAGGGTTAATTTGGACTTTTTAATGCAAAAATTGTTTATTTATTGCAGTCAATACTGCAACTCTTATTTTTATATCAAGTCAAACATGCTCATTAGAAATAAGATGGAAAGAGTATTATTTTTTAACTCGTAATAGTCAGCTATCATAATGTGTGATATATCTTAAGAGAAATTTGAACCCTAATCGAAAGTATGAAACTCATCTTACTAATTAAGCCAAATGACAACCTCGCATAAAGTTCTCTTTTGTAGATTGTAGCTAATGAGACTTTATTTGATAATCCTTACCAAACTTTCTTTCTCTAATATTTCCTCTCTTCTTCTTCTTCTTAAAGTTTTTTTAATTTTTGTCTTCCATGACTAGATCCGACTGACCAAAAGCTCTGACTTTCAGTCGGATCTTGGTTGGATTTAACCATCATTGCTCCACTTTTTGTGTCTTCACCCCTTATTTTGTCGTAAACCGTGATGGATTTTTTTCAAGACATTCTGATTCAATATTCAAGACTCACATGCAAGATCTACTTCAGATCCTTCCAGATTTGGAGTTTCTCTCTAAACCCGGAGTTGTTCTGGGCCCTTCCTCAGTTTTCTTCATCTTTCCGAGACAATCTATGGGACGGTTGATACGCCCATGGTCTCGTAGATTGTTGATTTCTAATAAAGGTGTTGGAACTGAGCTTGCTACTGCTGTTCATGGATTTCGAAGATGATGCTGCGAAATTTTTTATTATGTATTTATTTTTTCTACTGTTTTTAGTGTTGTTTACCCAGTTCGGGGTGTGAGAACTTTTATCACATTATCATGGTGAAATTTACACCATTATATAACTTTTATTTTCTTGTATTTTCATTTTATCTTTTGATTGTAATGACTTTAGCTATTTTATGATTAATGAATAATTTCTTATTTAGCAAAAAAAAAAAAAAAAAGCTAATGAGACTTTATTCAAGTATTAAGAGCTTTTGTGTCACTAGAGTTGTTGAACTACGTGTCCCCTTTGACTTACTAAATTAATGGCACCAACAAACTAACATTACTTCTAATGATATCATGACCTACATTTTCATCATGGTTTCAACAGAAAAAAGGTCGTGAGCTAACTCAAAGGAATTCCTTCTATTCAGGCACTCCGAATATGGTGCATAACACATGTTAAATGTTTTTTTTTATCAATGCATACTAAATGTTTTTTTATCGTTCTGGGTAGTTGGATAACAAATTTTAACGGTCTAATTTTTTTGGGGACACCTGTTATGATTTTCAAACAAATGTTACGCAAGAAAGGTGTTACATGCCTAAGGACGGATATTCATTAGAATAAAACACTTGTTGCAGCCTTATGATAGGTGTTAATAAGGATACAACACATATTGCATGGTATTTAACACATGTCCAAAAATATGTAACTCTTGATTACAAAATGTTTCATATGTACTGAATTTAAGATATTTAACATTATAGTCGTGTCCCTATTCAGGACCCATGCATGTTGCTGAAAAACATCCTTTCAACAATTATATTCAGTTTCAAGCCAACTAAATATCCCATTCATAAGCAACTTAATTTAGCAGCAAACCTGATCTAATTATTGATAATCTTGTAGCAAACACTAGATAATTTACAAAAAAAATTCAACGAATTTCACATACTTTTGGCTTGAGAAATACTTAAAGAAATCCCCATACCTACCAAAAAGCTCAAACCATGGAGGATTCAAATCCTGTTGTTCAACAAACTTTACAGCAATTTGATATGAATGGTTACCAACATTGACATGATCTGCTGCATCAGATATAACCATCAAATATGTATTCATCAAAACACAGACTAACTATCTATTAAATGCATTAGAAGCTACATGGTAGGTGACCCTAATATGAGAGCGTGATTGAATTCATGGATCCAGACAGCATCCACAACCAACAACTTAGCTACCCGCGTCCTCACAATGCCAGAATCGACATCACAAATTCACATTATTGATGGATATATATATGAACGTCAAATATACATTCATTCATACAAACATAGGCCAACCGCTATTACATGCCTTAGAAGATACATGGTACATAGTACATAGGCCTACCCCTTCAATTCTACGCCACTGCTCATGAGCCTAATAATATCAACTACTAAATTTCGTTATGGATACATCAAGTTATTAATGAATATTTAAGTCAATACTTATATACCATTAGATAATATCAAACGTTTCGGAGCCAGATGTACAAAAATGCATAGTAGCACTATGGTTTCTAAATGTCTATGACTTCTAGTAAATATCATGATCTTCCCTTATGATCAGAATTCAGCAAAAGAAAGACATGTTCTGGGGGGGTCTGTGTGATTGGGAGCTCTTACCGTGTTTGTTAAGAAACACGTGCAAACGGGGATTAGTCTTTTGACTGATTAAGCTTGTTATGGTGTATTTAAGTAGCTAAAGTCTTGTTATTATTGCAAAACCTTCTAATCTTTCCAGGAGATATAAATATAGACTCTCTTCAATGTTACTTAAACGGAAAGTATGAAGCAAATGTATGAATTTTCTTTCACAAATGATCAAGACATGTTCAATCCTATGATCTTCAATGCTTGGTATGCATTAAAATCCCTTATCTTAGAATGTCACTAATCCAATAAAACTTTGCTATTGATAATATATAGAAAAGGAATACTTTACTAGGGGGCTGACAGCCATCTTGCGGAGCCTATGTACTGTTGTCAAATTTTCCCCTTAGTTTTGAAAGGTGAAGTTTAATTTTGGGCAAAAACGTCATTTTCGTTTTTTAAAGGAGTTTAAGGTTATATTCGATTAATTTTCACTATTTTCTTCCTGTTGGTTTTTAAGAGCTGCTATTTATATTCTTCCATCCAATGTTATGTCTAGATACCATCAAGTCAGTCACGTGCCTCACATGTGGAGACACTTTTTAAGGGTATTTCAAACCTTTCAACATATTTCTCTCAAAAAAACTTTAAGTACTCAATTGTTAAACAAAATAATTATAAATATTCAATTTAAATTAACATAGGCACTGAAAATGAGCAATAAATTGTCAAATACTCGCGAAGCCTACCATAAAACGTAGATATAGTACATAACTTTTGGACGAAATTGAAATCCACCATGACAAATGGGTCAAACATCTTAATTACAGTTTGGCTACTAGGGTTGAGGTGCAAAATGATTTTTGTTTTCTTTCTAATTTCAATGGAATCTACTCTACATGGAGAAGGATTTAGAGATAGGGAGGGGGTGGCAGTAAAGATGCCCAGAAAGGTCTAGGTCCAAGCATGTACTCGAGAATCGACTCATGAGAGTCGAGGGCATGATTCAGCAAGTTCGTGGTCAAAATATATATATATATATTTTTTTTAATAATTATTGTTGTTAACACTTATTGTTCCATCTAATCTATCGAATAATGAATTATTCTTAATCTAAAATTTTATGGCTCAAACCACCACTAACACCATAGACCTTCAAAACAATTCATATTTCAGTCACAGTATTTCATTATTAGGTCAAAATTAAATTCGATTTGAGGTACATAATAAATATTAAGATAAATTAAAAATGTTTTTCTAATTTTGAAACGTAGTTAATTGGATACAAAAAAATTACTGAGTCGACCAAAAAATTATTCAGATCTCAATCAAATTAGTCGGGTAAAAATAAGAGATGAAGTTTCCATTGGAATCCTATGCTTACCCTCTCACGGATTGCATCCGAGTAGGCCCAGATAAGTACATGGTCTGTCCATGTAAAGAAAAGTTGGCACGGGAGTTTAATCGATCATGGGTTTTGTAATTGTTGTAATGGGCCCAATTGGGGCCATAACTGAATGAATGGGGCATGTGAAGATTGCCAAAAATGTGCAAATGTTGGAATTCCCTTCTCATTACGGCATATCTGCGTTGGAACACACTAATAACAAGCAATGGGAAACAGAACCATTCAACCATGCCAATTCTAATTTTTTCAATATACCGTCTCGTATATCACTGAAATTATTATATACGAAGCAATGTGATTAGACCAAACAAATAAATGCTCTTTAGATATGTAAATCAATTCCATTTGTATACTAGATAATATACTAAAATATTCGGATTAAAAAATATTCTCCACTTTTGAGGTCTCTTTTGAGAGATTGAGTTCGCCACAAACCCATTTTTAACATGGTATCAGAGCCACCTAGTTCAATGTTGGACACCATTGATATTCACGTTCCAGAAAGTGTGTTGAGAATCTCACATCGACTAATTAGTGAGCAAGTTTGTTATTTATAAGGATTGGATAATTCT
Source organism: Vinca minor (assembly GCA_026122235.1). Taxonomy (NCBI): domain Eukaryota; kingdom Viridiplantae; phylum Streptophyta; class Magnoliopsida; order Gentianales; family Apocynaceae; genus Vinca; species Vinca minor. The sequence continues at coordinate 356,918 of JAOCZM010000142.1, forward strand.
TTCCCTCTTGAGTTACCTTTTGAAGGATTTAGTTAGATTCAAACCTATTTTTAACACTAAGTTGGTACTAAATCAAGTAAATGCCTTGACCCTATTAAAACCTTTTTCAAACTCAGAATGCTGGCTATGCTGTAAAAGAAAAGGTATAGGTAGACATGAAGCACATGCAGGGGCTTAATTCTCACTGTCCTAAGGGTCCCATGGTGGTCCAACATGGGACATTGATAGATCAAATGTTTGATTATTAATGGATATGGTATAAATTGGTTATGGTCCAAATCCTAATCTTGTTACATTTTTTTTCAAGATTTTCAAAGGGAGAAGAGAAGAGGGATTTGGTTTTTATCAAGTACAAGATTTGGTGAGATATAATTAGAATCATGCTATATATGGATAAACCCCAATTGAATCACTTTTACCATTCTTCAAGAATCATTAAGTGGGATTGATTCTTGAAGTACATTTAATGAATTTCTCACATTTTATTATTCATTGCACTGATTAAAGTAGGTTCTTGAGTGCCATGTACTTGTGAAATTGGTGTGAAAATCGTTTGTCTATGTGTTTGTTTATATTCGTGTACCCAACCAATCAGAATTTGTTATATGTACATTTTTTCCAATTATATATACACATGACAAATTGTGATTAATTGGATAAGGGAATGAGAACATACACGGACATATGATTTTTGGCCGTGAAAATGAGATCCACTTATAGTGCCTGAAAAAAATCTTCCCAGAGTATTAATTAGCGATCTCCTTCTTTTCCCTTCAGAATGATTAAAATCTTCAACTTATCCATTGAAAGTGAATCGTCGTACCGTTTGAGTTGTGATTTATTGTGATTAATACTCCCTTTTATTTCAAATTGAATGTCGTATTTTTTATGTAAAATAAATACAAAAATAACAACAAAATGCAACTCAAGTAGTAAGATGATTCTCCTCCAACAATAGGACGTAGAAGATTCAAGTCACTAAGAAAGGAGATTGAAAAACTATTATTAATCCTCCTTAAAAGGAATAGAAAAAAAAAATGAATAAAAATGTAGACATTTAATTTGAAACGTAGGGCATTGAGAAATGAGTATCAGTGTCCTAACCATATTTTGAACCAATTACGCTTGAAAATTTATTTTCAAAAGCAGAGATACCATAAAAAGTTTCATGATATGGTGCTTGAAAATATTTCTAAACTACGAATCAACTGTTGGTTCTTCAACTCATTCTCTCCATCTAAATTTAAATATTTCATTTGCTCTATTAGAATATTTTGAATTGAATATCCCTATTTTTAAATTTAGTTAAAATTTCAATGCAAATTTTTAATTGTATCTAAAGTGGAAAAAAACAACCTTTAAATTTTAATCCATTAAATCAAAATGATACATTCAAATGTGAAGGAAGAAAGTATTATTTGTATATGCTTAGGTGGAAGTAGTTGGATAATATGGTTATCATCTGTGCAACAAATTCATATCCACGTTGTTAAGCCAGCCGACAAAACAACTATAAAATTAAAACTAAATTAAAATAATATGTTGATAAGAACAGTTTTTTTTATGCATGTGCATTTACGATGTTATATATCCAGATCGAAGAAATGATTCCCTACGTGTGTGATGAAGATTTGTTTAATGGGAGATGTTTTTTATGTGAGAAAATTGATTTTTGTAGTAGCTAATCTCTAATTAATCTAAGTTAAATTGCTGAAACATCGGAAGAAGACAGACAATTTTTATTTATTTACATGGCTTAATTTGGATGTGTTCTAAAGTAGGTGAGAAAAAATGTAAAAAATTAACAAATGACAAATCGAAGCTTTCTTTTAATCACGAAAGCTGATATCTAGCATGTGTGGTTGATCTTGGATTCTTTTTCCTCTTTACCTTCTTTCTACCCTAGTCAATAAAGTAATTTAGTGGTAACTCGTATTTTATTCTATCGAAAAGTCTAAAATTTAGTGTATACCGAACGCACATTTATCTCCTTATGCTATTCCTTCTCCTCTCTCTCCCCATCACCCTTACAAAAAAAAGGGCCTTTCTACCGTTGGCGATGTTGTCTGCTCCATAGAACTATAATTTGATCAATCTTTTTATTCTATTTTTGATGATGAGAAACCAAATTTGACTTAGTTTCGACTTTTTTTAGTTTTAATTTCGACTTTTTTTTTTTAGTTTTAATGGAGTTTATAGTTAACCGTTGTAAAAGGAGAAAGAAGTTCTAGTTAAAAGTGTAAAATATATATTTGTATTTGGATGAATATGCAATTTAAATACTTGTACATGTGTCGAAGCCGGTCCTCTAATTTTTTTAAATGACATATTTATCCTTTAGTAAAGAATTGTTTTAGAAAAACCCCATTTAAAATATTAAGTTCTGCGTCACAAAATTTTTAATTTTTTTTATATAATTTTTTTATACATTTCTGTACAACTCGCACCAATATAAAGTCGTTGAATTCACCCTTGCTAATCAGCATATACCACAATGAAAATATCATTTTGTTTCACAAAACTATGCAATAAATGTATAATTATTTCCCCCTCATTCTACTAAAGTTCCCATCAAAATACTAATTAATTTGAATGACAATTAAACTTTTCACTTTTAGATTCTTATTACAAACAGCAGCAGGTTACTGTTTTACAAAATTCAAAGAATAAACTATAAAGAATAAAAACTATATTCAAATACACTCTAATTAAGGATCTACTTTGATTGTTGTTCCGCCTAGGAAATTCAAAACTTTAGGTACGAAACTCATATGTTTTCTCATCACGGGCAATATCATATTTCACAAAAATTTGAAACTTGTCGTTTCAAAATTAATTAAAATTTTAAGAACATTTGATAATGTAATAACGTAAATGGTCCCAAATAACCTTCTTGGTGGTCCTATTCAACTTCCGTCTTTGTGATGAAGAAGGGGTGGTCCAGGAAACATATAATATAACTCGAGTCTTGAATCCAATTCATGTTTCTATTACACAGTTCAATGGAAGGATGACAACGTTAATAGACTAAAAGATAAGGGGTGTCCCTCAAAAGCTTGAGTTATAGACACGTGTCTCCAAGATGATTGGGTACATCAAAGGTTGATAGTCCTTTCTATACTTTTATTCTGCAGATTTGTTTTTATAGCCCATACAAAGAATTTGTTAGTCACAAGAAATCTATAGTTTATGTGTTAACTACTCAAGAAAATAAAAAGGAACAAGTAAATATCTCTTGCTTTTTTTAGGAAGGAATTATAGATTTTGAATCCAATGCAGAACGTGTATTTTTTTTCGTATGTGCATATCATTAGCTATTAGATAAGTTGATTTACGTTTAAATTTTTTCAACAGATCCATTTGTTGCAACAAAAAAGTAAAGAAGAACTAAATTCATTTAAATTGTACGTGCGATACTTTTTGTAATTGTATAGAACTGCTAGATTAAAATTTAACATATAGTTGGGGTGTGTTTGGGAATATAAAGTGAAATATGTTCAGTTGAGGTTTGAATATATCTGCCAATTGCTTTTCCTAGGTTGGAAGTAATTAAAAGTCAATAAAGTTGGAGCTTAGGAAAATTTAAAAAAGAACTGCACTTTAGCCTAAAGTTGAGGTCCTAAAGATATATTTGGATCTGTTTACTTTTTGTTTTAATAAAAATGTAGTCTTTTTTTTTATTGACAATGAAAGATTCACGCCTCATTAATCTTTTGTCAGAAGAAAAAGAAAAGAAGAGGACTTCTCTAGCAGTTATACTAATAGTCTTTTTTGTGTTCTTAGCAGTTATATTAATATTATTTCGCCAAGTATGTTATATTTGTTTTTATAAATTTTTCTATTTTTTAAGTTATAATTTTTTATAAAAAATAAAAAATAAAAAAATTAACACTTGACACATTATTATTACTAAGATAGAAAAAATGAGATACAAGTTCAAATTAGAAGATGTCTTTTAAATTCGAAATTACTTTTATGATAAGATACTTTTTGTTTATCAAAAAATATACAACCACCCATTTTTTGGGTGTTTTCCGGCCAGCAATATCACGTGAGTTGCTTTGGAACATGAACAAAGGCGAAAAGGAAAAGAAATATTGGAAACGTCGGGGCAACAACAAATTAAGCAGTTATCGCCCGACGTTTCCAAGATTTCTTTTCCTTTTCGTCGTTGTTCATGTTCAAGCAACTCACGTGACATCACGTTTGGGAAACACCCAAAAAATGGGTGGTTGTATATTTTTTGATAAACGTAAATAGTTGAGTGACATATTTAGATAAAAAAATAGTTTAGTACTATAAAGAGAAATTCGTAAATAGTTTAGTGCTATAAATAGTTATTAACTCGTCTAGTTAAATTAGTTAAAACTTGTTAACAGGTTCATTAAAAAAAAATTGTTTTTCTCCTATTTCCCCAAATTTAATTTTATATTATTTTGCTCTTCAACTCTTACATATTACCAACACCTTGAGAGAGAACAATGCATTTATTTTTCTAGTTCTTAAACTGAGAAATTACAACTCTTCTTCTTACTCATGTGAAGTATCTGTGATAAGGCTAATTTGAACTCAATTTACGGATGTCGTACAAAGTTTAACTCTTACACATTGTTAGGATCGGTACTTTGAAACTTTTAAATATGACACAAAATTTCTAAATTGAAAATAAGACTAATCGCATTAAAGAATTCGAACTCGGTCCCGATATATTATTAGCAAATAGCTACCCCTGCTCTAACGCTCCAAGATTGAGAAATTATACTCTTTACATCCGGATTTGAATATTTTATTTTTTATTTATTGTGTATAGAGAATAGACATTTAATTTCCGACCAGGAGTAGCTCTCAACTCCTGCAATAGAAATCGTATTCGATAATAGAGCAAGCGGCCAATTCTAGCATAGTTATATAAAAAATTGAGAAAAATGTTTGATTTTTTTCTTCTTCTAGTTTTCATGGATATTCAGTTGAGGAGTACACGTTACATTTCCAATTTCAGTGCTAAAATAATGTTAAAATACAAGAATTTGAGCACCAAGATTAGTCAGCCAAAAAAAAATATTTTTTTGGTAAAAATATATACATGCATGAAACAAGCTGGTCAAGCAAAATCTGCTGAATTCATCCATATATTGTAATATTATAGTATAAATTTTTTATTGTTCCAATTTACTTGGTAAACTTTGAGCTTAAAATTCAGTGCATTTTCATATGATGTGGTCACAGGAGCCCCACTCTCTGGACTTATAATATTTGAGATTCTACATTTCTTTTGACTAGGTTTGTTGGTTCAGGTTTTATTGTTTTTTGAATTTTTTTTATTTGATTTTCTTAGCTGGGAAATGGGATAATAATAATAATTTGATTTTCTTAAAAAGAGTGCTAAAGAAAATAACATTTTCTCAGATGTCTGGGAGAGACATGAAACGATGGCAGGTTATAACAACAGGTACTAAAAATAAGAAACCAGCAACGGCAGTGGGCCCCTATTCGAAAGCAACTATTGTATGGATCTCAACACGTGGCTAAATCACATGGTTATGGGGTCACTCGGGTGCGTGCATGTATCGTAGTGTCGTGTTGAGCAGTGAGACTGGCATGCGTATTCAGAATCTGTGAGTAATGGTGTCACTCATTAATTTACTTTATTTGTGTGGGGGTCATTTATGAAAATATCATCTAAACAGAACAAAAATACATCATATTTACTTTTAAAAATAAAAAATCCAATGAGGGTATGTGACCCGGTGACGGTATATTGGATCCGACACTGCAGATAACGCAAGTTTTGAATCTATCCTTGTCTAAATTGTTGTTATTTTGATTTATTTTCTGATTATTCTGATTGAAAAATAACTTTTTTCTTATTAAAAACTTAATTGTTGGATCAATTTAAAAATTGGAATTGTGTTTTGCACTTGCGGATAAAAATACTCATTTACATTATATCCAAAATAAGTAAGATAATGCATAAATGGACTCTAATTGTCCTCGTAAGACATAAGTAGGACGACAGACCTTAAATTAACTCACACTTTCATATGAGGGGAATTTATAAGCTAATGGGTTAACACGTTCTCTTTACCAATTGGTTTTGAGAGGATATAAAGTCCCATTAAATAATTTTCACAGTTTATTTTTATCAACATTTGCATGTTAATTCATCTTCATCATCGAACTACTAAGGTAGAAACTGAATAGAAATTGAGATTTGAAATCTTATGTTGATTTCGTAACAAAAACTTCTTCCATGCTGCAAACATCATATTCGTTGTTTTATCCACACCAAAATATTTCACACACTCTCAAATATATACATATTCATTGCACATGAAAATTCTGCTTTTTCTTTTCTTCTTGGCACACAATGACATACTAATTATAGATGTAGGATTGGATACATTTTCTATTTTCGAATTATTAGGAAATTGTAATTAAATAAGAATTTTTTTAAAGAGATAACACAATTTAATTTTTACTTGATCACTCAACATGATTTACATCCATAGATGAAGAACTGAGATTTTGTTATTTTTGTTAGAACTGTTATAAAGTGAACACAATGATGGAATTCTTACAAATAAATACCCTATTGTTAAGTCCATACTAAAATGTCAAGAGTGCCACAGCCCAGTGGGGCTGGCCTCTCTCCACGATCGTGAGGTGGCGGGTTCGACAATTTCTCCTACATAGGGCCAAATAATTTTTCTTTCTTAGGGCTTCCACCTCCTTCTCCTCCTCCTCCTCCTCATAGGAGGATAAAAAAAAAAAAGAAAAGAGTCCATACTAAAATTGAAGTAGAATTCTTTAAAAAGAAAAAAAAATCACTAATTATTTTTGTGGTCCCTTCTTTCATGTGATCTAAGCATATTCCAGAATCAAAGGATGGTGAGAAAAGGAAGTAAGGAATATTTTATTTTGGCAAATTATAAGGAGGAATATTTAAAAGCAAGTAAAAATGAAGGGGTTGAAAATGAAAGGAAGCAATTATAATGGGTCTAAAGATTAATTAATCTCTGTTAGAGTAAGTAGTACACTGTACCATGTACAGCGGAGATATATGGATAAGGTCAAGAGTAACGGCGTCAGAATCATCGAAGTCCCCGTTTTCCTTCCTGCCGTTTACCGTTAACAATCTTCTTCGATTGATGGCGTTGTGACGGCCTGACGGGACGGCTACTGATGCTGATGGCGGGGTCAATTGGTCTCCTTCGTGTGGGCCACCTATTTATTTTTCAATTATTTATTTATGAATTTTTCTTCTTTTTCTTACTACTATTTATTTTCTCTCCTTTTTTTCATTAACACAAACATTTTCTTTATTCTTTTATTTTGTGGAGTATTCGGGAGTCAATCTAATTAGTTTGGTAAAATTTTACATAGTATAATCTTAATAGAGAGACCCAAAATCAAGCTCTAATGATTCAAACTTGTAACATTAATTTGAATATCTGAACAATTCTTAAAAATAAAATATGAAATCAGTTAATTTTAATATACTTATCAAATAGTACTATTTCACCTACATTTTTAGATTGATTTTTATTTTAAAATTGAAACATTAAATTAACTTTTAAAAAAATGTAAACGCAAATTAAAATTTTGTATTAGAGAATATAAAAATATCGTACACAAATTAAGATTATTTTTCACACAATTATTATAAAATAAGAACGAAAATTATCAAACCCCAAATAAATTATTGTCATTCTCCAATCACATTAGAATATTCACCACCCCTACCCCACAATATCACAATAATTATACTGTATTCGTGTGAATTATATACTCAATAACTTACAATTTATTATGTTTATATATAATTCGCATAAATGTACACTTAACAAATTTTGAGTGGTTGAAAAATAAAAAAGAATAAGAATGTACACATGTACATACGATTTTGACCCTACAGAATTCGCTATGCCGGCGTTTGTTTAATTTTATATATATATATATATATATATATATATATCATACGTAATACGTAATAAATTATAAATGATTGAATACAAAAATAAAAATATACACGATCATACCATTATTTGACCCGCAACATCCCCACCACTACCATTTTGTTCTTCTTTCTCCCTCTCTGAGCAAACTCTCAAACGCACACAAAAACCACAGTGCTCAACAAAGTTAGTGAAAAACTAAGCATCTCACCCAATCCCCCAAATTCCCAGATTCTTCCTTCTTCCATAAATCTTTCAAATAAGAAGAAAGATAACAATTTTCAAGAACCCCCCAAAAAAACTTTTTTTTGTTCCATCTTTTAATAGGAGAAGGAAAAAGATGAAGAGGGACCATACAAATACACAACAACCTCAACCACAACAGAGTTTTTCCAACGGTGGTGGTGGAGGAAGCTCAACGGCGACCGATAGTAGCAGCAGCTGCTATACTATGGCACCAGAAAAGCAAGATTCCGCCGGAGTTGACGAGCTTTTAGCTGTTTTGGGTTACAAAGTTAAGTCTTCAGACATGGCTCAAGTTGCCCAAAATATTGAACAACTTGAAGAATTCATGGGTACTTTTCAAGAAGATGCATCTCAACTTGCTTCTGATACTGTTCATTATAACCCTTCTGATCTTTTTTCTTGGCTACAATCCATGATTTCTGAACTCAACCCACCTCAATCTGCCTCTTGTTCGAACCGGGTTTTGGTTTTCGATGATTCCTCATTTGATTCTGATTCTCTTACTGCTATTCCTGGCAAGGCCGTTTACCCATCGGCGGCCCCATCACCACCACAGTCGTCTCCAGCTGTGGTGGTGGTTCAGCCGCCGAATAAAAGAATGAAGCCGAATCCCCAAATGCCCATTTGGGGACGACTTCCTAATGAATCTATGGATAATTCGACAAGGCCGGTTGTTCTTGTTGATTCTCAAGAAAATGGGATTAGGCTTGTTCATACATTAATGGCATGTGCCGAAGCGATTCAACAAGAGAAATACAAAGTTGCTGAGAATCTGGTCAAACAAATTGGATTTCTATCTGTTTCGCAAGCTGGGGCGATGAGGAAAGTTTCAACCTATTTTGCTGAAGCATTAGCGAGAAGAATTTATGGATTGTATCCATCACACAATCCTCGTGATTCTGCTTTCACAGATTTGCTTCAAATGCATTTCTATGAAACTTGTCCTTACCTTAAATTTGCCCATTTCACAGCGAATCAAGCTATATTGGAAGCTTTTGCGAACAAAACTCGCGTTCATGTGATCGATTTTAGTATGAAGCAAGGTATGCAATGGCCTGCTTTGCTTCAAGCTTTGGCTTCAAGACCAGGCGGTCCACCTAGTTTTCGATTAACAGCAATTGGACCACCGGCACATAATAACACGGACCATTTACAAGAAGTTGGATGGAAATTAGCTCAATTGGCTGAAACAATTAGCGTTGAGTTCGAATACAGAGGTTTTGTTGCTAATTCTCTAGCTGATCTTGATTCATCCATGTTTGATATTCGAGAAGGCGAAACAATTGCTGTTAATTCCATCTTCGAGTTACATCAATTGTTAGCTAGGTCAGGTGCTATTGACAAAGTTTTATCAGTTGTAAGAGAACTAAAGCCAGAAATCTTGACTGTTGTTGAACAAGAAGCTAATCATAACGGACTTGTTTTCTTGGATCGTTTTACTGAATCATTACATTATTATTCGACACTTTTCGATTCTCTCGAAAGTTGTGGCAACAATGTCCAAGGCGGTGGATCGGGGCCGTCCGATCAAGATAAGGTGATGTCTGAAGTTTACTTGGGAAGGCAGATCTGTAATGTGGTGGCTTGTGAAGGGATTGACCGAGTTGAGAGACATGAAATGCTGAGTCAGTGGCAAACTCGGTTTGACTCGGCCGGGTTTGAGCCAGTTCATCTCGGTTCGAATGCTTTTAAACAAGCTAGTATGTTATTGGCTTATTTTGCAGGTGGAGATGGGTATAGAGTTGAAGAAAACAATGGTTGTTTGATGCTGGGGTGGCATACTAGGCCTTTAATTGCTACCTCGGCTTGGAAACTCAGCTAAAGATCGCTCCGAGTCGATGAAACTCGGTGGGGTGAGTTGCAAGAGGGGGTAACTCGGGTTTGTGGCCTTTTGGGATGTATCAGAAATCAATTGCAGAGTGGTCTCTGCTTAGCTGGGTACCATAGTGATGAGGGTGAAACCCACCACACTCTAGTGTGTCTCGCCTATCTTTCTTTTTTTCTTTTTTAAATTTTTTATATTTATTAATCTTTTTAGGTTCTTTTATTGGGTGGAATGGGGTTACTTTTAAGAGGATGATGAATCTCAAAAAATGTTGATGTGTATTTTATATATAGCCTTTCTCTAATAATAAAATGATAGGACTTTTTATTATTATTATTATTTTAAAAAATTTGGGATTCTTGATTATTGTGGGTGTAATGTAAAATGGACAAAGGTGGATACTTTTGTGGACTATAATGTGAAGAAGGGCATATTGATTGAACAAAACATTCTTGATTGGGAATTCTTATGGACCATAATTCTAACTTTCCCTCAACACTAACATCATTTTGCAAGTTGCTTTCAATCCCCCCACCACATAAATCCTCATCTTTTCTATTACACCTCAATGGGGAGGGAATATTATCTGGATATTGTTTTATCTCGAAGCAAAATGCAAAATTGTAAGTCTGTTGGTATATTTAGATTGAGTTTAACTTAAAATTAAATTTAAAATTTTCACAAGTGGGAGTTACTTTACACATAAGAAGTTTTATTTTTAGATAATTCGAGAGGTTTGGTTTCAAGCTAATTAAACCAGACACAATTCATTACACTTTATATTTGTCTCATATAAATTAATTGACTCTGATGAAATTATTAAGGTTTCGTTTTAAATCCAAACATTGTCCATTACATTCATAAATCAGACTTGGAACTTCTACCACGTTTATAAACCAAAGGTAGTTCTAATGTCTTGTAAGTCGCTTTGCAATTCAATTAACTGGATCTTGTAACTCGATTTCTTAATTTATTCTTGCAACCTTAAATCAAATTAGATTCAACGATTGATAAAATATGTTTTTAACTCATTTGCACCTAAAATATCCTTAAATATTCTCGTTTATTTTTCATTTTTCGAAAAAAAATCTTAAAAAAGATTAAGAAATTTGAAGTACTACTACTACATCATTCTAATGGAATCTCTGAAAGTTGATGAGCTCGAGGGGCCTTGGTAGCCATGGCGTTAGTATTTGACTGAAATAATTTTTTGGAATATTTTGACAACCTAAAACAATTGTATACAGCATAGCTTAGTACAACAACCAAAATCAATAGCCTTAAACAAATCACAACAATGTAGTAGTACAACTTGTTTTATGATTACAAGATAATTTCAAAGCATAAATTTTAAGCAAATGAATTGGCAGTGAATTACTCTGGAAAACGAGAGAATTACTGTGCAGGTACTGTTTTTGAAAATTGTAAACAACTAGTTAACAAATACAACAACCAACTAATTGGCGTAGGTTACATAAATTATCATAACATTTTCGTGCGGTCGTTAGTATGAATACATTTTCTCAATTTTACTTCTATTAAATAACATACGCTCGTTCAAGACTAACAAATTCATATATCTTTATGACTTTAATTTAAACACCCCTCGGTCTCTCCATACCTCTAACATACTGTCACCCTTCAAGTTTTTGAAGCGGATCATCACTCGATATTCATTTTATGTGTCCAAACCAACGCAAATGAATTTTCCTTATTTTGTCTGCAATAGGCGCCACTCCTATCTTCCCTTAGATGATCTCATTTATCACTTTATCATTTCTAATATGCTCACATAACCATCATAACATACACATATATGTTACACTCATTTTCTGAATATTTCATATGTTAACTGTCCAACAGATCACAAGGTCCATAGCTCAGTAGGGAGATGGCCTGCCCACAACCGTGGGTTCGATACCTAACTCACACAAAAGGAAGGATTTAATTTCCTATTCTTGGTTCCTCTTGTGTGGGTTCTTATACTCCCATTCTTGGGGCACCCGCTAGTCGGGCTTCTGCTACTCCCCTCACGGGGCACCCGCTCAGCGGGCTTCTACTTCTACCCTCATGGGGGCTTCTACTACTCCCCTCACGGGGCACCCGCTCAGCCGGGCTTCTATCCGCCCTACATGGGCTCTTCCTCTGGTGAGGTCTCAAAAATTGTCCAACAGTCTGTACCATACAACAAAGCGGGTCTAATAGTTGTTCTATAAAACTTTCCCCAATGTGCCACATCAGTGTCAAACTCTCTATCTTTCTGAATGATAAACCCAAATACCAAACATAATCATTAGTCAAGATACCTCTGTCATCCAAATAATTATACCCTGATCTCTATTTCAGTCGACAATAAATTTACACTCTAAATAACCAGTTTTACTTCTACTAATTCTGAAACCTGTAGATTCCAAAGCTTGTGTTCACATCTCTAACTTAGCGTTAACACTTACCCTGGTCTTATCAATCAAAACAATATCATCAAAAATCAACATACACCATGATACAACGTGTTATATATGACGAGTTACTTAATCAATAACTAGTGACGGAGGCAGGATTTGAACTTAGGGGGGGCCGAACTAAAATTTACTCATGGTTGTGTCCACATCTCTAACTTAGCGTTAACACTTACCCTGGTATTATCAATCAAAATAATATCATCAGAAATCAACATACACCATGATACAACGTGTTACTTAATCAATAACCAGTGACGGAGGCAGGATTTGAACTTAGGGGGGGCCGAACTAAAATTCACTCACGGTGTAAAACGATATATTTGTGGTAGACAACATAAACTAAGGAAGAAAATTGACAAAAAAAAATTAAAAAATGAAGAAAATCCGACTAGTTTGCATAGGCTAGTGTCACGAATTATACTTCAAAATAGCATGACAAATTTATAAAAAATATATTATTGAATTAAATGTATGTATATTTTTAGAGAAATTTTTATGTATTTGGAGCGTTATTGTATACTTTGAGTTTGCTATATACAATTCATTATAAATACTTTTTTGTCCGAAATTTAATATATCATTTTATTATACAAAAGTTAATGGATGAATTTGAATTTTAATAAGTTTACAAATTTATCCTTCTCAATTAAAAAATATTAATAAAGTTTAATCAATTAAATTAAGAAAGTTAGTGGGGGAACTATGTTTTAGTGGAAGTACAAATCAAAATTATTTCTATTTTAGAAAATGAGACATTCAATTTTGGACATCAAAAAATGAAAATTTAACATTCAAATTCAAATAGAGTGAGTAAAAAATAGCATTAGTATTATTAAAGTTAGTGTTGGAACTATATGTTAGAGGGTACTATTATTACATTTTAAAATTTTTTTGGGACCAAGATATTTTATATTTATAAGGACCTATTTATAGAAAAAATATATATATTTAATACTAATATTCAATTTTCAAAAAAATTAGGGGGGTCGTGGCCCCTCCTGCCCTCATGAAGCTACACTGCTGTCAATAACCAACGCAAAGAGAAACAAATCAAGTGTTGTTCAAAAATTAAAAATTAAAAAGCATGCAAGCATTAGATTTAATATTTTTAAGCAAGATTAGGGTACACAATTAATACAGGAAATACATATTTTTCTATAATTGTGGATACGTAATTGCGAGGATTAATGATCGTTAGATTGCTCCGTGATTGTAACATTTATTTTTATAATATTTCTAAATACCCAAAATATCAATATATTCTACAAGTCATTTTCATTCTCAAGCAACTTGGTACATCCTCTGCATGATTCTCTTATAGATACTAAAATAAAGATAAATAAATAAGTTTGCCGTCCTTGATTAATTAGAGATTAATCAACTTTCGCGCTTAAACATAAATAAAATTTTAATGCAAATTGTGGGCCTGTTCGGCACTCTGGCTCCTATGCGGAACAAGAAAAGTTCCACACCGTGCGGAACAATTTAGGCCGTCGAATGATAGGTTTGAACGGTTCAAATTTGGAGAGAGAAAAAATTTTATTTTTTTATTTTTTAAGTCCAGCCGCAACTTTTCTCTCTCTAAATTTGAACCGTTAAAACTATCATCTGATGGTCTAAATTGTATCGCACGGTGCAAAATTTTTCTTGTTCCGCATAGGAGCCGGACTGCCTGTTCGGACGATCTAACATTGGCTTTTGAAAAAGGAAGTACATGTATATCTCTTGGATTTTTTTTTTTTTTTTTTTGATGAATATGTATATCTCTTGGATGATGATGACCTTGTCCCCTTGGTCAAATTCAATGTTTTTGGGCATCTATGAAGAGATGTCCCAAATAGAAGTTTTTTCTTTCCACAAAATAAAGGGCTTTCCTCGAGATTTCTGTACTTTCTATTACATCAACAAAGTTTTAATCTCAAGTAATGTAGTCGATTACATGAATCAATATAAAATTTCAGACGATCGTTCGAATGAATACATTCCCTTCACTTCCTTCTGTCAAACACGATACCCTCAGCCAAGTCTAACAAATCCATATCATTCTTGATGATTTCGTTCCAAACTTTCTTCGGTCTCCCCTACCTCTTACAATCTCATGCCTCCAACCTTCAAGTTGCCGAACCGAAACGTCACTCGATCTTCTTTTTATGTATCCAAACCAACGTAAGCGATTTTTCCTAATTTTTCCTTCAATAGGTGCAACTCCTATATATATATGGGAGAGGAAGAGGGAGAGTGTTGAGTCCAATATTTATTTATTTATTTTAAATCAGAAGTGCTGGAATAATTACACTAGCCTTCCCTTATAAGATTTGATATATTTGGCTTAGTTTCTCCTGGAAAAGTCATTGTATAGGCTTTGGAGTAGAATGATAATTCTCAATTCTTCCTGGAATAATCATTCTCGTAGAAAGAATATTCTCACTTTAAATTGGTCAACAAAACGTCAAAGTAGAAAGAGAAGCTGGAAAAATCATCATATTCATTTTCATCCCAGCGTACCAACCACACTCTAAATACCTAGGCAAAGATAAAGATATAAGCCACTTTGTTTCCTCTTTTGCTTTTGTTGGTTACACATCTAAATCTACAATGCAAAATGGAGTATATTAAAGAGAGATTCTAAAATTTAAAAACAAGTCTTTTATTGCCTTCCCTGTCAAATAAACCTTGAATTTATAGTAAAATTTCAACCTTCTTGCCTTACCTATTTTACTTTTTATGTAATACCTTTTGCCTTTTCCCAAACTTTTCGTACTTGGTCCTAATCAAGTACAATTTTTTTATTTTTTTATTTTTTGGATATAGAAGAAAAAAAGTGAATGTAATCACTCTATTTAATCCTTGTTGAAAATAAAACTTTTCTTAGGGTGGTGTTGATTAATAACTTCCAAAAGTAAAGTATCACTCGTGGCTTATAATGGAATTATTACAATTAATTAGAATTAATACAGTGGGGAGTTAATTAAAATTAATATGTTCTTCTCTTGAGGGTGTTCTATATAAGATACACTTATTTTACGAACAATTCATTTATTGTAAAACACTCAACACCAGAAAAAACACTCATATATACTTCATCCTAAAATCAGGTACATAATCATAAACAAAGAAATCTATGCGTTACAATCTTTCGTATAAACCCCACTTCTAAAAACAATCATTATGCTGATTTCTATTTCCCGTATAATTACTTTATAAATAAAAAACAAATACAGATAATTGTTCTAATTTCTACAAGTATTTCTTCTAAGTCCTAAGATTGGTTGTGAGTTTTCAAAGCTAAGATTGTGATTTATTTTTTAAGAGAAGAATTGTGGTCATTTAAAAGGGTTGATGTTAAGATTTTGTTGAAGATTTAGAAAATGAAAGGGTAGGTATGATATGGCGGGATGACGGACAAGCAGTAATATTTTATGTTTATATATGTCACTTGGATTAAAAGGTCATAAAGATTAAAGATTAAAGAATATTTAATATTTTCTTGATAGAAACATAAATTATATATATAATTTGAGAAGAAAAAATCTCAAAAAGAATATCTAATTGGAGATGAATCTCACCTCAATAAAATTGAAGATGAATCTTTGCAACTTTTCTTTTACTTATTATACGCGAGAATATAATGTAGTTTGACTATATAGTCTGTCTTCTAAAATATTTTTTTTTAATATAGACCCGATCCACATGAATTATGTGGTTCAAAATTGGTCACATCACTGCAAAATGAGAAAAGAGATAATTTTATAGTGATGTGACCAATTCTAAATCACATAGTGTAGTAGATCAGATTCACAACAGAATGATTCCTTCTAAAAAGTGCGTGTATGTACCAATTGCATTAGATTTCGAGATTTACCTAAATATCTTTAAAAGATCCGAGTTTTGTCCACTTATATCATAATTTCTTTCCTTTACTGACTTTTGTATAATATTCATTTTTTTTAAACCTAGATGGACTCTTTTATTTAAGGAATTAAAATAAAATTATTTGAGATCACAGTCAGTACAGATGGAGAAAAAATCTATTTCATAACATGGAGGAATAGTCATAGCTACAACTGACTAAATAATGAGCTACTTGATTATAAGATCGCTTAACAAAAAATAATTAAATTAAATCGAAAGATAGGAGCGAAAGTTTCGCCAACTCGTATATGGAGCCTAACTGGGAGAAGTCCACATCCGAGCAACCGGCAAAAAATTCTCTGTCCCCGTGTGTGTCCCCAACCAATCACAATTCACCATGTGTATATATAATTGGAAAAAATAATTATATAGTAAATTCTGATTGGTTGGAAACAGGATTAGGAACAGAAATGGGAAAGTACGATTTTCACCCCGACCAACCACCTTCCAAGTCAAATCTGTGAAGCCCAAAATAGAGAAGCCAATTTCATTCCCTCAATGAACGCTAAAAGCTCCCCGTGACGTGATTAGAACTTATGCACGAAGCCAATCGACCACAACTAGCTAACAAAGGAGTCCCAAGATATTCATTAATATGAAGATTTGAAAATAAAAAGAATGGCTTGACTGGTGTGCGGGCGCAAATCCAAGTCCTGTCCGGACCAAAAAATGGCTTGACTGGTGTGCGGGCGCGACCTGCGCACACGATTGCCGGAACAAAAATCACGGGCCTGATCAACCCGCGTTTTTGCTACTGGTTTTATTTCCACTTTCAAATTATTTTTTTGTAACTGCCCAGAGAATTAATTATGTAACAGCTAGGGATTTATTACCCAGAATTTATTCTGTGTAACAGCCCTTTCATTACAGAATTAATTCATCTTTCCAGCTCTATCTATAAAAGGGTGATTGCATCCTCCTTTGTTTCTCCCCCAGAATTGCAGAGCTTCTGTAATTTTTATTCTTCTCTTTTTTCTGTTTCATCATTTTTTGTTTTCTTGTTCTGTTCGTTGTGTTGAGGTTGTTCTTGTGCATAACAAACTTCATTTTAAGCCGTTGTATCCTGGGAGAAGGACGCCATTCGAACTCCAGCACATTACTGGGAGTTGGCGAATCTGTTTTAAGGAAATTGCGTTGAACGCAATCCTCGGTTTTTCTTTTTCTCTCCCTTCTTTCCCGTTAATACTGACTTGGCTTTGTTTGCAGCAATTGTGTTAACATATATGTCTCTATTTTTGTATCCAACCAATTACAATTCGTCATGTGTATATTGAAAACAATATTGACATATCGAATTCTGATTAGTTAGGTACGGATATAAGGATATACACGGGAACAAATGGTTTTCACCCACCCAGAAAATATAGAATACGAAGAAATCTTGAGAAATTGACATTAAGGCAAAAGCACTGAATCTTGAAAAACCAATAAAAGTCCCAAAAGCTAGCAAGAAAATAAATCCAAATTACTCCATGCATATTGGACCACACAAAATGTTAATGCACACTATAATGTTTCATATACAAAGCTAATAATTTGTTCAATGATGAGCATTACAAACTTTGTTTTTTCATAAAAAAATATACATCTATATGTTGGCATATAAAATACAATTACTTTAGTTTTATTATCATCAACTTGACCACTTTGGTGAACTGGTAGATTTCTTGATTGGACCCCACTCTCATATTCAAGAATATGTTGGAAATTCGAATCACCGACGATTTTTAGTCCCGCATTGCTTTTTAGGGTTTCTTAATTTGGGTTTCTTCCTCCACTTTTCCTCAATCTCTCTCCCTAAGGGCAGTTTGACTCTGGTGATGAATAAGTGTTTGTCCGCACGATGCATAACATTTATTAGTCATCAAGAATATGTATTTGTTCGCACCGTGCTGAGAACGTCTATTTTAAATCTTTACAGCAAATATTGTGGAACAGTCGTTCTCGTCTGTTAAATATTTTATCCGATAACTAACATGTGTTTTTCACCGTGCGAGTTGACTCGTAGAATCGTACGATCCTACGTTCCCGAGTCCGATCCCACGTGTTTACTCCGATCCTACTTGATCACATATCCTACATAGGATCTAACATGTAAGGTACCTTAAAACTCGTAGAATCGTACGGTCCTACGAGTCAACTCCTGAGTTTGACTGCCTTGTCTGTTACGCACCGTATACACATCTGTTACGTACTGGAACTGAACTCTCGTGATTGTTGTGTATTTGGATTGACTTTTTTTTTTTAAAATTTCTATCTCGAAAATTGAGAAAGTGAATTATTTATGAAGGAGAAGTGTTACTCAATTTGTGCACATAAAATCGAGACCTGGCCAAATAAAGTTATGTTTGGATTTTGTTAAGTGCATGATAGTAATAATATATCACATATCTGCAGAAGTTCTTATTAAAGCGACCAAAATATTATTCAAATTCAGATCTAATTAGTCAGTCAAAATGTTTAGACAGTGATACATAAAATAAAAAGTGAACTTCGTTGAGAATTTTTGCATGCCAGATAGCCAATTCAAACTAAAATTCTTCACATTCATATATATATATATATATATATATATATATAGCGTCCGACATACACGTTTTCTCGGGTGAAAATTCTCTGTCCCCATTCCTATCCTCATTCTTGTCCCCAACCAATAAGAATTTACTATATAAATATTTTTTTCAATTATATATACACATGGTGAATTGTGATTGGTTGGGGACACACACATGGACAGAGGATTTTTTGCCTGTTTTCTCAAGGAATTTGCACGAGTGCTCTTTTCAAGCAGTCCGGCTCCTATGCGGAACAGGAAAAATTCCGCACCGTGTGAAACAATCTGGATCGTCGGATGATAGTTTTAATGGTCCAGATTTAGAGAGAGAAAAGTTGCGACTGGATTTAAAAAATAAAAAAATAAAAAATTTTCTCTCTCCAAATCTGGACCGTTCAAAGCTATCATCTGACGGCCCATATTATTCCGCACGGTGCAGAACTTTTCATGTTTCGCATAGGAGCCAGAGTGCTTTTCAAGGGGAAAAAATCGCCAATCCTCGTTCTGTGTCCCTACGAATAAATATTTGCCACGTGTATATTTTTCCTCCGTGAGTTCCACTATTTCTTTTATGTTATAATTATTTAATTAAAAATTTAATACATGTCATTTTTTTTATTGGTGTGACAGGGAAAGGGACATAGGATTCATATGCCTTTTCAAGCAGTCCAATGCTTATCCTCGATCTCCTTCTATGCATTAACATTTAGGATCTAGATGGTAAGAGGGAAAATACTTTAGTTACCAGCTAAATAGTTTGAAACATTTACAAGGATCAAAATAATCAAAGGAAAAAAAAAAACTTAAAGGAGGAGAAACGTTAAATTATTCATGAAGTACCAGAATGATTTAACGAAAAACTTTAGGGATCGTATCTAAAGTGGAGATAGCCATACCCTCTAAGGAGAAAAAAAAACCTTTATTCAGTCAAAAATATCTTCTACTCCCAATTTTTGTTTCATTTCTTGTCATACTAATAGATAATTGTCACATATTTACTTTTTTGTTAGGGTTCTATTATTTCCTTTAAATTATAAATTTTTCAATGAAAAAATTAACACATGCTAACTTCTTGTTAATGAGATAGAAAATGTCACACATAATAAGACAAAAGATCTTTACCAGAAATAACTGACAACAGTGTATCGAACAAATATAATCTATCGTAATAAGTGCAGTTGGATTTTGTTATTTGGTTTGTTTGATTTTTTTAATTTACTTCATTCAAACGACGAATTCTTTGATATACGAGCTTTTTTTGATTGATTGAAAAAAGCAGGGAGGACAATCCGTTTATCAAGAGTGAAGGAAAAAATTAGAACTACAACAAATCAAAAAATCCCTAAAAGTTACCCATAGCAAGTCACTATAATATATTGCTTCTTGATGAGGGATTCAAAAGTTCTTAGTGATCGCAACTAGACCTAAAATTCCCCCTTGTTAAATCCATAAGTGCTATGATTAGTAAGCTAATACTTGTACTAAATTTACTATAATTAAAATAGAAATCCCTAAAAAACACTATAATTGGAGAGAGAAAAAGACAAGTACTTATAGAGAATAAGAAATTGATGTGGAATTGCATTAGAAATGTGCATGGATGATAGAAAAGTAGAAAGTCAAAATCACTCGTGGGGTATGACTTGTCGGGGAGGAATTATTAAAAGTGACTTGATGTGCTTTTTTTCTGAGTTTTTGGGCAATTTCCCACTTCATGTTCCCACTTCATCATCTTTGCCTTTTCTTTCTCTCTCTTTTTTTTTTTTGGGGTAAAGAAACAACTTAATATAAGAGATCAAAAAAGATCAAGCACAGTATTAGTATGATTATAAATTACTCTAGCAAAATAGGTTCAATGGGCATTTCTGCCATTAATTGATCAACAAAAGAGAATAAACTGGAGAATAAATAAATTAGTACTAAATATTAATCCTCCAGTTTTGACAAGGCCGTTCACACATGCGTTCGCTTCTCTATAAATATGAGTGAGACTAGTTTTCGATATTTTCATCAACAACTCCCTACAATCATAAATAAGAGAAGATAAATAATAAATAATCATATCAGTATGAAGTAAAAGGTGAATAAATTTTTTAGCATCAAGCATGAATGTTTTGGATATTAAGATTTGTAGCCATGTATAAACCATGTATCTTACCATTTTCTTTGATCACCTTCAAACAAACCTTCTTCTTGCCCACGAGGCATTATGCTAATGGTAATTAGAGTTGGGATCTTTAAATTGGAAGTTTGAGTCATGCCTGGTGTAAGAAAATGATAACTGTCACATATTTACAGGAAATTTTGTCAGATCGATTAAAGTACCTTCCAAATCAACAGTAATGCATGGATATGAGTATATAAAAAAAGAAAGAAACTTTCTTCTTTACTACTCCCTCCATTCCTAAATATAAGACTCTTTAGACAATTTGATAAAATTAAGGAAGTTGTCATTTTCATCTAAACTTCCAATATTACCCCACCTTTCCTTTCTCTCACTAATACATCATAAAGAAAAGAAAGGAAAATGTTGAGGGTATAATTGAAATAAATTGTTGACAACTAATAAAAGAACCTTAAACGACAATTAATTTGGATACCTAGATATCTCCTAAACGACAATTAATAGGGAATGGAGGGAGTATTATTTATCCCAATAATTCGATCCATGTTTCGATGCCTGAGATTTTTGTCTATCATCCAGAACTCAAATTAAGTACTTATTATCATGTTATAAGATATTATAAGAGACTCATTGCTGGTTGAATTATCTACATTTTGATTAAGTAATTGATAGAAAATTACAGTGGCTAATCCAGAAATTATACATTGGGAAAGTAAAATATTTATATTTTTTGGGAGGGGAGGGGGAGGCAAAATATAAATTTTTAAAAAATTGCTGATGAAAATGATATTTTCCTATAAAAAATTGACATTTTTAAAAAATTGAGAGCAGCAACCACCCTACTCGTTTAATCCGCCACTGGTAATTTCTTTTGAGTAACTATTTCAATGATAAAAAAAAAAATTGAAAAATTGTAAATGTTGTAGAATAATATGTTGCAAAAATTTGAAATACTGTAAAACAACCACCCTATATTGTAAGACAAGGTACACGTAGTGCAAGAAAATAATTAAAATACTATAATTTCAACTGATATAATATTTTCAACTATTTTTTTGCATAACATATTATTTCAAACTCGCTTCATGTTAATTGGCGATCATGATGATTGAAAATTAGTTAGCTATTTAATAAGTAACTTTAAACTTTCTACCCTATAATTATCCCCCTAGAGCTTCATTAAGACAAACAATTGACTTAAACGAGTCTATACATCATTTTCCCTTTCCCTAACAGCCCTTGATAAGTAGGCAGAAATATCAAAGTAGTAAAATATACTAGTGGTCAAGGAGGCCGTAGTCCAGTGGGGCAAATCTTTACCCGTGATCAAGAGATTCCGGGTTTGACACCCTCCTCCTACGTGGGGCAATAAAATTCTCCTCCTCTAGTGAGGGAAAGAATTAAGGTTGCTGGAAAAAAAATGTTAGTGGGAATACTTGGTTTTTTTAATTTTTTTTTTTTTGTGAAGGAGAGAAAGTTTGATGGTTGAAGTGGCAAACATGAGTGCGAGAAGATTGAAGTCTTCATAGACATTAAAGAGAGTTTGAACTGAAAAAAGTACATTTGAACAACATGATCATTTGAGTTTGATTTTGATGTCTTTTAAATAAAATTTTAAGTTTGAGAAAACTTTAATCATGCATTTAGCGCATAGCAAGACAAATTAGTCAATATATCATAAAATAGACGTAGATATCGGTTGACCCGGTTGAAAAAAGATTTTGCAAGAAGGAATATTAGTTAGAATCTAATAATAGTGTTAGTCACTTTTGGTCTTGTTTTGACTGCTAAACAACCAATAGGATCATCTACACATAGACTTGTCAAACTATGAAAATTCTAATATAAGATCGGTTTTGTGGGACTTGCCCTACGATCCTCTCACATGAGTTGTGACGGACTTACTTTGTAGGTAGGATCCACTCTAACTCACGTGAGAGGGCCGTGAAATCAGTCTCACAAGGCCGGATCCATATCAAAGTGACGCGTTAAAGCTAGGGTGGGGAGAAAATAAGGAAAAGAGTTTAGGGGGAAAAAAAGAGGAGGAATCTAAAGAAAAAGGTCCAAAGAAAACTATTATTTGGAAAAATCCCACAGTTTATGTAATATGCTGATTCATTGTATTCTCTTTTTGTTTTTCCTCGAGTAAGATCAACACCATTAGAGAAATATTTTGAGGTATTTTATTGTTTTTCCTTTTGAAGTCAAGCCCCCCCCAGTTTTATTCCGTTAAACAAGGCCCAGTTTTATTATAGATCAGCGGATCAATGAATTCAAAGCCGTTCAAGTTTATAAGCCTTTCACGTTCGGTGAGCGTGACCTTATTCATCTTTGAGCTCAAAATACTATATTTACTATAAATATGTAACACTCCGTATATCACTCTTTATAATATTTATAATTAATTTTCAATTATAATCGTTTACCTTTAAAATTACCAGTTACAATTTAGATTGTTGAAATAAAAATTTCCATTTTTAGATTATTGTAGATAGTAGTACATGTTATAGAGAATCTGAACCGATATTAGATTACAATCTTCTATCTTGATTCGTATACCGATTATTTATCTAAATCTTATTAAATTATCAAGTGTTTGATTTATCTTTTAAAAATAAACACATTATTTGAGGGGGGAAAAGAGAGTAAAATCTTAAAGAAGAAATGAGATAAAATAGTGAAAGATTTTTTTATCTCACAAGAATGAGATAGGAACACTACAACAAAACCAATTTTTTGCGATGTTTTGTACCAACGTTTTTTTCAAACGTCGCTTAAAATTAAAAAGAGAAAATTAAAGCAACATTTTTTGCAAACATCACTATGTTTGGATTTTATACGACGTTTGATAGTGACGGTTATAGTAATTGTTGTTCATACCAACGTATTGATGTTGGTTAGCATCATTTACATTAAATGATGTTATAAATTGTTACTTTTTGTGACTCATATAGCGACATTTATATACTATGTCGTTAGATCTTGTGACTTTTCAGAGAAACATCGCTAAATTTGAATTTTATACGACGTTTCATAGCGTCGGTTATAATAATTGTTGATAAAATCAACATTTTAATGTTAGTTAGCTACGCGTACATTAAATGTTCTTATACATTGTTACTTTTTGCGACTTATATAGCGACATTTATATAAAACATCGTTAAATCATATGTCATTCCATACAAACGTCGCTATGTTTAGATTTTATACGACGTTTCATAACGACGATTATAGTAATTTTTGTTCTTACCGACAATTTGAAGTTGGTTAACGATATTTACATTACATGGTGTTATAAATTGTTACTTTTTGCGACTCATATAACGACATTTATATACTATGTCGATAGATCTTGTGACATTTTTAAACAAACACAAATAAATAGATTATGTTTCTGAAATATTTTTTTAAAGAAAAATTAAAGACATTTAATTATTAAAATTTTAATAAGAGTGTATTAATTTTAATTTGATTCATAAAATAAATCAAAACAT
Organism: Vinca minor; assembly: GCA_026122235.1. Taxonomy (NCBI): domain Eukaryota; kingdom Viridiplantae; phylum Streptophyta; class Magnoliopsida; order Gentianales; family Apocynaceae; genus Vinca; species Vinca minor. The sequence goes on from JAOCZM010000142.1 coordinate 381,491, forward strand.
AAAGAGAAATTAAAATAAGTAAACGTACAAAATCCAAAATTCCATTATAATAAATATAATAGGATGAGAAACAAGTAACAAATGATCACTTAGTTCAGCGACCAATTGCACGACATACTTGCAGGAGGTCGCGAGTTCAATTCTCATCTCTTTGAGTAAGGATAAACTTTATTATGCATTATCTAAAGGTGACTAGACCCGACGACACGACTTGTCTTGGCTTGGCTCAGCCAGTGTGGTTTCAAAATTTACGAATGTCGTAATAGATATATTGTTGCGATTATTTACAAATGTCGGCAAAAATACCTTTTAATACACTTTATAGATGTATATCGACGTTTTTTTTTTTGTCTTATTGAAACATATGACAAACGTCACAATAGACATTTTTTGTTGTAGTGGAATTAGAACAGACGAAATACTTTTAAAAAATGAGATGGGAAGTTTTTTTTTTTTTTGATAACAAATGAGATGGGAAGTAGAACAAAAGAAAAAGATTACAAACAGTTTAAAAAATTCACCGATACATAACTCGATCAATTAGAATCACTTTTCATTAAACTAAGCATGGATCATACCACAAGTATGGTTTCCCATTAGCCTATTTCACACCCTTTAGTGAAAATAGTCTCGAAGGTGTTCGTTGTGATCTCCGTAATCTGCAACTTATGAAATAGGCTACAAAATAACATGAAATAATTGCAGCGGGGGCAGCTAGTGAAATTGACTCTTGTAAAAAAACACCGAATAATACTGAAACAACCACACAAGAAAGGGAGAGAATAGTCAAATTATTGCTGGACATCCAAAGATAAGGCGTGTGCGTTTTTGGGAGCCAAAGTAGAAACATTACAGATGCAATCGATAAGATTAACGCCATCATGTCCGAACCTAAAAACAATCGAAATATCACGTTGTCTGCGAGAATTGGCTTGCCAGTCTCACTGTTATAGCCGCCAGGAGGTTGAAAGATGGCGGTAAAAGTAACCGTTACTAAAAGTGTAGCTACAATCATATAAGTTCCCTTTGTTTCTTTATCTACTTCATTTCTCCTGTGAGTGTGCACTAATGAAGTAGCTGCTCCAATTCCCTCTAACTCCGCCTTGATCAAATCCTATGTTTTATACATTTCAGACAAATACAAATATATTAATCGCGGTTGAAGAAATTAAGAATCAAACCTTATGATTTAAACAAGAAATGTTAAATTAGAAAGATTTAATGAACCTGTCTTTCACTTGTTAGATTGTTTCCAGAATGAGCATACAACAACAAGTCAAGAGGAGTAAGACCTTGAGAGTTGACGGGATTAGGGATCGAGTTTCGGGTGATTTAAAAGATTAGATCCCACCAAGTTTGTAGTAGAGGTATACCAATGCAAAGGAGTATTTCCATTATCATCCTTATCATTGATGAGAATCGAAGCCCACGGTTTCTCCAACATAAAATCGAATATTTCTTGCTGCTCATAGTCCACAGCAAGATGAAATATGTTGTGTTTGTCAAATGTCACCACTTGCCAGCAATCTGGGAAGGTGGATAGAAACTCTTCTATTACTTGTTTGTTTCCATGAATTACAGCAACATGTAGTGCTGTTTCAGGAAAATAGTCATTGGAACGAGACCACATTCGAAAGAAATTACTACGAAAATTAAATGATCTCATATACGCCATTGACTTCCCCTCAAGAAGCAATGCTCTAGCTGCTTCTTGATGATTCAGTCTTGCTGCATAATGAAGTGGTGTGCAATCTAAGTGATCCACCTTTTCTATAAGATTTGGTAGCTTCTCACACACGAGTCTGATCAAGGTACCTATGTGATAATTAATTAAAAGTACTCCATGAGAAATAAATTTGATTCAATAATAATACAAAGTAGCGGGGATCCGCTTCTACAAGTAGGACTGGTCAATATCCATTAGGAGGAGGTTTTAAGTACCTGGTGAATTTGCCATTGCAGCAGCATGGAGGAGTGTTTTCCCACCTGGACCACTACCAACATTACCAAAATTTGTGCTTTGAAAGTTGAGGGAAAGTAGCATATAACATATTCTCTCAACCCAATCTTCTGCCTCCTTCTCATAATACAACAAAATTGTTTCAGCAACACGGCGATTTCCCTTCTCAATCGCAATATACAGAGAAGACCGCTTCTCTTTGTTCTTAAAATAAACAAGATTCGGATCTTCCTTTATAAATATTTCAACAATGTCAAGGTGATTTCTCTTTGCAGCCTCGTGAATAGCCAAGTTTCCGTACTTATCACAGCAGAGAATTGAGTTCATTGGACATCTTGGCACTGTCAAGGAGTGCGTGAACGACATTAGAGTGGCCCTCTCTCGCAGCAATATGAAGCGGCGTCTGTTGTTTGGCGTTTAATTTTGTTATCAAATTGGGATTTTCAACTAGGATTTGTACTGCTGTTGATGAAGAATCAGAAAACTGGGCTAGAATGTGAAGGGCAGTGTCTTTATTTGGAGTAAGCTGAGAGGATAGTTGGTTTTGGTATCTTCTAATAACTTCCCAATCCCCTGCTTCAGCAGCTGCATACAATTGTTGATCCATAACTACTAAGCTTAGCTTATTCTATGCTATATATGATGATTTATTAATAATTATCTCTTATTCTATGATAGTATTTGATGGCTTCTTTGTTTATATGGTACACAAATGAAGTTTTTATCTTTAGAGCACGACTTTAAGTCGTCGGCCCTTCAACGACTTTTTCTCCCATTGACTTGGTTTTTTTTCCTTCTTTTTCCAATGGAATCTTCTCCAATAAGTAAATACATGGAAGGATCCTTCAATAAAAATTCCATGGTAGAAATTCCAAATTTATATATTTATTTTTATGGATGGAATTCTAAAGTTATATTTTCATTGATAAAATTACCGACTAATTTAGTAGGGTTTTGCATAGGATAAACCCGATAATATAATTTGAAATTTTTCTGCCATGGGGTAAATCCTTGAGGATTAAACGTGAAGCTAGCTGAGAATGTGCCATTTGTCACAGGGGAATGGGATGTACAATGATGCTTGGATATGTTTGTATATTATACACAATTCATAGCAATGGCCAATTTCGTGCTTCAATTTGTCTTCTCAATACATTCATAGGAAAAGAAGCCAAGTTTTATGCATTCATATATATTTTTTTTTTTATGAAGCGCGGTTGGGAGATTACCCCATGAAGAGGAGAGAGAAGTACCTCATTGGAAGAAGAGAAATTAAAAAATGAGACATATTAAGCTTGCTTCATGTATAAAGAGGGTGTCGAACTTGGAAACTTTCGGTTACGACACGAGACTTGCCCCACTGGGCTGCGACCTCTTTAACTTTATGCATTCAGATTGATGAAGGAAAATAACGAATTAAAGGAAGGACTAGATTTCATATTGTTTAGAAGGTTATCTGATTGTTACATTTTTTTTTTTGGAGGGTTTATTATCTCTTTTAAGTTATAATATATATTTTTTTTTGGACAAATAAAAGCGTCTTATCATGAGATAAAAAAAAAATGGGACATAGAATTCTTACCGGTGTTTTTTGATAAAGATGTAACTTGTTGATTTGCGTTTTATCTTTTAATTGCAATGACTTTACCTATTTTATGATTAATGGATAAATCTTTATTTAATAAAAAAAAAAAACTTGCTGATTTATTTATCATTTCCTTCCTATCAACTATTTAAACAGGGTAAAGCTTCCATCTACTCTTTACCTCCACTCATCTTTCCTTTACACTGACTACTTTGATTTGCTCTATTCAGTAAAATACCATTGCATAACGAAAAAAATGTATTATTTTTCCAAAGTTAAAAATGCACGTGGTAAAAGTGGAATATTGTGTGATAATGATATAGAATAGAAAAGTTTCACATATGTATGCTAATTTTTGGTCAATAATAGGTTCCAGTGGCGGATCCAGAATTTTTTTTACTATGGTCATTTGATATATACAACAATTGATTGCGGTCATTTATATATTTATTATCTAAATGGAGTAAAATATATCATATATAATTAAAAAAAATCACTTTGAGGGTCATTTGATATACTGTGATAATTCATTTGAGATTCGTTTATACATTTATTATCTGAAGTAAAATACATCATATATAATTAAATAATTTTTTTTTTTTAGTGGGGTCAAATATCACCCTTCTTTAGATCCGCCACATATATACCCTCAACATTATTCAACTCCATTAGAGAAATATTTTGAGGTTTTTATTGTTTTTCCTTTTAAAGTCAAGGCCCAGTTTTATTATAGATCAGCGCAGTGGCGGAGCCATAAATTTTTCTTTGGGGGCACAATTAACATTGACAAAATAAATTCATAAAAGCATATAAATATTGGCGGAGCCAAATTTTTTTTTTATTTTATGAAATCTTATAGACTAGAGTTATTCACATTTTGTTCACCATTTTCACTCTACTGATCAATACTTCATAAACCTCCAAGTCCTCCGGCTTAATATTGTGGACTTTTTATAGTTACAAGAGAGCCCATTGTGGATTTTTTATTAGTAATTTTATTTTTTAGTCTCTTACACACTTAAGTTTGTTACCAAATCAAGAGCAAAATTGTTAAAATACAAGTGATGTCATTCCTATAATTCACAAACTAAATAATTTAATTTTAAATCGTAAAGTGATTCAAAATGGGTACAATAAACAATGTTCACGAGACGAGGTGTTACAAAACAAAACTAAAACTAAAAAAATAAAAAAATAAATAATAATTTAATTTTAAATCGTAAAGTGATTCAAAATGGGTACAATAAACAATGTTCACGAAACAAGGTGTTAAAACTAAAACTAAAAAAATAATAATAATTTAATTTTAAATAGTAAAGTGATTCAAAATGGGTACAATAAACAATGTTCACGAGACGAGGTGTTATAAAAACAAAACTAAAACTAAAAAAAAAAAAGGCACCCCACCATGCCTAGGGGTGTCAACGGCCCGAACCCGGCTCACATAGCTCGAAAAAATGTGAGCGTGGTGAGGTGATGTGAGTGTGAGCTAAGCGTGAGCTTAATATTCAAGCTCGCTTCTTATGTGAGCTGAGCGTGAGCTTGACCCCAGCTCAGCAGAAAAAAAAGCTCGAACCCAGAATAAGATTAATATAATTAAAATATTATATATATATATATATATATATATATATATAATAATAATAATAATAATACAAAAGGGTGGTAGTATTGATGAAGACTTTATTATCTTGGATTATTGGAAAGCAAATGCTCTTAAATTTCCTATTTTTTCTTTGATGGCAAGAGATATATTACCAATTTCTGTAAGTTCGGTAGCATCTGAGAGTGCTTTTTGTGTATTCTTGTCCAAATTTAGTTTTAAGGCTCACTGTATTATGCTATTCTTGAGACAGGATTTTCGTTATCTTCGCTAATATAAACGAGCTTGGGAAGCTCGTGAGCTAAGCTTGAGCTCGTGTTAAAATGTGAGTTGAGTGTGAGCTCAAGGTTTATGAGCTTTTTCGGACTGAGCGTGAGCATGAACTTTTCAATTTTTACGTGAGCTGAGCGTGAGTTATGCCAAGCTCAGCTCACATAACTCGATTGACACCCCTAACCATGCCCCACTGTGGCTCCGCCACTGGATCAGCGGATCAATGAATTCAAAGCCGTTCAAGTTTATAAGCCTTTCACGTTCGGTGAGCGTGATCTTATTCTTCTTTGAGTTCAAAATACTATATTAGTGTCCCGGCTCCTATGCGGGACAGCTTTGGTGCGGAATGTGCGGGACACCATCCCAGCCGTCGGATGAGATTTTTTAACGGCTCAGATCTGGAGAGAGAAAAGTTTTTTTTTTTTAAGTCAGCCGCAACTTTTCTCTCTCTTAGATCTGGATCGTTCAAAATCTCATCCGACGGCTGGGATTGTTCCACACATGCGAAAAAAAAGCTGTTCCGCATAGGAACCGGACTGCTATATTAGAATACTACAGAAAGTGTTACAGAGAATCTGAACCAATATTAGATTACAATCTTCTATCTTGATTCGTATACCGATTATTTATCTAAATCTTATTAAATTATCAAGTGTTTTTTTTATCTTTTAAAAATAAACACATTATTTGAGGGGGGAAAAGAGAGTAAAATCTTAAAGAAGAAATGAGATAAAATAGTGAAAGATTTTTTTATCTCACAAGAATGAGATAGGAACACTACAACAAAACTAGTCTTTTGCGACGTTTTGTACCAACGTTTTTTTCAAACGTCGCTTAAAATTAAAAAGAGTAAGTTAAAACAACATTTTTTTGCAAACATCGCTATGTTTGGATTTTATACGACGTTTGATAGTGACGGTTATAATAATTGTTGTTCATACCGACGTTTTGATGTTGGTTAGCGTCATTTACATTAAATGTTGTAATATATTGTTACTTTTTGTGACTCATATAGGGACACTTATATACTATGTCGTTAGATCTTGCGACTTTTCAGAGAAACATCGCTAAATTTGAATTTTATACGACGTTTCATAGCGTCGGTTATAATAATTGTTGATAAAATCAACATTTTAATGTTAGTTAGCTACGCGTACATTAAATGTTGTTATACATTGTTAGTTTTTGCGACTTATATAGCGACATTTATATAAAACATCGTTAAATCATGTGTCATTTCATACAAACGTCGCTATGTTTGGATTTTATACGACGGTTATAGTAATTTTTGTTCTTACCGACAATTTGAGTTGGTTAATGACATTTACATTGCATGGTGTTATGAATTGTTACTTTTTGCGACTCATATAACGACATTTATATACTATGTCGTTATATCTTGTGACATTTTTAAACAAACACAAATACATAGATTATGTTTCTGAAATATTTTTTTAAAGAAAAATTAAAGACATTTAATTATTAAAATTTTAATGAGAGTGTATTAATTTTAATTTGATTCATAAAAAAAATCAAAAGATAAAGAGAAATTAAAATAAGTAAACGTACAAAATCCAAAATTCCATTATAATAAATATAATAGGATGAGAAACAAGTAACAAATGATCACTTAGTTCAGCGACCAATTGCATGCAGGAGGTCGCGAGTTCAATTCTCATCTCTTTGAGTAAGGATAAGCTTTGTTATGCATTATCCAAAGGTGGCTGGCTAGACTCGACGACCCAACTTGTCTTGTCTTGGCTAAGCCAGTGTGGTTTCAAAATTTACGAAGGTTGGAACGGATATCTTATTGTGATTATTTACAAATGTCGGCAAAAATATGTTTTAATACACTTTATAGATGTATATCGACATTTTTTGCCTTATTACGATATATGACAAACGTCACAATAGACATTTTTTATTGTAGTGGAATTAGAACAGACAAAATAATTTTAAAAAATGAGATAGGAAGTCGAACAAAAGAAAAAGAAGACAAAGATTACAAACGGTTAAAAAAATTCACCGATACATAACTCGATCAATTAGAATCACTTTTCATTCAACTAAGCATGGATCATACCACAAGTATGGTTTCCGATTAGCCTATTTCACACCCTTTAGTGCAAATAGTCTCGAAGGTGTTCGTTGTGATCTCCGTAATCTGCTACTTAAGAAATAGGCTACAAAATAACCTGAAATAATTGCAGCGGGGGCAGCTAGTGAAATTGGCGCTTGTAAAATAACACCGAATAACACTGAAACAACCACACAGGAAAGGGAGAGAATCATCAAATTATTGCTGGACATCCAAAGATAAGGCGTGTGCGTTTTTGGGAGCCAAAGTAGAAACATTACAGATGCAATCGATAAGATTAACGCCATCATGTCCGAACATAAAAACAATCGAAATATCATGTTGTCTACGAGAATTGGCTTGCCAGTTTCACTGTTATAGCCGCCAGGAGGTTGAAAGATGGCGGTAAAAGTAACCGTTACTAAAAGTGTAGCTACAATCATATAAGTTCCCTTTGTTTCTTTACCTACTTCATTTCTCCTGTGAATGTGCACTAATGAAGTAGCTGCTCCAATTCCCTCTAACTCCGCCTTGATCAAATCCTATGTTTTATACATTTCAGGCAAATACAAATATATTAATCGCGGTTGAAGAAATTAAGAATCAAACCTTATGATTAAAACAAGAAATGTTAAATTAGAAAGATTTAATGAACCTGTCTTTCACTTGTTAGATTGTCTCCAGAATGAGCATACAACAACAAGTCAAGAGGAGTAAGACCTTGAGAGTTGACGGGATTAGGATCGAGTTTCGGGTGATTTAAAAGATTAGATCCCACCAAGTTTGTAGTAGAGGTATACCAATGCAAAGGAGTATTTCCATTATCATCCTTATCATTGATGAGAATCGAAGCCCACGATTTCTCTAACATAAAATCGAATATTTCTTGCTGCTCATTGTCCACAGCAAGATGAATTATGTTCTGTTTGTCAAATGTCACCACTTGCCAGCAATCTGGGAAGGTGGATAGAAACTCTTCTATTACTTGTTTTTTTCCATGAATTACAGCAACATGTAGTGCTGTTTCAGGAAAATATTCATTGGAACGAGACAACATTCGAAAGAAATTACTACGAAAATTAAAAGATCTCATATAAGCCATTGACTTCCCTGCAAGAAGCAATTCTCTAGCTGCTTCTTGATGATTCAGTCTTGCTGCATAATGAAGTGGTGTGCAATCTAAGTGATCCACCTTTTCTATAAGATTTGGTAGCTTCTCACACACGAGTCTGATCAAGGTACCTATGTGATAATTAATTAAAAGTACTCCATGAGAAATAAATTTGATTCAATAATAATACAAAGTAGCGGGGATCCGCTTCTACAAGTAGGACTGGTCAAGATCCATTAGGAGGAGGTTTAAGTACCTGGTGAATTTGCCATTGCAGCAGCATGGAGGAGTGTTTTCCCACCTGGACCACTACCAACATTACCAAAATTTGTGCTTTGAAAGTTGAAGGAAAGTAGCATGTAACATATTCTCCCAACCCAATCTTCTGCCTCCTTCTCATAATACAACAAAATTGTTTCAGCAACACGGTGATTTCCCTTCTCAATCGCAATATACAGAGAAGACCGTTTCTCTTTGTTCTTCAAATAAACAAGATTCGGATCTTCGTTTATAAATATTTCAACAATGTCAAGGTGATTTCTCTTTGCAGCCTCGTGAATGGCCAAGTTTCCGTACTTATCACCACATCTTAGCAGAGAATTGAGTTCATTGGACATCTTGGCACTGTCAAGGAGTACGCGAACGACATTAGAGTGGCCCTCTCTCGCAGCAATATGAAGCGGCGTCTGTTGTTTGGCGTTTAATTTTGTTATCAAATTGGGATTTTTGACTAGGATTTGTTGTGCTGCTGATGAAGAATCAGAAAACTGGGCTAGAATGTGAAGGGCAGTGTCTTTATTTGGAGTAAGCTGAGAGGATAGTTGGTTTTGGTATCTTCTAATAACTTCCCAATCCCCTACTTCAGCAGCTGCATACAATTGTTGATCCATAACTACTCAGCTTAGCTTATTCTATGATAGTATTTGATGGCTTCTTTGTTTATATGGTACACAAATGAAGCAAGTGGGACTAAAATGGTTGTTGATGATTGAATTTTTATCTTTAGAGCACGACTTTAAGTCGTCGAAGGGCCGACGACTTTTTGTCCCATTGACTTATTTTTTTTTTTCCAATGGAATCTTCTCCAATAAGTAAATACATGGAAGGATCCTTCAATAAAAATTCCATGGTAGAAATCCCAAATTTATTTACTTATTTTTATTGATGGAATTCTAAAGTTATATTTTCATTGATAAAATTACCGACAAATTTAATAGGGGTTTGCATAGGATAAACCCGATAATATAATTTGAAAATTTTCTTTAAGTGACTCGAATATTTGATCTTGTCATGGGGTAAATCCTTGAGGATTAAACGTGAAGCTAGCTGAGAATGTGCCATTTGTCACAGAGGAATGGGATGTACAATGATGCTTGGATATGTTTGTATATTATACACAATTCATAGCAATGGCCAATTTCGTGCTTCAATTTGTCTTCTCAATACATTCATAGGAAAAGAAGCCAAGTTTTATGCATTCAGATTTTTTTTTTATGAAGCCCGGCTGGGAGTTTACTTCATGAAGAGAAGAGAGAACTGCCTCATAGGAAAAAGAGAAACTATTAAAAAATGAGACATATTAAACTTGCTCCATGTATAAAGAGGGTGTCGAACTCGAAAACTTTCGGTTACGAGCTGGGCCGCGACCTCTTTAACTTTATGCATTCAGATTTTTTTTTTTGACGCCCGAAGGCGATTGCCCCCGAGAGGGAGAGAGCATAGAGTAACCTAGATAGGGAGATTGTAGAATGTCCCATGCCTGGGGAGGAAAGATATCCTCATAAGGAGGAGAAATTTATTAGCCCCACTTGGGGAGATATGGGAATCGAACACGGAACCTCTGACCCGTGTTCGGGTAGCCTTACCACTTGGACTACCCGATTCCCTTATGCATTCAGATTGATGAAGGAAAATAACGAATTAAATGAAGGACTAGGTTTCATATTGTTTAGAAGGTTATCTGATTGTTACATGTTTTTTTTTTTGGAGGATTTATTGTCTCTTTTAAGTTATAATATTTTTTTTTTTTGGACAAATAAAAGCTTCTTATCATGAGATAAAAAAACAAAATGGGATTTCTATTGAGAAGAAGGGTTGAAGAAGAAGATGAAGTTTGAGGAGAAGAAGGTTTGAGGAAGAAGATGAAGATACATTGCAAACTTTCCAAAATGCCCCTGGGAATAGAGACAAATAACTGAGGCCGTTAGCACACATCATCATTTTTTTACGATTTTTGTGGCTTTTATGGACGGAAGGATGAAATTGATGGTTGGTAAATACTTTGGTGATGAAAATAGTTAATTTTTTTAAAAGGACCAAAGTGGCATCCTGTTGATATGTTGATGACCAAAGTGGTAATTAATTCATTGAATTTAAGATGTTGCTCAGTAATGATGGTATTTTAACTAATTAAATAATTTGTAGTAATAACAGCAAATTAATCATCTCCATCCCCACCCACAGTCACTCCCACCCACACTCAACTCCATCTCTGTTCAAACACCCACAATCAACTCCATCTCGGACAATTGAATGTATAATCCCCTTTTATTTATTGTTTTTTTTCAGATTTATTATTTAATTTGTGTATTAGATTAAATTTGTAATTTGAATTGATGTGAATTTTGTAATTTATTACTGCGAGTCATTACATGGATCCAAAATGAAATTCACCCGATAAAAAAATATAGTTTATCCCAAAAGGCCAAAACAATAAATTTTGCCAATAAAATAATATTTCCTCTTCAACCTGCTTGTAGTAGATCCGCCATGCTAAAACCGGATATAGTCGAATTAAACGGAGAACCAAATACAAAAAAAAACGTGTTGAATATTAACAACTATATATATTTCTCTCTTTTTATCAACAAAAATTCCAAAAAAGGAATTTACCAAGAAAACCCTTTACTAATGTTCCTGATATCCCCAAGTCAGTTTCAACTCGAAGGGTTTTATGGTAATATTTCCTCTTTTCTCAACATACCTTAAGAAACTCCTATTATATTAGGGAAAGGAGAAATAGTAAAACAAAAGAACAAACAAACCCTAACCCTACTTTCTCTCACTATAAATCCTTCATCATTCTTCTTCCATCTCCATTAACCCATCACCGCTCTTGAATTTTTAGGGAAACCCCATCTTTTTTACCTAATCAATTTTGTAATTCAAGAATTGTTTTAGGAGAAATCATTATTTTTTGTTGTGGGCTATTGTGAATGGTGGAAATCTTTGATAACTTGTTAATGATCTCCTTCTTACAATCAAGAAGGGTGATCTCTACTTCTTTCGAATTCGGGTTCGGATCCTGCAAACAAGGCTGGTACTACCGCTGCCTCGGCGTCGACCCCTGAAATTTTCAAATAATATTCGTATTAAACTCTTCTGAAGATTTGATTAAACAATTTTTGAATACCCTTTTTTATAATTCTTGATTTTTTCCAATTTTTAGATAATTTTGTTTTACGGTTATTTGAAAAAAGATAGAAAAAATGTTGCTTCAAAAGAAGAAGAATCAGGCTGCTGCTGCTAAGGGAAATCGGCTTCTGATTAGCATAACCGTTTTGGGTTCTGCTGGGCCGATCCGTTTCGTTGTGAAAGAAGATGAGGTTGTTGCTGCTGTTATGGATACGGCTTTGAAATCGTATGCTCGTGAAGGTCGCCTTCCTGTTCTTGGATCTGATCTTAACAAATTCGTACTCTATTGCCCTTCTGCTGGGACTGAAGGTATGTTAATCAATTCTATTTTTTTGGAATTTGATTTAATTTTGTTGAATATTTTTTTTATTTAGTTATGATTGAAAGAAAATTTCTACGAAGGAACAATGTCTAAAACGATCTTAAGTAACGACTTATTACCAGTGGTTAATTGAATAATTAGTTAAGGGTAATACCAGAAAGTTATGTTAAGATTGATTTGGGTGTATTTCTATTAAGTTTATTTTGAGGTTTTTTTTTTGTCTTGGAAAGATTGAAAATTGATGTTTAATAAATAGGAGATGTGGGGGCTCGAGTTAAAAAAAAGGGTTCAAGTGTTTATTTGTTATCCGCTGCGAGTTTAAACTCCGGAAATAGTCTCTTTATGAAAAAAAATAAGGGTAAGACCGCATACATCTTTACCTTCCTTAAACCGGCTGATGTGGGAGTCTTGAGCATTTGGTATAACCTTTTTAGTGAATTTGGAATGCAACAATAGTCATAAATTGTACAAATATTGTGGAATGTGATAAGTTGAAATCTTGATTATTTTGCATTGTGTTTGAGTTGATTGTAAAGTTTTCTACTTTGTGGATTGAGATAGCTTAAAGATATTGGGGGAGTTGTTAGCTAAGACGGAACTAGAAATTTGCATTTTAGGGGAGATTTAGTAAACAATTATCTGAAAGCATAGTAAATCAATAGATATAGAGCCCTTTTGGAAAAGGTTATGGGGCTAGCGTCCTCTCGTCATTGAATTGTTCTGGATAATGTTGTTTATTTTGATGAATACATAGATGAATGACAATTAATGTCGTTGATTATGGTTAATGCTAACGTATGTTCTGTTTGTTTGCAGCTCTGAATTCATGGGAAACTATTGGTTCAATTGGAGTTCGCAATTTTATGCTGTGCAAGAAGCCTCAAGCAGAGATGCCGATGTCTAACGAGGAGCAGACTGAACTTACAACTAGGAAGAGTTCTGGGAATTGGAAGGCCTGGTTCAATAAATCACTCAGTCTGAAGATATACTCTCATTGAACTGAGACCTGCTGCTGTTTTGATCTTTGGTTGGTTAGGTGTGTTTTGTGTTTGTTTTTCCTTTCTGTCTTTATCGTTTCATCTTGCGTCCAAGTCATGATCTTGGCTTATGCGTGACGAATAAATGTAGATAATTGTTGAGGCTTTGTCTTCCTTATCTATGTAGCTGAGTGATCTTTAGTTCACTACTCTATATTAATGTGACTCGAGTTTTTGGTTGCTAATAAAAAGTTTTGTTTCAATCAACGTTTCTTGTATTTGCTTGATTATTTATGAATTTGTTCGATTATGGAGAGATATTCAAATGATAAATTGTCCAGATATATCTCAGAATACGTCCGAACATCAGATTCTCCCCGTGCCAGTTATGTGTCTTCGAAAGCCTGACAACAACAAATTCTGACGCGGAAAGCACTAAAAAATAGATTTACATTTACATTAGCCTTAATTAATTTAATAATTTTCTTTTGGGAAATCAGCCTGTTTAGTCCCCCAGGAATTTTAGGTTAGCCTGTATAGTCCCCAATGTTTAATTTCAGCCTGTAAAGTCCCCCAAGAATTTTTGGTCAGCCTATAAAGTCCCTTACCTATTTAATTTCAGCTTATAAAGTCCTCTATCTATTTACGTATGTTGCATATAGAGGTTCCAGCCTCTTCTGCGACGGACTAGGTAAGGGACTTTACTAGTCGAACGAAAATTTACGGGGGACTTTACAGGTCGAAATTACACATTAGGGACTTTCTGAGCTGACCGAAACTTCTGAGGGGGACTTTACAGGCTGAAATTAAACATTGGGGACTATACAGGCTAACCGAAAATTCCTTGGGGACTAAACAGGCCAATTTCCCTTTTCTTCTTTTTGACGCCACGATGGGCAAGATCCCCACATTGGGGGAGAGAGAACATCCTAGATAAGAATAGTTATCCTTAATTTAATTTAATAATCACTATCCTTAATTTAATTCAATTATTTTATGATTATGATTTAATTTTTATTTTATGAATGAATGGGCAAATTGTGGAACATTTGGCGGGCCAAATGCATTCGAGAAGTTGACATTTAACAATAGCAGGGGCATGAAATCATCTGTGAAGGTACATTCTTAAAGTGGGACCCGAGGGTTACATGCTTGGATTGCCATATGGTTCATATCTTTTGGCAAGACATTTCAACCATGACCTCTATTATATAGAGTCTTAACATTAATTGATTAATGTTCAATACCTTATTGGTTTGGTTCCGATTTACTTGATCATCTTAGCGCTGTCCTAAGCAACATTAGAATTTCTAATGAATTTCATCAAAGAGGAAATGCTAAGACACCCTCCATGACTTGTTCAAAGAAAGGTTGCACGTTCGATACAACTTGGAGCAACTAAATATTGTAGCATTGCATAATTTTATATTAGTAAACCATAGTACTTATTTGAGATTCTAATTTGGATTATTCCGGTCAAATATTCGTATTCCAATCATCGAAAAAAGGAAATTTTTATTTTTTTTACTTGTCATAAGTTGATGTTCACATTTGACTTGCATAAGAATTAAGAAAAGTAGTTTGACCGTGAATAAGTTACACAAATATCTTTAAATATAGGAGGATCATATATTAGTAGAGCTGGCATGATGCTTTTGAACGAATTTGTACATTAATTTCATGACAATTTAAAGTGTACATTCAATCTGCATCAAAAGAGTAGAAGATGTTGATTATAGAATATAAAAAGATGTGATTATTAGAAAACCATATGGCTAATAACTAATTGATGGTCCTAATAATTCAGTTATATATGAATGTCTTCTCCTTGTTTATCTGACAAATTTGTGATGCCATTCTTACATTTCCATCTTCACCAAAGAAGTTGACTTTATAACACCAAATCCAATCAAACCTTCTTCAATTTTCATCTCTTTATAACACCAAATCCAATCAAACCTTCTTCAATTTTCATCTAATCTAATCTGAATATCTTAGCAATGGAGTCAATGGGACTTCTCAGAGTTCGTGTTCGAAGAGGAATCAAACTTGCTATTCGTGATACAGTCAGCAGTGACCCTTATGTTGTTCTCACCCATGCTGATCAGGTCTCATCATTCTCTCCATTTTTTTCTTTTTCAGTTAATTTTTGTTAAGAATCCACATTGGTTAGTTTTGAGCATATTTGTGATCATACCAGATCCATTGAAACACTTCTTGTGATGGAGTCGAGACCTCAAATCCTCTTCCTCTGTGGAACCCTTTCTGAAAATTGTTATTTTAATATGAACGTCGTATTTTATGATCCGACAGCTGGAGAAGGGTTTTACAGGTGCAGAACAATCCCCCTCTGCCAAAATAGTTGTTTCTCACAGTGACACCTTGACTCCTATAACATTCTTAATGATACTCTTATCACACATTGAGTTTATCTTATTTAATTTAGAATATATAAATTAAAATTTTAAAAGATGACACGGAACGAGTTGTGACTTATAAGGATTGTACCAAGGACGGACCTTAAGCCATACTATAGGGGCCTTCGCCCCCTCCCTCCCCCCAAATTTTAAATTAGGGTATTGTAGTGTGCAAAATTTTCTAAATACCCTTGTACTCAATTAAATTTGTGTTTTGCCTCCCAAAACATTTTAAACTATGGTACTTGAAGAATTTCAAGGTACAATGACTCCCTAACTTCACACTCTGGTCCCTCCATAGATTGGACAATCGAGATAGAGCTAGGCCCATTTTAATATAGTATTAAAGTCACGTAATCCAATCCAATATTGGGCCACTTGAGTTACTTTTGAAGGTTGAGAAAAACCAAAGTCCATCTTTTAATAATTTTCTATCTTGCTTAGATTATAATTTGATGTTTTTAGATGATTATAATGTTTTCCCTAAATGGCTACAATACGGAAAAACTGTTATCCTGCATGTGCAAAATAACTATTAAACCGTTAGATGAAGCTATCTAACAGCTGAGATGAACAAATGTTTTTTAACAACTGTTAAAACAAGCAATCTCAACCGTCGAATGAATTATCCAACGGTTCTAGCGTTCCACACGTGCGAAATTCCGTTATATTCGAACCTTATGTCAATGAGAATTAAAGATTAGAAAAGCAATTGGCATAAAAATCGTTCAAAGTTCGGGTATTTAAATTCACTTTAGGTATAGGTTTCAGAGCATACACCTATGCGTATCAGGACACTCCTCAAGTTATATTACCTATTATGCTGAATTAAGTACGGCAAAGAGATCGTGGCTTCACATGCCAAGCTTAGGACATATATTCCTAATATTTCTGAGTAATAGGTTTTGACAATTGAAAGAAATTCAAGTTAATTAGAGCCTGAATGTGATTATAATGACACAAAAGAAATTCATCTTTGGTATTACAGTTCCTTCTATAATACTACCTTTATTCCTTAATATAAGTCGTTTAGGACACGTCGTGTTATTGAGGAATTTGTGATGCAAGAGAGTTGTACTATAAAGGACAAGGACACATAGTTCATTACAAGTGCATTTGATGTAATGAATGTTATTGCAGAGAGTAAGGACAAGTGTTGTGAAGAACAACTGCAATCCTGAGTGGAATGAGGAGTTGACACTTTCTGTCAATGATCCAAATGTTCCAATCAAGCTAGTAAGTCTCTTTCTTTTAAGTTTCTTTCCATTTTAGAGCAATGAACTAAAATCTATGCTTAATTTTAGACCAAAATGTGATTATTCAATACGTAATCTCTAACAAAAACTAATTGAATATTGTAAATCCTCAGACAGTGTACGATAAAGACACATTCTCGGTGGATGACAAAATGGGAGAGGCACAAATTGATATTAAACCTTATCTGGAATGTATGGAATGGGGTTTACAAAACCTTCCAGACGGAACTAAAGTCGGCAGAGTACAGCCAAATGACAAAAATTGTCTTTCTGATGAGAGTAGTATTATATGGAACAAGGCTAAAATGACCCAAGAAATGCTACTTAAGTTGAGAAATGTCGAGTGTGGCGAAGTTGAAATCCAAATTGAATGGGTAGATATTAAAGGTCTTAAAGCTATGCGACGCTAAAGTATGCGCCTGTATTTGCTCGCTGTAGGCAGGGGCGGATCCAGCATAGTGTATAATAGAACGTATCTGGCCTGCCTTTGTAACAGTTTAGTAACTATTACGTCTTAGTCGTGTATAATTGAACGTTTATTTTGCTTTCAAGTCTACTTAAATTGATAGAATGTTGTTATTTTATTAGAGGAATTTAAGTGGAAAATTGCATCCCTCTGTTATGCCAGTGGTTTTTTTCTTTCTTCTGAGATCTTTTGACCTGCAGACCAACCTTTTATTTGAAAGCCTTCCTTGTTGAAACAGCTAGTCCTTAAAGCCTTCTTCATTCCCTTTATGTATAATTCCCAAAGTCAGTCTTTTGGGAATTCCGGGTTGTCTGTTGCTCTCTACGTTTGAAAATAAAAGGAGTCGAGAGACCCATATATCCTGAAACGGAGGGATTATTAGATATAAGGGGTGTGCATTCGGTATTCAGTTTAGTTTTTGAAAACAAATTCTGAAATTAGTTTAATTTTGTAACGTTTTATGAAAATCGAAACGAATCAAAAAATTTATCAAAACTAAATACTGAATACCGAAATTTCATTTTTTTTCTTATTGAACTCAACTTCATAACAATTAGATAAAAGATAAAATTTTAATGCAGAATTAAAATAAATACAATAAACTAAAATTCAAGTATAAAACTACAACTCTACAACAATAAAATAATTCATTAAGTTCACCATAATTCGGGGGTATGAGCGAGAATGAATGAGAGATAGACCTAGCATTTGGCAAAAAATGCACAAAGTTGATGCTACCAAAATGTCCATGAAACAGATAGATTGAAGACAACTCTAAGTAAATATTAATAATACTTATAAGTATAATACATTTTTTGAATAATAATAAAAAATTAGTCTCTTCGGTATTTTGATTTCTAAAAATTTAAAATTGAATATCAAATCGAATTATTTTGACTTATTCAAAACCGAACCGAATATAAACTAAATACCAAATAATCCAAATCATATAGTAAAATTAAATTCAGTTTGGTTTACTCGATATTTCAATTTAACCGAATAGTGAACACACCTATTATACTATTATATTATGCAGAGTCTAGAGATGCCTATTTTAGGTTATTGTTGATAAGCATGTTGAAAATGAAACAATGTCCAGTTTATATTTATGATGTGCTGTGAGAAGCGAAGTTGAATTTTCCACTACATCGAATCCATTTGTTCTTAGAAGACCTGGTCATCTTTTGACAAAATATCGTATATATCATTCTATATTTCGTTTTCTGTCACATTAATAAGAAATTGTCATGCGTTATTTTTTTCTTTAAGGTTCAACTATTTCTTTTAAATTATCAATTAAAAATTAATAATGACAACTTTTTATTATTGATCGGACATGGAACGAGACACAAATCAAGAATAGACTCCTTTTGTTAGTTATTTTGTGGCCTATTTGGAACCTTCCTTTTCCAAAGATTGTGTTTGTTCAAAACAAGTTGGCTGCTCTTTCTTTCTGTGTCTTGACCAAGGAAAACAAGCAAAAAGCAGGTGAATTAATTAGAACATTTCATCTCAATAAATAATCATGTTCGTGTGGCTGTTGAGTCATGAAGAATCCCATTTTCATTAGTGCGAGATCACTTATTATTTGGTTTTCTTTTCTGCTGTTTTACTTATCAACATCAGAAAGCAATAAAAATAGGTGCTTGGATAAGGAGAAGGAGGCTCTTCTCTTGTTTAAAGAAGGCCTTAAAGATGATTATGGGCACCTTTCTTCCTGGCAAACTAGGGATGACTGCTGTGAGTGGCAAGGAGTTCGGTGCAGCAATCGCACTAGTCACGTAATTGGACTTCGTCTTTCTGGTAATGATCATGAATTATTGGGTTACAGCATTTAACTCATTTGGAGTTGAGCTACTTTAACAATTCTGGAAGTACCATACCAGACTTCACTGGTTCATTAAGCAAGCTGAAATATCTCGATTTGTCATGGTCTTTGTTTGACGGTATAATTCTTGATCAGCTTGGGAACCTTTCTAAATTGCAGACTCTTGATCTTTACGGTAACGATGGCCTTGGGGTAAAAAACATGGAGTGGCTTTCTCGTCTTTTTTCTCTGAGATCCCTTAATCTCAGTTGGGTTAACCTTAGTCAGGCATATGATTGGTCACAAGCAATAAATAGACTTACTTTCCTCACTGAATTGATATTAGTGTCATGTAAACTTCCTACTGTCGATCCCTATTTCTTTCTTTCCTTTATTTAACTCTTCTTCCAACTCCCTTTCTACCATAGATCTATCAGTTAATGACAATCTTGGGTTGGAGCTTGGAGGGGGCCATGGGCTTTTTAACTGTAGTAGCCTCATATTTATTAGCTTGACAAGAACGGGGTTGTTCGGTGTAATTCCAGAGGACATAGGAAAATTGATTTCTCTCGAATCTCTACATCTTTATGGCAATAAACTGGAAGGTGGAATTCCGAGTTCAGTTTCGAACTTAAGTAGTTTAAGATCGATGGACCTTGGTTTGAATCGTTTAACAGGATTTGTCTCTGAGTTCCATTTGTCGAATCTCTACAAATTAGAGCATTTGACTTTGAGCCGCAATTCGCTGATTTTGAATTTGAGCTCACACTAGATTCCTCCTTTTCATCTTACTGGGATTGGATTAGCAAATTGCAAAATGGGACCTCGTTTCCCCTCATGGCTTCAAAGTCAAAAAAGTTTAGTGTATATTGATATTTCGTTATCTGGAATTGATGATACTATTCCTAATTGGTGCTGGGGTCTATCTTCTACAGTTTTGGTGGTTAATCTGTCGAATAATAGCATTCATGGAATTCTTCCTGACTTATCCTCGAAACTTGATATATGCTATTCATTTGATTTAAGCTCCAACAGTATTGAAGGTCGAATACCAGAGCTACCTGCTAACATTATGTTTTTAAATCTCTCGAAAAACAAGTTTCGGAAATCCATAGATTCCCTCTGTAATAATAGTGGCTATCTGCGTTTTGTAGAGCTCCAGAATAACCTTTTATCGGGAACTCTTCCGGATTGTTTCATGAAATTCCAACAACTATCTATTCTAGATTTGGCAAACAACAAATTTTCTAGGCCCATTCCTAGTTCAATTGGGCAACTCCATCAACTTGTGTCCTTGCATTTGAGAAACAATAGCTTGGAAGGAGAGATGCCCATCTCCTTGCAGCAGTGCCAACAACTGAGAGTTATTAACCTTGGTCAAAATAAATTTATAGGTAAAATACCTGTATGGTTTGGAAGGAGCTTTGCAAGTTTGGTTATACTGAGTCTTCGGTCGAATCAGTTTAATGGGAGCATACCTTCAGAGGTATGTTTTTTCAAGATGATTCAAATCTTGGATCTCTCTATGAACAATATTTCAGGAGTCATACCGAAGTGCTTAAGGAACTTCACTCTTATGGCACAAAAATGAAGTTTTAACAGAAATATTAACCAAACGGTTTCTTTGAATACGAAATATTCTACTACCGGTAGGGTCTACATAGAAGCTGCCCTATTATCATGGAAGGGACTAGAACTCGAATATAGTAATACTCTTGGGTTGGTGAAAAGCGTTGATCTTTCAAGAAATCAATTAACTGGAGGAATTCCATTAGAAATTACATACCTTGAAGGTTTGGTTGCACTAAATGTTTCAAGAAATCATTTGAATGGAAAAATCCCCTCAGAAATTGGTTGTTTAAAGTTGTTACAATATCTTGATCTGTCAAGAAACCATCTATCGGGTATGATTCCTACAAATCTTTCTTAGGTGAGTCGTATTGGTGTCTTGAACTTGTCAAGCAACAATTTGTCAGGCCGAATCCCTTCCGGAACTCAATTGCAGAGCTTCAATGCTTCAGCATACTCGGGAAATCCAGGTCTCTATGGACTTCCACTTCCAAATTTATGCCCCGAAGACGAGCCAAAATTTAGTCCAAATTCGGAAAGTCAGGAAGATGATGAAAGTTTTATAAATCAAGGGTTTTATGCTGGTTTGGGGATTGGTTTTGCTGTTGGTCTTTGTGGAACTTTAGGTCTTTTACTCCTAAACAGACATTGGAGAATTGCATATTTCAGGTTGGTCGCAAACATGCAAGATTGGCTCTATGTGACAACAACTCTAACTATGGTGAAAATGAAAGAGCTGTTCATGAAGTAATATGTTTTAGTTTCATCTCCATATTGATTAGTTGATATTTTAATTTTGAAATGCATTTGGATCTCTCTAAAAAATGAATTGAATGGCCATGTTCTACCAATTATTTCCTCTCTGGAATGCGCCACTTGGATTTATCTTATAATATATTGATTTTGGAATCTAATTTCTGAACTTGTTGGAATGTGAAAACCAAATGGGTAGTGATAATGCCAGAGCAAGAATCCTCCTGCAAGAGCGATTTACGTGCACGTGACAAAATTACCCCTCTAACATATTAACTAAATATTTTAATTATTTTTTTCTATTTTCTTTCCCAATATTTTCTCTCTATCCTGACTTGATCTTTCTCTTTCCCCCAAATTCTTTCCTTATTTTTTTTCTCAATCTCTCTATTTTCATATGATTTTTGTTTCCATATCTATTGTTGTTTTTCGTTTTTTCCTCACTATTTTTTTTTCTCGTTTTTTTCTTCTCTCCATCTCCAAGTGATTTTGTTTTCTTCTCTATTTTTCTCTTTCATTATCTCTTCTTGCTCTTTTGTCTAACGTTGATTATATATATATATATATATATATATATATATATATATATATATATATATATATATATATATATATATATATATGTCAGATAATTTTCAACAACTTTCGGTAAAAGAGGTAAATTTTATTATTTTTATTGAGTTTTCGATTTTATATTGTTGTTGAATGATTCAATTCAAGAAAATGGTCTATTCAGTGAGGAAATTGAGAGAAAAATAAATAATAAAAAACAGAGAAGAAAACAAAATCACTTGGAGATAGAGAGAAGAAAAAAATGGAAAAAAAAAGCAGAGAGAGAGGAAAAAACGAAAACAAAAATAGATATAGAAACAAAAATAATGATAGATTGAGAGAAAAATAAGGAAAGAGTCTAGGGGAGAGAGAAAGATCAGGTCAAGATAGAGAGAAAATATTGGGACAGAAAATAGAAAAAATAATTAAAAGATTTAGTTAATATGTTAGAGGGGTAATTTTGCCACATGCACGTAAATCGCTCTTGCAGGAGGATTCTTACTCCGGCATTATCACTACCCTAACTAAATTACTGAATCAAAATTGACATTTTAATATAGGAAAGTGATGTGGTGCCGAATGGGTAAAATTTCGGCACCTAAAAATTAGATTTAAGGGAATCAAAATTGACATGTGGAATAAAGTAACCTGCTATTGCAGGTTTTCAGGTTTTAAAAAAAAAGATTAAATAAATGAAATGGACGAATAAGAGCTTGCCACGTCATCCATTCAAATGACCGGTTACTTGTCAAGCAAGTGTGTTGACGAGATTTTTAATCCACAAGTAACTTTTGTATTTTTAATGGTAAAATTAAACCAAATTTGGTAAATTTTAATAAATAACTGGTAAATGTTGAATATTACTACTTTATTTTATAATCTTACCGTTTTTAATTTGCAACTTACTATTTTTGTCATGAATATTCATATTATACAAAATAGTAAATTTACAAAGCAATAAAGGTAAATTCCATGACAAAAATAGTAATTTATTTTATAATAATGGTAAATGGGGTGAAAATTTAAACTTACTATTTTAAAATAAAATTTATCACTTTAAGTTTTAATATTACCGTTTTTATCTCATTTGTAACCAATTGATAAAGTTGTAAGTTTAGTAACAAATTTGGAAATTTTGTTTACATTGTTTGAAAATTTTGTTAACAAATTAGAAACTTTTGTAAAGAATAAAAATCAAGTTGTATTAAATATTCAAATTCAAACAAATCTTACCATTTTAGATTGAATTTGAATATTTTGTAAATTGGTAAAAGTTACTATTAATTTGGTAGTCTTGAAAAATAAAATTATGGATTTTATGAACTAATGATCATACTTTATTTAATTGACTATTTTGCCCCTTATTCTAAAGATTAATTCACTGTTTAAAATAAATATTCATAATGAAACTCCTATGTATTTTATATGATAAAGATTCATATTGGTCATAATCATTGAAAATAGACTTTGGATCTTATTATATATAATATAGTATATTAATTGGAATTATTATATGTGAAATATTATTGAACTATGGAAAATTAATAGGTTTGGACTAATTACATTGTTCCATTTGCTAAAAATAATTAAAAGTCATGAAGATCTACTCCCTTCACATCATCCTTCTCTGCGGTTTTATTTTTTTCTCTTCTCCAAAATACTTATGATAGTTTTATTTAAAATTAAAAGATGAAGTTGTATATGCCATTCGCAGCATATTACTAAATTGGTGTTCTTTTTTCTCTTCTCCAAAATGTTTATGATATTTTTATTGGAAAATAGTTTTGGGCTAAAAATAATTGTCTAAAATGAATAAAAACTCAATTTGACCTTTTATAAAGACAAGTCTACCGTTTCATATATTTCACGGATTTTGTCATATATTTTATTTTTTTATATTTCACCTACTATACTTACTCTACCTAGATACATAGTAGCACTAAATTTTCTGACATCCTTTTACCAACTAACATAAACTTCCTGACATCCTTTTATCAAGTAGTATTAAATTTGCTGCATTTTTTTCCAAATCTCTTTCCAAACTTGTAACACTTTACATTCCAAGACTGAAAAATATCATTTTCAAAACACAAAAATTTACATTCCATAAATGAACTTTTCTGAACTCCCAGTGGCAAGTCAGAAAGCATCCATGAACAAAATTCTTTTTGGAACTAAGTCCTGCTATAGTGCAAAATTACAGTAATATAACATCATTCATTTAACAAAACCTATCCATTAACAAAGTGGATGAAAAAATATACCTAAGAAATTTTATATTGGTGTGTTTGGCTTTCCTTTAGAACATAAGTTATAGGAATGATACTGGTTCAATTATCTTATATAGCATTTTCATTTGTTTTGTTTACCTTTTTATTAGAGAAATTAATAACATGTTTAATATTTCAATTTTGCTAAATAATAAAAGGTTTAATATACTCAGAAATAATTTATAAGACTTTGGATTAAATATTTGTCAATACTATATTTTTTAATTATAAGATAGCGAACAAACACCCAAAATTAGTGCATGTTACCAAATAATGTTTAATATTGAGGATCGTTGTTTCTATTGCATGTATTCTTTTTTTAACATGTGTTTTATAAGTCTATGTGTTATGACAAACACGTGTTCTAATTTTATAATAAAAAGTAATCTAATCATTGTTATAATATTTAGTTTAATTATTTTATAGCACATAATGTTTAGACTAAATGTTATAATACATAGTGTTCTAACAATAACTAAATTTAATTTGGCAACAAAATAAAAATTTGAGGTAAGTTTTTCAATTTAAAAACTATATCTCATAAGAAATGGTTCAATTTTTAAATGATAAACATTATTCAGGTAATTTATTTAAAATAATTAAAATTGAGATCAATATAATATTTTGCAAGGAGGCATGTTTTGTATAGTTCATAGTAAATAATAAGGGATTGGGGAATTAATAGCCATTTTCGTCATCAACTAACTATCGACCTGCCAGTTTCATCATTTTTTAGTTTTTTTAACTTTTTTCATCACCAATGATTTTTCGGGCTGCCATTTTGGTCATTCCGTCAAATAATTGAAAAAAAAGCGTCAATTCTGATGACGTGTACAAACGGAACTGATTGAGTCTCTCACATATAAGGGTATTTTGGGAAAACAAATCAATCCCCGTATCCCTCTTCAAGTTCATCCCCGTTCCTTACTCTGAAAGCTCTAATTTCGATTCTCAATTGACACCGTCCACTGTCACCTCCGCCTCGCACCACCATCTTTCTAACCAAATTCAATAATCCCCCCACCTTTCACTACATCAATTTTGTTCTAACCAATAAATCCCTTTTGTTCTTGTGCAATTTTGGAGAAAAAGACTTTGGATTCTTCAAACTTTCCCCATCCTTCACTACTTCAGTTTTAAGACATCCAAATCTAATTTTTTTTCCCTCTGCACAGTGAAGGTTGTTATCAACCATATCAAAGCAAAACCCAAATGTCCATTGCTCTAAAATTTGCTAAAACCACATAAAAAAGAGAATCGCGGGTTGAGCTAGAGAGATTGGAGATAAATTGGGGAAAGGGGACAAGGTGACGGGAGGTCAGAGGGATGAGGACTCTGCCATCAATTGAAGATGCTAAAGAATATCTCTATAAACTATTACACACTATAATTAACAAAAATGGAAAAAAAGAAATCAATGGAAGCTCAGAAAATGAATTTTATTGCAAGATTTGAGATGGTAAAGTGGAATATTTAAAGATTGGATCTTTTTGCCCTTTTCTTCACCAAATTGAAATGAGTTTTTGAGGAAAATTACACTGTGATTAAAACAAAGGGGAAAAAGAAATCAATGGAAGCTCAAAAAAGGATTTTTAATGCCAGATTTGAGATGGTAATATGTGAAATAAAGATTGGATCTTTTTCTGGCATTTTCTCCACCAAATTAAAATGGGTTTTTGAGGGGGGAAGATATTGATTTTTCATTTCTCTCTCTAGGTTTTTTCTTCAGAAGAAGATGATAGAGAGAAAAGGACATTAAAATTTTCCCCAAAATACCCTTCATAGGAGAGACTCAAAATGTTCCGTTTGTACACGTCACCAAAATTGACGATTTTTCTCAATTTTTTGACGGAATGACCAAAATGGCAGCTCGAAAATTTATTAGTGATGAAAAAAGTTAAAAAAACTCAAAAATGATGAAACTGGCAGATTGATAATTAGTTGATGATGAAAATGGCTATTAATTCGGGATTGGGAGATAGACGAGAGAGGGGAAGGAATAAGACATTGGGAGGGGTAATCATGTGTGGGGGTATAATTTTGTTAGTGATTTATTCTTTTCTATTTTAAAGTTAATTGTTTTTTTTTCATATTCTTGATTTATGAATATTAGAAATAATCTTGTAACAATAATACTTAAAAATAATAATAATAAATCCAACTAATTCATCAAATTCACAATTTTATTTTAAAAACTACCAAATTATTTGTAAATTTTACAAATTTACAGAATATTAAAATTCAAATTAAAATGGTAAGATTTGTTTGAATTTGAATATTTATATATTGAATTTTTAATCTTTACAAAAGTTTCTAATTTTTTAACAAAATTTACCTACAAGGTAAATAAAATTACCAAATTTGTCACTAAACTTACCATTTTAATAATTGATTACAACTGTGATAACAATGGTAATATTATAACCTTAATGTGATAAATTTTATTTTAAAATAGTAAGTTTAAATTTTCACCTCATTTACCATTATTATAAAATAAAATACTATTTATCCCATGAAATTCACCACTACTGCTTTGTAAATTACTATTCTATATAATATAAATATTAATGATAAAAATAGTAAGTTGCAAATTAAAAATGGTAAGATTATAAAATAAAGTAGTAATATTTCAACATTTACTAGTTATTTATTAAAATTTACTAATTTTTGTTTTAATTTTCCCATTAAAAATACCAAAATTACTAATACTAAAAACAATTGGTAAAAAAAAATGTGTTGACCGGTTTGACAGGCAACCTGTCATTTGACTGGATGACGTGGAAAGCTTTTATTCGTTCATTTCATTTATTTAATCTTTTTTCAAAAAAAAAAAAACCTGAAAATCTGCAATAGCAGGTTACTTTATTCCACATGTCAATTTTTTATTCGCTTAAATCTAATTTTTAGGTGCCGAAATTTTACCCATTCGGCACCACAGCACATTCCCTTTTATTATTTATTTTGATTCCTACAATTATTTTAAGGTTTTCACACGACAAAGTGAAGATGGAAATATTTTATTGAGACGTTTTCTTCGAGCATTTTATTTTAGAGAATATCCTTTTTTTTTTCTTCTCATTCTTGAAGTATCCATGGAACTAGAAGAAGATTTTCCCAGATAAAACAAGCAAAATATTAGTTAAATTTTGGAATTTTGTTCCTAGATATCTCATGAAATAAACCTAAGGCCATTGTTCATTTGCTAATAAACCTTATCCTCTCCCAACATTTCTACCATTTTGGTCCAAATATATTTTCTCTTTATAACTTTGAGAAAACAATTGAAGGGCGCGCGGGGCAAACAACATTGAACCAACCATGTCTTCAACTTCAACACAATCACAATGTCTACAAACCTTCATATCCAAAATGAACTTCCCCTCAACAAAATTACCATTACACAAAACCCTTTATAACATTTCATTCTCATTTCCATTAACTAAATCTTCGTTACGCGTAGATTCAACCGCCACTTCAAAGTACAATGAAGTTTTTGTTGATGAAGAAATGGACAAAATTAGAAGGCTTCAAAATGGCTCTGATGTCCGAGGAGTGGCTTTAGAAGGTGAAAAAGGGCGAACCGTTGACTTAACGCCCGCGGCTGTGGAAGCAATAGCAGAGAGTTTTGGTGAATGGGTTGCGGAAAAATTGGAGAAAGAGAAAGGTGGAAAAGTTGAAAATGTTAAGGTTTCACTTGGAAAGGATCCAAGAATTTCGGGTGCAAATTTGAGTACTGCTGTTTTTGCTGGACTTGCTAGGGCTGGTTGTTTGATTTTTGATATGGGACTTGCCACTACACCAGCTTGCTTCATGAGTACTTTGCTTCCTCCTTTTATGTATGATGCTTCCATAATGGTATTTTTCCCTTCATGCCCTTCACTTTTACCACGGGTCCTTACACACCTCCTACACTAATAAATTCAGTCTCGATTCTATTTGAATAAGTAGACCCCGTTTTTGTTAGTGGGACGAGTGCTAAATTTATAAGTGTAAAAACTGTGTCAGAATCCATACAAATGGTTATAGGAGATAATTATTCCTCTTTGATATTCAATATATTCTCACTGACATTATATATAGACATGCATGGGTCTACAATATATTGTTTGAGGTGGTAGAACGTAGACCAAAACCAAAGGTTCCTGTTCACTTCCCAAGTTTTCCCGAATATGAGACGAACTGAAACTTATTTGTTGGGTTGAATTATGAAAGAAGATGCATTTTAGTACCTTTAAGAAATTTTGGTGGACGAGATGGAAGTTTTAGTGGGAAAAAGTGAATTTTTTATACATAAAAATTTGACATTTTAAAAACCAACTATAACACAAAATAATTCGTAACTGTTGACCGAATTGAAGTATATAAGAAGGTAAAAAACGTCTGTCCCAAACTGGTGTCTTCATACTTCGTCTCAACTATTCACAATTCGTCATGTGAAATGACTGCTGAAGAAGTATAATTTGAGGGATATTCACATGAAGAATTCCGAGTAATTGTGATATGCGAACATTATTCAGGGACAGACGACTTTTTCCCTCACAAGAAGGCTTATATCTTTCAATTTACCTAGAGATTGAAAGAAAAATTTAAATTTAACATGGTGCAGATGACAGCTTCACATTTACCATACACAAGAAATGGGTTGAAATTTTTTACTAAGAAAGGAGGATTGACATCTCCAGAAGTTGAGAAAATATGTGAGAAAGCTGCAAGAAAATATGCAAACAGACTTGCAAAGGTCTCAACAACATTGGTAGCAAAGCCAATAAAAGTTGATTTCATGAGCACTTATGCAAAGCATCTTAGAGATATCATCAAAGAAAGAGTGAATCATCCCTTGCATTATGAAGCTCCTCTCAAAGGCTTTCAGGTGTTTTCTTTTTCTTTTTTTCTTCTCTCTGGGGGCAATCACTTTGTGCATTTATTACCAAATGCTAAAGGTATCTCATGTTCCTTCATCGCTCACACTCCAATTATTGAGAATTTAATGAGTTATGTTATTATTGTTGTCGTTCTCTCTCTCTGCCTTTCTGCCTTTTGTTCTTGTCTGAATCTTTTGCGTCTTTACTTGTATGCATTAGAGATATGCATTTGTATCCACTGGTTTAAATTGCACCTTATCTATGACCTTTCTATTTCATCTGAAATAACTGATTTATTCTTTTACGAAAATATTTAAAAGATTTTTTGTGGTGTACTCTCTTTCCTTTATATAAGTTGGTTTTAGAAAATATAAAATTCGTCTTTGAAACAAAAGCATAGTAAATATAAATTGGGGGAAATTCCAGATATTTGTGTAATATAAATAGTTAAATTGAATTCTATTAGTTTATTCACTTTTTTTTATTAATTTCACTATTATTTAATTTTAGTGTATATTAACTAGAAAAGATGTATTATGATTTGCGAAACTAAACTAATTTAGGTAAAGATGTCAAAATCTTAAATTTCATAAAGAATGTAGTTGATAATGTATTACAACGTCTGAAACATTAATTAAATATTCTATCTTGGTACGACTTGCAATTTTTTCCCTTTCTGTAATGCTTTCATAAAACGATGTGTGTGATCACTGGTCCCGTTATGATGGCCCTTAAGCCACCACACGTAGCAGCTAAGATTTTTTTTTTTGATGAACAGTAGCAGCTAAGATTGTATAATAGGGCGAAAAAACGTTTTTCCTAATTGGTATCTCCATTCTTATCTTAAAATACTCAGAATTTATCACGTAAATATTAATAATGACGGATGAAGAAGTGAATAGAGGAATATTCACGTAACGAATTCTGAATAATTGTGAAAGAAATGAAGACATCAATTGTAAACAAACGATTTTTATATGTATAATAGGACAACAAATTGTCTATATCCAACTTGTGCACGTATGCATGTACCCATCACTCAAAATTTGCCACGTCGACAGAGAACAAATATTTTTTTCCTTATGGGTTATACTATTTCTTTTAGGTTATAGATTTTTTAATTTAAAAATTGACACGTGTCAATTTCTTATTGATGGTATATACATGGATAGATAAAAGTTGAGGATATGGGATTCTTAGCCGTATAATATAGCGCTACGTATGCATGTATAATCAATTAGAAACATGCGACTTTTATACGTACAATAGAGCTTCTACGTATGCATGTATAAATTTATTCATAAATATTATGATATGCACTAGGTCATGTAGGTCTTGTGGTTCAGAATTAGTCACATCACTACAGAATGAGAAGAAATACAATTTTGGGATGATGTGGTCATTTTTGGACCGCAAAGCCTTTTAAACTATAGGTACACGTTACATTTCTTTCCTCATTATATATGAATACAAAAAATCCATGCAGATAATAGTAAATGCCGGAAATGGATCAGGAGGGTTCTTTACATGGGACGTTCTAGACAAGCTCGGAGCAGACACATTTGGCTCATTACACCTTAACCCAGATGGAATGTTCCCAAATCACATCCCTAACCCCGAAGACAAAACAGCAATGTCCTTAACAAGAGCTGCAGTCCTCCAAAACAAGGCTGATCTCGGCATAGTTTTTGACACTGACGTTGACCGGAGCGGCGTTGTCGATAGTGCTGGAAACCCCATCAATGGTGATAAGCTCATTGCTCTTATGTCTTCTATTGTTCTTAAAGAACATCCTGGAACAACAATCGTGACCGATGCTCGGACCAGCTTGGCTCTAACTAGGTTTATCACAAGTAAAGGTGGTCAGCATTGTTTGTACCGGGTTGGATATAGGAATGTTATTGACAAGGGTTTTCATCTTAATGAGGATGGTGTTGAGACTCATCTTATGATGGAGACTTCTGGTCATGGTGCTCTTAAAGAAAATCATTTTCTTGATGATGGTAAGTTATAGTTATACTCTTTCCGTTTCAATTTATCTGACCTAATTTAGTTTTATACAGTTATTAATAAAGTGTGGAATTTGATAGTAAAATTTGTTAAAGCGATTAAAATAACCCTAAAAATTTGCAAATCGGTCTTAAATGTGAGTTATTTTACATTATTTTGATTTGTAAATTTGTTGATATATATAATTGAATATATAGGTGCATACATGGTTGTAAAGATCATCATTGAAATGGTAAGAATGAAACTTGAGGGGTCAGAAGAAGGCATAGGTAGTCTTATAAAAGATCTTGAGGAGCCTCTTGAATCAGTAGAGCTTAGAATGAATGTCATTTCTGAGCCTAGATTTGCAAAAGCTAAAGCAGTTGAGGCAATTGAAGCATTCAGAAGCTATATAGAGGTAACCTAAAACCATATCAATTAATTTGGTGATTTTTTTTTTTAATTTCTTGATCTGACTCTTTGAGCTAATTAAAGTCTTCTTTGCAGAATGGGCAATTAGAAGGATGGGAATTAGACTTTTGTGGTGAATGTTGGGTTAGTGAAGGCTGTCTTGTGGATACCAATGACTCTCCAACTGCCATTGATGCTCATATGTACAGGTAAAACGACTTATATTACTTATATTATAGAATGAAAGTAGTATTATTTACGTTCCTAAATAATTGATATATTTTATTTTATTTTGTATGTTTCAAATTAATTGATACATTTTAAAATTTGATAAATTTTTGTCATTTTTTTTCAACTTTACCCTTAGTCAACAACTTTAATGACTATAATTAGTACTAATTTTACACTTACTAATGCATATCAAAGCATACTTTAATGACTATAAATAGTAGTAATTTTGAGTTTTCTTCATAATTATTGTCTTTCAATTATTTTCTTAATCTATGTAAAAATGTGAAATGTACAATTGTTTAAAAACGATATAATAATATTTTAGGTGTATTTTTAGAACGTGTTGAAAATATAAGAAACACGTGCAGTGTAAATCATCATACGTGCTACGCGTTTGATGCATACTTTTATAATATTACCGATGATTGACCATAAATTTTGCATGAAATACAGGGCCAAAGTTTCTGACAAAGAGCATGGAGAATATGGTTGGATACATCTTAGACAAAGTATTCACAACCCCAATATAGCTGTGAATTTGCAATCCAAGATACAAGGAGGTTGCCAATCGATGACCAAAGTTCTTAGAGACAAGTATATTACTAGATCTTATGGACTTTTCATTCATTAATATTTAATTTCTTACCAAGAACTACTATATTTTTTTTATTCATTAATATATTGGTTCTTGATTATTTTCTCCAGGTTTCTTTTGGCGACTGGAATGGATAAAGTTCTCGATGTTACAGAGATTGACAAATATGCCAGAAGTGGATTTGTATGAACTGTGAATACAGTAAAATAAAATTATATTGCAATGCAAAAAAAAAAAACATTTTTTGATTAAAACAGTATAGTGCTGGAGAATTTCATAGACAATGTATGTAATCTATGTAAAGAGGAGAAAACACGTTTGTGATATTTTGGTGAATATTAAACATGTTTTTTATTACAACATATACATTTTTTTTTTTTTAGCCTCATAGGAGGAGGAGACCTTAGGAAGGGAGAATTATTTGGCCCCATGTAGGAGAAGGGTGTCGAACCCGTGACCTCACGATCGTGGGCAGAGGCCAGCCCCACTGTGACACTCTTGACAACATATACATTATATAGTGTACAAGTCACCTAATATAAGGAAGGAGTAATTATAGCAATCCTAGAATCAAGCCTATGTAATTACACATGAATAATAACGGAAAAATAATTGAATGAATTAAATCATATACAAGTCAATGTAATCATCGAAGAGGCCAATAGCCCAGTGGGGCATTGGCTGACCTGTGATCGAGAGGTCCCGGGTTCGATTACCCTCCGCCTGCGTGCGGTAAGTTTTATTCTACCTTATTTAGGGTGTTCTCTCTCCCCCAATGTGGGGCTGTTATTTCTCCCAATGTGAGCGATCGCCCATCGTAGCGTCAAAAAGTCAATGTAATCAAGAAGGAATCTCGGTATTGAATGGAGAAATATTGTGTTTTCCTAATACTATGGAAGTAAAAATTAAAATAAAATATGGAAGTAAAAACTGTGCCTATTATATACTCCCTTCTTTTCAATTTTTTTTTTTAGAAGTTATTTTTTGTTACAAAAATGTATAGAGCTTCATAAGTTCACCTCCAAGAAAATTATAAGTGATCAGTTTTCTCTCCTCGTCCACTGCTACTACTATTTCCTATGAAATCAACTCTTTCCCCTTCTGTATTAATCGTGAAACAAAAAGAGTTACATAAAATCAATTATTGTTAACCTGATCGTATTACAATTACATGTCTCTTTCTCAAACTATTAAACTTGCACTTTTCATCGTTTACATTAAAACGAAATCATAAGGGAGGTTATTCCGCAAAAATCACAAGGGAGGATGAATCCGTGGATGATTTTAACTTCAGGAAGTGTGTGGATCACATTCTTCCTCTGCCAGAAGACATGCAAGTTAAGCAAGATGTCAATAGAACATTGGGGGCGTGGACGTGGCGGCGGCGGAAGAGGAGGTGGACGTGGTTATGGCCGTGGAAGAGGTGGCAGGCATAGAAACTGAGGCTGACATGACATCCGAGTTTAGCTTATTCCAATCTTTTTGGTTTAGAAAGTAAAGAAGGCAATGGAGAAACACCATTACCTGTTATACTTCATAAATCCATAAATTACCAAGCTTTTGAAACTTGTCATCATGTTTATTTTCAAGAACATTTAAATATTTTGTGATATTGCCTTTTTTCGAGGCTATTTTAGGGAATTTTTGGCAGTCTGTTTAAAAAATAATAATAATTAAAAAAAGAAAAGAAGAAAAAAAAGAAATTATGAGCCAATAAAATTAACTATCATATAACATTACTCTATCTCAACCTAAAGCTGTTAACTTTCGATTTTCAAAATCAATTATCGTTAACCTGGTCGTATTACAATTACATGTTTCTTTCTCAAATATAAAATTTGCACTCTTCATCATGTACGTTTAAATAAAACTATGATGATCCAATAAAATCAAATGGCGTACAACATTACTCTATCTCGAGGTCAACCTGTTAACCTTGGTATTTAAAAATTAAGAACTTTAAAATTGATTTGTTTCCACCTTCTATTGGAGGATTCTCCTCTCCTTGTATATATTTCCCCATCATTCAATAAAGTAACAATAGTTTTAAAATAAAAAAATAAAAAAACGTATAAGGTTTATACCATGGGTGTAGTGCCAGCAGATCTTTGATCCAACTTTTCCAACTTCACCATCAAGAAGAGTGAAAGCTTGTACCTTTTCAGGAGTCATTTTGGAAAGTTCATGAGGTCTCTGGCTAAACACATCATGGAAGACATCTCCACCATTCTTTATCTCTGTTTGGCCAATCATTTTCCCCTTAAGACCCATTTCTTCTCTCCAAAACTAAAGGCTTCAAAAGCTAGAATATGTGCTGAACTGTCCAGCTTTTAGCCCTCTATATATAATGATTAATGAATACTTAAAAAATCTTCTTTGGTATCAAAGGGAAAGGAAGAATTTGTAAAACTTTCTTAGCCGTGGCATCCCATGGTCATTCCAGTGGCGGAGCCGCCCCCTCCGGGCGGAGTCTGGCCCAAAAAATCGTTTGCGGATCTTGTCTCCGCCCCCTCACAGCCTAAGGTTACACTACCGATTAAGGATTTGACGTCATTCAAAGGCGAACCCGCCCTTATCATCGAAGATGCTGAATTATTGACTTTGGAAAAGCCATGGAAGTTGGCTTTGGTTGGAAAATTCTCTAGCAGAGGGCCTCCATTGGATATTTTAAAGAGAGATTTCCAAAAACTACAATTTAAGGGAGGATTTTGGATTGGAAGATTGGATTCGCGACATGTGATCGTTCGTTTCGAACATGAGGAAGATTACTGCCGATTTTGGCGGAAGGGTATTTGGATTTTCAACGGATCGCGGATGCGTGTGTTTAAATGGACATACGACTTTGATCCGCAGTGGAATCGACAATCGTCCCGGTTTGGATTCGCCTAGAAGGTTTGCCAATACATTTATTTAACAAAAGTTTTCTTTTTTCAATCGCATCGGCTGTTGGTGTTCCGTTGGTGCTTGATGAGCCTACAGCTAATGTATCAAGACCAAGCGTAGCGCGTATTTGTGTGGAAATCGATTTGCTCAGCCCTCTTTGTAAGAGGATTTGGATTGGTCATAACCGATCAGGTAAGGGTTTTTGGCAAGGTATTGATTTTGAGTATCTTCCAAAATATTGTTCGTGTTGCTGGAAGATTGGACATGGAAATTCAGATTGTAGAAATTTTGATGCGAAAAGGGCTGATGTCACAATTAAATCTGACGTCACCGTGAAAAAACCAATGCAACAGAAGTCTGTTCAACCGGTTGTAGGGCCGGCACCGTGGAAACTCAAGTCGGGCCGTTTGGTTGGGGCCCCAACGCAGATGGTGGAGACTAGTGGCGCTAAGGTGGCGGCGGAACCAGCTAGGGTTGAGAGGCATGTTGATGGGTCAATTTTGCAGAATGGGCTTGCACAGAATAGCGGGTCAGAAACAGTCCCAACCCGGGAGATCGCACCGCCCGGTCTACGAAGTTTCGAGAACAAACCGGGAGAGCCCGGTCATGGTTGCTTCGGTTGAGTTAGTTACGTCATCGGCACAACTCAAACCCCGAGGGTGAGCGAGCGATTTTGATGTTCCTCCAGGCGGAGTTATTGTAGAAGACCATTCACATGTTTTGGAGGTTGAAGAACATATCGTTTCTCAGACTATTAGTGATGCTTTGCCCGACCAGTTGGTGGTGATGGCAGAGAGTGCATCGGAGCCACTTGCGGCTATCCCGCAAAATTTGGCAGAGTCTGGTACGACGGAAAATCAACAAAATGGATTGGAGGATCAGCCGGCAATCACGCCGGAAATGGTGGAAACTTTGTCCACGGGTGAGACTCCTCAAATTCAAGAAGAGTTGACTGTTGATGATTTGCAATCAGTTGTTGATTTGCAATCACGTGGAGAGGAGGGATCCCGTGTGGTTGCGGACAATTGTGGTGATTTACAATCAGTAGGGATTAAATGTCATGCTACCTTCCACTAGTACGCCTAAATCGGTGAGAGATACGGGGTCCAAACAGCTCATGATGTGTGTTACTCCAACACCAATTTCGCGAATAATAATTAAGGATATTTCTCTGTCAACGGTCCCTGTGATCACGATGGGTGGAGTTTATTCACATAGCCCGGATATAGACCGAACACAAAAATCTACGCCGGTCCGAACTACACTACATAATGCACAAGCTACTAGCAATCAAAAGGACCCAAATTATTTGGAAGCTCCTTTCGAAGATAGACACAAATTATTTGCAAGCTTTCGGGAACTCAATAAAAGACTCAAGGGGTCAACTGTCAGTACAATTGCGCAAAAAGAGAGTGAGTCTCTTGCACCTGAAAATACTGAGGTTTCGGACACAGGATCTTTTGAAGCATTAGCAGATCTTCATATGGAGGATGACTGCGAAGTTTTTATTCCTGTTCGCACTCGCAAGGGGAAAAAGGGAAACATAAAAGCTCCTACGGAGCACCATATGGAGACTAGGTACAAACCTTTTAAAAGACGTTAGTTTTAACTATTAAAAAAAAAAAAAACTTAGCTTGTGATTCAAAAACTCCTATGTATTTTACTGCTTTTGATGAACTTCCTTTAGAAGTTCGGGGTTTACTCAATTTAGATAGACAAGAGATTCCAGCTATAAGGATCCTTTGATCGATCCAGCTTGCTGTAACCGATGATTACTCAAATCAATAAAAATCTCGGTTTTATTAAAAAAAAAAATGAATACTTAAAAACTTACTACTGTTGAAAAAGATCATTTTATATGGAATGGTTGTTTGTGAGGAAACCCAAGAGGGGGGGGTGAATTGGGTTTCTAATAAATCTTGCAAACTATTTCCAATCTAAACAATGATAGTGCAAGTTTAACAAAAGCTAAAGCAAAACCCAATGCAAATCACAAGACAAGAGATTTAGAGTGGTTCGATTCACTAAGAATCTACATCCACTACCTTGAGCCGCACCCAAGGATTTCACCAACTTCACTAAGAAGAATGTGCCCACACAAAGTAGGACTTTACACTAGTGGCTAACTCACAAAGAGTTTTACAAACAACCACTATACACAATTGCCCACACTAAGTAGGACTTATACAACAATAACCCTATCACTAAGAAAGGGGATAAGATGAAAGGTTTAGAGTACAAAGTTGTTCACTCTTCTAAGTGAAAGATACATACATTTGAAGCTCATCAATTGTTGGCTCTTTGAACATATGAAGCACACTCTTTGTCTTGCTTTTGAAAGAATACTCTTGAATGCTTTAGATCATAAGGATGAAGAGTATTTTGCTTTGAAAGTGTTTTGGCTTGATGAGAGATCAATGAATATTTGATATGCAAGCCTTAGAATGTTTCTCTAGCTTTGGAGAATATATACATTTCAAATTTGGCTGAAAAACGACTCTTTAACGGTCAGAAAAACGGCTAGTAGCGAGTGCGACTTGTGAGCAGTCAAAGGACCTCAGTTGACCGAACCAAGGTCGGTTGAGCCGAAAAGCTCAGGTCGGTCGACCGACCAAGACCATAGGTCGACCGAACCCGACCAATTAGGTCGTCCGAAAGCCCGATCGATTGAGCTCTCGGTTTTCACGCTTTCGGTTGATCCGAACTTGAGCTCGGTTGACCGAACTTCCAAAGTGATTTTTCACACGTTTTGAAATCTTTTGAAGTCTTTTGAAGTCTAAAAAGGTTTTCCTAAAAGATAACAAGTAAGAATACTTGGAAAACTTTTTCTAAAAGACTTATCTATGAAATCAAAGGCTTTTTGGATAAGAACACATGTAAAGATCATTTTGAAACTTAAGCCTTTTGAAAACGTGTTTGTGTGAATGCAAGACTCGAGTGTAGAAGCTTATGTTCATAAGAGCTTTGGTTAGAGCTTTAAAGATTACGACTAATGACGACAAAGCTAAACTAACCAAACTAAGTCTTCAATCTTCAATCTTCATAGATGAGCCTTGAATAGTATGACTTTGAATCTTGAACATGACTTGATTGAAGTACTTAGAGCTTCCTACAAGATTTCCAATATTCTATCACAAAGATTAAGATCATTAGACACAACATCAAATGTTTGTCCAATATCAAAAACAGAGTTCGTTCGCCCTTAGGGCTTACAGTTTGGAAAATAAAGAAAAATGAAAATAAAACAAAGGAAAATAATACTAGAGAGTATTTAAAAATTGTTATATATATGTGCCCAATAATGTTACCCTCTCTTTCTTTGATAATAGAAATATTTTTATAATTTTCCACCTCTTTTCAAGATATGTTATTTTCCAATATTTAAAGATTTGTTTTTAAACTTACTCTTACCCGTATTATAAAATAAGGGAAAAGAGAG
Organism: Vinca minor; assembly: GCA_026122235.1. NCBI lineage: Eukaryota > Viridiplantae > Streptophyta > Magnoliopsida > Gentianales > Apocynaceae > Vinca > Vinca minor. Next base: position 420,313 of record JAOCZM010000142.1, read on the forward strand.
AAATTTTATAATTGAGATTTAAGGGTATAATATATATTAAAATTTTCGTTTATCTATTTCTTTCTGAATCTATGTTACATTATGTAGAAGTCTATCTATTATAAAACAAATGGAGTAATTGTTTAAGAAAGTTTTTGATTTGCTATATTGTTTTTTTTACTGTAAAATATGTTTGAGCTATTCTTCTATGAAAACGAACATTGACAGCATGGACTCGAGATAAACCAACAAGTTGTATTAATTTTTAGTGGGTTTGTACGACTTTAACTCGACAAGGTTTAAAATTTTATAAAACATGATAATGATATTTAAGACGAGAATCATGTGATTCTAATGGTTAGAGTTTTTGAAGAAAGTTAAGGAATTTTTAATTCAACAAGTAATTCATTTTTTAAAAAAAATTATATTACAAAATAACTTATATTATAAAATATATAGAGTATTATAAAATATATAGATTATTAGTTTTTTTCTTTTTAAAAATTTACAACCTAAAGAAAACTATAGAACTCAAAGGAGAAAAATAAATAAGATATATGACAGATATCTATAAATGGGCGGAGAATATAATAGAAAATAAGACAAATAATCTCAAATTGTTAGTAACGTGTTTTCTTGTTATTTGATTGTAAGAAAATATTTGCGGAACCATTGTTTTTTTTTTCTATTACAATTATTTATTGGATCTCACCAGAGGAGTAGTAGAAGCCCGGCTGAGCTGATGTCCCGTGAGGGGAGTAGTAGAAGCCCGTTGAGCGGGTGTCGTAGAACCCCGTTGAGCTGGTGCCCCGTGAGGGGAGTAGTAGAAGTCCCGTTAAGAGGGTGCCCCGTGAGGGGAGTAGTAGAAGTCCTGTTGAGAGGGTGTCGTAGAAGCCCGTTGAGCAGGTGCTCCATGAGGGGGAGTGTAAGACCCACACAAGGGAACTCAAAGAAATGACAATTAAATCATTCCTTTGTTTGAGGTGGGTATTGAACCCACAACCGGACAGACCTTGCCCCACTGGGCTAAAAACCTTAGATTGCGGAACCATTGTTTCCTTTCGCCTTGACGTATGACTTATGAACAGAAGGAAGTAATTATTTCAATATTTATCACTATATAAACTGGACTTCGTAAACATATGCTTTATATCTCATAGTATATCATTTTGATTGCTTCTTTCATATTGTAGAGAAAAATGGGTCTCAAGGGAAAAATGATTGGCCAAACAGAGATTAAGGCAGGTGGAGATGTCTTCCATGATCTCATTAAAATGAGACCTCATGAAGTTACCAAAATAAGTCCTGGAAAAGTACAAGGTTTCACTCTTCTAGAAGGTCAACAGGGAATGGTTGGTTCGAAGATTGCTTGGAAGTATACCCATGGTAACCCTAATCTAGCTTCTTTGATACTTTTTAGTAATTTTAATTTGAACATGTCTGACAATAATGTGATCTTTATTAAATTAAATTGAAAGTTATGAGATCTACAAAAAAAATTAAATAATATCTTAAATTGTGGCTGCATTTTCCTAGAAAAGATATGCTTTAGATCTTCTATTTAATTTCCTGTCTAATCCTTTGCTTTTATTTGTAGATATTTTTCAAGTATCCATTTTTCCTCAGGGTTTTACTATCCTTTTTAGGTTTTCAATTTTCTAAAAAAAAAAAAAAAAAACTAACATTTAGCAACTTATTATTAGTGTAGGAAGATATGACCAAAAAGTGATAGAAGTTTTAATCCGAGAAAAAGATGTATATGCAATGGTTTTAATTCCCCAATATTTGACTGTTTTTAGTTAATTTATTAAAACAAAGTTAAAAGAATTAAAACTTATAAGGAGCCTGATGGATCTCATTGAATGCAAAAACTTATAAGAATTAAAATTGAACAATTTTTTTTCTAGAGAACAAGTAGGATTTTTTCCTACTTGGTTGAGTATTTTTCCTTCTTTTCCCTCTAGATGGCAAATTATGCAGTGCAAAAGAAATAATTGAGGATATCGACGAACAAAAACAATCAATTAGGTTCAAGGTGATTGAAGGAGATCTTTTGCAAGTATACAAGTCTTTGACCATAATTCACCATGTTGATACAAATGGTGAAGACAGCTTGGTGACATGGACTCTGGATTATGAGAAGCTGAAGGAAGACTCCCCACACCCAGGAACATTGCTCAATTTCTTCCTTCATATGGGTGAAGAAATTGAAGCTCACCACTCTTGAATCATCATCATTACAAAGATCCATATTATAGTTATGATGATGTGTATAATGGATGTATGAATAAATGTAAAAAGTCAGATTCTGCATGCGTAATTTGGGTCTGGCTCAAATTTGTCTTGCAGATAGTGGAGATACGGAGTGCTGTGAGTCAAGAAAAATATGTATGAATAAATGTGTGAGTAAATTATGCATGAATAAATGTATGTGCTTTTAATAAATGTGTGAATTTACATATTGAAGAAATCGGTGATTTGTATATCTAGGATATTCCTATGTATTTGTATAAGAATCTAAGGTTCTTTTTTTTTTCTCTTTCTTTTTTCTTTTCCTTTTAGATATTAACTTAGTGGCATAATCTCTCTAACTACGAGTGAGATGTTAGACTATCATAATTTTATGCTAAAACTATGCCACTGATAGAGAACATATTTTCAACCAAGATTGACCTGCGCGCTATAGAGACAATTATGACAATTAGCATAGAACCATGAACTAGCAACATGTTCCAAGAACAAAATAGGCATTACGAACGGAACAACTTTAATAAGGGTGAAAATCGTTTGTACCCGTGTATTTTTTATTTATGTGCTCAATTACTAAAAATTTGCTATGTGGTCATTTCTTCTAATTATATATACACATGGTGAATTATGAGTGGTTGAGCATATGAATGAGAATGTAAACGGTACAGACGATTATTTGAGCTTTTAAGACCTGGCCATTGATTTCCATTACATTCTTAAAATGTGCTAAGGGTTGTTTCAGATGAAGATCCATGGTGTAGGAGTCGGCAATGGACCTCGTCTAATGGACCTCATGCCCAAAATTTCACCATGTCATTAGGTGGTAGAGAGAACCAGCTTAATTTAATTCTACTTGTTTGGTAAAAGCTTTTGTAATAGCATGATTTATCCTCTATTATTTTTGCTCATTTCTATGGATGGTGGTCTCATGTTGGCAAAATCCTTTGATTGATCAAGATATTATTTTTGGTCCGCTCGATTATGAGACAATCATATTATTTCTTATAATATGCTTAATTTAGTTTGAATTTATGAAGAAATCATTAATTAATTTGAATGTGAATAACTTATTTAGTTCAACTTTATTTGTAAATCTACTCACTAATTAATTATTATGCAAGCCTTATATTTCTTGCAAAATATCTCTTTTAATCTTACTCTTCTTCTTATAAAATCCATCTTCACAGGTATCATTGATTGCTAGACAAGAATAATAAAAGCTGGTTTGTTGACAAATAAATGGAAAATTGAAAGACAAGTAATTTGAATGTGAATCATGTGAATGTGGTAGGTCTCCTGCATTCTCAATAGATGCTTGGGAAAAAACCACCTACTTGTCGAAGAAATTACTTAATTATAATCTACAGATAAATTAATATTATATATCAGGATTGTAGTTACCAATTAGAACACTTCTGATATGGACCGGGTCCACTGGACTATGCGGTACAGATTTGGCTATATCACTGTATTTCCTTCTCTCTCTTCATTCTTCAGGGATGTGTCAAATCTGTACCACATGGTCCACATGGACCCGGTCCATATCAGATTTTTCCTACCAATTAAGTTCAACCACAATGTATGTGACTGACTTGTTTTCTTCATCTATGGCCTCAATAATAGCTTTTGCAGTCCTGTCCTTGCCATCTGCAGGTAGAAACCCTCAATAATTAATGGGATCTTTTTTAAAATAGCAATTCTCATTTTAATAATTTCATTTTTACCCTTGAAATTTTTATTTTTCTTACACTAGCTAGGGAGATTAGAATGTGAACCATATAAAAATGGTCATCTACTAAAGAGTGCTTCAAATCAACTAACTTGTGTTTGGCACTAAATATTTTATAATACTCTATTGATACTACTCTTTGTAACAATACCTAATTATTGCATTATTAATTATTAATTTTATCTTTTATCTTTTAGAGTTTATTTTATTTATTTTAAACTTTCGGGGAACCGATTGGAGAGGTGGACCATGATTTCATACGTATAATTCAAAGAAAAGAAGTGCAAGAGGCCCTTAAAAGGATGAAACCAAAGAAGGCAGTAGGACCTGATAGTATACCGATTGAGGTTTGGAAGTGTTTAGGAGAAATAGGTGTTGGGTGGTTGACTAACCTTTTTAATAAAATACTTAGAATTGAGAAGATGCCAAAAGAGTGGAGGAAAAGTACTTTGGTGCCAGTATATAAGAATAAAGGAGATGTTCAAGATTGTTCAAATTATCGTGGTATTAAGCTTATGAGTCATACTATGAAGATGTGGGAAAGGGTAATTGAGCATAGATTGAGAAAAATTGTGAGCATTTCAGAAAACCAATTCGGTTTTATGCCCGAACGATCTACTATGGAAGCAATACATCTACTAAGGCAGTTGATTGAGCGTTATAGAGAGAGAAGGAAGGACTTGCATATGGTGTTCATAGATTTGGAAAAAGCTTACGATAAGGTTCCCCGAGAGGTAATTTGGTGGGCAATGACTAAGAAATGTATATCTCGGAAGTATATTGATCTTATTAAGGATATGTATGAGGGAGACAGCACTAGTGTCAGAGTTTGTGGTGGAATAAGTGAAGAGTTTCCTATTACAATTGGGGTGCATCAAGGTTCGGCACTTAGTCCTTTTACATTTCATAATGGTTATAGATGAAGCCGACCCAGTGTATACAAGATCCAGTACCATGGTGCATGCTGTTTGCTGATGATATAGTTTTGATTGATGAGACAAGAGCGGGTGTTAATGCCAAGTTGGATGTATGGAGACAAACCTTAGAATCTAAAGGTTTTAGGATTAGTAGAAGTAAAACAGAGTATATGGAGTGTAAGGTTAGCACTAGTAGAACGACAGAGCAAACTGTAGTAACTTTGGGGGACAAAAATATCTCAGAGAGTGAGTATTTTCGATACCTTGGTTCTATTGTTCAAAAGGACGGAGAGCTTGACGGAGATGTGGCTCATCGAGTTAAAGTTGGCTGGTTGAAATGGAAGAGTGCGACGGGGGTTTTGTGTGATCGTAATGTACCGCTGAGATTGAAGGGAAAGTTTTACAGAACCGCGGTTAGACCGGCACTGTTATATGGTACAGAATGTTGGGCAACTAAGAGGTGTCATATTCAGAAAATGCATGTAGCGGAGATGCGTATGTTAAGATGGATGTGTGAGCATACGAGAATGGATAGAGTGAGGAATGAGACGATTCAGAAGAAGGTCGGTGTAGCACCTATTGAAGACAATATGAGAGAGAACTGTTTGCGTTGGTTTGGGCACATTAGAAGAAGGCCAAGTGATGCTCCGGTTAGGAGAATTGAAGGATTATGTAATATTGAGGGCGTAAGAGGTAGGGGAGACCGAGGAAGACGTGGATGGAAGTGATAAAAGGAGATATGAATCTGCTAGAACTAGATGAAAGTTGTGTTTGGGATCGAAAGAAATGGAGAGAATGCATCCATGTGGATGACGTTACGTGATTCTTATTTTAGTTCATGTAGCCGACCCCAATATATTGGAACTAAGGCTTGGTTGTTGTTGTTGTTGTATTTTAAAATATACATATGAAATGTTTTATAATTAGAACGTTACAGAGAGTGTAGAAGATCTAAAATGTTTGCATCCTTGGCACTTTCAAAATTAACAATATGGGTTTATCATAGTAGAATTGGTCAAAAATGAACGTATGGGTTTAGTCCAAAATTGATTGCACAAAAAGATAAACGTGAGATAGTCAAAAGATAAATGGGAAGAATATCAAGAAAAAGAAAAATGTTGTGTGACACGATTGAAAAGAAGCTTGTCAAGAAAAAGAAACAGAGATGTAGTATTCTTCAAAGATCAAATGACAGGGTCAAAGAGAACGAGCCCGTGATCACGATAGGTGGGGGTTGTTCACATATAGAACGAGCACAAAAATCAATCTCGATTAAAAAAACCTAAATTATTTAGAAGCTCCTTTTGAAGATAGACATAAATTATTTATAAGTTTTCGAGGCCTTAATAACAGACTCAAGGGGTCAACGGTCAGGGGCATGTTGATATAATTGCGCAAAAGGAGGTTGCGTTTCTTGCACTTGAAAATACAGAGGTTCCGGACACAGGATCTTTCGAAGCATTGGCGGATCTTCAGTTGGAAGATGATTACGAAGATTTTATTTATGTTCGGACCTGCAAGGGTAAAAAGGGAAACACAAAAGCTCATACTGAACACCATATGAAAACTAGATACCAATTTTTTAAAAGACGCTAGTTTTTACAACTACTAATACTTATAGACTATTAAGAACGAATGTAGTAGTGGATTTGTTTCCACATTTTATTTGAGGGTAGACAATGTCCCCTCCATGTTTGTTTTTGTTTTACTTCAACAAAAAGATTTTCATTTTAAAAAAAAAAATGACAAGGTCATAGGTCCAACAAGATCTTATTGATTCGAATTGAGATCTCAATCAAAATTTGCCTACTATAATCGAAGATAGTACACAGACATAACTAAAGTAAGATACAGTTGATGATTATATTAATCCCACATGATAATGATGATGACATTTAGGATCCATCATTTTCAAATTTGCCAAAGGCTCATTTTTCCTGTTGATTCCATAAAAAATTAAAATTAATGGTTGATTGGAAGAATTTTAGACGGAATGACTTATTACACTTTTAAAATTATGTTGTAACCTAAAAGTAAAAAACAAACATTAAAGATCTTACTCACTAACTGTAAATTGTTTAAGGAAGAAATTAACCAATTTACCTTTTAAATATAAACCCCTCTCCTTTCTTTTTATAGTAAAAAACAATGTTACAAAAATAATTCTAAAAGTTTGAGAAGGAAATATATTTAGGAAAAAGAAAAAAAGTTTAAAAAAAAAAATCTATTATAAAATAGAAAGAGAAATAGAGTACGATTTTAGGGTCTGATACGAGACTGTTTTTACCTGCCTAATTGTTCTTTTGTTTGTTTTCCGGTTACATGAAGAAGTCTCGATAGAATTATAAAGTGGAAGCCAATCGGCACGGAAATAGCTGTAACATTTGATTCTTCTTATGTAACAAAAATCAATCTAAGTGACAATATGGACGAAGAAAAGAATTTAGCCTTAGGGGTAAAAAATTGCAATAGTATGTCGAACTAAATATAAAAATTGCAAAAAAAAATATTGAGGCGAATTTTATAAAATATTTCGAACTACATATAAAATTTAGATATTAATATTTTTAGAAATTTCGGAGGCGACTACCACTCCGGTCCCCTCTGTCTTCGTTCCTGAGTGACAGTTTCATTTTGATGAATATAAAAACATTAGCTGTTGTTAACTCTTATGGATTACCTGCTACTGTCTCCTTTCTTCGTCTTTTAGCTAAGATCAACGACAGAGTTTTTCCTTATTTTTTTTTTCTAAATAAATAGATCAATTATTAATAATAAAACGACAAAGTTATTACAATTAAACGATTCTTAAATTCCTTCGCTAGAGAAGAAATATCAAGAATCGTGAATAACTCATAACATTAAAAAATTACATAAGATAACAAAGAGGTTTCCCTGTCGAGAAACTTTTTTTCTGTAATAAAAAATAAAAACAATTATTGACAATAATTAAATCCTGAAGTCATGCAAGCATTAATGGTTTGAATTATTTGAGCAGATCAATTTATTGTTATCTTTTTTCAATTTTTCTTCAAATCACCATTTTTTCTTCTTTTTGGGGGATAAGTTTGCTTCGGATCACATGATTCATACATGTTTTGAATTATTTGTAGATCTACTAATTAATTTAATGTCGTTGGTATCATATCTTATTCTCATTATTCGCTCGTCTTTCTTCTTTTTAAACATATATTTAGAGGCGGTGACGAATCCAGAATTTAGTGACAGTGGGATCATTCATCTAGGACATAACCAAAAAATAAACTAAATTTTTTCTATAGAAAATTCGACGTTTCAGAAATGTTAGGGAGGGAGGGCGTGCACATTAGCGGATTTAGAGGGCGACCACCCCACAATATTTTAAAAAACATCACATTTTCTATAAGAATTTTTTCCAAATAAACTATTCTATGTTTCTAGTAAAAAATATTATTTATAATATTTGTATCAATAAACCATTATTAAAAAACTTTCAAATAAATAAATAAAAAATTATTGGAACTCACACGACATTCAAGAAAATTGAATCACCACGTTATTGTCTTCTGGGTTTGGTATTATTTGAGTCTGGGGTTGAAATTTTTTACTAAGAAAGGAGGATTGACATCTCCAGAAGTTGAGAAAATATGTGAGAAAGCTGCAAGAAAATATGCAAACAGACTTGCAAAGGTCTCAACAACATTGGCAGCAAAGCCAATAAAAGTTGATTTCATGAGCACTTATGCAAAGCATCTTAGAGATATCATCAAAGAAACAGTGAATCATCCCTTGCATTATGAAGCTCCTCTCCAAGGCTTTCAGGTGTTTTATTTTTCTTCTCTTTGAGGCAGTCACTTTGTGCATTTATTACCAAATGCTAAAGGTATTTCATGTTCCTTCATCGCTCACACTCCAATTATTGAGAATTTAATGAGCTATTTATTGTTGTTGTCGTTATCTCTCTCTGCCTTTCTGCCTTTTGTTCTTGTCTGAATTTTTTGCGTCTTTACTTGTATGCATTAGAGATATGCATTTGTATCCACTGGTTTAAATTGCACCTTATCTATGACCTTTCTATTTCGTCTGAAATAACTGATTTATTCTTTTACGAAAATATTTTTAAAAAAAATTGTGGTGTACTCTCTTTCCTTTATATAAGTTGGTTTTAGAAAATATAAAATTCGTCTTTCAAACAAAAGCATAGTAAATATAAATTGGGGCAAATTCCAGATATTTGTATAATATAAATAGTTAAATAGAATTCTATTAGTTTATTCACTTTTTTTTTTATTAATTTCACTATTATTTAATTTTAGTGTATATTAACTAGAAAATATAGTATTATGATTTGTGAAACTAAACTAATTTAGGTAAAGATGTCAAAATCTTAAATTTTATAAAGAATGTAGTTGATAATGTATTACAACGTCTGAAACATTAATTAAATATTCTATCTTGGTACGACTTGCAATTTCCCCCTTTCTGTAATGCTTTCATAAAACGATGTGTGTGATCACTGGTCCCGTTATGATGGCCCTTAAGCCACCACACGTAGCAGCTAAGTTTTTTTTTTATGAATAGTAGCATCTAAGATTGTAAAATAGGGCGAAAATCGTTTTTCCCAATTGGTGTCTCCATTCTTATCTTAAAATATTCAGAATTTGTCACGTAAGTATTAATAATGACGGATGAAGAAGTGAATAGAGGAATATTCACGTAACGAATTCTGAATTAATTGTGAAAGAAATGAAGACATCAATTATAAACAAAAGATTTTTATATGTATAATAGGACAACGAATTGTTTGTACCCAACTTGTGCACCTATGCATGTACTCATCACTCAAAATTCGCCACGTCGACATAGAAAAATATTTTTTCCTTATGGGTTATACTATTTCTTTTAGGTTATAGATTTTTTAATTAAAAAATTAACACGTGTAAATTTCTTATTGATGGTATATACATGGGTAGACAAAAGTTGAGGATACAGGATTTTTAGCCGTATAATAGAGCGCTACATATGCATGTATAATCAATTGTAAACATGCGATTTTTATACGTACAATAGATCTTCTACGTATGCATGTATAAATTTATTCATAAATATTGTGATATGCATAGGTCATGTGGGTCTTGTGTTTCAGAACTAGCCACATCATTACAGAATGAGAAGAAATACAATTTTGGGATGATGTGGCCATTTTTGGACCGCAGGGCCTTTTAAACTATAGGTACACGTTACATTTCTTTCCTCATTATATATGAATACAAAAAATCCATGCAGATAATCGTAAATGCCGGAAATGGATCAGGAGGGTTCTTTACATGGGACGTTCTAGACAAGCTTGGAGCAGACACATTTGGCTCATTACACCTTAACCTAGATGGAATGTTCCCAAATCACATCCCTAACCCCGAAGACAAAACAGCAATGTCCTTAACAAGAGCTGCAGTCCTCCAAAACAAGGCTGATCCCGGCATAGTTTTTGACACTGACGTTGACCGGAGCGGCGTTGTCGATAGTGCTGGAAACCCCATCAATGGTGATAAGCTCATTGCTCTTATGTCTTCTATTGTTCTTAAAGAACATCCTGGAACAACGATCGTGACCGATGCTCGGACCAGCTTGGCTCTAACTAGCTTTATTACAAGTAAAGGTGGTCAGCATTGTTTGTACCGGGTTGGATATAGGAATGTTATTGACAAGGGTTTTCATCTTAATGAGGATGGTGTTGAGACTCATCTTATGATGGAGACTTCTGGTCATGGTGCTCTTAAAGAAAATCATTTTCTTGATGATGGTAAGTTATAGTTATACTCTTTCCGTTTCAATTTATCTGACCTAATTTAGTTTTATACAGTTATTAATAAAGTGTGAAATTTGATAGTAAAATTTGTTAAAGCGATTAAAATAACCCTAAAAATTTGCAAATCGGTCTTAAATGTGAGTTATTTTACATTTTTTTGATTTGTAAATTTGTTGATATATATAATTGAATATATAGGTGCATACATGGTTGTAAAGATCATCATTGAAATGGTAAGAATGAAACTTGAGGGGTCAGAAGAAGGCATAGGTAGTCTTATAAAAGATCTTGAGGAGCCTCTTGAATCAGTAGAGCTTAGAATGAATGTCATTTCTGAGCCTAGATTTGCAAAAGCTAAAGCAGTTGAGGCAATTGAAGCATTCAGAAGCTATATAGAGGTAGCCTAAAACCATATCAATTAATTTGGTGATCTTTTTTTTAATTTCTTGATCTGACTCTTTGAGCTAATTAAAGTCTTCTTTGCAGAATGGGCAATTAGAAGGATGGGAATTAGACTTTTGTGGTGAATGTTGGGTTAGTGAAGGCTGTCTTGTGGATACCAATGACTCTCCAACTGCCATTGATGCTCATATGTACAGGTAAAACGACTTATATTACTTAAATTATAGAATGAAAGTAGTATTATTTACGTTCCTAAATAATTGATATATTTTATTTTATTTTGTATGTTTCAAATTAATTGATACATTTTAAAATTTGATAAATTTTTGTCATTTTTTTTCAACTTTACCCTTAGTCAACAACTTTAATGACTATAATTAGTACTAATTTTACACTTACTAATGCATATCAAAGCATACTTTAATGACTATAATTAGTAGTAATTTTGAGTTTTCTTCATAATTATTGTCTTTCAATTATTTTCTTAATCTATGTAAAAATGTGAAATGTACAATTGTTTAAAAACGATATAATAATATTTTAGGTGTATTTTAGAACGTGTTGAAAATATAAGAAACACGTGCAGTGTAAATCATCATACGTGCTACGCGTTTGATGCATACTTTTATAATATTACCGATGATTGACCATAAATTTTGCATGAAATACAGGGCCAAAGTTTCTGACAAAGAGCATGGAGAATATGGTTGGATACATCTTAGACAAAGTATTCACAACCCCAATATAGCTGTGAATTTGCAATCCAAGATACAAGGAGGTTGCCAATCGATGACCAAAGTTCTTAGAGACAAGTATATTACTAGATCTTATGGACTTTTCATTCATTAATATTTAATTTCTTACCAAGAACTACTATATTTTTTTTATTCATTAATATATTGGTTCTTGATTATTTTCTCCAGGTTTCTTTTGGCGACTGGAATGGATAAAGTACTCGATGTTACAGAGATTGACAAATATGCCAGAAGTGGATTTGTATGAACTGTGAATACAGTAAAATAAAATTATATTGCAATGCAAAAAAAAAACATTTTTTGATTAAAACAGTATAGTGCTGGAGAATTTCATAGACAATGTATGTAATCTATGTAAAGAGGAGAAAACACGTTTGTGATATTTTGGTGAATATTAAACATGTTTTTTATTACAACATATACATTTTTTTTTTTTTAGCCTCATAGGAGGAGGAGACCTTAGGAAGGGAGAATTATTTGGCCCCATGTAGGAGAAGGGTGTCGAACCCGTGACCTCACGATCGTGGGCAGAGGCCAGCCCCACTTTGACACTCTTGACAACATATACATTATATAGTGTACAAGTCACCTAATATAAGGAAGGAGTAATTATAGCAATCCTAGAATCAAGCCTATGTAATTACACATGAATAATAACGGAAAAATAATTGAATGAATTAAATCATATACAAGTCAATGTAATCATCGAAGAGGCTGACCTGTGATCGAGAGGTCCCGGGTTCGATTACCCTCCGCCTGCGTGCGGTAAGTTTTATTCTACCTTATTTAGGGTGTTCTCTCTCCCCCAATGTGGGGCTGTTATTTCTCCCTAATGTGGGGCAATCGCCCATCGTGGCGTCAAAAAGTCAATGTAATCAAGAAGGAATCTCGGTATTGAATGGAGAAATATTGTGTTTTCCTAATACTATGGAAGTAAAAATTAAAATAAAATATGGAAGTAAAAACTGTGCCTATTATATACTCCCTTCTTTTCAATTTTTTTTTTTAGAAGTTATTTTTTGTTACAAAAATGTATAGAGCTTCATAAGTTCACCTCCAAGAAAATTATAAGTGATCAGTTTTCTCTCCTCGTCCACTGCTACTACTATTTCCTATGAAATCAACTCTTTCCCCTTCTGTATTAATCGTGAAACAAAAAGAGTTACATAAAATCAATTATTGTTAACCTGATCGTATTACAATTACATGTCTCTTTCTCAAACTATTAAACTTGCACTTTTCATCGTTTACATTAAAACGAAATCATAAGGGAGGTTATTCCGCAAAAATCACAAGGGAGGATGAATCCGTGGATGATTTTAACTTCAGGAAGTGTGTGGATCACATTCTTCCTCTGCCAGAAGACATGCAAGTTAAGCAAGATGTCAATAGAACATTGGGGCGTGGACGTGGCGGCGGCGGAAGAGGAGGTGGACGTGGTTATGGCCGTGGAAGAGGTGGCAGGCATAGAAACTGAGGCTGACATGACATCCGAGTTTAGCTTATTCCAATCTTTTTTGTTTAGAAAGTAAAGAAGGCAATGGAGAAACACCATTACCTGTTATACTTCATAAATCCATAAATTACCAAGCTTTTGAAACTTGTCATCATGTTTATTTTCAAGAACATTTAAATATTTTGTGATATTGCCTTTTTTCGAGGCTATTTTAGGGAATTTTTGGCAGTCTGTTTAAAAAATAATAATAATTAAAAAAAGAAAAGAAGAAAAAAAAGAAATTATGAGCCAATAAAATTAACTATCATATAACATTACTCTATCTCAACCTAAAGCTGTTAACTTTCGATTTTCAAAATCAATTATCGTTAACCTGGTCGTATTACAATTACATGTTTCTTTCTCAAATATAAAATTTGCACTCTTCATCATGTACGTTTAAATAAAACTATGATGATCCAATAAAATCAAATGGCGTACAACATTACTCTATCTCGAGGTCAACCTGTTAACCTTGGTATTTAAAAATTAAGAATTTTAAAATTCATCGTGTTATTGTTAAATATTGTTTTCTCAAAATATCAAATTTGCACTCTTCATCATATACATTAAAGATAAATTACTAACCAATAAAATTAACTATCTTACAAGATTACTCTGATGTGTCATGAATATCAAAGGTCCAAGTTCTCTTCGGGTCCTGACTTATGGAAGACGGGCTCGGGCACAAGGCAGGAGCTCCGGACCAAGGTAGATGGTCCTGTTAAGAAGAACATGTTTAGAGAAGGTGGAAAAAAAATTATAACCTTACTTTGATGCTCAAGTGAGTCAGAATAGTTAAGACAGAGAACTTAGAACAATATTCAAAGAGCAATTATATTATATGGAGTAATTGAAATGAAAATATTTGTGGTGTGTAGATTTCAAAAGATAATATGATACCTTGTACGAATGAAGACAACCGTAATTTTATTTAATGATCAGCCACTAAATAAGTAAAAGTAGTAACAGATAATAACACACACCCCAAATATCCTAGGTGGGAAGACACTAAAACAACTACTAAAAATAATCTAACAAACAATCAAAAGATAGTCTTCTCCGTAATATCTTCATCGCCATTCTCGAACCCCAGAGGCAAGCACTTGGTTTCAACCTCTTTCGTAGACAGCGATTCAGAAGAATATGGGCGTATCAACGATATTAAAAATCGCCTAAAAAAAGGTGGAAACTTTAGAAAGAGTCCATATTTAAACTGGGTATCCATATCATTCCACCAACAAGCCGATCTAAGAAGATCGACAAAAGATCTCGTCGCGAAGTATTGAATCTTGATGAAAAACGCATAAGAGAAAGTCCATTGATAGCAAAAAAGAGGGGTGAGGACACAAAAAGAGAGTGGAGAATGGCTAGATCTAACCAAGATCCTACTGGTGACCGAATCTAGCCATTAGAGAATGGAAGAGGAAGAAGAGAACAAGGAGAAATTTTTTTTTTAGAGAGAGAATTTTTGTTTTGTGAAAACCCCAAGGTTTGCCTTTTTTCAGTACGTGCAGAATTTAATCTCATCCGTCAAATTAAAATTTTAATTGTTAAGATTGATTTAAAACGAATATATGTCTGAATTTGTACGACACCTGACATGTTTTTAAGAACACCTGTAGTAGCTTATTTTAAGAAAAATAAATAAAAAAGCTTATTTTAGGGGGGGAGGGGAGAAGCTATACGATCTTCTTACCAACTAAGCTGAACTTAACATAAATAAAATTCAAAAATTTGGATTAGGTTACCACAAACTAATTTAGCTAATGGCCAACTTAGCTATGATACCAATTTGTTGAACCTAAAAGAAATAAAACAAAATAGTAATAGAATAATAATATAAAAACGACTAAAATACAACAATAATTTATAGTCGTCCGGTCACTTGACCTACGTACACATGCGAAAGAGAAACAATCACTTATTCTGAGGAGAACTATAAAAGTGGAGAAAATTTTCTCAAACCCACAAAGCTAAAGTTCACTGCTCTCAAATGTAAGTAGACTTAGCATAGCAACCGGCCCACAACTTAAGCAATGGCCTTTACTTTCTGTATTTTCATTGTATAACCTTTACTTTCTGTATTTTCAGGTTTTCTGTTGATTGTAATGGCCTCGACTATTTGTGATTAATGGGAACAAAATTTATTCAGCAAAAAAAAAAAAAACTTAAGCAATGGCCAAAACCCAAAGTCTTTCCCAAATGGTCTGATTGTATTACAACTACACGCCCACAATCTTTTGAAATTTTTTATCTTGCTAGACTATTAAGTTTATAAGTTACATCCAAACCTAATAAGTGCAGTACACGTAGGAAAGAGAATTGATATAAGTTCAATTCTCTTTCCTACGTATACTGTATTGATTAGTTTGGATGTAAGTTTTAAACTTAGTAACCTACCAAAATAAAACTACTTCAATCTTTTTCACACTTTATACCGCTCTAACACGAGCTCCTTATATATTGCGTAATACAAGAGTACTATTTTTAACAAAGCAATATGAGATAAAAGACTCATCTTAAACTTTGTAGAATTACGAGTCAAATTCTAATAAATATGAAGGGAACCAAATAACTTTCACAAACTTTAATATAAAAATTTCCAAACAAAAACTCAATCTACGCAATTCGTGATAACACTAATAGTCTGAAAACGTACTGGAGCGGCCCCACCAATTGGAAACTGAAGCTTGCAATGATGGGGCTTTCTTATTACAAAAAAGACGCACAACAAACAAGATTAAGTTACAGACATCTCAAAGTACACACATAACATTTGTTATCAAATACTCCCAAATAACCACACAAGTTGAAGATCCATCTTTTGGTGAGAATTCAGACAAGAATTCAAGAGTGGTGAGCTTCAATGTCTTCAACCATGTGTAGGAAGAAGCTAAGCAAAGTTCCTGGATGTGGGTACTCCTCTTTCAGCTTCTCATAGTCCAAAGTCCATGTTACCAAACTGTCTGGACCATTTGTGTCTACATGATAAATTATGTGCATAGATTTGTATACTTCCATTAGATCTCCTTCAATCATCTTGAATTTTATCGATTGTTTTTCTTCGTCAATATCTTCAATTATCTGTTTTGCTACCCTATCTTTACCATCTAGAGGAAAAAGAATGAAAAAAAAAAAACTCAATCAAGTAGAAAAAATCCAAATTTTAAGAGTCGACAAAATAGTAAATTATGAGAAACCCATCGGGAAGTACCTAAAAAGCTATATGTGTGATAGGTGATCTAAAGTAAAGACGGACATGTTGGGAACATAAATTAGAGAGAGATTATAAAAGTTAGACAATATAATAAATTAAATAACTAGGAGGGTCTATTGTAAAAATTTAATGTATAATATTTCTAAATAGCTTTTAATGGAGAAAACAAGAAAATTTTAAATTTGGGAGGAACAGCCACCATCAACACGGATAGTTTCTCCCTTGATAAGGATATGTCTGTTTCGACAAATAAGTGATACTATGAATCTTAGTTACTAAAACATTTCTTACTCAAAACCATTCATTTTTTAATTTAACATTTCCTTACCCCAATAACAATAAAAAGTTTATGAGAAGTTAAGAAAAGTTGAGCACAACATGAAAAAAGTATAATATAAGTCTTTTAAGAGACGTTCATTTTATACTAATGTTTAGTTATCCTTTGGGATTTCTGATAGACTACAAGGAATTTGTCTGATATATTAGTTGATTTGTTTCCACCTTCTATTGGAGGATTCTCCTCTCCTTGTATATATTTCTCCATCATTCAATAAAGTAACAATAGTTTTAAAATAAAAAAATAAAAAAACGTATAAGGTTTATACCATGGGTGTAGTGCCAGCAGATCTTTGATCCAACTTTTCCAACTTCACCATCAAGAAGAGTGAAAGCTTGTACCTTTTCAGGAGTCATTTTGGAAAGTTCATGAGGTCTCTGGCTAAACACATCATGGAAGACATCTCCACCAGTGGCGGAGGCAGAAATTTATTGTTGGGGGGCACAATTAACATTGACAAAATAAATTTATAAGAGCATATAAAATATTTCATTACAATTGTTCCCTACGCGTTTTCATACTTTGATAATATTCTATAATTACATCATTTTCGATAGTATCAAACACATCTTTCTCAACAAATGCAATTAAACTATCATTCAACCACTGATCTCCAATTCGATTGCGTAGACTATTCTTGACAAAAGTCATTGCAGAAAATACTCTCTCAACTGAAGCAGTAGCCACTGGTAGAATTAAAGCTAATGTCAAAAGCTTGTAAACTAATGGGTAAACTTGATGCTTGTTTTCTGCAAATAACTTCTGTGAAAGCTCACCAAGATCCTGCAATCCTTGAAACTCTTCACTCATACGCATGTCAATAATATATGTATCAAGTTGATCATCCATTGCTAAAATATGTCCTGCATCAAAATCCAAAGGATAGTATCCACATAGTCGAATCAATTTGCTCTTGTCAAAAGCAGCAAATGATCTATTTGGACACAAGCACGCAAGACAAATTAGTAGGTCACTATTCACCTCCGAAAAACGATTATTCAATTCTTGAAGTTGCATATCAATGATAACATAAAACATTTCAACACGGTAGTGATGTAAATTTGTCACTTTCTCAAACCTTGAACGACCAATAGGCCTAAACATTTCTTCCATGTCAGGAACATTGATACTGTGACATTCACAAAACGACGAAACAATCTCAATAAAAGAGTCCCAGCCATCATCCCTCAATGTTTGGAGCTGCAATTTACAGTACTTCACTAATTTCATAGCATTGACAATATCTTGATCTTTCCTTTGTAATGCTTTAGACAATTCATTTGAAATTCCCAATATCTTCTTCATGAGATGTAGATTAAATACAAATTCAAACCTTAACATCAATTCCAATAAAATACGTGCATCACCTCTTGTTCTCGTACTTTGTACTTGTCGGTGCTAATCATTTCAATAACTTCAACTGTAGATGAAAACATGGTAATCAGATTAATTAAACATTCATAGTGAGAGCCCCAACGTGTATCACCAGAACGTTTAAGGGTAGTTTCTTGATTGAGACCCCTCCCACTTGGTATTTCATCAACCCCGAGTGCTTCAAGAATTTTCAATCTCTGCTTTCTCGAAGAAGATCACTCCGCTTTTCTTTCGAACCTCCAACAACATTCACCAATCTATGCACCAAAGTAAAGAATGTTTCAATCTTCCCATGTTTCATGTACACGACTACAAGAGCTAATTGTAATTGATGAGCAAAACAATGAATATAATGAGCACTTGGATTTTCTTTTAATATGAGTGTTTTCAATCCATTATACTCGCCTCGCATATTACTCGCCCCATCGTATCCTTGACCTCTTAAATTAGAGATACTTAAACTATGCTTGGAGAATAATTGATCAATTGCTGCCTTAAGGGATATAGCTGTAGTACTTGATACATGACTAACACCAAAAAAATGCTCAATTACTTGTCCATTCTTCACATAACGAAATATTACCGACATTTGCTCCTTCATTGATATGTCACGAGATTCATCAACTAGAATAGAAAACAATCTATCACCATTATCTTTGATAATCATATTTAAAATTGTAGAAGCAATGGCACTAACAATATCTTTTTGAACACACGGAGATGTTAATTTGAGATTTTCAGGCGCATTCTTCAAAGCTACCCCTTTAATTTCAGTATTATGATCACATAACCAATGCAAAAGCTCAAGAAAATTACCTTGATTACTCGACTCTTCAGATTCATCATGTCCACGGAAGGCCAAACCTTGTCGTAAGAGATAGCGAACACAATCAATAGACGCGTTCAACCGAATTCGATAATCATTTTGAGTTTGATTCGATTGCTTAACAAGACAAGATCGGATATTGTGTCCCTGATCTTTGAAAGATTCATACTTGATTCGAGCTTGATTGTGTGCACTACTTGATTTTGCAACGTGCTTTCTAATGAGTTCTTTCTTTTTCCAGTTTGAGAACCCATTGTTAACAAATGAACAACATCCATCACTGAAAAGATAACAGTATAAACAAAATACGGCATCTTTTGCTATACTATACTCCAACCAACTAGAATTCTCATTATACCATGACATACAAAATCGCCTATCTTTCGTACCAATTTTTGTGGCTGGAAATACATGGTTTCTAGGTTGACAAGGACCTCTCTGAATATATGTCCTCCGAATTAAATCTCGAACATTAACATCATAATTTTGTATTGGGATTCTCAATCCAGGATCCGAAGGCAATTGTTCAATATCAAATTCAAGTCTTTCATCTCTAACATTTCCCACATTAGTTTCAAGTAAATCCTTTTCAACATCCATTTTTGTATCAATTTCAATAACATTTTCATCTCCAATCTCAACCCTTTTATCCCTAACACCCCTTTCACTAGTTTGTTCTGAACAAAGCGGAAATTTACGTTTAATAACAAATTTATCCATAACTGTGCACAAAAAATGTACATATATTAGGAAATAGCAAATTAGCAATCATATGTATTTCACAAAAAATGTACATAAATAATGAAGATTAAAGAAGTATTAGAAGAATTACCTATTTAATTCAAATGATGAAGAATGATGAAGATTGATGGTTGAGGATAATAGAAACCTAATGAGAGTCTCAGGAACAAATCGCCATGGAGGGAAAATGGTAACTTTTTTTTGTTTTTGGGGAATGTTGTAGGAAGCAGTAGCGTTTTTTGGTTTTTGGTGAATGTTGTACTTGCACTAACAATAGATATTTTTAGTGTGAAATATTATATTATATTTATACTCTTTTTTCGTTTTGTTTTGTAGGCTAGAAGTAATTTGTGGACTTTTAGTTGTGGATTTTTTATTGTGGATTTTTTATAGGTTATAAGAGAACCCATTATGAATATTTTATTAGTAATTTTATTTTTTAGTCTCTTACACACTTAAGTTTATTACCATTTTAATCAAAATTGTTAAAATATAAGTGGTGTCATTCATATAATTCACAAACTAAATAATTTAATTTTAAATCGTAAAGTGATTCAAAATCAATACAATAAACAATGTTCACGAGACGAGGTGTTACAAAAACAATACTAATTGGAAAAAACTATCTCTGTTTGGCCAATCATTTTCCCCTTAAGACCCATTTCTTCTCTCCAAAACTAAAGGCTTCAAAAGCTAGAATATGTGCTGAACTGTCCAGCTTTTAGCCCTCTATATATAATGATTAATGAATACTTAAAATCTTACTACTGTTGAAAAAGATCATTTTATATGGAATGGTTGTTTGGAAAATAAAGAAAAATGAAAATAAAACAAAGGAAAATAATACTAGAGAGTATTTAAAAATTGTTATATATATGTGCCCAATAATGTTACCCTCTCTTTCTTTGATAATAGAAATATTTTTATAATTTTCCACCTCTTTTCAAGATATGTTATTTTCCAATATTTAAAGATTTGTTTTTAAACTTACTCTTACCCGTATTATAAAATAAAGGAAAAGAGAGAAATTTTATAATTGAGATTTAAGGGTATAATATATATTAAAATTTTCGTTTATCTATTTCTTTTCTAATCTATGTTAAATTATGTAGAAGTCTATCTATTATAAAACAAATGGAGTAATTGTTTAAGAAAGTTTTTGATTTGCTATATTGTTTTTTTTACTGTAAAATATGTTTGAGCTATTCTGCTATGAAAACGAACATTGACAGCATGGACTCGAGATAAACCAACAAGTTGTATTAATTTTTAGTGGGTTTGTACGACTTTAACTCGACAAGGTTTAAAATTTTATAAAACATGATAATGATATTTAAGACGAGAATCATGTGATTCTAATGGTTAGAGTTTTTGAAGAAAGTTAACGAATTTTTAATTCAACAAGTAATTCATTTTTTTTAAAAAAATTATATTACAAATTTTAAATAACTTATATTTTAAAATATATAGAGTATCAGTTTTTTTCTTTTTAAAAATTTACAACCTAAAGAAAACTATAGAACTCAAAGGAGAAAAATAAATAAGATATATGACAGATATCTATAAATGGCTGGAGAATATAATAGAAAATAAGACAAATAATCTCAAATTGTTAGTAACGTGTTTTCTTGTTATTTGATTGTAAGAAAATATTTGCGGAACCATTGTTTTTTTTTTCTATTACAATTATTTATTGGACCTCACCAGAGGAGGAGTAGTAGAAGCCCGGCTGAGCTGGTGCCCCGTGAGGGGAGTAGTAGAAGCCCGTTGAGCGGGTGTCGTAGAACCCCGTTGAGCTGGTGCCCCGTGAGGGGAGTAGTAGAAGTCCCGTTAAGCGGGTGCCCCGTGAGGGGAGTAGTAGAAGTCCTGTTGAGAGGGTGTCGTAGAAGCCCGTTGAGCGAGTGCTCCATGAGGGGGAGTGTAAGACCCACACAAGGGAAGTCAAAGAAATGACAATTAAATCATTTCCTTGTTTGAGATGGGTATCGAACCCACAACCGGGCAGGCCCTTGCCCCACTGGGCTAAGAACCTTAGATTGGGGAACCATTGTTTCCTTTTCGCCTTGACGTATGACTTATGAACAGAAGGAAGTAATTATTTCAATATTTATCACTATATAAACTGGACTTCTTAAACATATACTTTATATCTCATAGTATATCATTTTGATTGCTTTCTTTCATATTGTAGAGAAAAATGGGTCTCAAGGGAAAAATGATTGGCCAAACAGAGATTAAGGCAGGTGGAGATGTCTTCCATGATCTCATTAAAATGAGACCTCATGAACTTACCAAAATAAGTCCTGGAAAAGTACAAGGTTTCACTCTTCTAGAAGGTCAACAGGGAATAGTTGGTTCGAAGATTGCTTGGAAGTATACCCATGGTAACCCTAATCTAGCTTCTTTGATACTTTTTAGTAATTTTAATTTGAACATGTCTGACAATAATGTCATCTTTAGAGTTATGAGATCTACAAAAAAAATTAATTAATATCTTAAAGTGTGGCTGCATTTTCCTAGAAAAGATATGCTTTAGATCTTCTATTTAATTTCCTGCCTAATCCTTTGCTTTAATTTGTAGATATTTTTCAAGTATCCATTTTTCTTCAGAGTTTTACTATCCTTTTTAGGTTTTCGATTTTCTAAAAAAAAAACTACTAACATTTAGCAACTTATTATTAGTGTAAGAAGATATGACCAAAAAGTGATAGAAGTTTTAATCCGAGAAAAAGATGTATATGCAATGGTTTTAATTCCCCAATGTTTGACTGTTTTTAGTTAATTTAATAAAACAAAGTTAAAAGAATTAAAACTTATAAGGAGCCTGATCTCATTGAATGCAAAAACTTATAAGAATTAAAATTGAACAATTTTTTTTCTAGAGAACAAGTAGGATTTTTTCCTACTTGGTTGAGTATTTTTCCTTCTTTTCCCTTTAGATGGCAAATTAAGCAGTGCAAAAGAAATAATTGAGGATATCGACGAACAAAAACAATCAATTAGGTTCAAGGTGATTGAAGGAGATCTATTGCAAGTGTACAAGTCTTTGACCATAATTTACCATGTTGATACAAATGGTGAAGACAGCTTGGTGACATGGACTCTGGATTATGAGAAGCTGAAGGAAGACTCCCCACACCCAGGAACATTGCTCAATTTCTTCCTTCACATGGTTGAAGAAATTGAAACTCACCACTCTTGAATCATCATCATTACAAAGATCCATATTATAGTTATGATGATGTGTATAATGGATGTATGAATAAATGTAAAAAGTCAGATTCTGCATGCGTAATTTGGGTCTGGCTCAAATTTGTCTTGCAGATAGTGGAGATACAGAGTGCTGTGAGTCAAGAAAAATATGTATGAATAAATGTGTGAGTAAATTATGCATGAATAAATGTATGTGCTTTTAATAAATGTGTGAATTTACATATTGAAGAAATCGGTGATTTGTATATCTAGGATATTCCTATGTATTTGTATAAGAATCTAAGGTTCTTTTTTTTTCTCTTTCTTTTTTCTTTTCCTTTAGATATTAACTTAGTGGCATAATCTCTCTAACTACGAGTGAGTTGTTAGACTATCATAATTTTATGCTAAAACTATGCCACTGATAGAGAACATATTTTCAACCAAGATTGACCTGCGCGCTATAGAGACAATTATGACAATTAGCATAGAACCATGAACTAGCAACATGTTCCAAGAACAAAATAGGCATTACGAACGGAACAACTTTAATAAGGGTGAAAATCGTTTGTACCGTGTATTTTTTATTTATATGCTCAATTACTAAAAATTTGCTATGTGGTTATTTCTTCTAATTATATATACACATGGTGAATTGTGAGTGGTTGAGCATATGAATGAGAATGTAAACGGTACAGACGATTATTTGACCTTTTTAAGACCTGGCCATAGATTTCCATTACATTCTTAAAATGTGCTAAGGGTTGTTTCAGATGAAGATCTATGGTGTAGGAGTCGGCAATGGACCTCGTCGAATGGACCTGATGCCCAAAATTTCACCATGTCATTAGGTGGTAGAGAGAATCAGCTTAATTTAATTCTACTTGTTTGGTAAAAGCTTTTGTACGTAATAGTATGATTTATCCTCTATTATTTTTGCTCATTTCTATGGATGGTGATCTCATGTTGGCAAAATCCTTTGATTGATCAAGATATTATTTTTGGTCCGCTCGATTATGAGACAATCATATTATTTCTTATAATATGCTTAATTTACTTTGAATTTATGAAGAAATCATTAATTTATTTTATTTTATTCGTTGAATCCTTTTCCTATTACTAAGATGTATTATGGATAGTAATAGATCTTAATTATAATCATTTTCATTTTCTAATCATTTCGTTTTATAAATGTGTTTTTTAAGGGATTTTTTTTAAGTTTGTTATTAATAATAAATCTTAGTTTTAAAGTTATTAATTATGATACTGTTAAATATATAATAATATTGGTTTGATAATATACTTAATTTAGTTCAACTTTATAATTTATTTACGAGATCCTGTTGCTTGTATAATATATAATAACTTATTTAGTTAAATTTTATTTGTAAATCTACTCACTAATTAATTATTATGCAAGCCTTATATTTCTTTCAAAATATCTCTTTTAATCTTACTCTTCTTCTTATAAAATCCATCTTCACAGGTATCATTGATTGCTAGACAAGAATAATAAAAGCTGGTTTGTTGACAAATAAATGGAAAATTGAAAGACAAGTAATTTGAATGTGAATCATGTGAATGTGGTAGGTCTCCTGCATTCTCAATAGATGCTTGGGAAAAAAAACCACCTACTTGTCGAAGAAATTAATTATTTATAATCTACAGATAAATTAATATAGTACTCTCTCCATTCCCTATTAATTGTCGTTTAGGAGATATCTAGATATCCAAATTAATTGTCGTTTAAGGTTCTTTTATTAGTTGTCAACAATTTATTTCAATTATACCCTCAACATTTTCCTTTCTTTTCTTTATGATGTATTAGTGAGAGAGAGGGAATGTGGGGTAATATTGGAAGTTGAGGTGAAAATGACAACTTCCTTAATTTTCTCAAATTGTATAAAGAGTCTTATATTTAGGAATGGAGGGAGTACATTATATATCAGGATTGTACTTACCAATTAAATTCAACCACATTGTATGTGACTGGCTTGTTTTCTTCATCTATGGCCTCAATAATAGCGTTTGCAGTCCTGTCCTTGCCATCTGCAGTTAGAAACCCTCAATAATTAACGGGATCTTTTTAAAAATAGCAATTCTCATTTTAATAATTTTATTTTTACCCTTGAAAATTTTATTTTTCTTACACTAGCTAGGGAGATTAGAATTTGGACCATATAAAAATGATCATCTATTAAAGAGTGCTTCAAATCAACTAACTTGTGTTTGGCATATGGGTGTCAACGGGTTCGGGCCGGCTCGAACCCGGCTCACATAGCTCGAAAAAATGTGAGCGTGAGCTGAGGTAATGTGAGCATGAGGCGAGCGTGAGCTTAATATTCAAGCTCGCTTCTTATGTGAGTGAGCGTGAGCTTGACCCATTCGACCAGAAAAAAAGCTTCGAACCCGAATAAGATTAATATAATTAAAATATTATATATATATATAATAATAATAATAATAATAATAATACTAATTTAAAAAAAAACTTATATACATTATAATTATAATTATAATTATAATTATAATTATAATGTGTGGATTAACTCAATAGTCTTCTTTTTGTGTATTCTTGTCCAAATTTAGTTTTAAGGCTCATTGTATTATGCTATTCTTGAGGCAGGATTTTCGTTTTCTTCGCTAATATAAATGAGCTTGGGAAGCTCGTGAGCTAAGCTCGAGCTCGTGTTAAAATGTGAGCTGAGCGTGAGCTCAAGGTTTATGAGCTTTTCAGGTGGCGTGAGCGTGAGCTTTTTCAATTTTTATGTGAGTGGCGTGAGTATCTGCAGCTCGATCTCACATAGCTCGATTGACACCCCTAGTTTGGCACTGAATTTTTTATAATACTCTATTGGTACTACTTTATGTAACAATACCTAATTATTGTATTATTAATTATTAATTTATCTTTTATCTTTTATCTTTTATCTTTTAAAGTAGATTTTATTTATTTTAGAATATATATATATATATATATATATATGAAAAGTTTTATAATTAGAACGTTACAGAGAGTGTAGAAGATCTAAACCGTTTGCATCCTTGTCACTTTCAAAATTAACAATATGGGTTTATCAGAATAGAATTGGTCAAAAATGAACATATGGGCTTAGTCCAAAATTGATTGCACAAAAAGATAAACGTGAGATAGTCAAAAGATAAATGGGAAAAATATCAAGAAAATGGTTATGTGATACGATTGAAAAGAAGCTTGTCAAGAAAAAGAAACAGAGATCAAATTATTGATGATATCGAGAAAGCTCAAATGACAGGGTCATATAGAACGAGCCCGTGATCACGATAGGTGGGGGTTGTTATATATAGAACGAGCACAAAAGTCAATCCCAATTTAAAAAGATCCAAATTATTTAGAAGCTCCTTTTGAAGATAGACATAAATTATTTGCAAGTTTTCGGGGCCTCAATAACATACTCAAGTGGTCAAGGGTCAGGGGGCATGTTGATACAATTGCGTAAAAGGAGTTTGCGTTTTTTGCACCTGAAAATACCGAGGTTCCGGACACGGAATCTTTCGAAGCATTGGCGGATCTTCAGTTGGAAGATGATTACGAATATTTTATTCATGTTCGCACCCGCAAGGGTAAAAAGGGAAACACAAAAGCTCCTACTGAATATCATATGGAGACTAGATACAAACTTTTTAAAAGACGTTAGTTTTTACAACTACTAATACTTATAATCTACTAGAAATGAATGTAGTAGTGGATTTGTTTCCACCTTTTATTTGAGGGTAGACTATATCCCCCATGTTTGTTTTTGTTTTACTTCAATAAAAAGATTTTCATTTAAAAAAAAAATGACAAGGTCATATAGGTCCAACAAGATCTTATTGAATCGAATTGAGATCTCAATCAAAATTTGCCTACTATAATCGAAGATAGTACACAGACATAACTAAAGTAAGATACAATTGATGATTATATTAATCCCACATGATAATGATGATGACATTTAGGATCCATCATTTTCAAATTTGCCAGAGGCTCATTTTTCCTGTTGATTCCATAAAAAATTAAAATTAATGGTTGACTGGAAGAATTTTAGACGGAATGACTTATTACACTTCTAAAATTATGTTGTGACCTAAAAGTAAAAAAACAAACATTAAAGATCTTACTCACTAACTGTAAATTGTTTAAGGAAGAAATTAACCAATTTACCTTTTAAATATGAACCTCTCTCCTTTCTTTTTATAGTAAAAAACAATGTTAGAAAATTAATTCTAAAAGTTTGAGAAGGAAATATATTTAGGAAAAAGGAAAAAAAGGTTTAAAAAAAATCTATTATAAAATAGAAAGAGAAATAGAGTACGGTTTTAGGGTATGATACGAGACTGTTTTTACCTGCCTAATTGTTCTTTTGTTTGTTTTCCGGTTACCTGAAGAAGTCTCGATAGAACTATAAAGTGGAAGCCAATCAGCACGGAAATAGCTGTAACATTTGATTCTTTTTATGTAACAAAAATTAATCTAAGTGACAGCAGGGACGAAGTGAAGAATTTAGCATTAGAGGTAAACACTGCAATAGTATGCCGAACTAAATATAAAAATGCAAAAAAAATATTGGGGACGAAAATATTTCGAACTACATATAAAATTTAGATAATAGTATTTTTAGAAATTTCGGAGGCAACTACCACCCCGTCCCCTCTGTCTTCGTCCCTGAGTGACAGTTTCATTTTGATGAATGTAAAAACATTACCTGTTGTTAACTCTTATGGATTACCTGCTACTGTCTCCTTTCTTCGTCTTTTAGCTAAGATCAACGACAGAGTTTTTCCTTCTTTTTTTTTGCTAAATAAATAGATCAATTATTAATAATAAAACGACAAAGTTGTTACAATTAAACGATTCTTAAATTCCTTCGCTAGAGAAGAAATATCAAGAATCGTGAATAACTCATAACATTAAAAAATTACATAAGATAACAAAGAGGTTTCCCTGTCGAGAAACTCTTTTTCTGTAATAAAAAATAAAAACAATTATTGACAATAAATAAATCCTGAAGTCATGCAAGCATTAATGGTTTGAATTATTTGAGCAGATCAAATTATTGATATCTTTTTTCAATTTTTCTTCAAATCACCTTTTTTTCTTCTTTTTGGGGGATAAGTTTGCTTCGGATCACATGATTCATACATGTTTTGAATTATTTGTAGATCTACTAATTAATTTAATGTCGTTGGTATCATATCTTATTCTCATTATTTGCTCGTCTTTCATCTTTTTAAACATATATTTAGAGGCGGTGACGAATTCAAGATTTAGTGACAGATGGGGTCATTCATCTAGGACAGAACCAAAAAATAAACTAAAATTTTTCTATAGAAAATTTGACGTTTCAGAAATGTTGGGGAGGGAGGGGGCATGCACATTAGCGGATTTGGAGGGCGACCACCCCACAATATTTTAAAATACATCACATTTTCTTTAAGAATTTTTTCCCAATAAACTATTCTATGTTTCTAGTAAAAATTATTATTTATAATATTTGTATCAATAAATCATTATTAAAAAACTTTCAAATAAATAAATAAAAAAAATGATTGGAACTCACACGACATTCAAGAAAATTGAATCACCATGTTATTGTCTTCTAAGTTTGGTATTATTTGAGTCTGGGGTCACCAAAATTTCTAGTGGGGTCACTAACTTACTAACATAGACATAATCATTATGTATGAGCATTATAATTAGAATTAAACAAAACAAAATATGTGGGGTCAGTGTGCATCCGTCACTGTTTAGAGGTGAATATCTTGTGACAATGCTTTGCAATTTCGTATGAAATATTTTTCTTGTTGAACCAACCAGGTTCATTTCTGGTATTAATGTGTACTACAATATATATAGTCTAATCCGGAATGTGTGTTAATTCAGATAAATTAACTATATATGATATATAAGTTTATCAAAAATAGGAAAACCGTAGAGAAATGTGAAACTTACACTATTATATACAATAATTTAATTCGTATTAACATATGTTATTAGGAAACTCCCATGTGTTATAGACAAATTCTAAATTAAATTCTTAAATTTAAAGATCAAATGTGAATTCAACCGGCGTGAACTCACTCATCGGGATATTCTTCTGAATCTGATCCACCAACTATTTTTTGTAATGAAACATGAAAGGGGTATTAATAAAAGAAAAACAAAAGAAAAAAGGACTAGTCTTGAGTTTGTGGATCAGAAGAAGGAGCTGATCCAATAACATTCTATGAAGGCCCATTTATTGATAGCTTTTTTTGGGCCTCGGCCTTCCATGGCTGCTTCATCCGTGAATTATTCACTTCTCATACTCTATTTAGAGACTCTCGTTTGACTCTAGATCTTCTATGCATCCATTGTTGGATATATTAAAAAAATTATTCCGCATGTATCAATATTATTGGACTAAAATAAATTCATAAATTCTAATTAATAACTAAAAAATATATGAGAAGATTTTAAATCTTGAATTTGTGAAGAGAAATGTTAACTTGTCTGCGCATTATTTTACTAGTTTTGGTTCACATAATTGTCGAAAAAAATGGTAGAACGACTTTCGCCTATTGTAATTGTTGGTATTATTGGATGTAACTTTTCCCCGGAAATAGTCTCTTTATAAAAATTTAGGGTAAGATTGCGTATTTCGAGACCTTCTCCATACTCTATTAATACGTGAGTCTTATGTACTGGGTACGATTTTTTATTTTATTTTATTGGATGTAACTTTTGTACTCTTTATCTGGATATAGTAATACAAAGATCCATTCCAGATAAAAGAGAAGTTGAAATCACAACGAAGCGAATCTCATGGGGTAAGACGCTTCACTTTCAACCGCTAGATCGAAAAGTGGGGAACAACTACTAATCCTCCTTTAAAAAAAAAAAGAAAAAGAAGAGAAGTTGAAATTCGGACCACATATAAAGATAAAAAGATCAAAAAATTCCCCGGTTTCCGCCTTTATTATATTTTCTTTTATGTTCTCTTGCTAATTAATATAAGGGACAAGCAACAGATAAAGTTGGAGTATTGCTATTTTTGGTTAGCCATGAATGCAAGATCTTACTAGAATTATATCTCGTTTTTTTATTTCTCGTGAAATCATCAATTAATAAGAGACATTATTGTTTCACCAATAATGTCAACTTAGAGCAGTTGGATAATTAATGTATCACTCAGAAATGTGCAGTAAAACGGAATGTTAACGCTGCTGATATATTACTTCTAATTCAAAATAATAGGTATCGGATTTAACACTTCTTAATCGAACAAAATACAAGCAACTAATGTCAAATTTACACTTTCGAATTAGAAGTGCTACGTCAATATTTGCTAATACTAATCTTATTTGATAACCAGATGATATACTGTAAACTCCTTTTCACATAGGATAAATTTAAAATATTTAACTGATATATAAAATAAACATAAGTACTCATAATTACTTTAAGATATTTATTGTAGTATAACATCACAGAGCACACAGTTGGCGACATATATACTGATATGAATTGAAGTCTGTTTGATTTTATAATTTGCTAGGTAGAGAGAACCTGCGATATAAAACTTCGCTATAATATTCATGCACCATCTCTATTCGTTTTTACCTCACACCACACTTGCATAACTAGCCCCTATATATGTAAATTGAGGATTTACGTAATACTTACTCCATTCTCATTTAATTATCGTTTAGAAGATATATAGGTATTAAAATCAATTGTCGTTTAATGTTCTTTTATTAGTTGTCAACAATTTATTCCAATTATACCCTCAATATTTTTTTTATTTACCGCCTCTGCCATCCCACTTTATGTGTCTTCTACCGGTTTGTAATTAAGAGAGGGAGGGCGGGGTATTATTGGAATTGTGGTAGAAACTTTACTCTGTGTTTGAATTTCTTAATTTTTACATATTGTCTCAAACGACTTACATTTAGGAATAGAGTGATATATCTTATGAGTGAAAAGTAAAGTATTCAAGATTCCTTAATTTTTACATATTGTCTCAAACGATGTGCATTCCCTGAATGTGGGTGGGGTGGAGTGGGGGCGGGGGGGGGGTGGAGGAGGAGGAGGAGGAATATCTTATGAGTGAAAAGTAAAGTATAGATACATTGGTGTTATGCAGTACGACCGGAGTGATCAAGGCTGGCTCAATTCAGCCACACAAATTTTGTTCATTTACGAACTTAGCAACATAGTGAACCTCATATAGATTTATGATTTCGAAACGAAAGGTTCTGAATTTATAAAATTGAATTGTTTGTAAAAAATATATTTAATTTTAAATCAAAAAATTTATATTTAACCGAATATTTATTTTCTATTCAATATTTTTTGAAAAGGAAAACCGATTCTTCTTTGAGAAATATGTGGTTCAATATTTTTTATTATTTCTAAAATCCTCTATACATTTATCTATTGAAAATTTATGTTTTTCTTCTTGTAATTTTTTTATTTATTTAATTAAAATTGCTTTTTTCTTCATATTTATATACGTATACAGGAATTAAAAATTAGATAGTATAAAATGTTAAAAAAACTGATAAATGAGCGTAGGTACTAGGAGGTTCACTATTCGATTAATCCGAAATACCGAATCGAACCAAACCAAAGTTTATTATATGCTTCGGTTTATTTGGAATTTTGATTTATTTGGTTCGATTTTAAAAAAGTCAAAATAATTCGGTTTTCAATTTTTTTAAACCGAATTACCGAATAGACCATTTTTTTAATTATTATTCAAAACAATTGTATTATACTTATAAATATTATTAATATTACTTAGAGTTGTTTTCAATACATATGTTTCAATGACATCATGTGAGCAGCCACTTTGTGCATTTATTGTCAAATGTTAGGTATGTCTTCTATTCATCCCGCCCATACCCCGAATTATTGGAGACTTAATGAGTTATGTTATTGATGTAGAGATTTTTATTCTTAATTTTTAGTTTATTGTTTTTATTTTAATTGTGAATCATAATTTTATCTTTTGTCTAATTTTTATTAAGTTTAGCTCCACAAGAAAAATGAAATTTTGGTACAAACCAAACCGAACCATACCGAAATAATTTTGGTATTCGGTATTCGGATTTCATTAAATTTTGGTTCGGTTTGATTTTCATAAAACGTTATAAAATAGAGTCGAATTCCGAAATTTTGTTCCGAAAACCAAACCGAATACCGAATGTACACCCCTAGTAGTTACCATTAATGTTGTATTATACTTGAAAGGTGTTTTAACTGATGTAGCATCAAAAAGTGTTTCAAAATTGATGAAAAATAAGAAGATGAAGGGGAAGATGAAGGGGAAGATAGTAATTGATAGGTTCAATGGTAAGGACTTATCTCTTTGTCGGTTGGACTAATAAAAAAATTAAATTATAAAATGTGTCTTAATCGTAGTCTAACACAAACTACATGTACACTGCTGCTAAAAGAGATTCAGTGAGGGAAGATAGTAATTGATAGGTTCAATGGTAAGGGCTTGTCTCTTTGTCGGTTGGACTAATAAAAAAATTAAATTATAAAATGTGTCTTAATCGTAGTCTAACACAAACTACATGTACACTGCTGCTAAAAGAGATTCAGTGATGGAATATGAGGTGAAAGGAGAGAGAAGATGAGGAAGGATTTTGAGAGAAATAATTGATTGTAGCGAGAGACTACTATGAGAAAGTTGTTGACATGTCCTTTAATCCCACCACCGCTCCGGTGTGGAACAGATTTGATTTCCCACATTCGGGGCAGAATCTTAACTATTGAATTAAAATTTTGAGGATTGAGATTAATTTGAAACATAAATATCTGTTCTGATTTTCATAACACTTGTTCGGAGGTGTTCTTAAGAACACTTGTTCTCAAGGCAAAAAAACTGTTCCGCATGTACGGAAAAAAAAGGTGTCCTGCATAGGAGCCGGATAGCCCAGGGAGAAGAAAATTAATTTTTGAGAAATATATTCTAGCAACTTTGACGGGATAATTGATGATGTTTGAGATATAAGTTTTTATTGCGGGATACGCCAAATCGAAGGTAATCACGAAGGCTTCGAGGGAACGCAAATGGAATTCGATTTAGAGTTCGGAACGGAAAGATATCGCATCGGGAGCGGGGCTGATTTTTGGATTTCATTTTCTACGCACTTCCGATAGAATCGACGTACATGTAGCATCCGAACTCCAATCGGAGTAATCCTTTTTTGTTTAGAAACTAGACTGATATGGCTATAATCTGACTGGAGGGATCTAGATTTTAACTGTTAGATTTTCCGTAATGTATATCCGAAGTAGGAGGCAGAATCAGAATTTTCCAGTACTAGTACACTGATTGCTTTTTCATTGGATTCAAGGTATGGACCACTCCCACTGTTAAATTATGTCCGATTTACTGTTCATATAATTGGGCATAATTGATTGCATTAACTGTTATAATTACGGTTTGATTAATTGTTGGTGCTCATCGTTATTAATTGAAGTTCTGTTTCGTGATGATAAAATTAGCATGTATGCACATCATTAATCGATTTGATCGAAAACTACACCACACCAAATTTAATTTTTGTGTATGGTGTGGCGTTTGGTCAATTATGGTGCGGCTAAATACGGTTTTAGTATACGTACGTTATTTTTCGGTGCAGTCGCGATCTAGAAAATTTTAAGTTAAACAGTATTATATACCGATCTATTTTTTTTTTTAAAAGAATATAGTATATTAACGTAATTACATTAAATATCTTAAGTCAATCACTTAACTTATTTTAACTACGATTAATATATTCACCTTAGTTAGTTGTTTTATTCGACTTCATTTAGGGTTAAGATGTGATTCAAGATGCTATTGGTTGGAATTGATGTTCTGACGAGAACTTTTAATATCAAAAGGTGTCCTAACCCAGTGGGGCAGGCGCCTGCCCACGACCTTGAGGTCGTGGATTCGATACCCTCCGTCTGAGTGCGGCAAGCTTTAATCTCCCTTTCTAGGGCTATCTTCTCCTCGTCTGAGGCAGTTCTCTCTCCCCTATATGGGGCAACCGCCCAATCTGGCTTCAAAAAAAAATGAGAACTTTTAATTTATTTTAATTACAATTGGTTTAGAAATTTCAAAGAAAAGATATGTATTTTGCTAACATTTTCAACTTAGACATTTATTTATTTATTTATTTGAATTCACATTAAAATTGAAGGATTTTGCTACATGGTTAATCTCTTAAAAATATTACACGCTCATGAGCAGTGAGATATCTAAATATCTTAGAAATTTTTTATATCATTTTTCACCGCACCGAATTCCTCCAAACCGAAAGCGGTTTGGTGAAATTCGGGTTTGAAGTCAAAATAGTGTGGTATGATTTTAGAAAATATATTAAAAACCAGTTTAAAACCCGCAATTTGTAAATCGGTTTTTACCAAATCGCGCCAAATGCACACCCCTACCTACAAATAGATAATTGTCATGTGTTCATTTTTTTCTACAGGTTTCACTATTTCTTTTGGGTTATAAATTTTTTAATCAAAAAATTAATACATTTCAGTTTCTTATTAGTCGGGATAGGAAATGAAACACCGAATGAGGATTGAAAATTCCAACTGTCGAGTGCGTGTTAATTCAGATTGTTAATTCAGATTAGAGCAGGAGGGTATGATGTATATATCCATATATACAAGTAGATTTAGTCCAGCGGGCCAAAATATGGGCAGCTTCGATGCAGCTCCTTGGGCTGAACAGAGTTGTACTATCTACGATGGCTGATGATAGAAGATATAGTTCTTTCTTTAAATGTCCGGCAAATGCAGCCCAAATAACAATGCTCCATACTAAGCCTAGATTGCCATGAACTTGGTCTCTAAAGGAAGTCGGCCCCTCCAAAAAGAATATTTTATTTTTTATAAAAGGAAACATCTGAGACGGAATTTTTAATTGTGTGCAACTTAGTTACAAATCCAAAGCTTAATCAATTACAAATGTCTATAAAGTCTTTTTTTTACGGTCGTAAAAACTTTAACTCAAACTCCTTATATAGGTAGTGATATAAGAGTAAGTTTAATAACTAACTAATGTCGAATTTTAACACATAACTCTTCCTAATTAATGTGGGATCCTAGAATAGACGTCTAATCCCACATTAAATCACTTGTCTCGCTTTCTCTGTGTTCCTTTTTTTTTACTATAATTTCTATTTTTAAAAGGAAATTGTTTTTTTTATATGAGACAGTCTAATTGTATTGATTGATAATAAAGCGGAAGATTTTAACTCCTTTAAACTATGTTTGGTATATATGGCTCTTGAAGATATTTAATACATTTTAATTAACCATATCATAGTTATTTCTCAGCAATACTTAAATGAATAACACAAACATTCTCCTTGGACAATTGGTGGGTGACCTGCAATCCAAAATATCAAATTACAAAGTATGAAAGTGCAACCTTCAAAATTCAGCTCTTAAATGGAGGGAAGAAGGTGACAACATTCATTAAACAAACACATTAATTGGGAAGTTATTTAGGTGGTTGATACGGTTATTAAATTTTACATTCATTAAACACATTAAATGGGAAGTTATTTAGGTGGTTGATACGGTTATTAAATTTTAGCCTATCCAAACATGCCCCATGAATTGTTGTTTGGACATTTTCATCACCACTCATTATTGACCCTTCTGATTTATTGATGATGGCCTTGCAAAGAAGAAGGTCTGTTTGGATATTTGGATTTATGAAGAAGGAGAATTGTATAGCTAGCAATGACTTTCAACAAAGATTAGTTTTCATACAAATGGGCAAAGACAGAGGATTTAAGGCATTGGAGTTCCATCACTTTCCAATTCCAACCAAACATTCATTTAATAAGGTAAGGAAAACTGTAAACCTGCTACTTTATCAAATTGAGATAAAACCTTCAACTTTGTTATCTTTAGAATCTGGAAGACTTTGTAAAAGTAAAACCTACTTTTTGTATTGTTTTTTCTTTCTTTTTTTCTCTCTCTCTCTTATACGATGTTTTTTAAGTTTAAAAATTAAGATTAAGAAGGTATGTTTCGTTATTTTGTTTTTTTTATTGTGTTTAACTTGTGAAAATAATAGACATATTTATTTATATTTTTAGCAACTAGTAGCTAATTATATAAATAATTTTTTATTTTATTTTTACTTTATAATTAATAAATTTTGTATCTCATAAAAACCGAGGTCAACAAAAGGTTTGGCCCAGTGGGTAAGCCTTTGGCTTGGGACCGGAAGGTCCCAAGTTCGACACCTGCTCCCCGCACAATGGGGCAATAATATATCTCCTCCTCTGGTGAGGCGTTCTCTTCCTCCTCTGGTGAGGCAATTCCCTCCCCAGGCATGGGGCATGCTTCAATCTTCCCTATCTAGGGTATTCTCCGCTCTTCCCCTTCGGGCGCTCAAAAAAATAAATAAATAAATAAATGAAAGCCGAGCAAACAAACCAAAGCAATACAAATCGAATGCATCTGTTTAAAATTTTGAATAGTATGAATTGATTTAAAAAAATTTGAACCGAATATTTCGGTTTGAATTAAAAAATGTGTAAAATCGACTCAAACTGAACCATAAACACTCCTAGTATCAATTTCTTAAATTACAACTAAAACAAAATAAAAAAACGCAACCTACCGCTATTTGGTTGTTGAGAATTACAAACTTCTAACAAATCCCTCATTTTTTTTCAACTTCCCAAATTACAATAAATTTCGGGAAAAAAAACTAGGTTCAAACTTTCTCTTAGTTTTCTTCTCTGCTTCATCCACATCTTTACTTGATGCTTTCTTCAACAAGTGCTTCTTTTTTGTCCTCCTCCCAGTCTTGAACGTGTCTCTGATACGATTTGTTGCGAGCAGTAGAAACACACCGTGAGATAGTATAGAGAGAGAAAGAAGAATAAATAATTAAGAACACATGAACAGTAATATTTTTAACGTGGTTCGCTCTCACAAAAGACCTGCGTTCATGGTCTCAGAAATAAAAACTTCACTATATAATTTTTCTCCCAGACAAAATTACACCCTCGCATAGTGCAATATCATCGGAAAAAACTACAAACCCTCGTCAGACCCAACTCATCGTCTAAGTTGGTGGATCCTCTCGATACAATTAATCCTAAAATAGAATATCTTTATATGTTTTCTCTCCTAGACTTTTTTCTAAAACACTAAATGTGGATATTGGGAGAATCCACAAGTATGTTGTGTTGGATAATAAGAAAGAAGGACCAAAGAGAGAGAAACTTTAATAGGATAACTATCTCTTTTTTTTAAAAAAAAAAATTAATCTGGCTATATACTGTGTCTCAAGTTAATTGTCTCAAAATGTACTTTTTCGTATCTCTCGTCTTCTAATGAATTCAAAACAACATTTATTCATATATTTTTTTATCATTGCCTTTCATTATTAATTTACAAATATAGTATTTTTTGTTCACAGTTTCTAGATGCTTTTTTAGTTATTTCATTTGATAAACTAATTCATTTTTTAATTGGTGTGAAACTTGATTTATTTGGGTCGGAGGAAGTAATTAAAAAACATGGAGGGGCAGCTCTTTCTTCACCAACTATTTCTTGGGAATCACTTTGAAAAATGTTTGTATATTTTCTTGGAATGAATTCCTTAATGGATTTGTTCAAAAAAACTCATTCAAAGAAGTTTCTGTAGCTCCTTTTTAGATCCCCACACCTTGAGAAGATGAACGCATTGTTCAGCAAAAAGGTAATAATGAAACAATCAACTGTGAATATAATACTTAGTTTGCCTTTTTAGTGGCAACGTTGCATGTTAAACTGAGTACAAACATTTTGTTTTTTGTTGAGCGCCCGAGGCGATTACCCCGAAGGGAAGAGCGGAGAGTACCCTAGATAGGGAAGATTGAAGCATGCCCTCATGCCTGGGGAGGGAAGATAAGCCTCATAAGGAGGAGAAATTATTTGCCCCATTATGGGGAGATATAGGAATCGAACACGGTCCGCCCCGTGTTCGGGTAGCCTTACCACTTGGGCTACCCGATTCCCATCATTTTGTTTTTGTTTGCTAAATTAAAATGGAAAATTCTGATATGAATCAGGTCGAATTCAGAATAAGGCACGTCATCACAAATTTAACGTGCCTACTAAAGAAAAATGTTACTCCCATCATTTCCAATTAATTATCGTTTAGGAGATATACAGGTATCCAAATTAATTGTCGTTTAAAAGTCTTTTATTAGTTGTCAACAATTTATTCCAATTATACCCTCGACATTTCTTTTATTTGCTGCCTCTGTCATTCCTATTTTTTCCTTTCTTTTCTTATGCTATAGAAGTGAGAGAGGGGTAATATTGGAACTTTCGGTGAAAATGACAAATTTCTTAATTTTCTAAAATTGTCTAAAGAGTCTTATATTTAGGAATGGAGGGAGTTTTATGTATTGAGATTATATGATGGATTCATGGACGAATCTAGGGTATCCAGGATTTTAAACTAGCATTGGCTCATATTTGATGCCCACACTATCCCTGGGTTATGCCTCTCTCACTGGAGGCACGGTCACTACTAGTTTTTCTCTACCAACCGAAATTCAAAGTACGCCATCTTTTTTCGATCTTCTGCCTCACTATCAATTTAAAGGAGAAAGTAGAACACACCAATTTTCAAGAATAATAAGAATGATATAGAAAGTGAAACAATTTATTCTGAACTATACTTTAGAGTTACCAGTCTAAATTAAAGATTTTTTTTTTTTTTTTTGCTAAGTAAATTAAAGATTCATTTGCTCAAAAATTGAGGTGCAATAACTTTTTTGTATTACACACCTTTCCAATATGAATTAGGATCAAAGAAGTGACATAAGAACAAAAGGAGGCTAAAAGAATACTACTATATATGTGTGTAATCGAGAAAGAGGCTAGACCTCTAACAAAAGGAAGCTAAAAGAATACTACTATATATGTGTGTAAGATTTTGAATCTCTTGTATAATGGATGGGCACCAATGTCTGACCAACTCATGAAACGATGTAATAAAGGTAATTTAATATAGGAGTGGGGTAATTAATGTGTTTTGTATTAATTGCAATATGTCCTAAGCCTTGAGAATGCCAGTTGGGATGGCCTCGGGTTGGGGGAGAGGGGGGACAGGCATCCCCTTTAAGTGAAGAAAAACAGAGATGTCTAGGAATAATCAATCAATCCAAGATCCCACACACCCCAGCTTGATTATTAAAGGCTTTTCTAGTTTTCAATCTCAGACATTTACTACACAAATTACTTATCTCCCACTTTTTTTAAAAAAAACGGAAAAATTATGGAAAAAGGATTCGATACTGCAACATGCGATTGAATGTCACATCACATTGTTAACTACTCAGGCGGGTGTTGGCAGTTATCTCCCACTTGTAATGCTGATCTGCTAGTGTATATTTCAAGTTATTAATTCGTGGATCTTGTTTAGATAACACTAGTTGGGACCAATTAAATAAAAATGATTGAGATATAGTCGAGTTCAGAGCATATGGTCTAGATTTTGCGCTAGTATTTACATATTGTTTATATAAAAAAAATAAATCATAAAAGGTTGAGTGATATCGTTATTGACACTTATACAATAATTAAATTGTCGTAAATTTGTTCTTTCCCCGTGACTTATAGGACAAGGTCTAACTTAACCACATCTCGATCACCTATTCACACTAGTAGATAAGTCAAAATCCCACTAAACAAGGTATTACAAGTTCATTCTCGCCGATTTTTACAGAAATTCATAATTTGATTTACGTGTGCATGTTAAAAATCAGCATGTAATAATGTCGAAACAGTTACTTAATTGATAAAATAATTTTCACGAAAAGTATTTAATTCGATATATACTTACATATGTTTGATCTTTTCTTTATCTCCTTTGTAATAACTTAGGATTCATTTTTTAATATAAAAAACAAAAAACAAATCCGCCGTGCCAATTTCATCTTGAATTGGAGAGATATGAATCCGACTCAATTGGAAAAAGAATATCTAAAAGTTGAAAGGGAAACCCTAATTATTCTCATGCATAAACATAAGAAGGAGATTGACATATAATCACCATATCCATATTGGGATGCTGGCTTAACTTTTCACTTATTTTACCCAAAAAAATATTTGCCTTTTTTGGGGTACTGAAACCTAATGAAAAGTTGGAAAAGGTCGGAGAAATATAAAGCAGGAAAGAAAAAAGAAAAAAAAGACCCCTTCAATAAAAACAAAAATGGTCCTAAATTTGATCTCAAAACAGTTACATTCTTATCTAAAAATGGTGAAGAATCAGAGCTCAGAATGACCTTTCATTCCATGGGGACATTAAAGATAACAATGATTAACATACTTAGTGTCTCTTATTAGCGCAGTGTTCTAAAACTGGCAAAAATGTTCACTTGGTCAAATCTATTTTAATTTGTATTGAATTTCTCATTCCCTATCCGTTTATTTATAAGTTATCACGTGTATATTTTTCTTTGTAAAAAAATTTATAATTTGAAAAAAAATAATGAAAGCCTCGAAAGAAAGTGATCATCTACAAAAGAAACAGATGATGAAACAAGAAATGGGAGCAGAAGATTAAAATGGCTATTGGTGAATAATATTAAAATGGCTATTGAATCAATGAAAAAAAAAAAGAATCAAATGAATGCAGTAGTAGATGAATCATGAATTAAAAGTAGCTACAGACAATTAATACAATGACAGTAGATTTAATAATAACAGAAGAAGTAAAAAAGAGCATTAATTAATTAAAACAAGTACTATAGCGACAAAGTCCTTTGGTCATCTTCCCTTTTAATTTCCTCGAAATGGCTGGACTTCCCATTTCCACCTTCCAACCACCATGACTGAAAAAAGCTGATGCTTTGCTACCATTATTCTAACACATGAGTTCAAAACTTCGCAAAGAAAAAAAAAGAAAGAAAAAAAACTTGATACTATGATCTCTGAAATCCAAATTAAACGTCTACTTTTCTATACAAAATGAATCGAGAACTAGACATTCAATAAGAGAACCGTAACTCAGCAGTGGTTTAGATGTCGGTTCTGTAGTATAAAATGGTGGACATTCAACTCCTTGAGTCACCTTTCCGTCGAGTCCTCAACAATAAAACACAAAAGAAAACAGAATAATTGGAATTGAAACTCGGAATTGAATGTCCACTTTCCTATACAAAATGAATAGATAACTGGACATTCAATACCGGAAACGGAACTGGAGTCCAGTTCCTCGGTATTGAAAGATGGAAAAAAACAGAAACAAAGAGAATTGAACTAGAAACCAGAAATTAGAATAGAAAGTACTAGCAAAACTCATGGATTGAGTGACTAGTTGTGAAGAGGATTTGGACCTGTATGCACTAATCTCTTATCATCAGAGCTTCCATTGTTCTTCTCATGATCTTTTGATCCAACAAATACATATGTTCTTGAAGCTGCATTATGATGATGATGATGAAACGAACCCTTGTTGAAAACCTGAGCTTTTCTTGAAGGTGATGACCATCTAAAAGAATCAAGATTAATTCTTGCTGAAGAAGAAACACATAACTGAGAAAGAATTAAGATGAACCCTAAGAAGAAACACACGATCTTGACCCTTAATTCATGGAACCTTCTTACGCATATCATATTTTTTGCAACTTAGAGGTCTGGACCTTTAACTTGAAACTTATAAACTAAAATGACAAAATAGAAAAGCTTATATATAGAAAAGGAAAATGATTTACTCCTAGAATTTTGGGGATAGAAATCCTAAACCCCCAAATTGAGGATGTTAAATGACTATCTCACCCTTACTGGTATAAGGGATTCACCCAACTATAAGGGCAAAACGGTCCAAAAAACTATTTTAGTCAATCTTTTAGCCAATAATTCTAGTAGCCTATAGTTTTGTCATGGACCCGGTCTGCACTAGGCCCAATATAGATTTTTTTCGTAAATGGAATGCTAGCTAAAAGTTTGGGCTTAATTTATCTTATTCTCTATTATATATCTCATTTTTTGCTTAGAATTTTCTCATTTTTCTACAAGTTTTCTATTTTCTTCTAAATGAACTGCCACGTAACTGGTTCATAATAATAAAACAACATTTAAACTGTATATTATAAGGATGATATAGGGATTTGCATTGTATTTAGTGACTAAATACATTAAAGAATCTTTTAGTACATATACAAATTAAACGGTAGAGATTCTGTTACTACTAAAAATTATTTCTACAGAATATATATATAGTGAATGGTTGACTATTGTGTATCTAATTCGTTTTTTGCATGTAGATCAGTAGATGTAGTAAGCAGACAATTTTCAAAGCAGTGCTTTGTCTTGCTCAGGTCAAAAGAACCACTAATCGACCCCACCCCTATACATAGAAGATACCTTCCAAATATTATTATATGTAGTTTGATTCTTCTTCAATATTTAACATTGTTGAGACTGTCTTTTGTATAATTTAGGAACCGACACATTATCAATTCAAATTTTATATTGGATGTTGTGGTATGTTGAAACTTTATCGTTAAATTAACAATATTTTCACTATCTGATTTGCAATTAAGAATTAGTTGAAATTTTATGTACTCATACATGTCCTTATATATGCATGTCTCCATCATTCAGAATTCTCTATATAGATATTTTTTCCAATTTTATATACACGTGACGAATTGTGAGTGATTAGAAATATGAATAGGGTCATGAAAGAGTACAAACGATTTTTTGCAGTCTCGAGATATAGTCTCCAGAGGGTGAAAATTCTGTCCCCATCTCTGTCCCCAACCAATTAGAATTTACTATATAAATATTTTTTCCAATTATATATACACAGGGTGAATTGTAATTGGTTGGGGATAGGGATGAGGACAGGAACGGGGACAGAGCTCCAGATATAATATTGTTGTCCAATTCAATTTTGAATTACTAAATCAAAACTGAAATTTTATACACAGTCCTTCCTAACACTACGAAACTAGAGATCCACGCGAGAATTCTTTTCTGAGCCCAAAGAACTTCATGTTAAAGATCTAATCGACAAAAGATACTATGAAATCAGAGTTCAGTGGAGTTTAGCCCATCTATCCCAAAAGGTGGAGTAAGGCCCATCTGGCCCATATGGCATTTGCGAGCGGACTAATGTATGCGTCATATTTTGCCACTACACTCCTTAGTTATGATAAAGGTCATATTTTGGGATAAGTGAGTTCAGCTCAGGTGGTTATACCTTCTACTTTTAGAGCTTCTATATGGTAAAGTTACAAGTTTAAGTAATTCAAAGAACAATGCAGATTGTATTGTCATGTTTATCTTGCATATATTACAATTGGTTAAGGTGATAAAAGTTATAAGTTCGAGTCACTCAAAAAAGTAGCACTCATGTCGTATTATCATATTTATCCTTCATACATGCCAGCTAGTCGAGTGGATACTCGAATCACCAATGTGCTAAAAAAACTTCACAGTGCTAAACGAAGCAACTTCATATCATATTATTATGTTTATGCTACATATATCTCAGCTGGTCGAGTTGATACCTGATGTTTGTTCCCATATAACTCATTAGACTAAACTCAAAACGTGACTGCATTTTTACTAACACACTAATTGAAAATTCAAATCCTCCCGGGCCAAACATTAGGTGCCAAACTCGTCAGTCCACAATACTCCTACTCTAGTGAAAAAAGTCTTAAATGTGGTTTCCTGTTACAAATAATTCAATTGTAAAACACAAATTAAAATTTTTCGAATTAAATACTATTCTATCCCAATTACATATTAGATTATGACAAGTAATTCTTCAACAAGAGATTATGACAAGTACGAGTGCAATTTAGTTCTGAAACAGACAATGCAAGTTGTTGGTATCGTGCAAATAAATCTCAGCCTTCGAATAATTTAATTAGACGATTAAAATATTAGTTGTTTTGAAACAAATAATCAATTTAAAACAACTGTAAATTATGTAATCCAATAAAACAACTTAAAAAACTAAATATATCTTTACGCTGCTGACAAATTGCACTGTTGACACTATATCCGGATAAGTTGAGTGTGTCTACCCATCTCCATTTCCAACCTATATCATAAAATGTACCAATGTAAGCACAATCCAAACTTCAACTATGGTCTTCTTTCTTCTTCTTCTTTTTTGGAAAACTTTGCAGTTGGTGGTCCTACTACCAATGGCAAACATTGGACAGAACGCACGTGCTACAAGCGTGCTCAGTTACCTAACCTTAGTGTTTCTTTATAGTTTTCTTGCATAAATGTCTTTACAGTCTCAACATATCTGTTCCTCCTACCCTCTGCACCATGTTCTTATGTCTCTGACTTACCACACTACCCAATGTCACACCTGGTTTCCCAGAAAATTACTATAGTATATTGATATCCCAAAGTTGACCATACTCAAAATTATATGGGTGAATTTTAATTTGGTCCATAAAAATAAGGAAATTTTTTAGTTTTTTTTATCTATAAGTGGCATTCGGTCAATTACGCCCGAAGGCGATTGCCCCGAAAGGGAAGAGCGGAGAGTACCCTAGATAGAGAG
This sequence comes from Vinca minor, assembly GCA_026122235.1. Lineage (NCBI taxonomy): Eukaryota > Viridiplantae > Streptophyta > Magnoliopsida > Gentianales > Apocynaceae > Vinca > Vinca minor. Next base: position 464,896 of record JAOCZM010000142.1, read on the forward strand.
ATTGTAGCATGCCCCATGTCTGGGGAAGAAATTTAGCCTCACAAGGAGGAGAATTTATTTGCCCCACAGGGGGAGATAAGGGAATCAACCACGGGACCTCCATCCCGTGGCCGGATAGCCTTACTACCCGATTTCCATTGCATTCGGTCAATTTAGTAACTGAAATTGGCTGAAATGTGTCAATTTGGTCACTCAGCTAACAAAGAGGTTAACTTCAATTTAGTCTCTGAATTTTAACTGCCTATCCACATGAATCAAGAACAGCACCAGAATTGACAAGGCCTCCCACCAATCGAACCGCTGGGTCACCTTGATTTACATCCTCCACAATGCCTGTCGGATCGGGTGGTGAGGGCCCTGGAGGCGTGGGTATCGCCTTTTTAGTGTACAAGAACAGCACCAGAATCATTCTTATGGAAAATTTAATCATAATACCGCCTTTGTGGGCTCCGCTCAATTCATGTTAGAGAAGCTATGAAGCCACACAAGTACTGTGACCCCATTCTAACAAGCATTGTCATTTGTCGCACATTACTCTCCAAGAAAAATACTACTCCAAGTTTGACTATAGTAAAAATACAATGAATCAAAATTATACAAATTCTAGGTTTACCATAACTTAAACAAATCTTGAATTTAACACACACACACACAAAAGGATCCAAAGTCTAGAACTTAGGGGAAATTAAGAATAATAGCAGCAACATCATTCTTACAAACATCTTCACAAAAACTAACATAAGAAGAAGTCTTGGATGGACATGTAGTCCATAGCTTCCTATTTCCAAAATATATAGTTAGAAAAGGACTAAAATACCATCACATAATTGAACAATTGCTGGTGTTGTCATCACTGAACATGTCAGAGTGATCACCACCAGCAGAATAGGTGTTGGAGGGGTATGTAACAGGGGCATAATTGTAATAATAACCGGTGCTTGATGGAACAAATGGAGATCTGTTGTACATCATCTGAGGTTGTTGTTGTTGCTGCCTGTTTTGCAAGTTCATCAGCATTGATGAAGGGGATTGTTGGTATCCACCGTTCATGTTCATCATCATAGATGGATGATGATGATTTCCTCCTGAGGCCATTGAGGTTGGAAATCCCCCATTGTTTGCAGCTTGAACTTGATGATTATGATGAAAATTTAATGGGTTATTATTGGGATTTCCTCCCAATAAAGCAGCAAGATTGTTGTTAGCACCATTTCCTCCATGGAAGCTAGCAAGATTCATCATGGCATTTATGTCATTTCCCATCTTTGTTTCCCCTACAACATTGATATTTCCACCATCTTGATTTACTTTAATTCCCATGTTGTGATTAGCATTATTTCCTTTCTTCCCTGAATTTGCATTTCCACCATTGTTATTTTTGTTCATTTTCCCATTGTTTTGAGCTGCTGCTTGTTGCCTAAGAAGATTGATCTGATTTTCTTTCTCTTTAATGAATCGCATTTCGGCCTCTTCGTCATCTTCATCCTCGTCAAGAAAATCTTCAGCTTCTTGCAAGTTAAATGCAAATTTCTGCTGGTTTTTAAGAGCTTCAAGACCTTTCATTAGTCCTTGCTTTTGGCCATTGTTATTGTTTTTGTCATCTTTTATACAATTTCCCTTTTGTTTCTGGTTGTTCTGAGAACTCTTTTGTGACCATAATTCGGCATGTTTACCAGCTTTTACCAATTTCTTGATCAAGGTTGCCGCATCTACCCCTCCAGAAACTGTAACTTTTTGCTGCTCAGCATCTATGTTTACTTGGTAAACTCCTGTTGCACAAAGGGTAAAAAGTAAAAAAAAAAAAACTAATTGGCATAGCATTCTGACTGGTGACAACAGGTCAGAGGTTCACAACTTACCCAATAATATAAAAACTCTATAAGAAAAAGGGTAACAAGGGGAAAAGCGAACCAAAACAGAGTTGCAAAAGGAAAAAAGATTAAAAAAAATTGGACTTGAAAGTATGATTTAGCTTACAGTAATCTCTCAAGTTGGGAACAGTAAAAGTAGTACTATGAACATCACAAGTGAGCTCATGATTAAGATCAGATAATGGCAATTGTTCCTACCAAGTGCTAAACTTTCCATGGAATAATCACCAGTATAATCTCTCCAAATATACAAAAAAAACAAAAAAAATTGCAAGAACAGACAAAGGTAAAGATACCAGCAAAACATGTAACAGGAATTTAAAGATAATGCAGGCAAAAAAGAAAGAAAATATTTTTTTTTCCTCAACAAAGAATAAATCTGCCAAAAATGCAAGGAAAAAATTTACAACCTTCAATTCTTTGGAGTAGTTTTTTTACTTTCTGTTTGCAGCCATCACAATGAATGTTCACTCTGAGAACACAAGTCTGCAAGAAAAGGAAAAAGAAAAGGTCAAAAAAAAGGCAAAAGAATCAGCAACAACAAGAGGAAAATTCTCTTTAAGGATGAGACCAAAAAATCCAACTTTTAAACTAAAACTTGTAAAAAAATAAATGGCCTTAAAAGACAAAGAGAATGTTGTTTTTCAGAGAAAAAAAAATACCTGAATCTTGAGGAGCTTAAAGTCTCCATCTTTAGTCATTTCTTTCACAGGGTAAGGTGAAAGGGAGAGATAGCAAAAGGGCAGAAAATGGTCTTCTTGCTTCTGCAAAGTGGGATTTGAGGGGATTTTGTGGGGGGTGTTTGCTCTGAATTCTGAAGAGAAATTAACGTACTTTTAACTTAAATACTGAGGTAAATAGTAATCCTGGTTGGTCTTTAGCGCTCAAGGCAATTGCTTTCGAAGGGAAAGAGAGGAGAGTATCCTAGATAGGGAGATTGTAGACGTCCCCTACGCCTCGGGAGGGAATTTAGCCTCACGAGGAGGAGAATTTTATTTGCCCCACAAAGAGAGATACGGGAATCGACCACGGGACCTCCATCCCGTGGCCGGGTAACCTTACCACATGGGCTACCCGATTCCCATATCCTGGTTGGTCTTTGGAATTGGAGTGGAATGTATTTATTCTGGGGCTTATAATTTTTTTGCATTTTAGTATGATTTTTCTTTTTTAAAGAAACTTTACATTATTATTTACCAATAGAATACGAGATGGGATGGATATACATCTATAGTTTGTGTGACTTTATTCTGACATAATTTCGATTGTTAAATATATTTGATCGGACGATTAAATTAAAAGTAAATAAATTATTATGGATAGTTATTTAAACTAATTCAAACAATAACAATTAGTAATTTAGAGTGCTGACAAGTGGCATTCACACTCGATTGGAATTTGTTTGAGGTTAAAGATAAAAGCTTGCGAGTTTCTTTCCAATTAGCAATTGTTTATATAAGACAACTATTTGAGAGTCAATGTTTTTTAATTTAATCTCATTTATCGAAAATAAAATTTATTGCACGCGATAAGTACGAATTTGAGATTTTTAATTTATAAATATAAAAGATTGTTTACCAAATAAGTTACTGTTTTGATCTATTTAGCAGAATTTTATCTAGAAAGTAATGATTTTATTTTTATTTTTAAAGTCTATTCGAAGTAACCCTAATTCTGAAGAAGTTGATATATTTGGGAAAAAAATTGAATCGAAAATTGCTTTTTGAAGGACAAAAAAATAAATCATGAAAAGGAAGGATGAGAAAGTCAGAAAAGGATAAGAGTGGAGGGGAGAGTAAAATGGGGGAGAAAGGGAAGAGACTTCTGCTTCTCTGAGGGATGCTCTGAATTATAAAAAAATGTTTAATATATATTCAATTTTTTGTGTTCAATATTAAACTGCCACATATTATTATTATTATTATTATTATTATTATTATTATTATTATTATTATATATATAATAATAATATGTGACAGTTTAGTATTGAACACAAAAAATTAAATATATATTAAATATTTTTTATAAATTTTTAAATAATTGTTACATTTTTTACGCAACAGATGTTAGAAAATTATAAAATATTTTGTGTATGTTGACTCCTTATATGACTTGGGCAATCCTCCATTTGTGTATGTTGACTCTTTATATGATTTGGGCAATCCTCCCCTACTTGAGATACATTTTGATAGATTGAGTTATGCCTAATCCATTTTAAAAAACGCAAACTGTTTTTGTTAAACCCTTAATCATTTCGACAATCTCTCAATTGACTGACATTTTTTGTCAAAAATCAAAAAATTCATCAAAACCATGATACAAAAAAATAAATATGCACACAACTAATCGATACAGAATTTTATACAATCCACATTCTTAAAAATTATTGAATTTTTTTCCAGTATTCTTTTTTTTTTTTCCAGTATTCTTTAATCTATATATTTATGTGTAACTCAGTCTCTCTCAATACAAAGTTTTTCTGAACCGCACACATTTGGTTGGCGATCAATTCTGTCATGGACCATGCCTACAAGTGGGGATATAGACTACTTGATCCACATTCAGCCACATCACAGTTTTGATTAAAATAATAAAAATATTCCCCCACTTGGTGCATTGTTTGAGGCGTTTTTATTGTTTTTTAATCAAAAGAGGGGATGTGGGTGATTGTGGACCAAATGATCTATATCCCCACTTGTAGGCCAGGTCTATATCAGAATTTTTCTTGGCTGTGTGTCTTGTTATAAGAACTTTTGAAATTTGAACCTAACGGCTCTCTTTCTTCCTCCTGCAGGGCTGTCTGTTTCATGACATTTTTAATAAGATGGTCAGCACTTTGGATAAGTATTCCGTATAGGAAACAAATTTTTAACCTTTAGCAAACAAGAAGAAAAGAGAAAAACGATTTTTTTCCCCATTTTCAACGTCTCTTTTCTTTTCTTCAAAGGAAAATATAATAAATATTATTAATTATAAGAAACTGTCAAAATATAGTTGGCATTATATCAAGGAAAAAAATCTTTTTTCGACCTACTAAATTCAAAGCATTTGGACTCCTTAGAGGTTCTAACCAAGGAGCACGCAAGTCCTAAAAAAACGCATCGTTTATCCTCCAAAAATGACTTATCTAGTTAGAGAACACATTAGATATTTATCTAAACAAGTATGCTCTTGAGCAGGGACGAAGACAGGGGCTAGTGGAGACAGTCGCCCCGACATTTTTAAAAATCCTACTAGATATAGTAAATTTTATATGTTGTTCAAAATATTTGATCAAATTCGCCCCCAATATTTTTTGTTTGCATTTTTTATATGTAATTCGGCGTACTGTTACAGTTTTTCGCCCCCCAACCTCAAAGTCATGTCTTCGTCCCTGCTCTTCAGCGAATCTCATGTTAGCCCCAAGTCGGTTGTCTCTAATTAGAAAAGAAAATGCTTGAACTTGAGAAGTTTTTGGCTCGTCCACGAATTCAGGATAAGTTGTATTATTGAACCATGCAAAACAACATGCAATGAAATCAAAGATGTAAAAGTCCATAAACTATAAAATAAGTAAGCCTCTTCATACCATACAAGTGCGAGTCAAGCCCAAGCGAAGAGTTTAGTTAAGATATGATACATTTCACCAAGTATACAAATGGAACCTAACCATACATGTCATTCGATTATATCTTTTGAATCGTCCACACTAACAATTTACCACTCCCTTCCACTACAGTCCAAAAGGAGATTTTAGTAAATAACCAACTATGATACTCGGTATAAGAGTTAAGAAAATATTTTTTCTAGCATCTCCTCCGCCACCACCCTGGAGACTAGAGCTTGAATACTAGCAGAAAAGCACATAAACCTAACACGATTAAGTGAGTACCTAAAATTGTGGTCATTTTAATTCAATCTTTTCATACATAACCAAAAAATTCTTCAAGCGTCTCAAAACCGAGAAACGCATGGTAAATACCGCTTTGACTACAAAGGAAATCAAATGAAGTATTCCAACTACAAAGTACGTAAATGTTTCTACAATTCCCCATCTCCCATAACCTACCCTTAATCTAGAATAGTTAGACGAGGAAGTAAAATTAACCATTGTTCATACATAGTTTTTTCTAGTACGAAATGAGCCACTACAAACAGGTTCATTGCTTTGGTCCGAGTACAATTAATTCAACGTGAGCTACATGAGCTCTTGTCATTAGCGATTTACTAGATAAATTGATAAGTCGTATATTTCCGGCCCAACAAGCGAAACATGTGATTATAGAAGTCTCCCTTGATTGACTCTCTCTCTCTCTCTCACCAACAGCTTTTTGTTTCTCCATTTTTTTTCCTCTGCAAGCTCCTCTCTTGCCTTTTCTACTGGCCGGATCTGGTCATTGGCTCCGGCCAATAATCGGATCTTGACCAGTTAACTTTATTTACTGTTTTTATTTGGGTATTATACCTCTATTTTGTACCACAAATCATATGAGACTTCTTTCAAAGTGTTTTTTTTAAGATTCAAGACACGGGGGTTAGATCTGTCTCAAATCTTCACATATCTAGACTTATTTTCTTTGTTCCTAGAAGAAATCGTTCAACTCGGACTTGATCTGAACCCTTTATCAACTTTCTATATCTTCCCGAGGCAATTTGTAGGATGGTTGATACGCCCGTGGTCCTATAAATTGTCGCTCCCAAAGGAAGATGTTGAAATTGATCTTCTCTTGCCTCTGTGGTTCAAAGATTGCGATGGAGATGATGCGAAGAAAAAAATTATGTATTTGTTCATCTTACTAGTTTTAATGTTAATATCTTCTAACCACCAAAGTTTTCTTGAATGTAGCTTTTGTCTGTTATCATGATTTTTTAAACCGTTGTATAATTTTTATTTTCAGATTTTTTTTTATTAGTAATGGCCTCGATTATTTTATAATTAATGCAAGATTTCTTATTAAGGAAAAAAAAAAAAACCTTCCATAACTTCCATATATATATATTAACAAAAGTAAGACTAAGACTAATGTGAGACTTATCAAATCATTCTCATTCTCATTCAATTCGCAAATAGTATATGTTTTTTTGTTATCAAAGGTCAAAATCATATTTTACTAAAAAGAATTTTCCGAAACAAACAAACAACAAAAGACTTTTCCATTTTCTCTTTCTTCTCTCTCTTCTCTCTCCTCCTCTGCTGTTCTTCTTCTTCCTTCTGCTACTGGCCAAATTTGGCCATTAACTCTGGCAATGGTCGAATCTTGATCATTTTATTTAGGTTTTATACTTTCTATTTTGTACCACGAATCATATGAAATTTTTTTCAAAGTATTTTTCTTCAAGATTCAAGACACAGAAGTTGGATTTGTCTCAAATCTTTACAAAACTAGATTTTTTTTTTTACGTTTCTAGGAGGATTCTTTCAACCCGGACTTGATCTGGGCCCTTTATCATCTTTCTACATCTTCTCGAGGCAATTTGTAGGACGGTTGATACGCCCATGGTCCTTTACATTGTCGACCCCTAAGGAAGATGTTGAAAATGATATTCTCCTGTCTCTGTGGTTCAAGAATTGCAGAGAAGATGCAGCGAAAAAAAAGATTATGTATTTGTTTAGTTTACTAGTTTTTATCTTAGTATTTCCTAACCAACCAATTTTTCTTGGATATGGTTTTTATCTGTTATCATGGTTTTTAAATCATTGTATAACTTTTATTTTCTTGTATTTTCAGATTTTCCTTTGATTGTAATGACTTCGGCTATTTTGTGATTAATAGAAAATTTATTGTTTAGGAAAAAAAAACAACAAAAGACATTTTTCACATACTTGTCCTTCAATTATGAAATGACAGGCACGAGGCATTCTGATAAATCAGTAAAAACTTTGTCTTCAACCATTGAATGCATATCAGTGATTTAATTCTTGTGCCCCCACTGCTACATTTATTAGTTTTGGACATTCTTTTTAGAGTTCCAACTTTGCTTACAACATTATTCCATTATTTTTCACGTTCAAAATTTTGATAAGTTATTAAAGATGCATATTAAATGAAATCCTTATGAAAATCAATTTAAAAATCTTTCATACCAAGATATGAAAGATTTACCTTTTTTTCCCCTTTGTGGTAAGCAGGCACCATACCAATACTTTAATATGGTTCTACCTTTGGGTGGGTGGGGAAAGTTATTCACAATGATAGCCCAGTTGGTTTCGGGGTAACAAATTGTATAGAGGGATGCAAGATCGATTCTTGACAGACAGAGTGTGAAGTTTCAATCAGTGTGGGTGACTTCTTATGAGAACCAAGTTAAAAGTCTTCACACCTGATCGGGCTGCTGGGTCGCCTTGATTTAAATCCTCTAACTATTCTGTTGAATCAGAGTGTGAGCCCTGGGGCATACATATCGTCTAGAGGGTCGGGGAAAGTTAATAACATGGTTCTACCTCATGTATGCCTAGTAAATTTGCATAGCATTTGATTTAAATTTAAGACTATATTCTCTCTTATGAATAATTTACATTTTATAAAATTTCAAAGTAAAATTTAAAATATAAACTTAATTAAATTGCACATATACTTATTCCAGATTTATTTAAATATAGTTCCAGTTCTAAGTCCAAATTAATATTTGAGGTTTTGGACTTTACATTATTTCTCTTAACTAATTTAAATTTTATGAAATCGAAATAAGAATCGAAAACCCAAACTATGAAACTATTTAATTCATTCAAAAAATTAAAACTATATTCAATTGAAATGTAAGTACTTATAATAGAAATTTCCCTGCCTTCTCCCCAAGAGAATTTCTTCCCTCCTGCGATGGCTGTTTCCTCTGGTTCTAGCAGATTCTCGATCTTAATCCTTAGGATTCCTTCCTATTTACCTTAGTTACCTTTCTTTGGACTTTTTCTTTCAGTTTTTTCTAGGGTCTTGTTCGTTTACCTTTATCCCCCTCTCTCCTCATTTAGTTTTAATTCTCCTTTTTAGCATTCCTTTCTTTGGAACCCACCCCGCCTGTTCTTATGACTAACCCCAGACCTGATTATGACCTATCGGGTGACTATTCGTTGGTAGCTAAAGTTTTGTCAGTGAAAAAACAAAATTTCAGAGCTTTTACTTCTACTATGTCTGCTGCGTGGAAAGTGGTTAATAATGCAAAATTCTCTTCTTTAGAGGACAATTTTTACCTTTGCAATCTAAACTCCAAGATGGATTTTGATAGAATTCTCCGAATGGGACCCTGGACCTTTAGGGGTGCCCATGTGGTGATCAAACCCTGGGATCCTAATATTACGTTGCAAGAGATTAATTTCAGTTCCTCCCCTTTCTGGGTACAAATTCACAATCTGCCCCCTGCATATATGAACAATTACAATGCTAAACTTATTGGGGATTTTATTGGGGATTTTGTTGAAACGGATCTGGAGTTTAATCGCAAACCGCACTCTAGAAGATTCCTGAGGATTCGAGTGGAGTTGGGGCTGGGAGATCCTCTTAAAACTGGTTTCTCTATGGTTAAGGATGATGGGTCTGGCAGCACTAGGTGGGTACAATTCAAATTTGAAAGACTAGCAGACTTTTGCTTCCGTTGTGGTAGAATTGGACATGTGGTTTCCTCTTGCTTTTTCACCTTGGAGGCTCAAAGGAAGGGTGAGGTTTGGGAAAATCCTTTTAATGGTGATTTGAGGGCTAGCAATGATGGTAGGCTTCCAGCGGTTAACTTTGGTAGTCCGTCGTCCTCCTCCTCCGGGTCACAGTTTCAGATGGATGAAGGTGTAAAGTTGAAGCTTGTACGGAACGTCCTGCCTCGAGACCCAAACCCGGTCGAGTCAACTGACCGGCCTTTGATGGATGTTGACAAGTTAACGGTAACTGCCCCTGAGAAGCTGTTAAGGAATGTTCTAACTTCGGGTTCTCATGTGGACCAAGTTCTTAGGCCGTTTGGGCCAACTGATGGGCCTGTTCCTGTAGTTACTGATGGAGCTATTTTATTTCAAATCTCAAACCCAGATGTAAACAAGCCTACTGCCCAGTCCTATTTTTCTGGTGGACTAGGGAAGACTGAGACTAAATTTCAGTCAAAGAGACCCTTATTTTTCAGAAGCCTTCCTAATAAAAAATCCAAACACCTTCTGCTACCTTCAGCCAGCCTAATAAATAAGAATGATAAACTTGAACCCAACCTTCACTTTCCAGATATTTCTCTTAGTCTAGCAAATTTTCATATATCAAAGAATCCTCCCTATCATAAGGCCTCTGTCCAAAAACCGGTTGTTGGTAATACCTCCTATTCTGTTGAAGAACCCATATCTGATGACGACTATACTGGAAATGGGGAAGTATGTTGCTCTCCAACTGCTACTAATCTGGGTATTGAGTCGAATATGATGCATGAGGAAAAGGTTGTACTCATTCGAAGGAGTTTTATCCAAATCAAAAAAGAAGCCAGGAAAGGTCCTCACTTTGATTTCTTTAAGGAATCACTTGTGTCGAAGGATCCCAATTGTGAAGATAATCAGGTTTCAACCCTTAATTCCCAAACTAGTGCGGGCCTTGAAGAGGCCCAAAGTTCCCAATGATTATCATCTCCTGGAATTGCCGAGGCATATCCTGGGCCTCGGTTTCCAGAATGATACGGGAGATGGTACGTTGTCATAAACCTTCCTGCATTTTTCTATCTGAGCTTAAATGTCCTTATTCACCCAAAATTGCGTCAGTTATCTCTGCCTTAGGTTTCCATAATCAGTCTATTGTCCCTTCAACTGGGCGTGTTGGTGGCCTTGTGTTAGCTTGGAATTTTTCTGTTACTGTTGATATTGTCCTCACAAATAATTTTTTGATCAATGCCCTCATTTCTTCCCACCCCCCTTCATCTATTTGGCAGATAACTTGTGTGTATGGTCCACCTAATAAACATGGTAAATATTTTTTCTGGGATTGCTTGAAAGATTTGGGGAATGGGTTCACTGGTCCTTGGTTGATTCTTGGGGATTTCAATTCTATTTGTTGCCAGGATGATAAAAAAGGGGGGCAAACCTTTTGCATCAGGGAGTAAAGGTGGCTTGGGTACTATTCTTGATGATTTAGGACTTCTGGATGCAGGTTATGAAGGTTCACCTTATACCTGGAACAATAAAAGGGGGGGTAGAGCTAATATTAGGGAAAGACTGGATAGGGGGGGTTATAAATTCTGGTTGGAGGGCTCTATTTCCTAGGGCTAAGATCACTCATCTCCCTGCCATAAATTCTGATCACAATCCCTTACTCCTTGATACTACCCCAAATTATAGACAGGGACCGCGACCCTTCAGATTTGAATCTATGTGGATTAGGGACCCAAATTCAAATCTGGTTGTTTCTGATGCTTGGAAAACTACTCTTCCTGGTCCCCTTCATTTGCACTTAACCCTGAAAATTGACTCTACTAGCAAAGCCCTTAGGAAGTGGAATAAGAACACTTTTGGAAACCTTCAAACCTCTATTAAAAATGCTAAGTCTGAGATTTCTGTCCTTCAAAGCCTAGACCAAACTAATCTTAACCTCCTTACTGAATCTGCTAAACAAGAGGAATTGGGTGAGCTATTAAAGAGGGAAGAGCTTCTCTGGTGGGACAAGGCCAAAGTCAGAGGTATGGAGGAAGGTGATGCCAATACCAAATTTTTTCATTTATCTACTGTTATTAGGAGAAGGCATAATTGGATTGATCATATTCAAAGGGAGGATTTTTCTTGGGAGACAAATTGGTCTAATATTGGTCAACTCTTTGAACAATATTATTCTAATTTGTTTTCATCCTCCAACCCCATTTTCCCCCATGCTTTTGATAATCTGATTACACCCTCTATATCTGATGCTGACAATTTGGAACTTTGTTCTGTGCCTTCTGAGGATTTGATTAGGGTTACCTTGTTTGATATGGCTGTTGGGACAAGCCCGGGGCCTGATGGTATGTCAGTAACTTTTTTCAAAAATTATTGGCCTACTGTGAAATTTGAGGTTATTAAGACTACTCAACACTTTTTCTCTACTGGGAGTCTGGATAGTATGTGTAACAAGACTTTTATTTCTCTCATTCCCAAGAAGGACTTTGCTGTTAGGCTAGATCAGTTCAGACCCATTGCCCTTTGCAATGTTTGCTATAAAATTATATCCAAAATCTTGGCTAATAGACTCAAATCCTTGCTTGATAGGATTATCTCTCCTTTTCAGTCTGCCTTTGTCCCTAACAGGCTGATTAGTGACAACTCTATTATTAGCCAGGAGATCATGCATTATTTAAATAAAAAATCTGGGATCAGTGGGTTCATGGCTATGAAAATAGATATGGCTAAAGCCTATGATAGAGTGGAATGGGATGTGCTTTGTAAGATCTTGCTTTGTCATGGTTTTTCTCCCACTTTTGTTAATCTGATTCATAGTTGTATTTCCACTCCTATCTTTGCCATACTTGTTAATGGCTCTGCTTTTGGTAAGGTGGTACCTTCTAGAGGTATTAGGCAGGGTGATCCAATCTCCCCTGCTCTTTTTGTTGTTTTTATTGACCTGTTGTCAAGAATGATTTCTTCTGCAGAAAAAAAGGGGATATCCATGGTGTTAAAATTTGTAGGACCAGTCCCCCTTTATCCCATCTTCTGTATGCTGATGATGTTGTTATTTATTGCAAAGCAAATATCACAGAGGCTTTAAATGTTTTGGAAGTGCTTGACAGATTCTGTAGTTGGTCAGGGCAACAAATTAGCCAGGAAAAATCTTTTGTTCACTTCAGTAAAAATGTGCCAGATGAAGAGAGGGTGAATATTTGCAACAACCTTCACATGAGGCAGTGCAACCATAAAAGCAAACATTTGGGCTTACCTTTCTGTAAAGCTGCTTCAAAAAGGAAGGCTTTTGAAGATATCCTTGTGAAGATTTCTGGGAGGCTGTCTGGGTGGAAATTGAAGTGCTTATCCCAGGCAGGGAGAGGGGTCTTGATTAAATCTGTGCTTCAAGCACTTCCAGCTTATTCTATGGAAACCATCTCCTTGCCAAAAATGATCTGTGAAGAAATTGATAAGAAAGTCAGGAGATTTTGGTGGGGGCATTCTGAAGAACAGGCAAGGTATCTATGCCTTAAATCTTGGGATTCCATTTGTATGCCTAAAGAAGCTGGAGGGCTGGGATTTAGGAAAGCGTTTGACACCAATCATGCTTTTAATACAAAACTGGCCTGGAAGGTATGTACCGAATCTACTAGCCCTTGGGTCATTCAGTTGCAGGCGAAATATCTAGGTTGGGAGAATTTGCTTAATGCTGAGAAGTGTAAGAATGGAGCTTCTTGGGTTTGGCAGGCAATATGGGGTTGTAGAGATACGCTGAAAAAAGGAGCTTGCTATAGGATTGGTAGTAATCCTTTGATCCGAATTTGGGGTGACCCATGGATCCCCAATTTACCTGGGTTCAAACCAGACTTGGTAGACAGAATAGATGGGGGTCCTTTATGGGTTTCCCAACTCATGGAACACAACCTCCCTGTGTGGAATGAAGGTTTGGTCAGGGGTCTTTTTCAAAGTAATATTGCTAGGGAAATTCTGAAAATTCAAATTCCAAGACAATTGGAACCAAATATCATTGTCTGGGCACCCTCCAAGTCAGGGGACTTCTCGGTTAGGTCTGCCTACCGAGTTGAACAGCAATGGAAATATGGTGGTAGTTCTCGTGTTCCTAGGACTTTGTGGAAGAGACTCTGGCTTGCCAAGTTACACCCAAGGCATAAGCACCTACTTTGGAGGATCTTATCAAATATTATGCCTACAAAAGGGAGGATTGGAACATTTGTAGATACAGGTAATCCACTTTGCCCTATTTGTAATATTTTTCCTGAAACTTTTGAGCATATTGCACTTTGTTGTCCTCTGATTAAGTTAATTTGGTGGAGATCGAAGTGGAATATAAATATTGATGTTTTTAAATGCTGGGATATGGCTAGATGGATTAACCTGTTACTACAACCTAGTCTCTTATTCCCCCTTGGTCTTTCTGAATGCAAAGAGATCTCTCATACATCATTGTTTTTGGAGGGAGTAAGAATAAGTGGGAGGATATCAGTAACATTGTCAATTTCAGGGCTAAAGATTATTCAGATGCTACTATAAGAAAGGAGATTAAGCATAAATTGTCCTCTGCACAGTTGGTCTGGCAACGTCCTCCTCAGAGATGGTTGAAAATCAGCTTTGATGCATCATTCTATGAAGGAGAATTCACTGCTGCTGTTTTAGTCAGAAATAATACCGGCTTTATTACTGCGGCTAAGATTGAACATGGTTTGGTCCCAGATGCTTTCACGGCAGAGGCTAAAGCAGCTCTTAACGCAATTGATCTGGCTTTAAAGTATAAGCTGGATAGAATTTTTTTTGAAGGCGATGCAACAAATGTGATTTCTTCACTTAAAGGTCACAAGGAGTATGAAGAATGGCAGGGAAAATCTACAACTGATCAATGTAAAAGTAAACTAAATTTTATTAGGAACTGGAAGATTAATCCTGTTCCTAGGTCTTGTAATATGGCTGCACATAATCTAGCTAAATGGGGTAGGATAACTGGTAGACATGGTTCTATCCCTTTGAATATCCTTCCACCTGACATTATGTGTGATGCTGGAACATCTGGAATGTCCTCTGACATTCTTCCTTTCTGTAACTTGGATGCAAATGAAATATAATTCTATGTTCATCAAAAAAAAAAGTACTTATAATAGGATTAATATTATTGCCATGTGGTATGAGCTACTAAAAGTTTGCAAAAAGTTTGAAGATTAGAAAGGCCAAAGGAATGGAAGTGGGAGAAAAAAGTCCACAATTTGACCTCTTATGCATTCACTGTTTCCAGCCATGCTTCCTATTTTTTTAGCCATATTTGTGAACACTTTATTACTTCTTGGAAGTGGGATTGTGACTTGAGAATGAGTTCAACTTTATGCTCCTCTCCCAAGGCCTTTGTTTTTTCTTTCTTTCTTTTTAATACGATGATGAATTCAATAAATATGATTTTATTTTTATTTTTTATAATAAGTTAAGTGTTCATTAGAAGAGAACGCTTGTTGCTTAAGAATGTAACACAAGTTCATAATAGACGCGAACTTTTTGGGGCTTCAAAAGAAAAACTTGTTGGATTGAATAGTTGAAAATTTGAAAAATGAGGATTTGTAGGATGATAATTAGAAAATCAAAGACTAATAATATAAAGTTAGATTTGAATCTTGTGGGATGATTGTGTTTGAAGATAAAACTAATACTTCCATAGTTCATATTTGGTTTAGAATTGAAATAACTCTTGTTGATGAATAATTGTTGACGAATAGCTCTAATTGTTTCTAAATAATCGGGTAGCCCAAGTGGTAAAGTTACCCGAACACGGGCGATTCCCATATCTCCCCTTTATTTGTGGCAATAATCTCCTCCTCTGGTGAGGTAATACCCTCTCCAAGCATGAGACGTGCTTTAATCGACCTTTCTAGGGTACTCTCCGTTCTCTTCCTCTCGGGGACAACGCCCTTACGGGCTTAAAAAAAACAAAAAAAAACTAGCTCGTCCGTCGAATTAATGAAATCCAATGATCAACATTACTTCAATTAAAACTATGCTAATATAATAGTTGTCATCTGATCGAATTCAAGCAGTCCAAGTATTAGGGACGAAAACATGACTTTTAAATAATAACGAAAAATTGTAACAGTACATATACAAACTGTAAAAAAAATATTGGGAGTACGAATTTGAGCAAAATATTCTAAATTACATATAAAATTTATTATATCTCGATAAATTTTTAAAAATCTCAGTGTGATTGCTCTCACCCGACCCCGTCTTCGTCCCTGCCGAGTATATACCTAATGTCCCCATATCCCAGCAAACCCAAGGAAGCAGTCAGCACATAGCTGCACGCAAACGTACAAAGGGAAAATGAGTGCTTTTGTGTGTGGAGAAGATAGTATTAGAGTGTTAGGTTCATCATTACTTGTTCCCCAAAACCTACCCGCAACTATCTTTGTGACACATATTTGCAAATGTCCAATGTTTAATTCCCGCTCCCGACGTGAAAACTATATTTGTGGGAGATCTGTAAGTATTTTTGTAAGCGACTTATAATGCCTAAGGCATACTCTGTCCCATGATGATGACCGGAGCCGAACCCACCCAAATTTTTTTCTATAAAAAAAAACACCTCTGTGGTTTCTGCATGCCTTGGCTCTCCCATTTTCTTCTTCCCATTTTTTTCACTTTAACTTGGCTTACTGTTTAAGTCTGGTCTTCTTTTTCATGTGTTCTTTTTCAACCCTTTCATAATTAGCTTTAACCGTCACTGATTCCTCTTTTCATTTCATTTGTTTTTCCCAACGCGATTATGGTACTTAGTGCTATTTTTTCAACACTTGATAAATAATCACCGTTAATGTTTAATTTAACTTTGAAGAAATGCCAATTGTTACAGAGAAAATAGATACTTTTTGTTAAAATGACTATTTTGTTCCCTCTATTCAAAATTAATCGTCTTAATTATTTGAGTAATGTAAAGGTTTTAATAATTAGATGGTAAAAAATTAGTAAAATAAGTAAATGTCATAAATGCCTTTTAGTATTTTCAACTAGCCAATCACGTTTTGAATATTTCTTATTTTTAATTGGGGGTGTAAACCGCCAACAGTAGTGACTAATCTCCTTCACGGGAGCTCTCCGAAGAGTAGATATACTTTTTTTTTCTGGTCCATAGGTACTGCAAACTACTCTAATAATTTAATAGATTAAGTTTTTCAAAAGAGAGGAAAAAACGGTTTATTGCATTTTACTATCTTAGATTATTTCGCAAAAAGTTCTATTAGTGTCAAAACCATTAGTTAAATAAATTAAAAAATTTCCATCTATGAAACCCCCTAACCCCCACCCCCCCCCCCCCAACTCAAACCGCCTTCATCATGCTGCTAGTTTTCTCCCATGATTGGTTTTAGTTGAATTTATTTGTAGTGGTATGAGTTTCTGTTACCTGATATATATATATATATATATATATATATAGGCACCAATCACAATATAATTTTTCAGTGATTGTTCTTGAAATGTAGTCACTAGCATTTTTGGTACAACACAAATGAAATGTAGTCATAGATTATTGCTGCACGTAGTTTTTTTTTTTTTGTATTTATCACCAAAGATCACAATATTGTACCAGGAAGTAAAACCAATTCTTGGAAAATACCAATTTCCCCCCTTATTCAAAGTGAGAAGAAATCACTATTTTTTCACATGTATTTGTCATTTTCTCTATGTCGCAAAGTTGAAAGGAACATCTAGTAAAATGCCAATATGGAAAGAAAACTCACCAATATGGAACATACAAAATCCACTTTGTAAGTAAAGTATTTTTTGCTATATAATTGAAACATGTGTTAACAATTCCATTATAAATACGGTCCGACTATTATGCTGAATATAAAAAAAATAGTATATATTATACATTTTTAGCCGTCGGATAAAAAATTCGACAATTCAGATTTTTTTTTATCGAATATGTATTTTGAGTTTTTAATAATTGTTGCGTAAAACAGATGTTACTGTCAGAAATATTCAATATGGAGAAATTTTCTAACATATTCTTATTCACAAACTTGTGAGATTATATAGATACAACAATGATCCTAATTTGGTAACTCTATCAATCATATCCATCTATACATAAATCACTCCTATCAATCTACACATATCACTCCACACACAGTTATCACATGTTTCTTATGACTTATTCTAACACTCCCCCTCAAGTTGGTGCATAGATGTCTCTAATGCCAATTTGTCAAGAGAGTCATGAAAGTTCTTACTCGAAACTGCCTTTGTAAGTATATCTCACTAAATTGGTCTTCCCGATTTAACAAAAGGAAATCGAATAACCTTCTCCTCAAGATTTTGTTTGATGAAATGTCGGTCTATCTTCACATGCTTTGTTCGATCATGCTGGACAGGATTCTGTGATATAATATATCAATGGCTGCTTTATTATCACAAAACAAGTTCATCTCCATGATTGGACCAAAGCCAATTTCTGTTAGTAACCTTCTCAGCCAAAGCAGTTCACAAAGTCCTTTCGCCATGCCCCTGAACTCAGCTTCAGCACTGGACAGAGCCACCACCTTTTGCTTTTTGCTTCTCCATGTAACTAAATTCCCTCCTACAAATGTAAAGTAGCCCGAAGTAGATTTTCTATCAAGAACATTCCCTGCCCAATCTGCATCTGTGTACCCTTCGATCTTTATATGATTATTCTTAGAAAAAAACAGTCCCTTCCCTGGTGAGAATTTTAGATAGCGAAGAATTCGTACCACTGCTTCCATATGTTCTTCACTTGGATTGTGCATAAATTGACTCACCACACTTACAGCATAAGAAATATCAGGACGAGTATGTGACAAATAAATGAGCTTCCCTACGTGGGCACCTGGTCCTTGTGTTCCGTGAGCTTGTGATTTTGAACCATATGAGTGTCTGCTGGCTTACATTCTAATAATCCTACCTCAGATAGTAGATCCAACACACACTTTCTTTGGGACAAGAAAATTCCTCTTTGTGACCTCGCCACCTCTATTCCTAAAAAATATTTAAGTCCGCCCAGATTCTTCATCTCAAACTCGGACGCCAATTGTTCTTGTAGCCTCGAAATTTCTTCAAACGCATCATCTCCTGTGATAATCATGTCATCCACATAGACAATTAGAGCTGTCACTTTTCCCCCTTGATGTTTTAGAAACAAGGTATGATCTGCCTTGCTTTGCTTGAATCCATACTTTCTCATGGCGGAGCTAAATCGTCCAAACCATGCCCGAGGTGATTGCTTTAGTCCATATAATGCCCGTTCTAACTTGCATACAACCCCGCTCCCTGAAGATGATGTATATCCTGGCGGGATATCCATATAGACATCTTCCTCAAGATCACCATGCAGAAAAGCATTCTTAACATCAAGTTGAAGTAGTGGCCAATCTAAGTTTGCCGCAAGGGATAATAAGACCCTAATGGTGTTTAGTTTAGCCACCGGTGAGAAGGTTTCCATGTAATCTATTCTGTATGTTTGTGTGAATCCCTTCGCCACCAACCTTGCCTTGTATCGTTCGATAGATCCGTCAGCCTTATATTTAATTGAGAACACCCATCTGCACCCAACTATCTTCTTCCCTTTAGGCACTGGCATCAATCTCCATGTCTTATTTTTCTGTAGAGCTTGTAACTCCTCTTCAATAGCCTGTGCCCATTTGGGATCAGCAAAGGCTTCCTCTACATTCCTTGGGATTCGACAGGATGATAATGTCTTTGTAAAAGTCTTGATTGGCTCAGATAACTTTTGGGTGGCTACATAATTTGCAATAGGATACTTGGACCTCCTTTCTTCTTCACTCGGGGAGTATCTTTTGGGTGGCTTTCCTCGATTTTCTCTGAAAGGTAATACATACTTTTCGGAAATATCATTGTTAGTAGAATATTGAGGAATAGTAGGAGAGTTTACCTCAAGATAATTCTCAGTAGGAGAGTTGAGCATGGTGGGAGAGAGGGGTTCTTGATCTGTTTGATTCGCACTAATAACCGGGACTTCTTCACCGCCAGAGATTCCATCTTCCTCTATTTCAGTCATGTTCAAAAGTTGCACCTCAGAAAGTCCATTAGTGTTTGACTCTGCACTAGCGAATTCTGACCTTTTTTTTTCCGAATCACATGTAGTTGGAGCCATTAACCAATCCAGTTCTTTACTCACGGACTCCCCGTGAAGGACTGAATTGGAAATCGGAGGAGCGAAAAAATACTCAGATTCCATAAATGTGACATCCATGGAGGTATAGGTTCTGTTTGTAGCAAGGTCAAAGCATTTGTAACCTTTCTTATGTAATCCGTAACAAAGGAAACAACATCTAATTGCACAAGGGTCAAGTTTGGTGCGCCGATTCTTGTGAAGATGAACAAAAACCACACACCCAAACACTCTCGGAGGAAGCATCAAAACGGCAGGGCAAAGAGACATGAGATGATAATACTTGCAGCGGGGTCTGAAAGTTTAATACTTTGGAGGGCATTCGATTAAGCAAGTATACAGCAGCAACAACAACATCATCCCAAAAACGAGAAGGAACATGTGCACCGAGAAGAAGAGCTCGAGTCGTTTCTAGGATGTGCTGATTTTTCCGTTCAGCGACCCCATTCTGTTGTGGAGTCTGAGAGCACGAGGTTTCATGGATAAGACCATGTTTCTGGAAGTACGTTTGGAAACGATTGTTGACATACTCCCCTCCATTATCAGACCGCAAAACTTTAATCTTCGCGGAAAATTGGGTTTGAATCATGACATGAAAGGCCTGGAATATTGCGAACACCTCATCTTTGGTCCTCATCGGATACAACCAAGTCATTATAGTGCAATCATCAACAAATATAACAAACCAACGATGACCAGATAAATTTATTTTCGGGGAAAGTCCCCAAACGTCAGAATGAACTAGAGCAAATGGAACAGTATTTTTATTAAAACTGGAATGGTAGGAAATTTTGTGGCTTTTGACCAAAATACAAGTATCACATCTAAACTCGTCATTTTGCAAATTAGAAAAAAGATTCGGAAATAAATGCCTTAAGTAACCAAATGAAGGATGACCCAAACGACGATGCCATAACCAGATTTCCCGTTCCTTGGGGCTTATTTTGTGATTCACATGATTTGCCACTCCGTGGCTAAAGTCATCCAGATAGTACAAACCCCCTCTCTTAGTACCACGCCCAATGATCTCCTTGCTGAGAACATCCTGAAAAATACAGAAAGTAGGGTAAATTAAGACCATACAATTGAGTACTTCAGTTACTTGGCTCACAGAGATCAATTTATTTGACAATGAAGGAACAAAGAGAGTATGAGATAGGGATAAAGAGGGTGACAATGGCACAGTTCCATCCCCTTTGACTGGATATGAAATCCCATTCGCATTAGAAATGCTAGTTCGTCGTGGTAGAATTGCATCTGAAAAATTCTTAGGATCAAAAGTCATATGATCTGTAGCTCCAGAGTCTAAAATCCATTCAACTGTATCCAATGAGGGTGAGCAACAAAAAACTTTTCCACAGTTACCTTGGTCTACAGAAGTAGAGTAATCAGCCAAGGGAATGAGTGAGAATTGAGAATCAGCTGTGACAGCAGCAACTTTGCCAGTATTTTCATCATGTGTCGCATTCTCCTTTTTCCTTCTAGCTTGTAATTCATGCCACCACTCAGGATACCCATGTAATTTAAAGCAGGTATCACGAGTGTGTTTAGTACTCTCACAGTTTGTGCATTTTTCGCCGTCGATTGTACCTTTAGACTTGAGAGATGAGTTGTATTTTCCAGGTATCAATGTGGGGTGTTGACTAGGTTTAGAACCTTTTGTAGCCATCACCGCACCACTGGTTGTAATTTCTCCTCCAGATGTCATTACAATTTTGCGAACGGATTCTCTCCGAACATGAGCATAGGCCTGCTCAACCGTAGGAAAGGGCTTCAATTGTAGAACAGTGCTCCGGATATCGTCTAGGCGATCATCAAGCCCATCCAAAAAGGTATAGACTCTTTCCTCTTGTAGGATTGAATTGTATTTCTGAATATCAGTGGCACACGCCATGGGATTAGGGCGACGAAAATCGATCTCACGCCACAAACCCTGTAAATCATTATAGTATTTCTCAATGGATCCACCCGCCTGTTTCATTGTAGAGACATGACGTCGGAGATCATACACCTGCGAAGTATCAGTTCCGTCAAAGTATGTCAAAGCCACAGAATCCCATACTTGTTTCGCTGTCGGAAAGCGAATAAAGTTCGGCACCAAAGCGGAGTCCATTGAGTTTATTAACCATCATTTCACAATAGCATTCTCAGTTCTCCATCTTCGAAAGAATGGGTCTGTTTCTGGTGGCTGTGGATAGTCACCATTGATATATCCCAATTTGTTTTTTCCTGAGATATACATCTCAACAACCTGGGGACCATAGAGCATAGTTGGAGTCATCCAACTTGATGCTGATAGGAATTGTATGTGAGTCGGCTATGGGTGATTGTGATGGGTTTTGAGCTTTAGCTAGAGCTTCAGCCATTTATCTGTGAGATTCTTAAGAATCAATTCGGTGGAATCTGCCATGTTCGTTGAATGGTTTGAATCCCTTTTTTCAAGATGTAGGGAACCCAAGACCATGCTCTGATACCATGTCAGAAATATTCAATATGGAGAAATTTTCTAATATATTCTTATTCACAAACTTATAGATTATATAAATACAACAATGATCCTAATTTGGTAAATCTATCAATCATATCCATCTATACATAAATCACTCCTATCAATCTACACATATCACTCCACACACATTTATCACATGTTTCTTATGACTTATTCTAACAGTTACAAGCCTTATAACAGGTGTTAATCAGGAGAGAATACCTGTTACATAAAATTTAACACTTGTATAATAACTTGTAACACATGTAAAAAAATATTCAATATATCACTGAATTTTTAATACCCTACACTTATAGTTGTGATGTTATAAATCTATTATTGAATGGAATATCCAGTTTTTCATATAGAGGATTATTAGCTAGCCTAGCTTGCAGGCAAGTTGCAAGTTGGGGAAATTTTATTTTGGTAGGCGAGTAAATTTAAAACTTACATTAAAATCAATTAATACAATACACGTAGACAAAAAAATCAATTCCCTTTCCTATGAATTTGCACTTTTAGCCTACGTGTATTGTATTAATTGGTTTGAATGTAAGTTTTAAACTTACTCACTTGCCAAGATAAAACATCTCTGCAAGTTGGCTTACTATCTAAAAGATGAACCCTAAATGTTAAATGCTACTCCCTTCATTTCCCTAATAATTGTCGTTTAGGAGATATCTAGGTATCCAAATTAATTGTCGTTTAAGGTTCTTTTATTAGTTGTCAACAATTTATTTCAATTATACCCTCAACATTTTCCTTTCTTTTCTTTATGATGTATTAGTGAGAGAGAGGGAAGGTGGGGTAATATTGGAAGTTTAGGTGAAAATGACAACTTCCTTAATTTTCTCAAATTGTCTAAAGAGTCTTATATTTGGGAATGGAGGGAGTACTATAAAACAATCTACAACAAATATTATATAAAGTATTACAGAGGATTCAAATAAATTATATCAAGTTTTTGTGTGTTTAATATAGACATACAATTACATCGAGGTGATAATACAAAGTAGGCAACTTGACAAATTTTGTCTCTGAAACATTTTACGATTGATGAATTTGGTTTCTGGTCATTATTTTGAAACTATTGTGTCCCTGAATAAATCCTCGGAATTGTATAAATTTTCTTAACAAAAAACATTTTTGAACTACTGGGCTTTTAGATGGTTACAATTTTATTTGGGCCTTAAAACTACACTATTATGGACTAAAGTTTAATGTTGCTATCATAATGAGCCCGAAGTGCGAAGGTGCCGTACTATAACAGTTGGCCCAATAAAATAAAGTATTTCCTATGGACTGGGCTCAACAGTTGTAGAAAGTTTGTTAAAAAATAAATTCTTTTTTAAGTTGTATGGGCTTTAATTGGTTACCATTTTACCTTAGGCTTTAAGAATTAGTATAAATCACGCAAAAAGCCCGTATCAAGAGTAAAAGTGGCCCATACATCGAATTGACCTAAGAAAATGGAACATTTTTTTATATAGAACTGGTGTATGTTTTATTTACGAATTTTGTGGTCTAAAAATAATTCACCGAATAAGAACTTATATTCGTAAAATTTGTGAAAAATGTCAACTAATCCACAGATGGGAAATATAAATAATTTAGAGAAATTGTATCTCTTCTAACCATGTTACGATACGTTGCATTCTAAACTACATAGACGAGTTCCATGACACAAGTGTTTACAGTCCGGATTTTATTTGGAACGATGTTTTTCAATATATATGGAACGCCTCAAAACAGGTGTTATGAGATTAAAAAAATAGGTGTTTTGAGCTTAAAACATGTGTTCTGAGATTAAAAAACAAATGTTTTGAGATTAAAATATGTGTTATGAGATTCAAAACAGGTGTTTAGCGCGATGAAAATAGAACATGTGTTCTGAATATCTAAACACCTTTTTTTATAATTAATCTTAACCGTAAAAAAATTAATTCAACAGACAAAAAAAATTCCGCACGTGCGTAATTTATCTCGCACTGTAGCCGTGGCAAAGTGTTTAGTAAAAAAAGAAATGAGAATGGTACAACTTGAGAAAAAACCGAGACTGTATCATACTTGTTTGTGTAATTAAATTTCACCTCGTGAGGTTTAAAAAAAGAAGAAGAAAAGAAAAACAATGTTTAGGAGTGGGGAGTTCTCCCACTTAGAGGGGTGTATTCAATCTAAATTTTATACGAGTTTTAAGGAGTTTTAGAATCTATAAGTATTAAGTTTAAATTTTAAAAAATCCTTTAAAAATTAGAGATATTCAAAACTCTATAGATTTTCATTGATTTAATTAAATGTTAGATTTCGATGGATTTCCTAGGCTTAGATGTGTATTGAGAAATCTCTTATTTTTTTCTCAAGATTTTATTTTCTCTCATTAATATTAAAATTAATAAATGTCTTTGATAATTTTATCTTAGATTACAAATTTTTTAGTGATTCCATTTCTTTAAAATTATAAGAAATATCCAAACTAAAAAAAATGAGGAAAATTTTCACATGGTTAGAAACTCAATATGAAATGTTTATTTCCCAAAAAAAATATATATTTTCATAATATCCAAACAATTTTCTTCCTGATCATCTTCAAATAGAAATTAAAGAAAGCAAACCATTTTCTCTATCTAATCACAAATTTCTATTTTCCAAACATGAATTTCATTTCCTGAAAGAGAAAATCAAAGGGAAAAAAAAGAGTTCAAACAAAACACACATTAATTAAGCTAAAGGAAAAAAAATACCAGTAAGTAAATTATACAAACCTTGACCAAATAACTAAAAAAAAGGCCGCTACGTGATCTCCACAAAAAATCAAAGACCATCACCAAACTTTTTAAATTTTTAACAAAATGATTTGATTCCAAAAAAGAAAGATTGATAAACATATGTTGACTTTGGAAATTCAACACCGTTGAATCTGTATAATACACCACTGAATAAGTCTTTTCTTTATTTTTTGGTGTTATTCAAATAATCTACAGACTTTATTTGAACCCGGGCCTGTGTTATAGGAATAGGATGAATCGTTGAACACACGAGTGGTATTTACTTTAGGAAATCGCTTTAGTGCCGCGCAACGAGCCAGAGAAGTTGCAGCCGAAGTTGCCCAGAGAGCTGTGGTTTGGAATCGATTCTTTATCAATGGCCCACCATTTCTTTGAATCTTTTTAATGATCGAACTTAAAGATATGAACTGAGTGCCATTTGATGAGTAACTGAGAACAAGGGAGAGGGATATGGAAATAATCAAAAGAAATCCTGATAAATCAATCTAATAGATTCTGATAAAATCTGCGTAGGGTCTGCATATAGTTAAAACAATCCATAAAGTTAGTATAATCTATACATTTTTTAAAATCAATTAAAATCTTTTAAAATCCGGATGGAATACACCCCATTAGTGAAAATTCTATATTTACCCCTCCAAAGAATTAAAAATGAAAGGAAAGGAAAAGAGAAAAAGAAAGTTGTTCTATTTTCTTTTTTTATTAATAGATTACATAATGTAATCAAATCGAATTTAGATGAGATAACTCTTGAAGAATAACCAACAACTTTGGATTGGAATCCTCTAGTAAGTATTAAAAAAAGATTAAAAATCATCAATAATGGATATGGTTGAGAAACAGCACATCTTTGCAGCCTTAGAACTGTTGTGAAGGATGGATCCTTAGCTACTACCCAATCAATATATTCTTCTTCCAACTGTCTTCTTTGTTTTCTTCTTCTATTTCTCCACTCGGTACCGAGAATCTCGCTCCTCTCTCTCCGTTAAGACAAGCGCTCTCAATTGGTTAAATTTATTGTAGTAGGTTAAGATAAGTCATCCTATCTGATTTTTACCTGGGCTATCTTTGTTTATATACTCCAAATTCTCTATCGAACTGGAGAATGAGACATTGTGGACATGTATAACGCCTTTGTGCACTAGTTTACATAGTTCATAAGTAGGTGTGTAACTATTATTCATCCACATATGTGGAACACATGTTAGCCATTCGAGTAATTTAATCTAACAATTAAATAATAGATGAACAACTTATTTTTCAATATATTAAATCACTCTTCAGATCTTTTACTAACATAGACTCAATTTTCAAATCTTACTATTTAGATAAGGAATGGTGTATTTGGAGTTGGTTGCGTTTAAAATATTTTTATCTTTAAAATGCAAAAGTCGAGAAAAGAAGATTAATTTAGTTCAGAAAATAATTCTATCTCGAAATAATAGGTCGTAACGTAACTTCCATTTTCTGGATAATAATAAACTTTAGAAAAAAGAAAACTAAAATAGGTTAAAAAAGAATATTTCAATCCAAAGCCTTTACAAAGTCCAATTTGTCCCCATGCCAGACCATTACTCCACAATCCACATTGTGGTTGTAAACTCTTGGACTTCTCCACCACTACCTTTACCACCACCATCATGGCCGGCGGAGACGCCATTGCTGTCGCCTCAGTCGCCGGAGAGAGTCCTATCCAGACTCCATTCCGGCTAGTCCAAGATATTGCAAAGATCTCCTTCTCCACAGGAGGATTCTCTGGCTCTTTCAAGAAAGACTGTACTGATTTGGCTAGAAGAGTCTCACTTTTAGCCCATTTGCTTGAAGAAATTAAAGAATTTAAAGCAGAAATTGGAACTTCAAATTCTTGTCTTCTTGATCTCTCATTGTCCCTTCAAGCTGCAAAAAGATTGCTTTTTTCTGCTAATAATTTTGATCCCAAGAATTCTACTGTAAGTGATATTACTTTGTTTGTTTGTTAATGCATTTGCTTTTATTTACAATTATTTGTATGAATATATGGAATTTTGAATTGGGATTTTGGAAATTTTGTGTTTAGAGGGGAAAATGAGAGATGGGTTGTTCTTGTTTAGTGAATTTAGAATGTGGGATTTCCTTTAATTGTTGAAATATGGTAGTTCTAAGCTCAGTATGAGGAATGTGGATAATCTTTATCTCAAGTTTTTTTAATTGCTTGATGGTCTGATTGGTTTATTTAGTTGTTAATGCCGATCGGATTGTTATGGAAAGAAATGGCAGCTGAGTTGGAAAGAATAATGCTTTTCTTTGGTGGCTTCTTAGGATGAGAAGTTGACTTCGTGCATATTTGGAATTTGATTGATTACAAGAATGATAAGAAAACATTTCTTAGACAAGAAAGTAGTTAATTTTCCAATAAAGTGGCGATTGTTCGAAGTTCCTAGTTCTCGTGCAGATTTGGGATTTGATTGATCGCAAGAATGATAAGAAAACATTTCTTAGACAAGAAAGTAGTTAACTTTCCAATAAAGTGGCGATCTTTCGAAGTTCTTATCACAAAAGATGATCAAAAGACTAAGCTCGAGAGAGATTGGGAATTTCTGGATTTTCTCATTAAATCAAAGAATGTACAAAGAGCTCTTTTTATAGAGTTTAGATTGCCAAGTACAACTACTTTATGTACAAGTAAATTAAGCTATCTATGAAGCTTATGTGTGCTGCTATTCTACACTACATTTAATCACTAAAATGAGCCATCATCCACTTGCATCTTGGCGCCAAAGTTTGTTGTAATTGCTCCTTGGATCACACGCTTTCTTGGCTGTAATCCTGTGCTTCTCCTTTCTAGAAGCTTCAAGTAGCTTCTGTGATGATGTATCTAGTATACTTGGTGCAGTTGGCTGCCTGTGCAGCTTTGCTGCTGTTGCTGCTTCTTCTTCTGTGTTGCTTCTGAGTTCTTCAAGCTGGCTCCAGTGTATTCTGTTGAGCTGTTTGGATTGAGCTTGGAAGTAGTACAAGCAGCAGCAGTATACTTTGATAGTTCTAACTCAAGCAATTAATTTCGTTATATTGACGTTATCCTGACAATGTGTATTAGAAGCATCAAACTTCTCAGGTCCATCGGTTAATAGCTGTTTTAAGAAGTTAATTAACCAGCAATCCAGATTTTAGGAATGGTTTATTTGTCTGCTTTTCCACAAATTATGGTGACAAAGAGAGATCAAAATTCCTCATCCTGTGCTGTTTGCTTTTCCTTAATTGAAGGAGGGAGCTGTGAAGAAAATCCTCTTTCAATTTCAATGTGTGGCTTGGAAACTGGAGAAAGCACTAGCAAACTTACCGTATGATCATTTTGACATATCAGAAGAAGTTCAAGAGCAGGTTTGGTTTCTAGGCTTTTTTATCCTTCTAATCTTTTTCTCGAGCTGGCCATAATTATATTTCCTCTACTAGGTTGGACTGGTCAGATCTCAGCTAAGAAGAGCTACAGATAAATATGGCGGGCCTCTGAATTTGAAAGTCTTATGTAGGGGATTATCCCAGTCCATAGAAAAAGATATTGATCCATTTCGGCAAGGAAACAGGGTAATCGGAAGCCTTCATTTGCATAATATTGGCAATATTGATCATGAAGTCAGAGAGAAAGTAGGAGGCGTTCCCAACATCAGCTCTGTAGAAGGTCATGGTTCATACATTGTTCAAGAATCTGGAAGCATGAAAAACTCCTCCAGCTCGTCTGAGCTTTGCGTCCCACAGAGCACTGATACTGATGATATTGTAGATGATGAAACAAACAAGGGTTCGGAAGAAAGCAAGAAGTGTGATTTTCTTGTCGTTCCTGAAGATTTCTTATGCCCTATATCACTTGAGATGATGAGGGATCCTGTTATTGTGTCTACTGGACAGGTAGCATTGAAAAGTAGCTCTATGATTTTTTTTATTTTTTTTTTGCGTTCTTTTCTTTTTCTACTCGCTTGAGAAAGAATATAAAAGTTTACATCAGATTCTCATTGGCTTCTTATTGTTATCTTCGTAATTTTTCAGACATACGAGAGGTCATACATACAAAGATGGATAGATTGTGGTAATACAACATGCCCGAAAACTCAGCAGAAACTCGAAAAACTCACTCTTACTCCGAATTACGTCTTGAGAAGCATTATAAGTCAGTGGTGTGTGAAACATAACATAGAGCAGCCAACAGCATTAACAAATGGGAAGATAAAAAGGAGTGATGGATCCTTCCGAGATGTTAGTGGCGATATTGCAGCGATTGAAACAATCGTCCGCAAGCTCTCAAGCAGGTCTATTGAGGAGCGCAGAGCAGCTGTGTCAGAGATTCGGTCATTGTCAAAAAGAAGCACCGATAACCGAATCTTGCTTGCAGAAGCAGGAGCTATTCCGACTCTGGTCAATCTTTTGACTGCTGAAGATGTTCAAATCCAGGAGAATGCTGTTACTTCCATCCTTAATCTCTCTATCTTCGATAACAACAAGGGTCTCATAATGCTTGCTGGCGCAATTCCATCTATTGTTCAAGTCCTTAGAACAGGAAGTATGGAAGCCCGAGAGAATGCTGCAGCAACTCTCTTCAGTTTGTCCCTAGTGGACGAGAATAAGATTATAATCGGCGCATCAGGAGCCATACCGGCTTTGGTAGACTTGCTCCAGAGCGGGAGCACAAGAGGAAAAAAAGACGCTGCAACAGCATTGTTTAACTTGTGTATTTATCAAGGGAACAAGGGCAGGGCCGTTCGGGCCGGAATTATTACAGCATTATTAAAAATGCTCACAGATTCTAGCAGCAATATGGTAGATGAAGCACTTACTATTCTTTCAGTTCTTGCCGGACATCAAGAAGCTAAGGCAGCCATTGTTAAAGCTAGCACAATACCGGTGTTGATAGATCTACTGAGGACGAGTCTGCCACGAAACAAAGAACACGCAGCTTCTATTTTGCTGTCCTTGTGCAAAAGGGATAAAGATAATCTCGCTTGTTTACAAAGACTTGGTGCTGTTATACCTCTTTCCGAGCTTTCCAAGAACGGCTCAGAGAGGGCGAAGAGGAAGGCTACTTCATTGTTGGAGCATCTTCGCCAATCCCAACAGCTCTGACTGGTATACCGCGATACTTAATTGGTTTTTTGTTTTCTTTAATTCTCGTCAGACCGATAGGGTTACACAATCTGTATTTTTTTCCTGAGTGTGAAACAAACTGGAAAAAGTTACCAATGAGAAAAAAAAAAAAAACATTTCTCATTTGGTTGCTTTGTATTAATTTATTTACTTTCTTTTAAATGTGTGCTAAGGAAGGCTTCTAATGTGATTGTTTTGATAATTGATCAACAAGTAGAAATAACAGTGATCAATGTATTTAATTCTTTGAAGATGTGCTCAAACTATATGAATGTTTCATTTTTCCTGTTGTTTCCTTTTTCACTTAGTTAAGTTGATTGTAAGTTCACAAATTCATCAATCCATTGTTAGACTTAGACGAGACGTAGGTCTCAAACCTCCTCTTGGATCCAGACGAAACGTCTTTAAGTTCCGTAAAAGTTGAATTGTTTGTGGGTCCCAAATCTGAAATTGTGTTCTATTCGATACAGAATACTATCTGTTGAAATATATAGTCCCACATCGAGTGCCTAAGAAAGATCCGAATAACTTATAAGCTCATGGACTAACACCTTTCTTAGCCAATTGATTTTGAGAGGATATGGAGGCCCATGAGCTAATTTTCAAATGTATCAGAGCACGCCCTTAGGCGGGATGTGTGGGCTCTTTGTCCCCGTTTGGCCCAAGTAGGGCGCCGGGCATTGAATTTGATTCCCACCTCGATGTGAGGGGTAGTGTTGAAATATAAAGTCCAACATCGAGCGCCTAAGGAAGATCCGAATAACTTATAAGCTCATGGTCCAACACCTCCCCTAGCCAATTGGTTTTGAGAGGATATGGAGGCCCGTGAGCTAATTTTCAAATGGTATCAGAGCAAACCCTTAGACGGGATGTGTGGGTTCTTTGTCCCTCGTTTGGCCCAAGTAGGGCGCCGAGCCTTGAATTTAATTCCCACATCGATGTGAGGGGAGTGTTGAAATATAAAGTCCCACATCGAGCGCCTAAGGAAGATCCGAATAACTTATAAGCTCATGGTCTAACACCTCCCCTAACCAATTGGTTTTGAGAGGATATGGAGGCCCATGAGCTAATTTTCACACTATCCAACGGATTCATTTGAATGTTTCGTCTTTTGGGGCCTTTTTGCACTTTAACTTTAAGACACCAAACAAAACCAAACACACTCAACTCTATTTCCATGCATTAAAGCATAGTTTGACTGGAAAACAAAAATACAACCAAGGAAAAGGTACTTTATTAAAGCAACGTTGCTTTGTGAATCTCCTTTTGTTTCCTTTTTCCAGATTAAATACAAGCAATTATTTTGTGCATTTATTATCAAATATTAAGTATAATTTTTTATTTATTTCCTCTCATACCCTTACTAATAAGAATTTAATGAGTTGCTAAATAAAGTGTTAATCATTAGAATCATCCAAACCTGGATAAATGTTACAGATAGTGCCTCCCCTATCACAAAGGAGCGATGGTGGAATGGCTTCAGGGTTAACGTAACCAATTGTATTATTACATTTTGCCCAAAGAGTCAAGGTTATGCGAATGATAGTTAGCTAACCTATTTACATATTTCAATTCCCACAAGTTAGTGCTACCAAGCATATTCCTATGAGTTATTTTACAACGAACCAACATGTTCAAGTTCAATAGAATTAACCAAACTAAGCGATTTATCTTCTTTATGTACTTGTAGATTTCGACGGTACCCTTGTCAAAGGAAAGAAAGTAAGGCGGCATGGAGTTTTCAAAGACAGTTAAAGCAGGCACGTACAAAATCTACCCTCCACATTTTTATCTATTAAATTTTTTAAGATAGTGAATAATAAAATTCATCTGTTACATTTCGTCTTCGTAACACGAATTTTTTCTAACTCTGTCTATGTGAGTAATATACTTATTCTCTCTCAATATATATATATATACCGATTATTGAACCTCTCAACAGTAATAGTACTACCTACTTTTCCCTTGTCGAATTGTTAGCCCGGTTCTAGAAAAACTTTTTTCATGAATTATAATATGTCTCCTGTTCTAGTCCTTGCATGAGGGAGTCCAAGAAGTTCGGTAAAAATATGCATACTTTTCATGCAACTGGAAATGTTAAATAACTTTTGCATCCCCACTTGAAATTTTGATTATTTCTATGTTTTTTATAACACTTTTGGTCAAAAAAAGGTCACATGAAAGGACCATGAAATCTCGGATCCACACCGTGATTAACGTAGGTCATTTTCATTGAATATTTGGAAGAAAAAAAATAACGAATCAGATTAATTTAAGTATGTGGGTCTTGAAAACGGTACGTAGAATTTAAGCAATTATTGTCCCCTTAGTTGGCATGCAAATATGCAGCTCAATCTAATATATAAAAAAAAGGTTCATATTTGATATAGTAATAGTTATTGACTCATCATCACTTCATCATTTCTTACGTACATATAATTCCTATCTTAATTATCTTTTTACCCCAATTATACGTGATTTAGGATTTTTTTTCTTGTTCTAGATGACGCTTTAATGCGATTGGATCAACAGTCCAGTCCCTTAAATATTGTTAACTATGTAAATAGTTTTTTTTAAAGTCCAGATGGGCGAAGATGTATTAAGTAGAACTCAAGCGATTCTGAGAGATCGCAGTCATTACAGAGGTTGGGAAATTACGATCCCAAAACATAGATGCAAAGCTACAGCCTAAGCGCGCTAAATAGTTGAATATGTAACATTCAAATAGAGAGCAAGAAGGGAATACTGATTTTATACAAAACTTAGTCTATATGTTCCTTGCGGAATTTGAACCCCTGTCAATCAAGGACTCTTTAGCCTTTGTCAGCTTGTCTATGCCTCGAGAGAGGGTATCTTTTTCTTGTTTTACTTGTATAAAATTAAGGGCAAGTTTTAATTGTCTCCCTTTCTAGGACTATCTTATTCTTTTGTGTGAGACGCTTCTCTCTTTTCTTATGGGGCAACCGTCCATTCAGACTTAAAAAAAAATGTATAAAATTAGGCCAAAATAAATCCTTTCGTAGGTATTCAAATTATGAGAACCTAACCGTTTTTTTCCCCATCTTAGCTCACAGCACACCAGTGCATTAAATCTTAATGCTACATCAATAAAGTATTATACATTGGCCACTGTCATCTCATAATACATCATATGAGTAATAAATCTTATATACTTCATATTATGATTAAAACTCGTGATATTTTGAAGTAACGAATAATGAATTAACCAACATAGCACCAACTGTGATCTACAAATTCACCTTGGGTATTATAACTCTTTCAATTCCTCTCGAGCAACATACGAATCAGAGAAGAAGATCAATTAATCTCATATATTAACATCTGACACATGTTGAGAGAGTAATATTTACGAAAATTATATAAGTTTTTCTAACGTATATCTCAGGGATACAAATTAATAAGGATAAATTATTGTGTATGGCAATATAAATTTTATTTTCCTTCTAGAATTCTCCTATTTCTAATAGGATTTTAAATTTTAATATATTTAAATTATTTATTGAAATATAAAGTCCCACATTGAGTGCCTAATGAAGATCTAAATCACTAATTATAAGCACCTCTCATTGCCAGGTTTTGGAAGGATATGGAGGTCCATAAACTAATATTCACATTACTAAATATAGTTAATTTTATTTGAAGTAATGCGTGGTCCCGGAACACACGTTAGTAAGACCCTTATAACAAGTTTGATACTCCCTCCGTACATTAATATAAGACTTTTAGGAAATTTAGAGAAAATTAAGGGAAAAAAAGATATATACTTTGTTAGTTAAAATATCAATATTACTCTTGTATACCACTAATTCTATTTAAGAGAGTAATATCGATATTTTGATTTAAAAAAATTTTAATTTTTAATTTTCTTAATATTTGCTAAATGTCCTAAAAGACTTATACTGAGGAATGAGGGTAGTTCTATATTAATACCACAATATCATTCACGAAATATAAGCACGTTTTCGATAGAGAAAAGGAAATTTCATATATTCTATAAAAATAAAGAGTACGAGTAAAAGGGTTATTGAGTTCTTGATTTGTCAAAGAGTTCCCAAACTATTCAAAATTTGCACTCTTTCTTTGACCACAAAATCATTCAGACAAAAACAAACTACCCATAAAACTACGTCTTTTTCTCACAACTACCTTACTATTTAAGGTCCCAAAAAGGTAGCAACAGAGGAGAGACAATCTTTTTTTTTGTGAGTCACAAAAAAGATGGGAAACAGCTTAGGATGCAAAAAGGCTACAAAAGTAATGAAAATCAATGGCCAAATAATGAAATTGAAGACTCCAATTTATGCTAATGAGGTAGTAAAAGACTATCCAGGCCATGTTCTACTTGAATCCGAGAGCGTGAAGCATTTCGGGATACGTGCAAAGCCATTAGAGCCACAAGAAGAGCTCAAATCTAAAAGGCTATATTTTCTGGTAGATTTGCCTAAGTTTCCTAATCATGAAGAAGAGAATAACATTAATAAAGACCCGAGAAGGGTTCGTTCGGGTATACAAATGAGTGCTAAAGATCGTCTCGAAAGCTTAATGTTAGCTAGAAGATCGGTTTCGGATCTAACAACGATGAAACCAACTAGCATTGTGCTCGATGAGTCTGAAACTAATAATAATCAAGTGCCACTAACAAATGGTACCACGAGGCTCAAAATGAGACTCCCTAAGTCCCAAGTTGAGAAATTTATGAAGGAAAGTAAGGATCAGGCTGAGACGGCTGCGAAAATTGTCGACTTTTGCATGAAAAATAACGGTGGTGATGGCGGCGCCGGCTGCGGTGGTGCTCCGCTGCCTCAGAAAGTTCATTGGAAGGATGATCATGAAATAGTTCAACGAGGCATAAAATCTCGTGAGGTATGCTTTTTTTCCCTTGAAATACTCTGTCCCATAACAATTTTTTGGGTGAAAATCCTCTATACCCGTCTGTATACCTATTTATATATCCAATCAATAAGAATTTGTCATATCAATTTTTTTAATTATATATACAAATGATGAATTGTGATTGGTTTGGCATAAGGATGGATACACAGACGGGTACATATGATTATTTGCCCTATTTTTTCATCTCAATTCTTTCAATAATACTACGCTATATCATCATCACTCTCAACACTAAAATATTTATTGTCAAAATTGTTTAATAGTGTTAAAAGTTGTGAATTATATAACGTGATCTTAAAACAGGACAGTTTAATAATATTGAGAGTAATGAATCAAGTGACGTGATATTATAGAAGAAACATAAATGGTGACATGGTTATAGGACATCAGATTTCTTGCCTTTTTAAAAGTTTTTGTTTAGTGTTTTCCTACATTTCATCCATTTTTCATGCCATGTTTGTTGGGTTTGACATTTTCTTTTTTTTACGTTTGCCATATGGTTTGGATTTGAGTAGTTTAAAAGATTTCAATTTTTTTATGATCCGAAATTGGTATTTACAAATCAAAGGTGTTCTTTGGGAAAATTGACAAAAACAAATTAATGAGGTACATAAATTTGTTTATTTTAACATTTCTTAGTTTAATTATTTATTATTATTTGAAAACACATTTTTTAGTTTTCATCTCATGCCTTTGTCAAGTCAAACTTTTCATACTCGGAAAGGAAGCTTTCTAGAGCCCTTATCATTACATATTAGAGAGGGTTCTTAGCTCTTACACAAATGTGATTTGACTCTTTTTTGTTACAATATATTTCTTAGTGCAATTTAGATGGTAAAATATTCAATGATTTCATAATAGATTGCAACCACGATAAATAATTTTCTACATGAAAATAGTAATTTTTAAGAATTGACCGTATATAATCTTTAAGTTGTACAATATGTTTAAGTATTAAAGGAAGTCAAAATTCAAAAAAATGAATACATATTGAATTTTCAAACACTCTGCTAAGGGAAGACTAGTTCTAATTGTATTTTAATTTAGAGAATTAAGTAGCTTCTTACAATTTGGATAGCTATCAAAAGAAACTTCAACCTCAATGCCTCGTCAAAGATGGGGATGAACCTAAACTACAAATTGTAGAAATGGTAAAAGTTCTAACGTATTCATTTGTCAAATATTTGAAACTTCATGAACTTTCATTAAAATTGAGAAAGTAAGAGTTTATGCTTGATGAATTGTTCAATTTGTAAAAGTCAACCATTGTCAATTTTTTCTTTCAAAATTAAGACTAGTCATGAATATATTCTTTTATTCCCAATTCATGTCATGTCTTATGTCTCATTTTTAGATGATTTATATATGTCATTTTTCGTTTTGACATTTCTTATAGGTTATAGTTTTTTTATAAAAAAAATTAACACGTGGAGTTTCTTAATAAAGGGAAAAAAATAAGATACGAAATGAAATAGAAGATTCGAATTCTTTAATGCAAAGAAAATGTAGCTAAATATGGAACCTTAATTTTCAACAGATCTATATAATCAACCTGGTTAATGAATGTGTTTTACGTACAATTCTATTTATATTGTGAGCCGAGAAACTTCTCAAACTTATCATTTTTCTTGGTGTGTTCATAATGTATGAAAATAAAGGATGTGAGTGAAGACTTGGGGAAAAAAAGACGTGAAGTAAAGAAAATTAACGTTATTCACAAAAATGTTTAATTTTTGTCTAATAAATGGCATTTTAAGGTCACATCTCCCCGTTTTTAAGGCTAGTTAAAGATCTAAATTGCATGATGCATTTTAATAGGAACTTGCACTCGCCACAACCTGCATTACGCAAATACCACATAAGGAATCTAATTTATACATTTTTACAGGAATAGAACCTTCACTCTACGAGAAACAATACTTGTCTCCTACTAAGCTATGTTTTGAGGATTTTTTTTCCTTGTACAAGCCCTAGGTGTTTTTCATTTTTGATTTTCGTAGTTTTGTATCTTTTAAGATGTCTCATTTCCATCATAATGGTAAGAGCCCCGAGTCGAGGATATCTAATTAAAAATTAAGATTTCGATTTTTGTTTTATATAAGAGAGTAACAATTTCTCGCATATTTATAAGATTTTTTATTAAATAGCTAGTAAAAGTGTCTTACATAGTTTAATCAGATTAGTCAAATAAATGCCTAAACACACTAGAACAGTGTATGTAAGCTTTACTTATTTAATTTATTTTATAGTAGTTAGAACAGTGTATGTAAGCCTTACTTATTAATTTATTTTTCTATATTTCCCCAAACAAAAAAGAAGAGAATAAATTCGATTTAGAGATTTTGACATGTGTGGCGTATAACAAACTCAGTAGTGAAAACAACCAAACCAAATTGATTAGTGATTACCTTGCTGGAATGATATCACACTGAAAGCAATTTAATTTTATATTATAATAATCTTATTTTATGGGATATGAAATTCTTAATAATAAATTAGAAGAATATCAAATATCACGTTTGGTGCACGACTGCCCTATAAAGATTCGACATGCTTGGCCTACCACTAAAATGAAAGAAATAAGTAAACTCATTTTAAATGATTTTCAAAATTTTATTTTAATTCTCTAAACTAATTAATCCCTAGGAATTTCAAAGAATCTACTAGTTTCAATGTAATTATCTTTTTGTTTATAGAATTTCACTCAATTTGGTACTTACATGTTACTCCAAATTTTTTTTTCAAGAAATAGAAAAATATCTATTTATCTCCCTCTTTGTGCATGCAGAACAATTGTTGTTTCGCATAATAGCTAAGGTGAACTTTTACTGCTGAATTAATAAAAAAAAATGCATATACATAATTAATGTTGTTGTTTAAATATTTTGCAGAAACGAGTGGGATTTCTACCAGTGACAGAAGGAGAAATTCAATTGGCAGTAGCTTAATTAAAGACTCCAATTATCATTGCAGATCAAGTGAATCCTTAGCCTATAAATATTATATTTATATTAATGTCTCCTCCGAATTGCCCAGAAAATTTCTCAGCAACCAAATTAATTAGTGAAATATTCTGTGTTAGTCTTTTGTGTATATTATCATTTGAATATTGTAGGAAGCTGAGAACGAGTATTTAGGTTGAGGTGAATTATGGGAGAGTCGGTTTTGGATTGACTTAGAAATTTAATTTAGTGACTCTAGATATTCTCGCGCATTCTCTAACTATATTGTCTACTACACAAATGCAATTATCATATGTACTGCAATGTGATTTTTCTAAGATTATGAATTCTCTTAGTTAATGATTTTATTGTATACATTAAACATTTACTAAACATTGTATTAGAAGTTTTAGATTCAATTTTAGATGTTTCATAATAAAAAAAGGTTTATTGGTGAAATCCGTCCCTAAACAATTTACGATTGGTGACTTGGGTCCCCAATCATTTTTTTTTTATTTTGGGTCCCCAAACAATTTATTTTTTTGCACCATGGGTCCTTCTGTTGGAAAAACCGCTAGTCAACGGTTAGTCAACACAATTTTCAAAATTTCACTCAAAACACAAGGATATTTTTGGTATTTCCTATACTAAGTCAACACAAACCCACCCACCCGCCTATACCCGCCTCTAGCTTAGGGACCTAAGTCATCAATAGTAAATTGTTTGGGGACGAATTTCACAATTTGCCTTAAAATTAAAACCCATATATATATATATATATATATATATATATATATATATATATATATATATATATATATATATATATATATATATTTTTTTTTACTTTTTGTGTGTGTTTTATTGGTTGTGGGATGGTTTGGATTTTCTAAAAGGTGGGTTTTTTTTTTTAATTTTAATAATAATAAAAAAAATTTATTATAAAAGAATTCTATACAATGGCCATGGCGCTATTGTGGCGATTTCGGCACAAAAAAAATCAACCCACCTTGTTTCAATATCGCAAGTTGGATCGTAAAATCGTACTATTGACAAACTTCATCGTAAGAATCACTCCGGCTCCTATGCGGAACGTGTGGAACAATCCCAGCCGTCGGATGGGATTTTGAACGGTTCAAAATCCGCACTGTTCCGCATAGCCATTGTACGGTTCTAATTCCGCACGGTTCAATAGCGTTCCGCGTAGGAGCCGGAGTGATTTTTTTTGTGCCGAAATCGCCACAATAGCTCCATGGCCATTGTATAGAATTTTTTTTGTGCCGAAATCGCCACAATAGCGTCATGGCCATTGTATAGGATTCTTTTATAATAAAAAACTTTTTATTATTATTATTCAAAAAAAAAAAACCCCACCTTTCAGAAAATACAAACCATCCCACAACCAATAAAACACACACAAAAAGTAAAAAAAATTAAAAAAATATATGGGTTT
This sequence comes from Vinca minor, assembly GCA_026122235.1. NCBI lineage: Eukaryota > Viridiplantae > Streptophyta > Magnoliopsida > Gentianales > Apocynaceae > Vinca > Vinca minor. Next base: position 504,203 of record JAOCZM010000142.1, read on the forward strand.
TAATTTTAAGGCAAATTGGTGAAATTCGTCCCCAAACAATTTACTATTGGTGACTTGGGTCCCTAAGCTAGAGGCGGGTATAGGCGGGTGGGTGGGTTTGGGTTGAATTAGTATAGGAAATACCAAAAATATCCTTATGTTTTGAGTGAAATTTTGAAAATTGTGTTGACTAACCGTTGATTAGCGGTTTTTCCAACAGAAGGACCCATGGTGCAAAAAAATAAATTGTTTGGGGACCCAAAATAAAAAAAAAAATGATTAGAAATCCAAGTCACCAATCGTAAATTGTTTAGGGACGGATTTCACCAATAAGCCATAAAAAAAATCCATCTTCTGATTATGTTTACTATTTTGAATGATGCTTCGACTTATGAACATGATAAGACATTAGAGAAGAAAAACAAACATTACATTGACTACTTAATAAATGTCATATTCTCGAGTAGATGCAAAGCTCACGACATAGGAGAAAGTATTTTTATTTTATTTTAGTTATGACTATTTAAGTACCCCTCTTTTTAAAAAAAGAGAAATCCCCTATTTGTAGTCTTTATCTATTTACGCATTTTGATAAATATCATTATTTTTTATTAGGCTAAAAATAACAGCATCAATTTACGGGCCACTATAAATGTCCAATTAGTGAATCCGGTGACTTTTCAGGCCAAAAAATCACATGTGTCTTGCACATGCTCTCGGAGAGAAGGGTAAAAATGTCAAAACTCAATCTTTATCTATTTACTGATTTCGATAAATAACACTATTTTTTTATTAGGCTAAAAATAGCATGATCAATTTACGGACCACTATAAATGTCCAATTAGTGAATCCAGTCACTATATTCAGGCAAAAAAATCACACGTGTTTTGCACATTCTCTCGGAGTGAAGGGTAAAAATGTCCAAAAACTCAATCCGAACCATTTTTCGACCAGATAAGATCTGACCCGACCCAAGATAAAATATGACCCGACCCATAATCTCAATCTTCTTCACCATCTCAAACCAAACCACCACCTGCTCAAGTATCCCCTTCATACTCTCCCTTATCTCTCTCTCATGAAAATACAGTTCATATTGCTTTATTAATATCATGTTTGTTGTCTTACAAATTTCTGATTTGTAGTGATGGAATTTCGACATTCGAAAGTTATACTTCAATTCTTAAGAAGAGCTATTTCTGCAATGTATGTTTTTGGTCTTCTAAATATGATCTACCATTTTACTTCCTTTGTCTTTGTGAGTGACTTTGTACATAAATCTTTACCATTCAATGGCTTTCTTGGTAATATTGTCCTGGTTTGGTTGGTTATCTTTGTGCATTATCTTACTGGTCAACAATGGCAATGACCCCAAACCCAAACAGCCTGAAGCCAACATCGATCCCGAAGCGGGCAAGGTACGGCTTCAAATCGTTTCTTCATTTAATCCAACAAATTTTTAATACATTTTTTACAATTCTTGAATTTTGTTGGTTGAAGCATTGGTAATGTGGGTGTAGTGGTGGTACTGGAGCAGGTGGTGGTTTGGTTTGAGATGGTGGAGATGGTGGAGAAGATTGAGATTGCGGGTCGGGCCAGATCTTATCTGGTCGAAAAATGGCCCGGATTGAGTTTTTGGACATTTTTAACCTTCACTTCGAGAGCATTTGCAAGGCACGTGTACTTTTTTTGCCTGAATAGTGACCGGATTCACTAATTGGACATTTATAGTGGCCCGTAAATTGATGCTGCTATTTTTAGCCTAATAAAAAAAATATTGTTATTTATCGAAATCTGTAAATAGATAAAGATTGAGTTTTGACATTGTTACCGTTCACTCTGAGAGCATGTGCAAGGCACGTGATTTGTTTGCCTGAAAAGTCACTGGATTCACTAATTGGACATTTATAGTGGTCCGTAAATTGATACTACTATTTTTAGGCTAATAAAAAGATAGTGTTATTTATCGAAATACATAAATAGATAAATGCTACAAATAGGGGATTTCTCTTTAAAAAAAAGGTAAGACCCGAAAATAACCAGAGGCCTCATAGCCGGGTGGAATTTAAATCGCGAGATATGCACGAATTGGTAAAGGCCTAGGGAAGAGAGCTAACAAAATACCAACCCCAGACGGAATTCGAAACTGCGTTGCCTGATCGCTAAAACCACATTACCCCAGGCTTGCCAACTCGCTTGTACCCGGGAGGCATTAAAGTACCCCCTCTAAATGTACACAAGGTAAAGAGTTACATGAATACTTCCTTCGTCCCAAATTAACTGTCCACATTTCCTTTTTTGTTTATCCCAAATTAACTGTCCACTTTCTAAATAAAGTATGTATCATGTAACCCTGCTCTGATATAAACATTTTTCAAGGGGTTAATTTTGACCCCATCTGAATAACAAAACAAATCCTTTAATCTCTATGCAACTAAAAATTTAACTTCTGCTAATTTTACAGAATGCAACTGTGAATAATAAAGGTAAAAAAAGGTTAATATTGAGAGTTGAATCAAGATGACCACTGATCAGGGTACAGTAAGAAAATAAGAAGTCATTGCTTTTCTGAATCTTTTCTTGTATTGTTCCGGAGAAATAATAGTTGGAGAAGCATTTTTCCGTCCTCCAAGAATGCCGGAAGCCTTAACCCAGGTCTCCAAATGCTTGTCCCAAGTGTATTGTCTCATGAAATCTATGATCCCTAATACCAGTTCTTGCTTCTCTTCGTCGACCCCAACCAGCAACGAATAATCCATCACATCAACCGACTGAATAACAATAATAATAAAAAAATTATTAGTTATCACCACGTGGACATCTAAATGTGGTCGGAAGGAGTATTTTTCACTGAATCTAGGCAATCTAATCATTTCCTTAATCTATCCTAAAAGTGAATGATAATTTCAAACGGAGGGAGTATCTTTTACGAGACAATGCATAATTAGTACAATGGTCAAGAATTATAAACTAGTGCAGCTTACTGAAAACATTCCAAAAAATGAAATATAGTCTCCAAAACATTCTTAAGACCAATCAGAAGTTAATTAAGAAGATTTAACGAAGATTTAAGGGCTAAAGGTCATACCGCTAGAAAGGAGGTATCGTTCCAAACAGCTCTTTCCAAGGTTCTTTTTGCTTTGCTTCCAAGAAACATGGGTTTTGTACGGAGCGTTTCCAGGAGATTCATATCTAACAACACTTTGTTAGCCCCTGTTGTATCTGAAATGTAGCGAGATCGAGTAGAGCCTTTGAGATCATAGACTCTAGAGATTTTTCTTTTAAAGAAAATGTTCTCCATGACCATCAAATCCATTTTTGTCTCCTTTCCCCCTTTCAAATATTTGAATCCCACCTAGCATACATGAAATATAAAAAAATATCAGAAATTTTCATTTTCCTTTTCATCTGCAAATGCACAAAGAACAAATATGAGAAACACGGCCAAACCTGGTAAATTCCCAGAACTTTAGCGAGACAAGTTGGACTCCCCGAATATTTGAAGTATTTGGGAGCAAAGTCTTCAAAAGATTCAAGTTCAGTCTTTGCGACTTGTTTTATGATGAATCTTTCATCCATAGACTTGGCAAAGTATACGTTGCTCTTTCCCCCTTGAGCGCTCCATCTCCTACAGCGGCTTAATGAGCGTATGAAATCCACTTCGCTATGACAGCATCGCCTCCTCAATGCATCAAACTGCTTAGCAAAATAACAAGTGACTGAGAACTTCGCCTTTCCCATTACATTTGGAGATTCATCCTCAAAAGAAATTCTTAGATGGGGAGATGTCTTCTGATCAGCATAGGCGGAACCTATAGTTGATGCATCTTCAGATCCATAACCTCCATAATGAATGTAATCCATGTCCAAAGAACCGAAGGACTGCCAGGCTGAAAGACTAGAAGCTGTTGACGTTTCAATATTGACATCAGAAGTATTCCAGCTTCCTCCAGGTCCGTAAGGCCTATCCCTGATCCGGTCTTCATACTCTCTAGAACTAAGGGCATATGCTATTATGCTTGTGGGTTCATTGTCATAAACAGCAACAACGATATCATTTTGGCTATTTTGTGGAACCATGAACCTAGCTCCATCGGATAAGAGAGATGTAGCAGAAACAAAAGATTTCGAGTTACCCTGCTGAATATCCAACTTCTGAGCCTCACTAGGTAACATCTGAGAATAAGTTCTGTGAAAATTAGAAACGGGATCTCTGATCATATTTCTGTAGTCCCCAGAAGCATGGAACGATTTAACCATCAACAGATGCTGCAAAGAAGGTGGAATTCCTTTCTGTACTCTATCCTGAAGTCTCACAGCAGAATCAAAGGAAAAAACTCTTGCCGGTGACAATGTTGGGACAACATCTTTTGCTCCGTCTGCTGGTAACAAATTATGCAACTGCACTTTCCCTGGGAGCTGACCAGAACCACTCCACACAAAATCTATTGTATCATAGAGGACAGATGCGGCTGAGGGGGCACGTTCTAGAGCTGTGGTGTTAACTGCGTTCTCCCAATTTGCTAACATTTTATCTTCTCCTTTATACTCCCCTGAAGATGATACGGAATCAGATACAGAAGATAACTGCGGTGATATCGTTGGTTCATACTGTAAAGATTCTACAGTACGTTCTTGAAGCGTAGAAGCTTCGTGCACATTTTCATCACCAATATGCTCAAGACTGCTACCCTTTAGGCACAAGTCACTTCTCCAATCTTCCCTTACACGAGATAATGCAGCATCTTTTTTCAAGCTATTCTTTGAAAGGAGAGAATCCAATGTATGAAGCCGACTATTCCAAACATGCGAACCAATTATGAGTGAATATTTCAAGCGGTTCAGTTCAAGGATGTCAATTTCAGCATCGGCCCAATCAAAAGTCTCTTCGTTAGCTGGTTTAAGCATTTCCTGTTTTATTAATTTTATTTTATTTTCAAAAAAGAAAGGAAAAAAAGAGATCAAAAGATAATAACGAACAAGCCAAAAAAAGTACAGGACTCTTCGCATGTTTAAAACTTGAGAAAAATCATGCTGAAAATCGACACGAAAGAAGAAAAGCATATCCTTAGTTGGTACTTACATTGTAATAATTTTTCTCATTAGCTAGCAGGTCTTCCAACTCCATAACAAGGCTATGCATCTCGCTTCTATCATCAGAGAATTCATGCTCAATTGTTGAAATCTTCTGATCAATACTATATAGAACGCTCGACATCTCAGCATACAAGGCTTCCACTTTACTTAAAAGCTGAAAGGATGATGCAGGCAATTAAGATAAATTTGTATACATTAGTTAAAAGAGTCTAGCTTTAGTCCTAAACTAAACAAAAAACAAGATTTTATTGGATTTGTATGGAACCTGATCCGCCTCTTTTCTTAGCCAGTTCTGGCCTGAAACATTGAAATCGAGAACTGATGTGGGCAAACAAACAGAAAGGATCTCTATAGGAGAAATACCGAAAGAATGCCACAATACTTCCAAAGCTGTAAAAAGTAAAACCAGGGAACCAAAAGAATTAGTTAATCTATGAACTAAATGCAAATTAAGGAAATTAAGTAGGGTTTCTTAGGATAGGCACCCATAATATCGAAGACAGTCCCTTTGCAGCGAGTGTCCACAGCTTGCTACACGGTTAGCAGTGGCATGATTTGAAAAACTAAGTTCCAAGAACTTCCCGAAAGAAAGTCCCCAAGCAGCATCAGACATCACCACTCTCCGAGTGGCTGGAGGAATACCATCTATGTGTTCACATCTTAAACACCGATGCCACATCCATATCTTTCCATCATGTTCCCCTTCAAGCCTCACCGAAGGAACTTGTTTAACATTGATTGTGAGATTGCCCTGCTGGTGAGTGTAACATATGACATGGGCTTCAGTTGACTCCTTGCAAGATTGACAGCGAGATGTCTGGCACCAAGAATTAAGATTCCTAAGTTTCACATTGTAAAACAACTAAAGACATAATAAAGTGGCCATCAAGGACAAGGTTACCTAACTTCCAAAAAAAAAGGATAAGGTTACCTGATCGAACAGATCATCTTGCAGATACTTCCCAAGTGGCTTGTCAGACGAGCCATAAAACTTAATTCGAAGTAATCTGGAACGCTCACATACACTCCCATTTAGTAAACATCGGTTGGAAAATGAGACTAATATGCTTTGGTTAGTGTCAGTGGCTGAATAGTATTCCATAGAAATTTCACTTTCATCAACTCTATCGAGTTTTGCAGGTTCAGATATTTCAGCTGGCTGGCTCTCCTCATGACACGTGTTTTCTACGTCCTCCTTGACATGATTTTGAATCTCACCAGGAACGGTAGGCATCAAATTAGTTGACAAACATTCTCTCTGAACATTAAGATAGTCATATCCAAATTTACATTCTCCAGATGCAGGAGGAACAGAATCACGATCACGAAGCTCGGAAAATGACCCCTGCATCTCCAATCTCAAATTAAGATATTTAGATTCCCCATCAACAAGTGGAACATTCACAACATCCTGTAAATGGCTAGAAAATGGAGAATCTGTAATTGTTGAAATGGCATTGTCGGTGGATGTCCTCTCTCTTACATCAGTAGAGGGATTTGCTCTCAGTTTAGGTAAACTAGCCCCTTCATCAACCAGAAACGAAGTTTCCAAAGACAAATGATATGCCGCAAAAACTGCATAATGGATGACATGTTTCACCTTCTTCAACTCTTCGCGGCGTGACCCTTTCAGCAAGACCTACAGAAGTAAGACAAAGTAAAGTATAATTCCTCTTGTCCTCAAACGTCCACATCCTTTTTCCTTGAGGATAGCTAAACCAAGCATATAATTGAAACGGATTAATCAAGTACTCCGAAAAGTAAAGCCAGAATGATGTGTAGGGATTAAAACGGATTAATCAAGAAACGGATAGTATCCAGAATGATGTGTAGTAAAAGCCAGAATGATGTGTATAATTGAAACGGATTAATCAAGAACTCCGAAAAGTAAAGCCAGAATGATGTGTAAAGCCAGAATGATGGAGAGGATTGTAATTATAGTATCTTGGTAATAAAGGGTATGATACACAAAGCCAAAAGGAGCATCAACTACAGAAAAGTTGCACGGAAAGTTCTCTATCGACGTTCAGACATAAACATCTTTGACATCTACGTGTAAATAAAATACAATTCTCAAATTACAAAGCTTATATCAAGGATTACATGCTATATAAGGGCAGGAGAGTATCAAATTACTAATTGGATCTCGAAAGCGACTCCAAAATACTTTGAATGCCAAAATTTCATCATGAATGGTAAGCAAACTAACAAGAACTACACAATATTCAAAAAGAAAGTTGAGATGTCCTTGGTAATCTCAATTCAAAAAAGGACTGTAATGTTAGAACTCACCGTGCACCCTAATCGCTTGAGACAACCCTCAAAAAACATCAAGGTTTTGGATGGTTTTTTGTTGAATTGATTGACGGGTTCATGCTCTTCAGAAATCCTTCCCAAGTGAAAGATTTCGCACTGCCCCAGCTGAGCTGTGGATATCTTGTCAACAGATGGAGTAATAAGAGCACCAGTGCACCTGGCAATCCGCTCCAAAAGGGGTCTTTTGACATTTGAAACCAAGGAAATATCCTTTGCTAGTAGGTATTCTTGGGCATATGAAGATACACTTTTTTCAACAAGCAGCACATTGGTTCTAAGAGCCTCTATTTTTGAAACAATCATCTTAAGATGATCCATTTCCTGCTAAAAATAGAAGTTTAAAACGTTAGCCCTGATCATTCTAAACCCATTAATAAAAACAAAAGCCATTGAAGAAGGGGACCTGCTGCCGTAAAATGTTCAAAGATTCAAGCTGGTTAGAAACTCCTTGGAACTCTAGAGCTCCTCCCAACAAAAGTAATCTTGGATTCTTGTGTTGTGAAATCATGCGTTTGTGTTTTATGTTTTTTGTACAAACTACTCCTCTAATAAGCATACTGCATTAAAAAAGACGATAATCAATTACTGGAAAGAGACTCACCCTGCAGTCCTGATTCATTTCAGAAACTAGGGCATGAGACATGTAGAATCTCGGGACATCAGAAGCAGAGAAACCATTTACCTCTCACAAGGACTTCCAGATGCTATACATTTAACCTTTACATAGTCAACAGGATCCATGCTGCCTCCTCGACTGGTATCCGGCTTCACAAAATTTGCTGTTTGCCAGGCTAGGGATGTGACTATGTCAAGCCAGTCAGGAGCATCATTTTCTTTCTCCACCTTTACATCTTCTCCTCGCAATAGTTGCGATACGAGAGCCCTAAAATGCCCCTGTACCGCAGTTTTTATAGGTTCCTTTGAATCCATGTTACTACTGGAGCAAAATGTCATGCTTGACTCTCCAATTTCATCATCCTCATCATCATACGCGAAGAAATTGTTTTCTGTCTCCTCGTCTTCATCTTCAGGTGGAGGGGGGAGCCAGAGAAGACCATTGTTCTCAAAATCCAACGGTTTCGGCGACTTCCCACACTGTTCCTGGAATATTGAATGATTATCAACAGAGTCAGCTATCTCTAGATCCTCAGTCTCTTTTTCAGGCCTTTTTAGAATGGCCGTATTTCCTTGGTCAAATGGACCATAATTTGGAGACCTGGGGGTTTCCCGTTGCTCTAGCTGTACAGAATGCCCAACTCTATTGGAATTAATATGAACCCTAGAGGGGCTGTCAGAAGGACTTGATCCAACTGACTTGAAACTGTAAAATTCATTTCTAGCACTAACACTACTCGTCTCTACATCTGAAGTATCATGGAAGTATTCACTTGACGGGCTGAAAAGGTTACTTGTGGAATCTTCCTCTCCATCATCTTCATCACTTCTACAATCACAAGTGCGATAATTGGCTTAAGCAAATATTCAAATGTCAAAACCAAAATGAATACCAATCAATTGTTCACGAGGTTAATATCCCCTCAATGATATGGATTATGACTTATGATCCTTTAATAACAGTAATCTAATAAGGAAAATTTTAGGCATAAAACTTTATCCTCTAAATTTGGGAATACTAGTTATATGAAAATTCAACTGCCAAAAGAAACAAATCACATGGAACTCAACATTATGATATCAAAATCATAATGAATTAAGGAAAATAAAAGCTCCCATTTGACATACCTGCTAGGAGAGCGGCGAAATGAAAGTGGAGATAGATGACTACTAGAAAATGATGTCACGCTACTTTTTAACACAGCATGAGGGGAAATGTTATCGAATCTTTCACCACTACAACTCGGTGATGGTGGTTCTGTGCCTTGTCTGGGAGAGTCAGCTGGATATATCTTATCAGAATATCTTCTACGAGGTCTAGGCAGAGTAGTGAGATCAGAACAAAACTTGCAACACCTGATACCAATTGTGGCCTCGGTTCTTTTATTAGAAACACCGGTTTCAGAATCATCCAAAGAGCCAAATTCTTGCACACAATTCCCACAAAGCATCCGAGCACATTTCTCGCAATGGTACTTGAGAGAAGACTCTCTGAAGTTTGTCTCACACTCATAACAGAATTTAAGACCACTGCCAGCCATTTTAAATTCGGGAGACAAAGATGTCAATTCAGTAGTTCTCCAGAAAATCCAAGACTTAACTTTATCAATCAAATCTTGTAATGAACTATCAGGTATTCCCATAGATCAAAAACACCCCCACCAATTCTGCCTCCACAAACAATATCCTACCACTTTTCTCTTTTTACCTAATCTAAACCTCTATGGTTCAAACAGATTTTATCGGATTGTTGCTGTCGAAAAAGAGAAACTTTATCCGAATAACAAAGAAAATTATTAAAACCCACAATAAAATTAGTGGATTCTTCTTTCCTATTCTGGAAGTTAAAATGATAAGTGTTTTTTTTTTCTTTTTTCTCCAAAAACTCAACAAGATTGCTAAGGAAATTCCTCCTTGAATCACAAAATATCTCAAAAGGGGAAATATAATATACACCAAAATGGATAACTCACAAACTTGTATAAATATTCAGAAAACACCAATTGATAAAAATCTTGGTAGAACAAAAGTTAATTGTAATTGAAAAACTCTCAAACCCTAAAAAGCAAGTTCAGCCAATCCCAGAATCATCAAGGTTTGATCTTGAGATCGACTCCTTCATCAGCAACAACTCAAGATCCAGAACTCAGCATTACCAAACATGATAAACACTTAAGCCCACCCAAGGTCAGATTTTTTCATTGATTTACTCAATCAAACAGTTCAAAAAAAACCAAACAAAATTATCTCCAAATCAAGAAAAGTACCAAGAAAGTTCTTGAATTCAACACAAAAAGTGATTCCCCAAAGAACCCAAATCCTTAAATTCCAAGAAAAGAAGTGGGCTTGCTTCAGATTATGTATATATAGCTTCAAAAAGAAAGAAAAATGAAATCTTGATATAGAACTAGTATTGAAAAAGGAGCAAGAAAAAAGGGTAAGGCGGAAGAGAAATTAAAGAACGAAGAGAGTGAGAATGAAAAGGAGGAAAAGGAAGAGTACAGAGAAGTTTTTCTTAGTAATTGAGAAAGAATTTGAAGAAATGGCACGAATCTCCATGAAAATATGGTTATTTTCTTGCTTCATCAACAAGAACAATTCTGCTAGTAGCATTTTCTTTTTCCTAACTTTCCCGGCAATGGTTCCATTCTCACTACATTAAATAATCAAACAACTTGTGTACATTGTACATTTCAATAATACTTTTTTTTTATATCTCTATCTTCTTTCTCCACCTAATATGCAGATTTTATATGTATAATGTGTATTTATAGTTAGGAGAATGATTTGTTACTAGAATTCTTGGATAGGAATTGGATAAAATTCAAATTAATACTATTCACCACATATTGGTATAAGGGATTCACCCCCTAATTTGGGTTTTAGTCAATTTCTATCCAATAATTTTAATAGCCTAGTAAGGCCCAGTTAATTATTCAGGAAAAAAAAATGTGTATTTATAGTTGTTACCCAGTCTACAATTGAATGTAAATTTTTCTAAAATCTTGGATGTACAATTTTCTATTTGAATAATGGAAATATGATATACAATTATGAGTCGAAAGAAGTGGATATTCAATTTGTTTTAAATTTAGTGTCTACTTTCCTATTTGAACACTCTTCTGTCCCACATTAATAACCCTCTTTCAATACAGAAAATTATGATTTTGATTAATTAAATAATAAAATATGAATGGAAGTCTAATTTTTTTTTAATTAAGTCTCTTTAATCAACTAAATATTTTTTGATTCGTATTGAAAACTGCTAATATTAATTAATTAAAATACCGACTAGGGTTAAATGTAAAGATAAATTTTGAAATTTGTCATAAATAATTATTTTATAGAATAGAAGATAATTAATTTAGAATATGAAAAAATAACAACTGTTAATTTATAAATAATTTTAATAGAAAATGAACATCGAATTTAAAGTAGTGGGAGGAATATATTTCTCTCTCTATGTGCTTCTCTTTCCAACTTTACATGTTTTTCACTATCCACTATATCTTTATGTGTCAAAGAAAATGAAGAGTTGAGGACCCCATTTCTCGAATTCTTTAGGAATTTCTGTATTTTATTTGTTTATTTCTATATGTATTCAGTAATTGGTCAGCAATCAGCTTCAAGATTCATAAGATTTATATGAATATTAATTAATCAATTTAAAATACATTGCATTTTATTAGTAGTTTTTTAGATATTTAAGGTCCTTTCGTAAGTGCCATTGGTCAGAATCAGCGTATGGAATTAAAGTTTGGCTGCTCTCTCGAGTCGAATCAGCATGAATTCGCTCTTGTTTCTTTTCTTACTTTTTTTCTTTTTCTTTTTGAATTTTTTAATTAATATTCACTTCGTTTGAAATTAAATGTCCATATTTAATTTTATAAGAATTTATCATAAAATATTTAAATATATGATAATTCATATGTTAATCCAGTTTGCACTACTTACATATAGAATGCTAGTTATGATCATTTAAGGAGAAAATAAATTCATTTTGAAAAAAAAACTAAGGGGGTGTATTCAATGTAGAATCTATAGGATTTTTAAGGATTTTGAAAGTCTATAGGTATTCAATTTAGATTTTAAAAAGTCCATTCAAATCTAAAGGTATTCAAAACTCTATAGATTTTCATAGATTTCATTAAAGGTAGGATTTTGATGGATTTCCTAGGCTTAAATGTGTATTGTGAAATCTCTTCTAATTCCTTAAGATTTTGATTTTCTCTCATTAATATAAAAATTAAATGTATTTTATTACAATTTTTTTTAGTGATCTCATTTCTTTAAAATTATAAGAAAAATAAAGAAATATCCAAACTAAAAAAAAATGAGATTTTTTTTTAACATCGTTAGAAAACTCAATATGAAATGTTTATTTCCCAAAAACAAGATTTATTGTCATAATATCCAAACAATTTTCTTCTTAATCATCTTCAAATAGAAATTAAAGAAAGCAAACAATTTCTTCTCTATTTAACAACAAATTTCTATTTTCAAACATGAATTTCATTTCCTCTTAAATAGAAAATCAAAGGGAAAAAAGAGTTGAAACAAAACCCATCACAAAACATATCTTAATTAAACTAAAGAAAAAAATACCAGTAAGTAAATTATAAAAATCTTGAACAAATAAATAAAAAAAATCCGCAGTTACGTGATCTAAAATAAAAATCAAAGACAATCACCAAACTTTTTAATTTTTTAACAAAATGATTTAAATCATAAAAAAAAGATTGATAAACATATGTTGACTTTGGATATTCAACACCGCTAGATCTGTACAATACACCACTGGATCAATATTTTCTTTATTTCTTAATGTTATTCAAATAATCTATAGACTTTATAAATCAAAAGAAATTATGATAAATCAATCTAATAGAATCTGATAGAATCTGCGTAGACTCTGCATAGAGTTAAAACAATCCATAAAGTCAGCAGAATCCATAGACTTTTGAAAATTAATTAAAATTTTTTTAAAATTCGGATTAAATACACCCCCCTAAAACAAAAATAAAACATCTGATTTAGAACGAGATAATAATAGAAACACCAGTCATTATGCCCTCAAAAAGTATCTTAAAATGAGGAGAATTGTACAATTTTTATAAAATAATAAAAAAAATAAAAAAAACTTGTACAATAACTCGCATATGGAGAATAACAATAGTGGGGTGATTGTCAATCCTAATAAAAAATGAACTTAAATAATAACTGACATATTTAACGACATATGAAGCGTTAACATTAGTAACATTAAAAGGGCTCAACATTGGACATCAATAACGTTGAGACCGTGACTCCGATAAAAACGAACTTGGGCTTAATTTCAATTCTCAAAACATACCTTAACGGAGAAAAGATTATTCAATCATTGTAAGAAATAAATTTACATACTAACTACCTAATGTGAGATTCTCAATCTTTATAAATTCCTAAATAAATATGTAACAATTGTCGATATCCTAAACTAAATAAGATCCCAACACATTTGGCTCGGAGGGCCCAACTTTTACTACTGGAACAAACAATTTGTTTCATCTTTCACATAATTCTCGTTCGATCAATAAAAGTTATTAAAAAAGATAAATACTTCATTCGATAGAACTTTTTCAATTTTGAAATAAATCTTTTAATTCGAATTGACCACATATCTTTTTCTATTTTGATAGAACTTCTTTAATGAACAAAATTGGAATTATATATCTCGAGGGATAGAGTTGGGTCCAAACATCTTTCTTTTCTCCTGTTTCTACCCACTTATGACGACTATAATTAATTGTAAATTCTTTTAGCCTTTTTTTTAGCCTCATTAGGATGAGGAGGTGGACGTCCTAAGAAGGGAGAATTATTTGGCCCCATGTAAGGGAGGGTGTCGAACCCGCGAGCAGAGGCCAGCCCCACTGACTGTGACACTCTTGACAAGTTCTTTTAGCGTTTAATTATTAATAATTTTCTTGATTTACACTTTTAATTTACTTGAATCTTGAAAGAAAAAGTTTAATTACGCAAACTATATTTTCACCTCTCAAGATGGGGCAAAGGTTAAGTAGTAAATAGAATGATGGGCTATGTCTTGTTAATGATAGATACAAGAGCCTTTTTTTTTTACGCCCGAAGGGGAAGAGCGGAGAATACCCTAGATAGGGAGATTGTAGCATGCCCTAAGTCAGGGAGGGAACTTAGCCTTACAATGAGGAGAATTTATTTGCCCCATAAGAGGAGATACAGGAATCGACCATGGAACCTCCGTCCCGTGGCCGGGTAGCCTTACCACTTATGCTACCCGATTCCCATTACACGAGCTTGTTAGTCAAAAGAGTATTAATACTCACCCAAAAACTAATAATAATAATAATGTTTAGCATGAGAATAATGAAATACAGCAATTTTTCATTTGTCTTTGATCAAATTACTTAAAGATTCTATAATATTAAATATGTTTTTTTTTATCAAGAAAGTACTTGCTTTAGTTCGCATGTGATCCCCATTTCTTGAATTGGAATTTTGTTTTAAAAAACATAAATAAATAAATTTTTCTATTTTTTTTTTAAAACTCAATTATATTAATCACATTTTTTTTTTACAACAATTGATCTCTACCTCTCAAAAGATCCAAAAATATCACTTTGTTTCTATTAAAATCCAAAAGATTTAGGCTGGCCGAGGCCACTCAGTAAATAAATAAACGGACGTCAAAAGTTAACCGGTCAACAAGAACAAAAGTCAGAAAGTTGTGATTGGGGTAAAAGGTAATTTTTTTACAAAAATTGGGAGGAAGAGTATTTTTCTTAATAATATTTTTAAAATTTTAAAATTTTACAAGAGAAAATAGTTAAATTTTAAACCCTATTCTAACAAATAAAATTTAATATAATACATATCTTTTTATAATTAATCCCAAACCTATAGGTTATATATTCACCCCCTCAAAAGATATAGTGATGGATTCATGGAGAAGTTTATATAATTAATATTTTCTATACATGCAGGAAATTAATTACTACTAACAACTAAAAAGAATAATTCAACAATAGATCTCGAATGTGTACACATAAAAGAAAATAATAGTATAATCTTTTGGATAATACCAACATCTACTTTTAACCCAAAAAAAAAATTATAAGATTCCCTTAACAAGAACATCCATGAAAAAGGTTGCCCACTTAATCCAGAATCAGTCCATTCTGTGATGTAGCAAAGTAACTGTGAAAGAAGGCAGATGATGAAACAAATAGAAATGGAGATTTGGTAGCTTCTTTTTTAGGCTTTCGGTTTTATGAGAAGACAAGCTTATGTGTGTCATGTCCTCAAGATGTTGCCCAAAGATGACTCATATCTTTACATCCATGACCCATCTAAATATACTTTATTCTGACTAACGAGGTATTATTCAATTGGTAAGAATTGAGGTATTCCGAACAAATATCGAAGATATGAATCAAGTGAAGAGTAACGATAATATATTACATATTTGTAAGAATTCATGTTGTTGAGATTAAAGTGTTATTCAGACTATTAAAATAGAATTAGTTCTTTTTTTTATTTTATTGATCGGTATTTAACTCGACTAATGCAATTGAAATATAATAGATATTGTGATATGCTGTTTGGAAAATCTACCAATCTACGACATTATAATCACTTCTAATATGTTTTGAATTTACAACTTTACCTTTTGAAAAATTACTAGTAGTGCTAAGGTCGAATCACTTTGCTTAACCGAATTAGTTAATTAAGACGAATAATTGGATACCTATACACGAGAAAAACAATTATAGTTTTCTTTTTTATCTTCTTGGCCTTTTCTTCGATAGCTAAAAAACCTTTGGTTTTCTTGACGTTTTCTGTGAGAAATTCTACTAGAAAAAATTCAATATTGTCCTAATGTTTTGTGTCACAACTTGGATTTTTCTTATCTAGAATTTGCTTGTTAATTAGCTACCCACTTTCTTATCAAAAAGTTGTATGTGTATATATATTCAAAGCACAGCTCTTTGTGGGATAAGTAAGAGAGGATTATTGATGGCCGCCCTCTGAGGAATTTTTCTTATTCTTCATCATCATCATTCATGAGTCACCTCCATGGACCATAGTGAAGTTTGATATATCATGTTTCTTTTTTCTTTTTTCTTTTTTCTTTTTCTTTTTGTGAAGAAAAAAATGAGAATATTTAAAACCCCTTTTTTCATAAGTTGGGTTTTGTCCATTAGCAGTAAAAAAAAATGACCCTACAAAGTACTTAAAGTTTGTCTTTCTTTTTGGTTAATTCCTTTTAGTACCTTATTAACCAATGACAAGATACCATATCACCGACCTTTCTCTATATATATGTATTTAAATATTTAATATTTGAGTATGATAACTACTTGTTACAAGTATCTACTTCCTTAATTATTAGGTTTTGTACTCGATTCAAATTCCTTTCTCGTGTAGAACAAAGAAAGGTTGAACAAAAATTTCTAAAACTTTGATTTATCGAGCTCATTTGCAAAATTTTAAAGTTCGCACTCCATCGAACAAAAAAATTTAAGCTAAGCTCAATTCAAAGTCGATCTTTCTCGAACTCAAGCTAGTAGTTTAATTCGTAATTTCACAATTCACATATCCCTAATTCTACGAGTTTAATTATGGTTACTTGTAGTGTACCAGGTTAAAATCTTTGTATATTTTAGTAACTTTACCTTGCCAACACCTACTAGAGTAGCTAGTAATGTGGTGTGACATTTAAACCGTATATTTCAGTATCTAATCCCTTTCCCCCAATTTAAGAAAAAAATTATCTTAATAATCACATATATAGTCAATGTTTTAATTATACTTACTAAAAAAACTAAGTCGATGAACAAAAAATCAGATGAAGTAATAAACAAACAAATTTTTTATTATCTCAAAACGATTTAGCATAACTTCGTATAATGTACATATATGAGCCCTCGAGTATACAAGCCGAGACATTAATAATTTTTTGGCCAAGCATCGCAGAACTCGAGCTTCTCCTGAGCTATTTGCGATCGGCTTGAATTGTTTGCACAAACTCTCACTGTCTCAAATTGAATGTTGATTTTCTAATTAATTAATTATGTATAGAAAATAGCCATTCATTTGAGAGGAAGGGAGTAATATTGTCTTTATTGATACACATTGATGTGTGACTTAGTTCATTTTTTTGTGAAACAAGGAGTTGCCCCTTTTGGTAGCCCTTACGCCTCAGCTCACAGGTTGCGGGGTTTGACTCCCATTTCCCCCTCCCCTAAAAAAATAAATGGTTAATTTTTATTTCTCTTTTAGCCCACAGTGAGTGAAGGAGGAAGCAAGGATGAAGTTTGTTCTTCCTTCCTAATCAACATCATTATGCTTTTTGACCAAATCAATGATAGTTACCAAAAGATACCCCGCAATTTTGGTCCTCGGTGGAGTTAATGTTTATTTTCTTTTTGTGAAATTGAATAGATTTTAGTTATGGAAGAAAACTATCTCAGGTTACGTGTAAAATTAAATTGTCATGTAAATTATTGCGAGACTAGATGAGAATTATGAGTAAATTTTTAAATTTAATTTGGAAATGAAATTTTAATTATGGTTAACACACGAAAAATTATAACTGGCCCAAGGTTATTCAGGAAGTAAATAACACAACCTAATCAATGTTCAATATTGGTGTCAACAAAAAAAAAA
This sequence comes from Vinca minor, assembly GCA_026122235.1. Taxonomy (NCBI): domain Eukaryota; kingdom Viridiplantae; phylum Streptophyta; class Magnoliopsida; order Gentianales; family Apocynaceae; genus Vinca; species Vinca minor. Next base: position 521,894 of record JAOCZM010000142.1, read on the forward strand.
CGGCTAGACCAAAAAGAGTTACGGACCGACCAACAAAAAATTCGAACCGACTGAAGAATATTATTGGTAGAAACAACCGAACTGAACTCATGGACGTCAGCAAATTTGTTTCACAGACCTATTTGGCTCGATCAGTTCTGTTGTAGACTTGGACCACCAAGTGGTCATGGATAACTTGGTTCACATTCAGCCACATCACAGTTTTGATTAAAATAATAAAAACACTCCCCCAAAAGGGTGGGCCTTATAAGGCTTTTTTATTGTTTTTTAATCAAATGACGTGATGTGGTTGATTGTGGACCAAGTAGTCCACAACCCCACATATAGCCCAGGTCTATATCAGAATTTTTCATTTGGCTCAATCTTACTATTTTTCAAATGACGTGAAATTTCACTATTTTGGAGTGTAATTTTCTTTTTTGGTAATCAACAATTGAAATAGTTACTAATATATATGGATATTGATACCTTACAAACTAATGCGCATTCTTTATATATTTATATATACACACTGATGTTCAGATATTTTTGTATCGATAATTTATTTTTAATTTATAAAATACTTTAGCTGACTTAACAAGAAGTGCTATAAAAATGCAAAAATTATTATCACTTCTCTTATTATATCAAAATCAACCTAAAGTTTAGGTTGAAAGACTCCAACATTTACCACAAGACAAAGTTGTCATTCACATAAACATAATACTACTTGTGTGTATTATATATTGTATTATATATCATAAAAAAAAGGTGTATTATATATCGTGCGTGTGTAAAGGAAAAAGTAGTCAAAATGTTTTATTTTGACAAAGAAGTCAAAATGTTTTATTTTTTTTCTTTATCATTTATTAATATTATTATTATTTGTCTGAGAAAGCAATGGGATCGGCTTCTTTATAAAAAATAATAATAAATAGAACAAACCAAGAGATTAATATAGAAAAAGAAGATATTTGTAATTAAATTAATAAATTCATGAGCCGCAAATTGTTTGGCCTTTGGTGGTTAAATGGCTGCTCTAGTTTGACTTTCTAAGACGCCTTTTCCTTCAAATTCAATCCACACAAATAATTTTAATATTGGTATTAATTGGATTGAGTTTGATCTGCGTATATAATTTAATTTTTATTTGGATTGAATCTGTGAATCATTCAAGCACTAAATGATCAAGAATTTGAATTGTGTGAGACCGAGATAATAAATCTAAAACTAAGACCTAATAGAATGAGACTCATTGTACTAATTTGATCTCTAACTTCAGCTATTTCTTTTTTATTTTCCTTCCTCTTTTTCCTTCCATAAATATCTACTAATTTGGAAGAAAAAAACTTTAACTATAATCAGAAGTCCAATTTTGAGTTTTGTTCTTTCTCTTCAATTTATATAAAGAAACAGAACACTACATTTCCACACTATTTATACGATGAATTTATAGGTGCTAACAAAACATTATTGACCATTAAGTTTTTGTCCCTTCCTAATAGTTTAGATGTCAAATCATAATCTCTATTTTTTTTTTTTTACGGGGACGATGTGGGAATCGAACGCAGGACGTCGGTCCTGCGTCCTCGGCCGTTTTCCACTGTGGCCACATACTCCCACATAATCTCTATGTAGTATGAGTTGTTAAAAACATATGTTATCCCCCAGGCCATATTAGCAAAAATATTAAGGTAATATATATAATATATTGCCAATATCTTGAATATATTTTTCCTAGAAGATACAATTGTAGTTAAACTCACCACTATTTCCTTTATCTGTTCTGAATTTTTTTTCTTTTCATAATGACGCAAAACGTGCAATTTAACTACAAATTTTATGAGCGCTGGTTAGTTAGTGAGTAAATTTTGGACAATTTCCTTTTTTAAGGTACGGTTGGAGTTATGTTTAAATTCGTTTTAAATATGGTATCGAAACCACTAATTAATTAAATATTGAATCATTTGTATATGTCGAATGTGCAAATTTATACTCCAAATATCCAACCTTAAAAGTGAAATCGGTGTTAGGCCAATTCCGTTTATTAATAATCTACAAAAGAAATGAAAATCACAAAATTGAATTTTTCCTCTTTTTTTTTTTTTCTTTTTCATGATTCGAGGAAAAAGTAGAATCCGTTTGCGTTTGCTTCCAAGCAAATCGTCATTGAAGATTTCATCTATTCGGGGTGGCTTCTGGCTTTGCTAAAGGTAAAAGACTAAAAAATTGCGTCAAATACAATAAAATTTAACGTAGATATTGATACAGATTGTATACCAAAAATAAATCAAATTTTAGCTGTCCAAGTTTGCTTCGGTCAAATTTATGCATTCATCTTATTTATCTTTTTTTTTCTTTTCAGAATGGGTATATTGATCTTATCACTCCCAACATGTTTAATTAAATTTATTAAACGTAGATACCATGAACTTTATAGTCATAACACTATAAGGCTATAGGTGAATACACTCGGTACCTTATCATCTGGTCTCATCCCTCTCATGCAATACAAATTTGATATCAAATTTATTTTCACTGGCCGTACATTTATATGCATAAACTTCATTATATATTTTGTACAAGGTAAGTGGGAGATTAGAACCATTAGTACATGTACATCTCCCAAATTTTCTATATTTTCCTATTAGAGAGTCATTTGTGTCCAAATCCCATCAAGAAACAAGATGGAGTATTGTTTTATTTTAGGGGGCATAGATTTTCTTGCTTTATCAAATACGAGGTGAATTTTGGGCCAAAATATCTGTATATTATCAGCTAAGTTGATTTCTTGATTTATTACCTTAATTAGTATAGATTTTACTATTTTACTTTTTTGCCCTTTTTCCTCATTAATCTAGTTCAATGAACCATGTTGAAGCTTTTAATGTTATCTTGACTATGAAGAATAAAGTGAGGAATAACAAAGCAGTAGCACCTTACACGTTAACTTTGAGGAAACTTCAAAACACATAGAAACTTTGTTAGAGGCAATGAATTTACTTTTTGAGCCCTCTAGAAATCAGTCAAAGAGTTCCCCACCACCACCAAAGATAAACTTTTCAAGTGTATGACCAGTTATTAAACGGTCATATTTGGGTAGGAAATGTCAAATTTATATTTTCACCGAGTCATCTGTTAACAAAAGTAAATATAATAGTAACATAATATTTGATTTTGCAATGTTTCCTTAATTTATTACATTTTTTTTACCAGCAGTTGCTACCGCAAAAGTGTGCATACGATATGTCACATGCGAAATTTGATTCTTGATTTGTAATATGAGAATAGATTCATCTTACTAATTAGACCAACTCACAGGAATCAGGTAGCCCAAGTGGTAAGGCTACCCGGCCACGGGAAGGAGGTCCCGTGGTCGATTCCCGTATCTCTCCTTGTGGGGCAAATAAATTCTCCTCATTGTGAGGCTAAATTTCCTCCCCAGGCATGGAGCATGCTACAATCTCTCCCTATCTAGGGTACTCTCCGCTCTTCCCCTTCGAGGGCAATTGCCTTCTGGCGTCAAAAAAAAAAAAATTAGACAAACTCGAGTTAACCCTTGAGTCAAACATAACTTCTAGAAAAGTAGGAATGAGGAGATCTCTTTTTTAAAAACATGTCATGTTAGTAATAATACTATAATACCAATCGTTTTTTTCTTCATTTTTTTTTTAAAAATAAAATCAAAAGAGGTGATATATATTATATGGTAAAAATATACAAAGTACACATCAAAATATGAAACAACATGAGTGCACGAGTAACTTGTTATTGATGAATTGAATTCTCTCCAGTATAATTATTTTTAGTGTTAGATAGATAATGAAAATATCGTCATTTAGTTATAGAGTCAAACGCTAAACAGGGTAAAATTTGCACAAGGGGCTGTACGAACATAGAAAAATTGGTAGTCTAAGGAAAACCAAGAAATGCCGTGTTGAAGACTGGAATACAAATGTTTCCCGTGATATAGAAGCTGCTGGTCTAATACTACCTCTATTTCATAATATCATAATATAAATTTTTTTAAGATATATAATAAAAATTAAGGTAGTAAAAAATAAAGTACTTTGTTAGTTAAACTATCACAATTACTTTTTTAAATAAAATTAGTGATATACGAGTCTTATTTAAGAGAGTAATATTTATATTTCGACTAACAAAATACCTTAATTTTTAATTTTTTAATTTTTGCTACATGTTTTAAACAATTTATATTATTTAATGAAAAGAGTAAAAAGATTGAAATTTTTACCTACCAATTTGCACTGATTATAGACACGGGGTAAGGAAAGTAACAAGTGGTAAGTGGTATTCCTCAATCAGGGACGAAGCGAGGAATTTGGTGTTGGGGCGAAACTGCAACAGTATGTCGAACAACATATAAAAGCGGAAAAAAAATTCTGAAGAGGCAAAACTGATAAAATATTCTAAACTACATATAAAATTTATTATACCTAGTATTATTTTTTAAAATCTCGAGAGGGCGATTGTCCCCCACCCGCCCCTTGTCTTCGTCCTTATCCTCAACAATGGTGGATCACGGCCACCTCCAACATTTTCTGAAATGAAAAATGTTTTATAGATTTTTTTTTGGTAATTTGTTAAATTTATTCATAATATTCTATTTCACCTTCTCAAAAGTTTTGAAGTTTTAGTATTTTGTTTCCAAATCTTCAAATATAATCCTCTCCCTTACAGTAATTATGGCGCGCACCCTCTTTAGGTGGCAGTTTTGTTAGTTGAAACTTTTGGAGAAGACACAACACGATTAATACCTTGAAATGTCAAAAGATGAAAAAAAGATTTTCAATGCTTTAATGGTAGATCGACTCGTTTAAGGGGCTTGAAAGATCACCAACTTCAAGAAAGATACAAAGTCTACAACTTGGCAGGAAATCAGTAATATCATTGACTTACGACCTTCTATATCAGTCAGGTTCCTATGCGAAATAGGTATTTTTTAATATATGCAAAATATTTTTTGCCTTAAAAACAAGTGTTTTTAGTTTAAGAACACTTATTCACGCAAATAAGTGTTCCTTTTAAATCAATCTCAATCGTCAAAATTTTAATCCAACGGATGATAATCCATTCCGTACGTGCAGAACATTTTCTGTGCTTCTATACAATCCAGTTTCAATGCTAAACTAATTTTAATTTTCAAATTATTTGATCTTGATAACTTAGACAGCCAACTTAAATAGGACCAACTAATCACAAAATTGCTTTTAAAAAAATATCTCAGTTGTCAAATAAAACGATACACATTAATTTCGCACAAGTTAAAATAACTGTAAGCAATTGCACCAAAATGTTGTAGCAAGAGGTATTCATGTCAATTCAAATTGCCAGATGTGAGAATTTGTGTTGGTGGGTGATCCGTAAAGATCTGCTTAAAGCGAGAACTTTGCTTTGACCCTGTGATGGTGGCCATGCCCAAATCACTCTAAACTTAACCAAAAAAAAAGAGGTATTCATGTGGCGTTTGGATACCAGCCAGTCTACATTGCCACCACATAGTCTCTTGTATCACCTACTAGTCTAGTTTTATAGATTTTATCCAATCCAATGCCAGTTAGGCCCCAGAGACCCCAGCTCTAATATTCAAATTCATGATTTGCAATTTCTCATGCATTTTATTTTTGCAACAATTCCTCAAAGTTGACAATACTTCATAAAAAAAAAAGAAGCAAGTACGCAAAATAAAATAAAAAATGTATATAATTAGAATGCAAAGAAATTCAAACTCCACAACAGGCATTTCAAGGAGATGCAGCAATAACCGTAGGACCAAGTGAAATAGCGATTATGTGGAGGGGATGAAATCCTCCACATTGTGAACACTTTTTGGATCGTCGGATCAATTGATTTGGTGGCTTAAATAAAACAGCTATCTTAGTGTATTTCTTCCTATGTTGTAGCCCTATGCGTTTGGAAACGTTTGATGTATTTCTTATGTGTTTTAGCGTGGCGAATTGATGAAAATAGCGGGAAAAAAAATAAATAAAGAACAAATTAAAGGGAAAAAAGTATTTCAACAACAGAAGAACAGGCAGAAACTATCAATAAAACTTATTTTCTCGATGAATTGAAAGGAAAAAATAATAATTGAGAAAGATGAAGGGCTTGAAACAATGATATTTTTGTTCAATTGAAGCAAAGGAAGCAGAGCCCTTTTGAGATTTTGGACGTTGTGATGATTTTTTGTATTTCAAGACTGTTGAATTTTTATTCAATATTTTTTGTATTGCCACGAGGTTTCATAATTGACTGTAATTTTTTTAGGACCATACCAGACTAATTTCAGCTCGCACCGAGTCGACTCATAAAGAGGTAAAGTGCTGATCAAAGTGACGGCTTCATACGTGAGTGGTGATCGATCCATCAACCTCTCTTATGGAGCTAACCTGCCGAAAAAAATAAATTATTTTTATTCAATCCTTGGTCATGCTCAATGTTAGGTGGGACTAACAGTCCGAATAAGAACTTGGGCCCCGGGTATGAAAAGAAAGGAAAAGAAGGAAATGACCTTAGTCCTTGGGCCTGGAGAGAAAAGGGCCTTGGGCCTGAAGAGGATGTTGCAGCTCTTTCAACCCTACTCAGGGGGGACTTAAATGGATTTCTATTTACTTTCTATAATTTTTTTGTTTGTTATTATTATTATATTTTTTAATTTTTCTTTATGAGTCAATTATTCAAATTTTAGTCAACTAATCCTGAGCGGTTCGCCTGTCAAGTATATCTGAATGCAGTCATCGTATATACACACTAAAGTCGGACATTCGGAAATCGGTCCTCCATATGGATATCATTTAACAGATGCTGCTAACAATCTCAAAAAGGTAACAAGGAACATCACAATTTAATCTTCACAAAACATTTAATATTGACTTTAAACTATCACAAAAACTCGAACCTCCAATATTTAATAATATTCCTTCATACTTTACTACTGTGCCATGTTCATAAAACTTTGTAGGGGAACTATAAAGTCTCGAACCGAGTGAACTACCGTTCCAAAAGTCCGCGCGAGCTTCTTTTCATTACAATTAATGCATAAATATTGGGTGTGATTGAGATTAGTTCTCAGTGTGAGATTTTTAGTCTTAGAGTAATCTTAAACTCAAACAAATTTTTTTTTGGTTAATCCCGAGGGGTACCCGATGTTCACCGATAGCGTGGTAACTAATTCGGGCTCGGTCTGCGGTTAATCCATAGCGTGATCGTTAGCGGGGAAGGGTCTGACCCATACTGCTCTTATACACGGAGTCCTACCACCGTCCACTATGGAAATCGAACCCTCATCAACGGTAAAAGCATATGACAACTACAACCAACAAACGAAATTTTCTTTAATTTAATTTTGAAGTTTCATTTACAAAAACTCTATTTAATGAGGGACTGCGGTTCAAATCCAAAGCATAATCAATCTAAGTAGGCCCAAGTATAAAAACTTTATATAACAATGATAGGCTGTCCAAAATATTCCCAATTAATTTCTGAAACACTGAACTTTATCTACTTTGCAAGGAATACGGTTCCCTTATTACGCGTAGCTTTACATTTCCTAAGTAATGCCTGTCCACATATTACCCCATGCTATAATACATACACACTTATACGTATAAACATGCATGTGAATATTGCTTTAGAAATATAATGGTCTAAATCGTCTATGATATTACTTAATTAATGAAATATATTTCTTTTTTAAAAAATGACAAATAGTGACATGGCAAATTTTTTATTATTACCTTTTAATTTTTTTATTTAATAAACATTATTTATATGGTGATGGAATTTCTAATTCGTAATTCAGAATATTGAGAACAAAACTCCGATAACTTTCATAAATAAAAAAGAAAAGAAAAACACATCATAGATATACATTTCAACACTTTATAGTATGTAGTGCGTAAACTCTTTAAGAAGAAATGTCATAGTAATAGAAATACTTATATTATCATGAAATATTCATTTAAACCAAAACATACATTGACACATCATTTTGAAAGAAACTTAGAAAAGTATATCCACATGCAAATATTTGATTTAGCATATTGACATGGAATTATTTTTGTGTATGAGCTATAGAAATTTTATTAGGATGACATATTGTAATTATATTCTAATGAAATTAATGTTGATGAAGTAGTTAGGTGACCTACTTTATGAAACAAGTATGTTTATTATATACAAAAAGCTCTCAATTATTCAAAGTATACACGCATAATTGATCAATTATATAATAGTTCCAAAGCTAAGAATGCAAATTCTCTAATTTATACTTACCAAAAAGACTATACATGGACCCCAAAGCAAAAATAAATTGGACCATCCACATGCAACGTGAAATTGCCTTGTAAATTAAGCCAAATTTCAATAAATTTCATATTTTATTTTATTTTAAAATTAAGAAAGGAATCTGATAACGCAACATGTAAATCGAATGTAATACCACATTAGCAGCTACTATTGGTGTTGCCCAATCATATATATATATATATATATATATATATATATATATATATATATATATATATATATATATGAGAAACCTTAAGTCATACTCGCTTCTATTTGCCTAAATTAGCCTCCTTAGGCAACAATTCTTCGATTATCTTTTGTTCACTTTCATGCACCTAGAAATTAAAAGAAGCTTGATCAAACCGTTATTTTCAATATTTCATTCTTCTCCTTCTTCATAACCAAAAGATCAAAGTGTGAAATTCCTAAAATGGCCTGCCGGAAAACGCCTCGACTCGCGGTGGTTTTGATCATGCTCGTGGTTACAATCATCAAAATTAATGGTCAAGAACCATTAACCCCGGATACAGAAAACAAGTGTGGAGGCTGTCCTTGCAACAATCCATGTATTGTTCCTTCGCCACCACCGCCGCCACCATCACCGCCACCTCCCGCTCCCAAGCCGCCAACGCCATCCGGTTCAAACTGCCCTCCTCCTCCTCCTAAAACTCCTAGTTACCCTACTCCGCCTTCTCAATATATTTACTTCACCGGTCCTCCGGGGAGTTTGTATCCCGTTGACCAGAATTACAACGGCGCCGCCTGCCGGAGTTTCACTGTTGGATTGCCACTCTTGATCATTAGTAGCATACTTGTAGCGTTATGGTGATCAAATTTATTGATTTCTTGGAATATTCATAATTTCGAGGTACAAATTTTATGAAGAGGGTTCAAAATATTATTCCGAAGAGAATCAATAATTTCATGAATAAGAAAATTTCTGAACTTCTTTAGATTGTTTGTAGCTTGATCTTCATCATAAAAATTAATGTTTGATAATGTCCTATTTTGTTTTAATTTTCTAGTAGTCCAAAAAAAGTACTTGACATATGAAATAAAAAAAATTCCTATTGACAATATCATTTACTATGTATTCATATGATCAAATTGTATCATGATGTTATTGTTAATGATATTCAAATCACATTTCAGCGGAATTTTTTTTAACATGTTCTGATCATATTTTTTGTCAAAACTTTCTTGGTCTTTTATTTTTTTGGGTATAATTCTTGAATTCAGTGAAGATCGATCAATTATTAATAACTAAATCTTTAATAATGAAAGTTACATATTATCGATCCACCAGCAGCTTCCATTTCCGCTGGTTTCTCAACGGGAAAGTTAGCATTTTTCTCCTAAAATTGGGTCCACCATTATTTGGAGCTTTTAGGAGGAAGTTTCTAGTTTAAGTAGTTTCTAGTTTAATTGTCTCTTTCTATCACTTCGAATATTCGAGTGTGCTTAGTTCATAGAAAAATATCAAATGTACATACTTATTACTTATTTTAAGTGTTCAGATTTTAAATTCATACAACAAGTATAATATTTGCAATACCGACTTTGACACTAAGGGTGTGTTTGTTTCCATGGAATTGGAATTGGTTTTCCAATTCCAATTTTTTTGTTTGGCTATCAATAAAATCATGGATTTGGAATTGAAATTCCAACTCTCTTGTTTGGCTCTCAACACAATTTTGGAATTCCAATTCCACAAAATCAATTCTATTTTACAATCAAAGAATTTGAATTCCAATTCCACAAGATTTATGGTAGGTTATAAATATATCATACACACAAATTATTTTCTCTCTCATAAATTAATATATATAAAATGACCAAAGTACCCCCCTTATTGTAAAACACCCCTAGTACAAAATGACTAAAGTACCCTTAATTTAAAATAGCTAATGTTATTTGTTTAAATGACAAAAATACCCTTTGTACGATGTCGAAAAATACCGTTGGTGCAAAATTACAATAATACCCCTGACACAAAACAACAAAAAAATTTCTAAACAAATCACAAACATACATAACAAAAAATCACCAAAACATCCATGAGAAAAAAATTACGAAAATACTCTTGATGCAAAATGATGAAAATACCATCGGCTCAAAATGATGAAAAATACTTTCGTGCAAAATAAAAAAATTCCTTTGGCTCAAATAGCTCAAAATTCATATGATTAAAAATGACTCAATTTTTTTTAATAAAAAATGACGGAAATACTTTGGCGTAAAATGACGAAAATGCCCTTAATGCAAAAGACAAAAAACGCTGCCATAAAAAAAATGGAAAAATGCCTCTTGTGCAAAATGACAAAATTAAATTTGAATAAAATGAAAAAAATTCTGTCAACAAAAATTGACAAAATTAGCCTTATAAAAATAATAAAAAAATCATTTACTTGAAATGTCTAAAATATTATCATTGTAAAATGATGAAAATACACTTGTTGAAATATATTAGAAATGTCATTCACCCCAACTGAAAAATAATAGCCACGAAGAAAAATAAATAAATTACCACTCGTTTTAAAAAAAATGAAAATTTTACAATAAGGGTACTTTTGACATTTTTGAAAATGGGCATTTTCTTCCATTCTAAATCAATGGGCAAATGTTATTTTCTTCATTTTCCTCATTTTTGTGATTTATTCATCTTTTATCAAGTACATATTCGTTATTATGCAAAATGTGCTAATTCCACTTTAACAAGGGTATTTTTGTCATTTTGCAACGAATGCATTTTTAAAAAAAATTGGACAACAAATTTTTCTTCATATTACGCAAAATGGTATATTTTTATCTTTAGTAGGAAAATTTCATCATTTTTTATACCTGAAAATTTCGTCATTTTCTACTAGGGGTATTTTCGTCATTTTCCATAAAAAAATTTCGTTTTTCAACGGTATTTTATCCAATTCATACTATAAATATTTTATTTAGCAACGTGATTGTTCTTTTAATTTTGCAACAGAAAACATTTCTTGTATTTTACACCGATAATTCTTTTAACAATGGTATTTTTTCATTTTACGTCAAATATACTTTGGCTATTTGTATTATGAAAATACTAGTCTTTTCACACTAGATGCATTTTTTCATTTTGTTTTTAATTATATGACTTTTTGGTGTTTCAAACAAACAAATTATAATTATAGTTGAATTCCACATCAATTTTGTAGTTTTACCAAACAATAGAATTCAATTATTTGGAATTGGAATTTCTTAGTATTCCAATTCTTGGAATTCCATAAAATTGGAAAAGTTTAGAATTTCAATTTCTTGTAATTCCACAGAATTAGAATTCCAATTCCAAAATCAATTCCAAGAAACAAACACACCCTAAGAAGGTTCAGGAAGTTGGTTCAATAGGGTTTGCCAAACTTCCGCTCGAGAATAGTCTGAGTTCTAAACCTACTCTTCCTCATGTATCAAAATAAATTTGAGAATAAAAAAGACTTTGACACCAATAAAGTGTATATAAAAAGTGCACTTGAAATGAATGGGAAAATGTAGGAAATTAGAGGCCATTGTTCTAGGAATATATATATATATATATATATATATATATATATATATATATATATATATATATATATATATATATATATATGTGTGTGTGTGTGTGTGTGTGTGTGTGTGTGTGTGTGTTGGGGGGGGTGGAAAATTATGGTAGTGACACAACCAATATAGGACAACTCTAAGTCCAAAGAGGACAGCTGCACATGTCAATAGTCATACATTTCTAACTACCATTTGACTAAATACCAAACAAAATGTTTTTCTAAATTCAACATCAAGCTATGTCTACTTCGCGACTCAACATCTGATTTAATTTAACATATAAATGTCCATCTGATTTGGATGTCAGAGTTTGTCAGAAACTGAAAGAGATGAAATCAACATCGTTTACACCAAATTATTATTTACCCCACCAAAACTAATAAAAAACTCTATTCAACCAAGGGTGATAATAGGAATCGAGTAGCCCAAGTGGTAAGACTATCCGGCTACGGGACGGAGGTTCGGTGGTCGATTCATGTATCTCCCCTTATGGGGGAATAAAATTCTCCTCCTTGTGAGGCCAAGTTCCCTCCCCGGTTTGGGGCATTCTACAATCTCTTGATTTAGGGTATTCTTCGCTTTCTTAGCTCGAGACAATCTCCTTCAGGGCCTCAAAACAAGGGTGAAAAAAAGAGTGACTATCATTCATGTTTAGCTTCCTTAGATTCCTCTTAGTTAGGTCATTTGGGAATAACATAAGCATATATAGTCAATTAACTATCTAAAGTTAAAGCAAATATACATAGAAAACATTTCTTTTCTTTTTTCCTATTATTTGATTAATAAGGTTGTAAAGTTTCCACGATTTTTTGTTGTTGCTAATAACGCTCCATCAACAACACCTCCACCGTCCATATTTTTACCATTAATGGAGAAATATAAATACCGAAATATGCTTTATTGGATTAAAAGTTTCCAAATGTGCTTTGTATATTAGTGCGCACAAAATTGTTAAATTTCAACCTAGATGCTACTTTAATTTGATTTTACAGGAATGCTGCAAATGTGCAATCATTGTCGCTTTCAAGTATCCAGCAAGAGATTCAGCTTTGGAATAAATGATTTTCTTGACTGCAACATAACAACTATACTTTGCACCAACTTGACTCGTGTTATAGAAAATACAATTGGTATATTTATTCTTTTTCTCTTTTGGTTAAGGATGATTCTCTGTGTCAAGAAGGCCGTGGCCCCAGTGGGGCAAGCCTTGACCTGCGACCTGGATGTCCCAGGTTCGACACCCGCCTCCTACGTGAGGTAAATAAAATTCTTAGGAATTAAGGTGCTGACCAAAAAAAAAAGGACGATTCTCTGTCATACAAAGCTGATCATCATCAAGAAAAGCCATGATCACCATAATTTTACTTCTTTTTTTTCATTTTTTTTTTATTAATTTTTCTTTAATCTGATGTAATTGTATAAGTTGTTTTAGATGATCATGAATGGAAATTCTTGGAGGGTTTTTTTTTCTTTCTTTTTTTCTTTTTCATGATGATCATGTTTATTTTCATAGAGAAAAAGATAAAGACAATACTTTGCCGTTTACTTCTCTGGTGATGAAAGTCACGATAGAGATGTTGGGGTGAAAATTGTCTGTAGTATTTGTGTATATTTTTTATTTTTGTGCTCAATCACTTAGAATTTGTCATACGAATATTTCTTTTAATTATATATACACATGATGAATTGTGAGTGGTTGGACACTTGGATGGAACACGCATAAAGACCATTCTCTGCCGCGAGATGTAGGGTGGTCTACCTTTTGGTAATTTAGCTACATTTTTGCAATTTAGTTTCTTGAAAAAGACTTTTAAACCACCATAATTTTCAATTTGCAATATGTAGTTGTAGTTTTATTTATTTATATAGCCACCAAAACAGGCGTATGAGTTTGTTACATCTAATGGTCTAGTCTTGTGTTTGTGACCTATCATTGATTTTTTTTAAACCGATCAACATTCATTTTGCATTTCACAACTAATCTTTTTTCGCACTGCTGTCGGACACCTTGAGAGTGAGAAGAAATCCTAGTACAAATTTTAGACTTTTCTTATAGAGAAGTGAAACTCCTATGATTATTATTTGATGAAGCAACAAAATTCATCAAAGGGTAACATTTTACAGACATTTTCATGAAGAATTTACCAGAATAACAAGGCAGACAAGTTCAATCAAAAGAAATTACTCCAATACATACTACCACTGTAAAAATAGAAATTAATGGGTTACTGTAAAAAGAAGTAATTTTGGATAGAAATCTTGAAATTTTACCAAATACTTAGATTTCCATGATGATACAAGTTTAACTAGTTCAGGAGAGTCATGCATGGCTTCATATCCAACTACTACAATATACATAAAAACTCTGCATTAAGCAGACTACGTTATTATTTCATCTTAAGGGGCGGCTTCCGGGGCGAGCTGCTTCTTTCAAACTTTATACATAAAAGAAAGAAATGATCATTTGTGTAGAGCCTTGAGGAGAGAGACTCACTCAGTTCAGGAAGCAACGCCGACTGCCAGGTGATTCACTCTTGAACTGCTAGGAAGGTGAGCATTCTTAATATCTTTCCTTATCGTGTTATTCCTACTTCTCTCAGATCCAATCTTTTGTTTTACCTCGGTGTTGTGGCCTCTACTCGTGACCTTGTTTCCTTCTCGTACTCTTTGCTTCTCTGAGATTCTATGCTTCTCCATCTCTCGAGCTTCCTTCCTACCGATACTATGATTATCTACTCTAACTTGATTGTAATGGTACTCCTTTGCTGCTACATTAGACAATTGGATATTGCTTCCAGAAGAGCAGGTTGAATGACCACCTATCGCTTCTTGGATTTGCGATGGATTAGTCGTGCTTATAGGATCCGTAATGGAAAGGGCTCGGTCACTTGCTACACTTGCAACAGAAGGAGATATCTGAGTGGCACCGTTCCTGGAGCCTGGACTCGAGCCGGTACGCTGGTTTTCCAGTTTAGTTGATCCGCTGTTGTTAGCTATGGCCTGAAATAGCAAATAGTTGTAACATCACATACACAATCTTGGTATACTTCATAGTAAAATATGCAGAAATGAAAATAGGATCTCATTGAAAGCAAGTCAGTGTACCTTGTTTTTGTGTGATCCATGCGCAGTTCCACTGTAAAACGAAGGCATGGGTGTTGCTTTGAAGTTGAGACTTTTCCGCAACTGTTTAATATCGGCTTCTGTCTTTTCCTGTGAGAACATAATGTAGCAAATAAAACATCTTTAGAACATCATATCTAGTGCCATAAAGAAAATTAATGTATTGTAAGACAGAACAGAAGCAAAAACTATCAGAAAAACAATCTTTTCGTCTTTTCATTTATACAAAAACAAAATTGCCCTATTATCACTAGGTGTATAAACATGTAATAGCTTATGGTTCGGCAAAAAATCAAAATTTCAAAAAAAATTGGGGAAAGATATGTTGCATATGGAATTTACCTGCTTTTTAGCCTGAAGTTGTTGCTTTTCTGCTTCCTTGGCATGCATCTTTTCCTCCAACATCATGTAAAACTGAAACAAATTTGGCATGCACACAACCGATTAGTTATACTATTAAATACTTTTAAGAGAAGTCTCAAGAATAAAATAAAGTAATGCTCCCTTGCCTCCTTCCTTCTTTCTGCACGTTCATCGCTCTTGAAACTAAAATTTGAACCATTTTGTTTTGCAGGTCGCCTTGTTGAACTAAGAGCTCGGGTGTTCCTGAAGAACATAACCGTAGGTGAGGTTGCAAAATCTTCGATAAGTAACAGGTTCAAAATAGCTATGTTTCTATCATACCCACCTGCTTGGACTTTTGGATGCTCGAGGGGCAACTTTTTCTGATGTGGAAGGACGAGAATTGGCAGTTTTTTGCACCCTTGATTCCATTTCAGAACTAGAGATAAAAGAAATGCAAAGATTATGAACAAAGAGCGGAATAAATGTTGAATTAATGCGGCACAAAACTAGTAATACCTTTTCTCTTCATGAAGTGATTTTTCCTTTGATGCACGAGAAGCCTATAAGAAAAAAAAGTGTAAGGAAAAAGGAACAAACAACGACATCATAGTAATATAAGCATGCTTTTAACAGTTTCAGAACACGAACATGACACAAAAAAAGGTGCTATTTTGTAGCGACTCAAGATAGTTCAAGGCAGGGGTGGATCCAACAACTTGGTGTTTGGGGGAAAAGTGGTAAGAAAGATATATTACAGGACTGCAAAAAGAGTTTTTCTGGGAAAAGGAAACCCTCAGGGTAAAATACGTGATTTCCAAAACCAAGATCCGCTTCTGGTTCATGGAGAAAATTACCTCAAGTTTTGGAGTTATATGGACTGTAAGCATGGAGGAAGAAGTTGCAGTTTCTGACATCTGCTTTTCTGATTTTGGTCCCTGTGAAACATCACTTTCCTTCCTTGTAGATCTCCTCACAAGATCTTTAGATGCTTCACTAGGCATGCTTTTCTTCGCCCGAACTGTTGCTTGTGAAATCATTTTGTTTTTCACTAGTTTAGTTTCTGACCTAGTCTTTACCTAAATTTAGAAAATTTAGTCAGAGAAAAACAAATTGAATGATAGAATCAATAAAGAAACAAACCTAGACAACGCCATTGTACTCAAATACATTAATGTTGTCTTCTAAATCATAGGAAAATTAAAATGAACATGAAGGAAATGACAAACCTTGGAAGGAGGACCCTTTTGATAATTTGAAGTAACGCTGTCGTCTTTCTCATAGGCGAGACTATCTGATGACACGGCCGTGGTTCTAGATGACAGTTCCGAACTAATTTTATTGCAATCACCATTACCGTCTCCATGTCCTCTGTGTTCTGGCTCACTACTGCTCAGAGTTGAATTCTCAGCTTCAGCCTGAAACGATTCTTCTATCACGACAGGTTCTGAAATTCTACTGACATTATAAGCATCATCAAGAGCAGGTCTAGTCTGAGGATTACGATATGAA
Organism: Vinca minor; assembly: GCA_026122235.1. NCBI lineage: Eukaryota > Viridiplantae > Streptophyta > Magnoliopsida > Gentianales > Apocynaceae > Vinca > Vinca minor. Next base: position 538,730 of record JAOCZM010000142.1, read on the forward strand.
GTCCCAGCATCTTCAATCTCACATTTCAGTGTTTCAAAATTTCCATATGTCATCGAATGATCAGGACTCTCATCACCTCTCGTCATACTTCCGGAACCACCATCTGTCATCGAATGAATCAGGCTCTCACCACAATTAGTCGTATTCTCAAAATCTCTATCCGTGATACAATGAGGAGGAATCTCCTCATAGTTTGTCATACTTTGAAAATCTCTGTTGGCCATTGCAAGGGTTGGACTCTCACCAGAGCTTGTCACATTCTCGAAACCTGTACCTGTCGTTAAATGAGCAGGACTATCGCTGTCATCAAGATGTTCAAATTCCTCTTGAGAACCCATGTTTTCGGACGATCCACTTTCACTATTTTGGCGTTCAATCCCGTTAGGACTCTCGAGCGAACTCTGGCTCAAAAGTGCCTTCCTTCTAAAATGAGCCTCAAAATATGCCTTTTTCTCAGTGACTGAACCTGGTTTTGAGTACTTCTCAACCTCTTCAAGATACCGATTATGTGAGAAGGATGACCTCCGTTCCCAACATAGAGCCTCTGTTTCAAACCTCCCAAATGAAATAGAGCCAGAGTGCAGAGAATCAGACTGCATAATACAGGATAACAGATAATTAGAATATATTTACCGGGTGGAAGCAGGCGCCCAAGCTCTACAAGAGCAAACAACTAAGGATATTCATTCCTCTAAACTTCAAACAACACAAGAAATAAAAGATGAAATCATCTAAATCCCAGTAATAGATCCTTCATAATCATGTTTCGACCAAAAATTCCGCTAAACTTCTTTCTAATCATCAAAACTTCGAGTAATAATCATATCATCTAAAATGGCACCAAAAAAACCTAATTTTGAGACCATTGAGAAAGGGCAATATGGGTTACCCTAGCAAATTAAGGGAGAAAAGCTCAAAAACTAAAGAACAATTCAAACACTCCACATAATATTCTTCCATACCAATCCAATTCCACAATCCAAAAAAGTTCTTTTCTTGGAAGTCTCCACAAAGGTATCTAACTCTATTCTTGTCTTCTTAAAAATGGCAAACAATAAATCTCAGCAAGAAAACTAACTGTGATCACAGCATAGTGATTTAAGTAACCCCTTGCAAAATTACATTAAATCAGAGACAGAACCTCAAAATTACATTAAATCAAACTACTAAAGATAACAAAATCCTACTCCAACTGAAATAGCTTGCTCCAAAGAAAATTCACAAAAAAAAGATTAAAAATACCATTAAATTAAGTAAACAATCAAACTAAATCCTAACACGGAAGCATGTAAGACGCTTCACCTTCAACCGATAGGTCAAGGATTCGAGTCACTTCCGGGAAGTGGGAACCACTATTGAGGATTCGAGTCATTTCCGGGATGTGGGAACCAATATTGATCATCCTTAGTGAGCAAAAATCAAACTAAATTCAAAAGTACTAATATTCAATGGCCAAGAACCCAAGATATGCAGATCAAAACAAAACAAGTAAGAAACTCTTACCCGAAAGCTCAGGGAAAATGGTTCTTCAATATCACCCGCCATTTACAACTTCCTTAATAAAGCTTCTCTATTTGTTCATCTGCAATTATTATAGGAACCCACAAAGTTAACCCAAAAAAGGTAAGAAACAAAACCCAAATCTAAAAAACTAAACCAAATCAAGAAATATTTCTTAAGCTTTCATTACATTAGATATCTAACAAATCATCAACAAATAGCAGCAGAAAGAAAGATAGTTCAAGAAAACAGAGAAAGATTAACCTACAAAGAGAATGCGGAAAAGGGTTCCTTTGAATTAAATCAGATAATTGATTCTTTGCTTTAAAGATGAGAAATTTGAAAGAGTGATGAGCAAAGAGAGACAGTTTTATTTTCTTTTCTTTTCGTGGAGATGAAGATGAAGAAAAGGAGGAGGAAGTGTGGTGTAATGTGGTAGTTAAAATCAGAGTGAAAGTGAGGGAAGAATGTAAATAGACACTTTCCTGTGTGAGTTTCTTTTTCTTCTTTTTGTAAAGTAAATTAATTAAAATTAAATTAAGATATAATGATGACATTATAGTATGTTGCCAAACTCATTTTTGTCAGCATTGTGCTGACGGATCTCAATCTTAAGATGATTGAGAATAGTCGTTCAGATGAGTTAGAATGACTGACTCTAAACAAATAATAAATGAGCAATAATAATTGTTGGATAATTTTTTTTTTAATCAAAGAAGGGATCAAAGAGTGTAAAATTAAAATAATTGTTGGAATTTGATATAACATTGTGCATTCTTAATTTTTGTCCCAATTTTTTTTATTCAATAATCACTACCCATAAATAAGATGGGTTAGTACAGTGTTTATAAAAAATATTGTAAGCATTGTAACTGGACTATGGTTCCACCCCTCCTTGAATTTTTTACCAAGTCAAGAAAAATTAGATTGCAATACAGAAATCATTTTTGTCATTGTTTTACTAACACATCTCGGCTATCGGATTGTTGAATCAAACAGTCGAGATAAATCGTTTAGATCAGTAATTCATAAACAACTATTAAAAATATTGAGTAAAATAACATATATGAATAACTAATATTGATCGTCTGATCATAAGACCTAATGAACGGGATCTGCCAGTTGACAAAAAGCACGACGAATATCAAAATTAGACTGTAATTTTACTACTCTTTAGATTTTTTACCAAGTCAAGAAAATTATCAAAGAGACATATTGTGAAAAAAATTATCACGCTACTCTTTATTAATAATTGTGGCAGAATTATTAGCAGTTAATTGAATAGAGTGAAACTAAAAAAGTGAAAATTTAATTTTTACTCACTCAGTTAAGGCAAGGCTGTTTTCGAATGATTTAGTGGGATAACTTCCCTTATATCTCGGATGTAGCTATTTTAATAAAATTTGCACCATTTTGGTTTATAGAATAAAAAGAAAATAACACTTTTTTTTTGTTTTGCGTGGACACAATCTAAAAATTTTTCCAAAGGTAAAAACTTTAAAAAGGGAAAAGAAATATTCAAACATTACAATTAGTTAAGTTTAAGTATTATTGGCGACTTAGCGTAATACTTTCAATATATAACAATAAGTCTCGAGTCAATAGCAAATAACAACCTTCTCTTAGAAAGTAATTTCTTTATTTGTTTTTAGAGAAAAGAACATCTACAAAATAAAATAGCTTTAACACCTAGGCTAATCTTTTGCATTTATGCAAAGTTGAAGTGTTATAATTGGATTGGTAAGGTCCACATGTACTTCTATAGCCTATAGAATGTATCATTTGGCTTTTATTTTTATTTTTTTGTCAATGCAAGAAAAATAAAGTACACACAATAGAAAAGGCACTAATCATTGCAAGAATGGGAGTAAGATTTGGCTAATGGACATTTGGACTCTCACCATAGTGCATTGCACAAACCCTACTTTTTAGCCATCTTTTAGCCCCCTCGAAAAACTCAATCATAATACTGCTCTTTGTATGATTGATCACATTAGTCCCCTCACGTAAATTGAATGAGAACCTATCTGCAGATGTGAGTTTCGCTCAATTCATGTGAGGAAACTGTATAGTTAATCTCACAACCAGTCATAAGATTGAGTGACTCCATTCTACCTCGAGCCAATAAATCAAACTTTTCTCTTTTGCAGTGGGATTATTTTTTTTTGATGAATTTTTGCAGTGGGATTATGATTTGTAAAAAGAGTGATCCAATTAATGGACCTACTACTATAAATTTGACAAAATATGATAATTTTGGTTTTCTCTATCATACATGGCTTGTCTTAACCATATATTATGATGGACAAATAACATTAAAGTAGTGAATTCCAATATTAGACAAGCATTATCCTTAGCTTTTTTGGCATGATAGGAAGGATAAGAAAGTTCACAAATCATTTTCTTTATTCATCTATGTATCAATAAAGAGAAAAAAGAGGGTGGGACAAAAGGTTTTTTGTAATTAGTGGAAAAATCATTTCATGTAATATTCTCTTTTTGGAGTACAAGAATAATAGAATTAGAATTAATTTTCAATCGCCAAAATAGAAATGCCCTACCACTCCATTTTGGATTGCGGAAATAAAAATGAGAGGTGAGAGAATGAAAATGTTGACTCTATAGTGTTTCAATTAATGGTTTACAAAATAAAGAGAAAAAAGGAACGATTAGTTTATCCTAAACATATATATATAAGTTCTGATCAAGTGAATTTGACAGGAGAAATCTGTATGTACGGTATTAATAGATAATATCATTTTGCATTGATTTCAGACCTAAATAAATAATATAAGTTGTCTGATCAAGTGAATTCAATAGAAGAAAGTTGTATACTCACATAGTTGTATTAATCATTTTAAGGAGTATGCACTAAATTAAATTTTCGGTATATACTAAATTTTTAATACTTTGTATCATGAAGAAGGAACGGAAGCACAAAACTCAAAATAGATTTGTCCTATATGAAAGCTTCTTACTATGGAATATAGATTGGTCCATGCATTTTCTTTCTTTAGGGTTGGGACCAACATACCATAAAATTCCCATTCCATTCCTTTAAAATTTTATGTATTGGAACTCTAATCAGATCAGCACAACATTTTCTTAATCTTCTTATACTTGGATAAACTGTAAAATTATGGCTTTTTTTAACGTGTGCCTAATACACATGTTAATATGAATATGTTATTAAATATTATAATATACATTTTTTTCTCTTAAAATTCCCTTATTTATTATAGGATTTTAGATTTTAATACTTAAATTACCATATGGTCAACTTTAGAATGACCCCAAAATTATTGGTTAATTCTGATATGAACTAGGTACATTGGACTTGAGGTTCAGAACTGTCCACATTTTCATAGAATGGATGATGTAATAAGTTTTGAACCACAAAGTCAACGTGAACCTGATTCATATCAAATTTTTCCAAAATTATTATAACAAACTATAAAGTAAACAAGATTGGAACAAAGCAGCATAATTTTATGGTTCAAACACTCTTAATTGAAAACTCTCAAATGAGACCCTACCATGTGGCATTTCCCTACTATAGTCCAAGATCAAATATAGGTTTGGTGAGAGTTCTAAATCATTATCTGAAACCTGCAAAGTACATTTATATATAAGAACAAAGCTAGGTTGGAGTTATGTAGGGTACATATTTTACGAACCCACAACTATTTTGGTAATCAATGTTCGAAAGGTATGTACTCCACACATTTGACTCCATATCGGTGTTGAGACACTAAGCGAAATAATTCAGTTGAAATTTAAAAAATATTTTAATCGACGTAAAAGAAAATGTTGTAAACATATGATAATATTGTCGCTTCATTTAATTGGATATAATATTGTAGAGTAGGAAGACGAGGCGAGACGTGAGCAGTGGTACAAAAGGTAGATGCCATATAAATATTACAATATCACCCTATTTAATTTGCAGCCATGTGAAAACATTAGTTTTCTGGAATTAATTCATGTGACTCCATGTGTTAGCTAACTTATTTTACTTAGTGTCTCCAGGCCCTGCAAATGGGAATCATATGCAAATCTTAAAAGCTTATGTTTTTTATTTAAAAACATAATTTGTCAGCGAGGGGTACAACATTTTTTACTAGATTAAAGACTAGCAATTAAAGGTGTCCTATCCCAGTGAGGCGGGCACCTATCCACGACTGTCAGGTCGCGGGTTCGATACCTTCCTCCTACGTGAGGCAAGTTTTAAAATCTCCCTTTCTAGGGTTACCATCCTCCTCATGTGAGGCACCTCTCTCCCCTAATGAGATAACCGCCCAGTCGAACTTCAAAAAAAAATTAAAGACTAGCAAGGTAAGATTAAATTTCATTGTAGCTATCGAACCAAATAAGAGAATTTAATCGCTGCCAAATGTTTCTTTTGTCATTACTCGTCCGCCCCCTTCCCTATATTTTTAAGATGTAATTACAAATTTTAAAAATAAAGTATGTTACTCAAATCTCAGCAATTTCGGCTGTGTTATCGGAGGCTCTAGGAAGTCGGAATAGTCGAATAGGAGAGCACTCATCTTAGGGTGGGCTTACTACTTAGATGCTTTCACTAGTTATCCGCTCCGCAATTACTATCCAATGTTTATTGTGGGCACATACCAAAGGTGCGTCATTTCCGGTCCTCTTGTACTAGGAAAATGTTCTCTCAATAATTTAATACTCACACCAGATATGAACCGAACTGTCTCACGAAGGTACTAACGGTACTAAGCTCCATTCGGTCATTACCAACACGCCCTAACCCATGCTTTTTCTTTAATATTTAAGAAGATACTTCTGAGAAAATAAAAGGAATAGGATGTTTATTAACTATATATGTTTTGTACCATACTGTTCAACAGAACAAAGGCGTAAACTAAAAAAGTATCTCTTAACGGGCCTACGTTTGTTTCTATTTTAAATGGGCCTCTATTTAACTATAAATAGTGCATAAATATCCAACCAATAAGCCCAATTTCTGGAATCATTCGGTTTATTGATTGGTTCAATGGGCCCAAATTCTTGCATAAGAAGGCCGATTGGTACAGGTCCAATGACGAACTCTCAATCTATTAATTGGAGGGGAAATTTCTTACCATTTTAGCTGCAATTTATTGTCAACTCAAATTTATTGTTTGACAAGAATGATAACAATTGCATTATCCAAATCTATAGCATTGTGCTTGTAAATTGTTCAAGAACTGCTGTCTCAGAACAATTATAATATGAGATGTCAGATCAATTCCAAATTTACATCACGTGCTTATAGATAACTCTATAAACAACCATAGAGAATGAACAATTTGGCTACAATGCTTATAGATATTTCTATAAGACCTACGCTTATAGATACATATTGTCATATTACTTTATCCAATGCCTCGGATTATAGTGGATTACAGTTATTTCATAACACTATTTCTAAATAATAGTTATGAACCGTTGTTTTTTTTAACGAATGTGCCTAAATTTTATAAGCACATGCTTTAAAATTGACAATAAACACTATAGCAGGATCGAGGAATTTATCTATATACTAAATAATTGTTTAGTACTTCACAAACTATATTCCTTGTGTTTCATATATGGTCCTAACCAATGTATAATCACATGGGACATCAAGGACTAGTTATTAAAGTGTCCCCCAAGAAAACTCAGCTTCTCCCACACCCATTATGTACATATATTTGTGGGTTTCTCTTTTGGAAAGCTAAAGAATCAAATCAAAAGCCAAGAATATGAGATGGATCAATCAAAGGGACACTCAAGAAGAGGACCTTTGAATCTTTAAAAAGGATGCATTACAATCTTTGATATAAAAGCTACAATGTCATTTTACGTGAATTAATACATTTCACTTTTTTGTATTTTTAAATTATTTCATACATTTTAAATTATGTTTCTTCCAACTTTATCCTTGGTCAACTTTATTTAATAATCTAGTTTTTCCAACAATTTCACACTTACCCATTCATATCAAAGTATAATTTAATAACTATAATTAGGGGTAATTTGGGTTTTTTCTTCATAATTATTGTATTTTAATTATTTTCTTGGTCTGTGTGAACAAGTGAAATGTATCAATCATTTAGTAACGGAGGTAGTAGTAGAAGAATCCTTTTTTTTAGCAGTCTTTTTCAATAACCCAATTCATGAAATTGGTCCCCAAAACTGTTATATTGTTTTGGTCCATTTTCCTATATATGTCCGTTGCTCACCCTACATTGATTATGATATATTTATATCTTTCTTTTCTCTGAGGCATTAGTCATTTATGTCTTCTTTGTTTCCATGTATTTATTCCCATCTGAACCACGGCATATACTTTGATTTTGGACCATTTTCAACTCGATCTAAGTTTAAATGCAACAATATGGTATCATATAATATTATGTGATAATATTAATAAGTATATGTACACATATTAATCTTTTTTGACTGATTTGTTATCTGGACCTTCTTCACCTGAATGTAACGTGCCCTTGTAGTGGTACAATTTCTTTCTAGAATAGGTATGAGTCAGTTAAGGTGCTGAGGGGCTAAATCCTCAATATTATGAGAACATCTTCAGACTATCATATTAGAATATTTAATGGCTATGATGAAAAATAGCTATTTTCGCTTAGAATATATATTTTGTATTAGATTCGTTGAATCTTCCGATTTTAACAATCCACAAAGTGTAAGCACGGTTCTAAAGATTTACCCATCAATACCTTAACCAAAATCGGATAGGTATCTATGACCATCCCACACCAAGGACACGGGTAGAAATTTCATGTTAGGAAAAGAAGAGTGCTGAGAGGTAAATTTTACATAATTTTTTGGGTGATTTTATTTAGGCAAATTGGTGGATTTTGTCCCTAAACAATTTATTACTCAGGTATAAGGTCCTTAACGAATTTTTTTGTACATTCAAATCCTCAAACAATTTACGATTGGTGTGTAAGGTCCTTCTGTCAAAAAAATTGTTAGTCAACTGTTAATTTAATTTTTTTACTAGGTCAACGAAAACATATTAGGGGTATAATTGGTATATCACAATTTTTTACATTACCACTACCGCATATCCTTCCTACCCAGTAAACCCCACCGTCCCCACCATCTCAGGCCACCGTCTCAGCAACCACCCCCTGCTACAACTCCACTTCAAGCCTCCGCCGCTCCCGGCTCCAACTCCCGCTCCAAGCCTCCCCGCCCTCCCCCGCCACCCCCGCTCCGACCACCGACACGCTTCGTCTCCATTCACCATCACTCCCGCTCCAAGCATCCCGCGTCTCCAGCAACTACCCACTCTCCAAGCAAATTCTGCAAACCCAAATTCCATCTCCTCCATCTCCAGTAACCTCACATCTTCCGTCTCGGATTTTTTTGGAGAAATAATCCCAAATTCATCTCATCTCCAAAAATCCACAGCAGAAATCATCCCAAATTCAAAACCCACAACAAAAATCATACCATATTCACGAAACCCTAACCCCATAACAAGAAAATTTCACGAAACCCTAACCCCCATAACAACAAAAATCATGGATATGCAGCGGTGTTGATGGATATGTAGGAGGTGGTAGAAGAAGGAAGCCGGTGATGGAATGGAAGGTACTTAGGAGTCAATTTTGAAGTTATCTTGGATTTGGTATGTCAATTTTGGAGTTTGGTGGTAGTGAAATAGGTCGCGGTGGTGCGGGTTGGAAGAGGAAGGGCGTGGTGGTGGTGGTGATGGGAAGGGGTGTTCGCGTTGGGGTACAGGTATTTAGGGGGTTGGGGTGGTTGAAGAAGAAGATAGGTGGGGTTCAAAGTACCATATTACCCCTAAACATTTTTGCTTTGACTTTATTTTTTCCTCCAAAATTCATGTTGACAGTCACTTTTTTAGACAGAAGGACCTTACACACCAATCGTAAATTGTTTGAGGATTTGAATGTACAGAAAAATTCGTTAAGGACCTTATACCTGAGTAATAAATTGTTTGGGGACGAATACGACCAATTTGCCTTTTATTTATAATATTTTTAAATCTTTAAAATTTATTAGTGTAAAAAAATACAGTTCCAAAGATGAACGGGTGACGCTCCTATCTCCCAACCTTCATTCTTGTCCGCATCCAAACTTCCCACACCAAAATCGGATAGGTATTCATGAGTCATGACCATCCCACACCAAGGACACGGGTAGAAACTTCATAATTTTTTATAATATTTTTAAAATTTTAAAATTTATTAGGACAAAAAATACATTTTTCAAAATCTTTGGAATGGGTGCCGCTCCGCTCCTATCTCCCAACCTTCATTCTTGTCCACGTCCAAACTTCCCAATGTTTATATTCATGCAGTTTGCACAAAAATTCAGTAATATTGGGAGTTGAATATTTATACTATATTGTTCTCAAGATTCAAATATTAATTTACTATAGGCATATATAATTGGTCTTTTATTTTTAAGAAGAATAAATAGGATTAATTACTTGTCACACTTGTGTGTAAAATTACCATCGACATTCTACCTTATGCTTCCCTACATATACCTTCCATATTAATAATGGTTGACATTTTTGGACTGATAATTAACTAGCTGTTTGATTATTATTTTTTTGTGAACTACTACAATTATAAGAGAAAAAAATTAAAGATTTAGTGAAATAGATTAGGGAAGAATATAATTGAGAGATTGTGGGTTGATTTTTGGATAAGATAGAAAAGTAAAGATTGAGTGTTAAATGATTAGAAAAGAAAATATTGAAGTAATAGAATATCTAATCCGTAAATTATCATATCTATTACTTATGTTAAGTTAATACTTCATAGTGATTTAATATCTAACGCACTCGAATATTTAACTCGTAATAATTCAGATTAGGAAAGTATGAGATGTGAGAACTTACCTAAGCTAAACATTGCCAAAAAAATGAAGAAATTTTAAGAGGAAGCAGAAGAGAGAGAGAGAGAGAGAGAGAGAGAGAGAGAGAGAGAGAGAGAGAGAGAGAGAGAAAAAGAGGAGATAAGACCACGCACACGAGGATATAACCATATCTTTAACCAATATAGAAAACAAGATATTCAGACAATGTAGAAAACAGGATAAGACCATGCACAAAAGCAAATTTTGGCAACTGTTTAAATTTGGTGAATCGGATTGAAATGTAGGTTATCCAAATTAATCTTTTGTGATTCCCAGCATTATAAAAGGCTCAACGGTTTAGTGCAAGTCATTATAGCAAATAGCTAAGAATCCTATCATGAAGAAAAGCATATTTGCACTGCTTATTTTATCTTTTTATTTTTCTCAAAACATACATGTTTTTACTTTTTTGAATGATTTTGACGTTTACATTGCTAATTCTCTTCCAAACAACACTCAAAATATTTTGACGATCCATATATTTTCTGGAGATGATGATTTAAAGTATCACGACCTTCCTGTAAATGGACTGTTCCATTTTAGTTTTAAAGATGCTTCATATGAGCGAACTAAATTTTACGGTCACTTCTGGTGGGGCAATAAAGATGGAGGATTTGCTGTTTTTGATAAGAATATAGCCTATCATCATTGCGGTAACGATGATGGGAAGAACCTCTGCTGGTGGGTGGTAAAAGAAGATGGATTTTATCTAGCTAACAAGATCAATCCTTCTCCTCAAGATTTGCTTTATATGAATTGGTGGGAGACAAAAAATGTTTGATTTGCTCAAACGGTGTATTAATTACATAATAGGGTATGCTATTTTTTTATTTTTTTTTTTATAAAAATTAATAAACGGAGTATGAAACTTTTATGTTGCAGATATTATCCTTTCATTAATATTCAGTCGACCGTGTTTAGTCTACGGTGTTTCTTTTTTCTTCTTATGGGTATGGAATTCACTGTTATTTGTGTTTGTTTTGCGGTTTATAATTAATCGGATGGATTATGTACTGAATTTTTTTTTATACAATGGAAAATCTTAATATAACTTTCTTCATGCCCAAAGCTCGAACCCGAGATCATACTTAATAAACCAAAGTGAAAAAGAATATCAATTTGTTTTTTGGATTGAATGGTGTCCATATACAAACTCACTAATGGGTGTCAAATTTCAGCATTGTTCGTAGCTTCATATGTTTGTCCTGCCGTCATAGCTCCATAACCAATCATTGACATTACGTGGGTAGGCCGGCAAACAATTTCGAAAACTAAGAAATTATCAAATATCTAAATATTCGGTCGTGGCGCCATAAAAAATACTACTAGAAGAAGCTCTTATGCAAAACTGGAAAGTCAATCAAGTTCATCATCAACATTTTAGGACAAAGAAAAAAGTTACAAAAATTTTCAAGATCCTGTGTTAGACAAATTTACATGTTTTCAGATTCAGAAACCACAATATCATCCCTCCAATTATGGTCTTTCATTTTAATATTTCTCTCTTACTTTCATGCAAATAGAAGATTTTGTTTTGTTTTGTTTTGTTTCTCATTGGTACAAAAACAGACTGTGTACGTAAAAACAAATTATTCAGTCCAATTTTCTCAACCCAGTGAAGGATCTGTCCGTTTCAGACAACATGTTAGACTTAGATCATACAACAGCAATTTTGCCTTTACTACATTCTCTGCAAGATATGATTCAGAGATGACAAAAAAATATTAAGGGAGTTTACACATTTAAGATTCAGGGTCAAGTATATCATTTTTGAAGATTTACTCGTAGCTAATGAAAAGGCCATCGGTCCAAGAGATATGCGTAAGAAATATATGGATGATATGGCTCTGGTGCAACATTATGATATGGTAGTGAAGCTTGAATCTGTTAGACATAAATATTAAATTAACATTTATTAGGGAAAGAGAGACAAACCAGCAGCGGCGTACTGCGGCGATGACGATGGCGGCGAACGGAGGTTGTGGTCAGCAGGAAGGTCTCGGAGATATATATTATATATATATATATATATATATATATATATATATATATATATATATATATATATATATATATATATATATATATATAATAAAAGAGAAAAGGGGGAAATCGAAGCAGAAATTGATGAGGGGGAATTCAGGCGGAGAGAGGTGGAGCGTCCATCGACGGCCGTAGTTGAGTAAAGAGGGAATTAGGGAGGTGGTTACTGCGTCGATGTAGAACGGAGAAGACGAAGGAGAGGAAAGTTCTGATATGTGTTAGGGATTTTGTAAAATAAAAAGGAAAGAAAAAAGATTAATTATATAATAAGTACCTATATTTTATTTATATTGCATATGTTTTTGCTCTAATATATTTTGACTCCATGTAATTTTTTACTTTATTGCAAAAAGAAATTAAGAACTCACTTTTTTAAATAATGCTTATTCACAACTTATTATTAAATAATCTAAATAAATATACAATGGAGAGCACTCATCTTAGGGTGAGCTTACTACTTAGATACTTTCACTAGTTATCTGTTTCGCACTTGCCTACCCAATGTTTACTATGGGCACATATTAAAGGTGCGTCATTTTCTGTCCTCTCGTACTAGGGAAAGGTCCTCTCAATACTCTAATACCCACACCAGATATGAACCGAACTGTCTCACGACGGTACTAAGCTCCATTGGGTCATTACCAACACGCCCTAACCCATGCTTTTTCCTTAATATTTAAGAAGATACTTCTGAGGGGAAAAAAAAAAAAAAAAAAAGGAACAGGATGTTTATTTATTTTTATTTTTTGATAAATAATAGGATGTTTATTAACTATATATGTTTTGTACCATAAACATACTGTTTAACAGAACAAAGTCGTAAACTTATTCATCAAAAAAAAACAAAGTCGTAAACTAAAAAAGTATTTCTTAACGGGCCTACGTTTGTTTCTATTTTAAATGGGCCTATATTTAACTATAAATAGTACATAAATATCCAACCAATAAGCCCAATTTCTGGAATCATTCGGTTTATTGATTGGTTCAATGGGCCAAAATTCTTGCATAAGAACGCCGATTGGTACAGGTCCAATGACGAACTCTCAATCTATTAATTGAAGAACAAACGTCTTACCGTTTTAGCTGCAATTTATTGTCAACTCAAATTTATTGTTTGACAAGAATGATAACAATTGCATTATCCAAATCTACAGCAGTGTGCTTGTAAATTGTTCAAGAACTGCTGTCTCAGAACAATTATAATATGAGATATCACATCAAGTCCAAATTTACAGCACGTGCTTATATATAACTCTATAAACAACCATAAAGAATGTACATTTTGGCTACAATGCTTATAGATATTTCTATAAGACCTACACTTATAGATACAGATTGTCATATTACTTTATCCAATACCTTGGATTATAGTGAATTACAGTTATTTCAGAACACTATTTCTGAATAATAATTATGAACCGTTGTTTTTGAACAAATGTGCCTAAATTTTATAAGCACGTGCTTTAAAATTGACGATAAACACTATAGCAGGAATCGAGGAATTTATCTATATACTAAATAATTGTTTAGTACTTCACAAACTATATTCCTTGTGTTTCATAAATGGTCCTAACCAATGTATAATCACATGGGACATCAAGGACTAGTTATTAAAGTGTCCCCCAAGAAAACTCAGCTTCTCCCACACCCATTATGTACATATATTTGTGGGTTTCTCTTTTGGAAAGCTAAAGAATCAAATCAAAAGCCAAGAATATGAGATGGATCATTCAAAGGGACACTCAAGAAGAGGACCTTTGAATCTTTAAAAAGGATGCATTACAATCTTTGATATAAAGGCTACAATGTCATTTTATTTCGTCAATTAATACATTTCACTTTTTTGTATTTTTAAATTATTTGATACATTTTAAATTTTAATAAACATTTGTTATGTTTCTTCCAACTTTACCCTTGGTCAACTTTATTTAATACTCTAGATTTTCCAACAATTTCACACTTACCCATTCATATCAAAGTATAATTTAATAACTATAATTAGGGGTAATTTGGGTTTTTCTTCATAATTATTGTATTTTAATTATTTTCTTGGTCTGTGTGAACAAGTAAAATGTATCAATCATTTAGGAACGGAGGTATAGTAGTAGGAGAATCCCTTTTTTTAGCAGTCTTTTTCAATAACCCAATTCATGAAATTGGTCCCAAAACTGTTATATTTTTTGGGTCCATTTTCCTAGCTATGTCCGTTGCTCACCCTACATTGATTATGATATATTTATATCTTTCTTTTCTCTGAGGCATTAGTCATTTATGTCTTCTTTGTTTCCATGTATTTATTCCCATCTGAACCACGGCATATACTTTGATTTTGGACCATTTTCAACTTGGTCTAAGTTTAAATGCAACAATATGGTGTCATATAATATTATGTGATAATATTAATAAGTATATGTACACTTATTAATCTTTTTCTCTGGACCTTTTTCACCTGAATGTAACGTGCCCTTGTAGTGGTACAATTTCTTTCTAGAATAGGTATGAGTCAGTTAAGGTACTGATGGGCTAAATCCTCAGTACTATGCGAACATCTTCGGACTATTATATTGAAATATTTAATGACTATGATAAAAAATAGTTATTTTCGCGTAAAATATATATTTTATATTAGATTCGGTGAATCTTCCACCCACAAAGTATAAACACGGTGCTAAGGATTTACCCATCAGTACCTTAACCAAAATCGGATAGGTATCTATGACCATCCCACAACAAGGACACGGGTAGAAATTTCATGTTAGGAAAAGAAGAGTACTGAAAAGTAAATTTTACATAATTTTTTGGGTGATTTTATTTATAATATTTTTAAATCTTTAAAATTTATTAGTGTAAAAAATACAGTTCCAAAGATGAAGAACGGGTGACGCTCCTATCTTCCAACCTTCATTCTTGTCCGCATCCAAACTTCCCAATGTTTATATTCATGCAGTTTGCACAAAAAATCAGTAATTGGGAGTTGAATATTTATACTATATTGTTCTCAAGATTCAAATATTAATTTAGTATAGGCATATATAATTGGTCTTTTATTTTTAAGAAGAATAAATAGGATTAATTACTTGTCACACTTGTGTGTAAAATTACCATCGACATTCTACCTTATGCTTCCCTACATATACCTTCCATATTAATAATGGTTGACATTTCTGGACCGATAATTAACTAGTTGTTTGTCTTTTTGTTGATTTAAATTGTCTAAATTAATTTAACCAATATAGAAAACAAGATAAGACCACGCACACGAGGATATAACCATATCTTTTGTGTCATCCGGTTCCTATGATCATTTATCAATCTTTATTATTAATTCTCTATTGTATATTTGTTGCACCTGTTTTTTGTTCTTGTCCATTTTGTTTATTCATGTCAATATACATTGGATTCTTAATTTACAATTATACATACATATATATATATATATATATATATATATATATATATATATATATATATATGTGTGTGTGTGTGTGTGTGTGTGTGTGTGTGTGTGTGTGGCTCCAAAAGTATATTACAACTAGTCCAAAGTAGAAGAAAACAAGGTAAATAAAGAACCATAATAATAAAAATTAAGACATTTCATAGATTGCATATAGCTTGTGTCATGATATGCTTGTCCTCCACCTGATTTTTTGTGACATTGGTAAAGAAATTTCTTGAATGGTTTGAACTAATTAGTATCTTTCCTAGGGAGTGCTCGATTATTATTTCCGATCTCACTCTCTAAACCCTTTTAATTTTTGGTATTCAATTAGGAATTTATATATTAAAGAGAATTATTATTTTTTGATATAAACATAACTTATTAATTTCTCGCTCATTTTTCTTCAAGATCTATTAAGGATTTTTACTCACTAATTTTACTTATGTAAATAGAGCACCCAAGAAAATGTGTAGATTTAGGAACAACGGGTCCAGTCTAGTTCCAATTTTCACCTCTAGTTTGTTGTTTCATAGTATTTCCATATGAAGGGTAAAGAAAGGTTGGCTGAAAACATTAGTAAAAGTCTCCATAGCGAAGTAGGGACCGTTTTGAGGCTTTTCTTTCTCAACCACACACATTCTTTGTAGGTAAGAAAATGTGGAATATCAATAAATGTGGGACATCAAGAGCTGTTACGATTTTATGGTGTGATTTCCATATATGTCTCTACCATACAGAAATTATCATGTGGACATTTTTTTTTCTAATTTTATACATACGTGACGATTATAAGTGGTTGGAGATATGTATGTGAATACCCGGATTTTTCTCTCGATATTACTCCTCGATCCCAAAATAAGTATTCTAGCTCATTTCATATCTGGTCTGTTCTAAATTATTTGTCGTCTTTCTAAAAATATATGAATTTATGATTTTTTTTTTCCTATTTAAGAGAAAGAGAGAGAAGGCCCCAAAGCTTCTGCCAAACACAAACTTCATTCTCATATGGGGAGCCCTACATACACAGAGCTTTATAGTTGGATCCTATCTTCTTCTTTCCCCACATTGCAATAATTCATGCATGTTTTTGGCTTCCATCACTGTAATTCTCAAACCCTAGCTAGCTAACACTTACACATGACAATGGTATGGGCGTCCACATGAGAATGGACCCTCTCTGTCTCAACTCACTAAAAAAAAAATAGGTTTTTAGTGACGAAACATTTCCGTCACCAAGTTTGTCCTGGGATCGCTGTCGCTAAAAGTATTTCGTGACGAATAATGTGTTTCGTCACGAAAAGTATTAGTGACGACGAAATTTCGTCAAGAAAAGTATCTAGGTTCGTCACCAAATTTTTTTCTAAAAATTAAACAAAATAAAACCATGTGGGCCGAGCCGAGCCAAGTCGAGCTTTTGTTCACCCACCGGAGCCAAGCTGAGCCAGAGCCGAGCCGAGCCCCTACAATAATGTTGAATAAAGTCTCCACATTTTTTCAAAGAGTTGGGAATTGAACGCAAGACTAGGCCTGCAAACGGGTCAGGTTTAGACCTATATTCAACTCGAATCCGAAAAAACGGTTAGGACTTGGTAAGAACTCCAGACCCATATACCCGCATCCGAATCCAAATCCGTATAAGAGTAATAAAATGGTTACGGGTATGAAATATTAAAAATCGGATCTGTTTATGCATATATATTAATTATATATAGTAAATATATATTATAAATACTTTTTTTAATATTTGGATCAATTCACATGCAAGGCTAGATTTTACCATAATTAAAACATTATGTGTTTTATTTTGAAGAGACTTCTGAATATTTATGTTGAAATGTGATCGCAATTCTGGTTATTTATTTTTATTTGAATTTTGAACTTTGAAAAGTATTATGATTATGAACTATATTCTAGTACGTAAAATTATTTGTGGATTGTACTATAAATGGGGTGAAGTACCATCTTATATGTAAGATTGTTAGATTAAACAAGTATATTTTTAGTTAGCCAAAATAAAAAAGTAAAAAATGAGGATGATTGGACTTTTTTAAACGGGTTTTACCGAATCCGTACCCGGATTCTAATGGACGGATTTGGTAACACATATTATGGATCCGTTAGGATCTGGATCCGTATTCGGTAGGAAAAGTTAAGAACGGATTTGGATACGGAATAGACCGTTCCGTATCCGTTTGTATCCGTTTGCAGGCCTACTCAAGACCTCTCATATGTATGTCGTGCGGTTGGCCGCTGAGCTACGTTGGTGGTTTGTTACTTATTGTTCATATTAAATTTATTATAATGGAGTTTTGTATTTTGAACCTTTACTTATTTTAATTTCTCTTTGTGTTTTGATTTTTTTTTATGAATTAAATTAAAATTAATATATTTTCATCAATATATTTGTGTATTAAATTGTTATCAAAATATGAATAAAATTATTCTAGTTGGATACTATTTTTTAGTAATACTTTTAATATAAAGACTAAACAAATATAAAAATTAAAATTATATTCTAAATTATAGCATACTTATATATGCATATTTATAAAATAAAATTTTAATTTAAGACGAAACTTTTCGTGACAAAGACATGTTTCGTCACGAAAGGTGACGAAGAAAGGTTTCCTCACCAAAAGGTATACCTATCGTGACGAAAATTGTTCTTCGTCACGATTGATCGACCTTTCGTGACTAAACAACTACTTTCGTCACGAAAAATCTACATTTCATGACAATTCAGTTTCACATTTCGTGACGAAAAGTGAAGTTGTAATAGGCATTTTTTTTTTTGTAGTGACTCTACACGTGTGACTATGCAAACTACTAGTTGGATAGTCTAAGATGAAGTCAATACTTTTAGATTGGGGTGAAAAACTGCAACAGTATGCCAAAATACGTATAAAAATTACAAAAAAATGTTAAGGGCAAATTTGATCAAATATTTTGAACTACATATCAAAATTACTATATCTAGTCAATTTTTTAAAAAATTCCGGGGCGACTATTCCCTGCCCTCTGTCTTTGTCACTATGATGGTGTTCGATTTTGAAATACGTTTGAATACATAATAATCTCTTTGTTCTTAGTCAATGAAGATGATGATCGAGCTATTCTTAACAAAAAATAAAAATGCTTTTCCTGGATATTCATAACTAAAGCGGGACCACGAAGGAAGAGAAAATTAAACTTAATGGAGGTGCAATTTTTTTTAATAATTATATTTGACAGTATATATGAGCTAGTGTGTATTGAAGGCTTCAAACAATTGCCTGTGCTCCCCTCCAATAAGACATTGCATAATCCTTGTAGCTCACAAAATCCTTTTGCTCAATTTCAGAGCACAAATACCAGTTAAGTCTCAGATTTTATCACCCAAAAAATAAAAAAATAAATTTTTTTTTTTATTGACATCCTCTAATAAATGCAACGCAATAAGTGTAGGGCTCATCGGCCATAGGCGTCGCGGCTCCTATGCTGAACCAAAAAGGTTCAGTATGTGCGGGCCGGCCCTGTGAGCCGTTGGATCTTATACTTTTGATCCAATAGTGTCATGTAGCGAGTGTATTTATGGAGCTCAGATTGTTTGGTTTGTCCATTTAAAGCGGGAAATGAATTTTGAATCTATTCTCTCTCTCTCTCTCTCTCTCTCTCTCTCTCTCTCTCTCTCTCTCTCTCTCTCTCTCTCTCTCTCTCTCTCTCTCTTTTCCTTTTAATTGGCAAAAGAGACTTTCAAATCCATAAAATCTCTACCATTTCATCTTTTTCCTCCTCTTGAGGCTTCATCATCTTCTCTCACTTTTAATCGTGTTCAACCTCTTTCTTACGGGCGACACTTTCTCTCTTGGTGCTATTCGAAATCGGGAGAAAAGTTGAGGTTTTTTAGGGTGTTGTTCTTGCTCTACGGAAGGTTCATGCTACAAATACTTTGATTTTCAGGGTTTTTCTTGAAGATTTGGAAGCCCATTTCTTGGATTATACTTCCTTAGGAAGGCTGTTTTAAGGGTTACAAAGTCCGATTTTGGTGATAATTGCTTTGGTTCTTTGCCTAAATTAAATTTTAGGGACTGAAGGTAAGTTTTTCTTGGTTTTACGGCATAAGCGTGCTTCACTCACATTTTTGCGATTTTTTGGATGATTCGGTAAGAGTTTGATGCTCAAACTTTACTGATTAGTTTCATCTTTTAGCTGTGAACAAGAGTATATGTTTGGTTTTCAGTTTAATGGTGTGTAGAGATTGGACTTTTTATTTGAAGAACCCGACTTTTACAGCGGAAATGTTGCTTAAACTTTGTAGGCGTTTTCTCACCCTGAACACATGTTCTTTATGGCCCGAACACATGTTCTTTGTCACGAGAACACGTGTTCTTTTTGTGTATAGGTACATTATGCGGATTACTTGACGGCAACCATCGGCGACAATTCGAGTACACTTTGCAATATTCTGGGACATAGAAAATATGAAGCATCTCATTCAAAGGTTATTCACTAATGGTGATTTCGATAATGGCAACAGACATTAACAAAGAGATTGCAGATAGGAAGTTGATGGTGGAGGAGATATCTGCGGAGAACATGTGTATTCTTGGCTCTTTTTTGTAGTTAATTGACTCTTTTTTGTGGTCGTTTAATTAATTGTATTTTTGGCCTTTTATATACTAGTAAACAAAATGTAGTAAATTCTGAATGAATTTATGTATATTGTGATAATTGACCTTTTGTTTTTGGTAATTTAATGAATTAGTAGGCTCTGGTAATCTTTTGCACAAAGTGTCTGGTGAATGTTTTCTTCATCTAGATATGAACTGGTTTATGCATCTTTTTGTCGTTGTTCAATATGCTTGACCATTGCCTGCTGCCTTTTTAACTTTACAAATCTCTTTAACCTCTTCCAAGAAGACATTTGTCTTACAAAGAACACATGTTCTGTTAACAAGAACACATGTTCTCTTGCGAGAACACGTGTTTTTGTTTCATCGAACACACGTTCTCTTATCAAGAACACGTGTTTTTGTCTATTGAACACATTTTTTTATTGAAAACTCATTTAAGTAGCATTTCAATCCACAAGTTGCGAAGAACACATGTTTTCTTACCAAGAACACGTGTTTTTGTTTACTGAACACACGTTCTCTTATCAAGAACACGTGTTTTTGTCTATTGAACACATTTTTTTATTGAAAACTCATTTAAGTAGCATTTCAATCCACAAGTTGCGAAGAACACATGTTCTCTTACCAAGAACACATGTTTTTGTCTAATGAACACATATTTTTTTATTGAAAACTCGTTTAAGTAGCATTTCAATCTAAAAGTTACTGAAGAACACATGTTCTCTTACGAGAACACGTGTTTTTGTCTCCTGAACACATATTTTTTTATTGAAAACTCGTTTAAGTAGCATTTCAATCCACAAGTTGCGAAGAACACATGTTCTCTTACCAAGAATACATGTTCTGTTAACAAGAACACATGTTTTTGTCTACTGAACACATATTTTTATTGAAAACTCATTTAAGTAGCATTTCAATCCAAAAGTTACGAAGAACACATGTTCTGTTAACAAGAACACATGTTTTGTCTACTGAACACATATTTTTTTTTATTGAAAACTCATTTAAGTAGCATTTCAATCCAAAAGTTACGAAGAACACATGTTCTGTTAACAAGAACACATGTTTTGTCTCATTTGAACACATATTTTTTTTATTGAAAACTCATTTAAGTAGCATTTCAATCCACAAGTTACGAATAACACATGTTCTGTTAACAAGAACACATGTTTTTGTCTACTGAACACATTTTTTTTATTGAAAACTCATTTAAGTAGCATTTCAATCCACAAGTTACGAAGAACACATGTTCTCTTACCAAGAACACGTGTTTTTGTCTACTGAACACATATTTTTTTATTGAAAACTCGTTTAAATAGCATTTCAATCCACAAGTTGCGAAGAACACATGTTCTGTTAACAAGAACACATGTTTTTGTCTACTGAACACATATTTTTTTATTGAAAACTCATTTAAGTAGCATTTCAATCCAAAAGTTACGAAGAACACGTGTTTTTGTCTACTGAACACATATTTTTTATTGAAAACTCGTTTAAGTAGCATTTCAATCCAAAAGTTATGAAGAACACACGTTACATTAACAAGAACACGTGTTTTTTGAGTGTTCACAAGAAATCCATTCCAGAAGCACCAAAATGACTTCTTTGAAATAAAACCCAGCAAGTTCTATCTTCATTTTATTATTTAATTTCTCCTCCTAATATCCCAAAAATATTCAATAGACCAAGCATAAACCTATAAAAAAACTCTTTAAAATCTGGCTTGTTCCATACAAAAACCAAATAAATCTGAAACAAATCATAAATCGAACAATATAAATCATCTGAAACAGCATAAATCGAACAACAACAAAAAAATCCAAGTTTTTCACTCTTTTTTTTCTTCCCATTCTGCTTAAATTTTGAATAGATAAAAGAGACCCAAAAAATTAATGAGAACTCTTGATTAAGAAGAAATTTTGGAGAATGAACAGCAGCAAAAAATCAAAGCTTTTCACTCTTGAGCAAGAAGAGGAAGAAGAAGATGAGACGTTTTTCTGAATTTTTGGGGACGCCGAACTGATGTGACGGTTCGGTGTCCCCTTTTTCTTTTTCTTTTTCATTTGTGAATTTACGTTTGTGCCCTTTTTAATCATTTTTAAAATCCAGCCGTCGATTCAAAAAAAAATTGAATCAACGGCCGGATCTGCGGCCCGCACGTGCGGAACTTTGGGGGTTCCGCACAGGAGCCGGACTGAGCCATAGGGGTAGGATTGTGTGCGCATCAAGGGCTAAAATCTCAAAAGCAACAGTAAGCAGCTTTTGACTTTAATCTGTCGGCTCTCTTATCTCGCATTTTTTTTGTGGAGACTGACAGCAATGACTAATCTCCTCACCACGAGAGTTTTCTGAAAAGGTAAATAGCTGGTCATAAAATGCGTTTCATTTTCATGAGTATGAATCGAACTCTGATCTTATGATTAAAGGACGAGACGAGCTAACACCAGATCACAGCTCGTGCTTCTCTTATCTCACATTCATCTCAAGGAAGCCAAACCCCAAAGTGATTGGTGTCCAACACCAAGAGCTAGTACAAGCAAAAAAGATTAGATATTTTTTAAGTAATTAAGATATTAAGTTCGAGTTTTATATAATAAAAAATTTGGAAAAAATGTCTAACAATAAAATGATTGAATTAATCATGAACGATATAACAAACAATCAAAGAAAAAAGATTTACATATCTAAAAGCCCAAACAAATAAACCAAGGAGGTGGAGGAAAGCAGGATATTGAGGGGCTGAGGTAACGCTAAGCAGAAAGAAGATGTCCTTTCGCTCTCTTTTTCCTTTTCATTTGTTTTCTCGTTTCTTTGAGTGCAAACGTAAAAAAAATCAGTCTATTTAGTTTCTCAGAAATTTTTGTTTCGCTTATATAGTCTTTAATATTTAATTACATTCTATTTAATCCCTCAAAAATTTTTGTTTAACTCTGTATAATCCACAATGTTTAATTTCAGTATGTAAAATCCCTTATCTATTTAGGTACTGCATATAGAGGTTCCACCACATTTTCTGCGGCGGAATCAGGGGCAGCACCAAATTCATGTCATCCACGTGCTTAATGAGCAGGGGCATAATGGTCACTTTCAATAAATAAAATTTATAAAATACAAAAAATCAGTATAAAAAATGGTTAAAAAGGAAACCCCAAATTCTATTGCTCTAATTTAGAGGAACTCATTTCCCCAAATCCGCCGCATAAGATGTGGTTGAACCTCTATATGCATCCCGTAAATAGAGAAGGGAATTTACAGGCTGAAATTAAACATTGAAGACTATACGGGCGAAACGAAAATTTCTGGGTACTAAATAAGTTGATTTCCCAAAATAAAATATGCATATGTAATAAGGCAAATGAAAGCTATGCATCACTATCTTTCAGTTTAATCTTGTAATTCAATTAGTTAAAAGTATCACTTATTATGTGATCGATTTTGGACAGTTCATCATTGGAAAAATGAGCACATCTTTGCAAATAACCATATTGCTAGATGGAAGAAAACACAATGAAAGAGATTAATAAACACCTGATTTAATTACATGGAAACATTGGATAAGGAAAAAAACAAATACAAGGACCAAAACAATTAATCAGGCTACAAAAAAAAAGAAAGAAAAAGAAAAAAGATCAAGATCCTATTTTTCTCCCTCTTTTCATCCAAGAATTGGACGAAACTGTAAAGATAGTTGTGTCAAAATGCATCATTACAGGCGTTCAATATATACGGAATTTTTACTCTTCCCACATTGTGTCAAATTTTCTTGACCTCTTCGATTTCTCATAGAATCAAGATAGAGTTAGTGCTATAATTCTTTCACTGTCTTCAACCATTGTCCAAAGCTCATGACAATTTCTTCATTTTCACACCCCATCTTGCTCCATGCTCTTATTACATTCATAATCCAAGCACAATGTAGTAGACCAATGTAATTGGCAATGCTATCAACATCCCGAATATCACCCTGAAAAATACGCGAAAATTAAGTTTACATGCTTAAAAAAATAAGGTAATAAGTGAAAAATTATACTCTTAAGATTACTTACCCAGTGCTAAGAATAGCCGGATGGACATTATACTCTTTTGCAAACACAAATGGAACGATCCCTTGAGGAAGCGCGGCCTGTAACACAAACGAAAATATTGTTACATATAACTCGGAGTTTATATAAGAATTTATTTACGCGATTAAGAGTTAAGAAACTATGAAAATGTGTATGGTTAAGTACCTGCACAATGGCTATATGAAGGAGAGTTCCGCGGAGGCCAACAGCGATGGAAGAAGCAGCCATAACTGCTGGTCCTGTTAGGAACCTTATAGCCATTGCAAAAGTAGCCACAGAGTTTCCACATGCTATTATCTTTGGTTGAAGAGCCATAAACAGACCTATCAATCCATTATAACAAATCCAATCAGGGAAAAAAATAGAGGGACCAGATGGAGTCTGGTTTTAATTTTTTTTGTCTTGATGCAGTACGAATTAAATTATTTATAAGAGAAAATACAAATTTGAAATTTGAAATGCAACAGAAGATTACCCAAATGCAGGGGCATCTATTAATTCAACTACCTTTGCTAGTACTACTATAATTTTGACATATTGTGACCCTTTTTTCTTTTTCTTTTGGAAAATTGACATGTTTGGTCCTCAAACTATTTCTAATATAATTGAGTGGTCCTCATTTTGTTTTTACTTCTAATTTGGTCCTAAATGTTATTTTGTGTTTCCTAACCGGTCCCACCTCCACCACTCAAGGTGGTTTCCGGTCAAATCCCTCTCTATGTAGTATTTTTACTTCCTAGATGATCCTTTAAGTATTTTCGAGCTTCCAATATTGTTCTATCATCTTCTTCATCCTCCAAGATCCATCACCGACCACCAACCATTTCTCTTCCAAATCCAACCACCAACACCGTCCACACACTATATCTCTCCCAAATTCGACCACCAAGCCGCCACCCACCACTTTCGACCAACCCAAAATTTGAATCACATGAATCTTTATTCCAAGAACAACGATTAGACATCAAATCCTAACTGGAAAGCAGTCTTAACTGTTCCACATTGGAGGTGTTGGTGGTCGAATTTGGGCGGCGATGCATTTTAGAAGATGATGGCAAGACCATTTTGGAAGCTCACAAATACTTATGGGATCATTACTACAGTGGTGAATTTTTTCGGAAAACACCATAGATGGTGGTGCTCGGTGCCGGTTAGGAAACGCGAAATAACATCTAGGACAGAATGAGAAGTAAAAACAAAATAAGGATCACTTAATTATTTAAGAAATAGTTTGAGGACCAAACATACCAATTTCCCTTTTCTTTTTGGACATCTATTATTATCCACCGATTTTTGGACCGCTAGAGACATTTTCCCATGGTCTGATTTGTCTAGTGGTCAGTCCATTTATAGAGGGTGATAATTTGGAGGATTTTGTCCATAACTATCTTCAAAAAATGGATGGTAAAAAGCATCTCAATATACTCCTATGGTTACTTATCTTAAGTTAATAACTCAAAGAAGGTTGTATTACGAGATGGTAGGAATTCCTTGTACCGCATTGCTACGTTCAAATATTTAACTCGTAATAATTCAGATTAGGAAAGTTTGAGATGTGAGAACTTACCTAAGCTAAACATTGCCATTCCAAGACCAGCATCAGATAGAATAGCAATTGACTTCTCTATGATTCTTGGCATATGCACATGAAACCTGCATTGATTGAACAAAACAAGTAGTTTGTTTTTTGACAAATTAGTCAATCAAAAATCAAGATTAGTTAGATAATCTTGTCATCTAATTAGGGGATTTTAATAAATTATATTTACCTATAGGAGATTAAAGACCAAATTAGACCAAAGAGGCTTGAGTAGGTATTCGGGTTTCGGATAAGCTTACGCCAAACCATGATTAAGATTAGTCGTGTCATAACGCTTGTCGGCGGCATATGTTTTCCGGGGCCGGCTTCTTGAAGTCCGGTTGCTTTTGGGTGCAGCTCGGCGGTCGAGCTGGACCCCAGCTTAGATAAACCAGTGGGACCATCTCTCTCTTTTCCCTCGTGATCTCCATCTCTTCCTCCAAATCTGAAATCTTCCCCACCAAAGTCCCCAGTTTGCGGAATGGCTTCAAATATAAAAAATCACAAAAATGGGTTTCACTAATAATTTGTTAAAAAAATTATTTGAAAAATTACCTTTGGCTTCCCCATTTTGAGGGTGATCAGAGACCAACATACTGATTTCCTTAGCACCGTCAGATCTTCCAGATTGATCATTGGCACTGAAATCTGGACCGCCGAAAACGTGTAGTCCACCAGCTTCAGAAACTGGTGATGCACTTGAACTCCAAACAAACATGTGAAGTTCCTTAGCATCATGGCTAGTTTTTGTACTACTAGTCTGCTGTGGAATTGGCTGTTGTGCACTATTTTTCGACGTTTTCGGAACTATAGAAGTTATATCTGGATTTGGTGCTGGATATGATGCTGGAATTTGTTGTCCGTTGGGGTAATATCCGAACTTAGGAGAGCTAATTAGTCCGCCCGGTGCACAATTTTCTTCGAAATTCGAGGGTCTAGGAGTTGGGCCTCTTGAGGATTGAACAGAGTACATATCCGGAGCACCAAAATTCGATAGTCTAGTAGTATCCGATTGTCCGAAATTGGATAACCTTCCACCAAATCCCATCATAGAATAAAAATCAGTGTGATTAAAATTAGACCCTCTTGGGGTTGAACTCAGACTATAAATTTCTGCCCCGGTTAGATTCGAAGGCCTTGGAGTTAATGTAGGAAGACCAAATGACCTTCTAGAGGCATTTGATTTTCTTACAATAACATGTAATTTCCCATCATCTCCAATTTCGGCATCTGTTTCAAGAAAATCTTGACCGTCTAATGAAACAACGTCAGATTCAACCTTAAATGAAACAATTGAAGCAGCAGTTTCTGGGAATTGTTCCATAATTAGCATCTTAGCACCGCGATATTCGAACAAAAATAGCAGAAGGGTGTACCAAATTATACATTGTAGAACCACAACTTGTACCATTAGGCTACCAGCATAGTCATTATACATAGCAATTAATAATGGAATTCCCATGACTAAAGTATTTGGTAATGTAGATAAGGAGAAAATGGTAATACTCCATTCTAAACTACCATTTTTAGTAAAATTAGCCCAAAAAGCAAGCACCGCGAGCATGATAACTTTTTGCAGACTATCTGCAGCTATGAAACGAAAATCCATTTCATAAGGATTGTTTTTAGCTATGAAGTGAAAAGACAATAAAGGGACCGCGAAAATCGCGACAAATCTATTGATACCGGAACATTGGTCCGGTGTAAAGATTTTCCACCACCGAACCGAGCCATAGGCCAAGATCATGGCCACATAGAGGGGAACCACGGCCGATAAGACTACGTAAAGATCGTGCCAACTGATCATTTTTTTTTTTGTTATTATGAAGAGTGGTTTGGATCTAAGGATTCTTGGAGGGTAAAGTTGGAAGGGGAAAAAAGTAGTTATATAACTGTATTTGGTACTGACTAAAGGGATTTATGTATTCTGAACCTAAAGTAGCTAAAGAGAGCTATTGGTATAGGCTGCTTTACTTAAGAAAAATATGAGTTTGAGAGTTTGAGTGGAGGGAGAGAAATATTAAATAGGGTGGAACAATGGGAGATATATATAGCAGTGAGAGGGGAGTGTGTTTGGAGTAGTTTTATCTTGATTAGTGAGTAAGTTTAAAATTGATCTCCAGACTATTAAGTATAATACACATGAGCCAAAAAATGTCAATTCACAGCAAAGAGAATTGGCTTTTTTTCTACTTTTATTACATTTATTGGTCTGAATATAAGTTTTAAACTTATTCACTAAATCGAGATAAAATTTCTCATGTGTTTGTGTGCCTTTTCTATATTTATTTATTTTAACATAAAGGTAATACTATAATAATTTATCGACTGCTTAAAAGAAATTGTTACCTTACATGGGATAAAGGGTAATACATTTTTGCCTGACAACATATTGTGATATTGTAATGTCATATTTGATATCTGCACATTTGTTATCAATTGCTTCTATCCTATGAATTTCCAAATAATATAATAGTTATTTTACAAGTATTTCTTAAAACATCATTATTTTAAAAACAATAATGATTGTTAGATCAAACATGGATAATGAGTCTGATATATTAGAATCGAACCGTGACTTTGCATTATTCTTCAATATTCTTGATTCTATAATCACTATCATTCTAAAAAAAAACTTTGTAAAAGATATTTTGAAAAAATAATAATTAATTACTATTTCAAGAAGAAATAGAATTTATTTACCGTGGATAAAAAAGGAATAACTCAATAACCGAGTCCATCTTTTCCAGATAAAAGAACAGAGGAGCCTACAACAAACGGCGGCGTTCTTTTCTGAGAAACAAAGCCAACCGTGTGGGGGCTTCTCTTTAATTCTCCATTGCTGCATCTTTGCGCTTCGGATTCACAGTAGTAAGTCCCCCCCCCCACCCTTCGGATCTCTCTCACTTGTACACACAATCCCTCTTGTTCTCTTCCAGAAAGAAACCAACAAATTCTAAGCAGCGCGGGGGCAATGAAAGCTTCTTGCTCATACCGCAGATCACCTGTTTGATGAAATGTCTAAAAGCAGTTGACTTTCAAGAATTCAAGTGAAATGTCGCGTATTTGGGATATGAATATGAGGGTCTACGAGGGTTTGAAAGAAATTATGAAAATTCAAAAGTTCAGAAGAATAGTGGGCTATACTGGATTTTATTGCTTCACTGCACTTATCAGCTATGCCTACACCAGCAACACGTGAGTTCAGTTTTTACACCCCTTTTCTTTCTAGAAATTTGTTTGATTTTCTTTTTTGGATTGTAAAATGCATCCGTGACTGTTTCTGGGTTTTGTGATTTCTGGAATGTAGGCAGCAGCGGATCCAGAACTTATAAATTGGGGCAAAATTTCAGTGACAGACTAGTAGTTTTTTTTTATACAAAAAAAAATATTTGTGGGGTTGTTGGCGAAATGTAAATTTCTCAAGAAAAATAAAATTTTCCTATAGAAAGTCTGGCGTTTTACAAAATATTGGGGGTGGCCACCATGCCAGGCCCCAATATCCACCATTGAATGTAGGTTAGGTTTCAGTTTTACTTTGAGATGTTAGCTTGAATTTCAAGTTCTCTTTGAATCATTGTGTTTAGAATTATTATGGTGAAATGAACCTGTGTTTTTAATTCTTTAATCCCAGAAGTACTCTTCTAGTTACAATTTGCAAAGGATAGAAACATGAACCTATACATGATTCACAATTACTTTTGTTTGTCAAAGTACGAATTCTAGTTCGAAATGAGAAGCCTTTATTTATCTGATAAGACGGTAACATGGGATCTATACATCTCATTGACTTTCATAGGTAAAGTATAAACTTGTTAGAATTAGTAGTTTGATTTTATCTTTTAGTGTTCTCATTTTGTAGATATCTAAATGAATCTGATATTCTACTCAACTGTCTTGCTCATGAAATGAAAAATTAGAAAGGAAAGCCTTAATTTGAGTTTGTCATCTTTTATCTGGTATTACAGAACAAGAGCTGGATTCTCGAGGGCTGACCAATTTTATGCATCTTATCCAGCTGGGACTGAGCTTTTAACTGACACCGCTAAGGTCTGTTTAATAATTCCCCAAGAGTTAAAAGCTTGTTTGCTTTTGATGTTTTGAGGATATGTTTTATCCTGATGCTTAAATTTTGATTTCCTAATAGCTGTACAAAGCGGCACTTGGCAATTGTTTTGAAGAGGAAGAATGGGGACCAATTGAATGGTTGGTTATGGTTAAACATTTTGAACGCCAAGGGAAATCACCGTATGCATATCATGCAGTAAGTTGATAACACCATCATTTGTTATGTTGGTCACCATAAGCATGTATGTTACCAGTAATTTGCATTGTTTCGCTTGAATCTGTCCAGTTTTTAGATGTGCTGAGGTCTCATATTTTAAAAGAACACATGAATGTACTCCCTTTCTGTTCTCAAAGCATATTACAGCCACTTTATGCTCTGATAAAGTTGCCATCTTTCATAAATGAAATGACCTCGACTCAGAAAGTTACAAGTAGGTGGTGCTACTTAGAAGTACTCATCTCCATTGCAGTTGGAATAACTTCTTACATAAAGATATTGAATGTGAGACTTTTTATTAATGTAACAGCGTAAAGTCCCTTTTAGCAGAGAAGTTAACCCAATTTTGGTAACACCCCGTTGATGATAAAAAAAAATTAAAAAAAGTTCTGCTTGGTTTAAAAATTTTAGTGTTAGAATTTTGCTTCGGGATTTTGTCTCTGTGCCTAATAATTTTTTTTATTGTTGGACGAAAGTGTGTTGTAATAGCAGTTTCCGAACTGAGCTTGGAATTTGATAAACTAAACTTTTCTGAACTTGCAGAGCTAAACATAGACAAAAATCTATGAATATTTTACAAGTTAATTTCTCATCTGTGCTTAATTAGTCAGATTGTATAATCTTCTAACCTGCCAGAGCTTTGAATTTATAGGTATATTATGCTATCTATTATTCACCGGTGGAAACCAAGTTATTGATGTGGTTTATGAACTATATCAAGCGTGTGTCAACAATTTGTTCATGTTAGAGTGAAGTGGTAGAGAAAGTCGTGTGTGAAAGAAAATGGGTAGAGATGTAGTCATGTAGAAATGTAGATGATACTGCATGGTGTTTAAGATTTGGGGAGAAAGAAGGGAGACCGAGAGTTTTATTATTAACGCATTAGAAAATTGCACGCAACTCTTTACAACTCTCTACCAATAATACAAGGTTATTAGTATAATACTCGTATGTAAGTTTATCAACTTCAGCACAAGATCATATGCTAGTCAGAAGCTTCCAAGTGTTGTATTTTCTTCCTTGAAACTATGATTGTCATCTAAAAGGGTGAAGTCCAATAGATATTCTGAGTTCTCTTTTTTCTCGTCTGTTCTGTATTATTTTCCCTCTTATTTTGAGGCTTTGCTTTACATTACAATGAGCTTGTTAGTTATTGTTGCTTTAATTCATATATAGGTTTAAATTTTGGGTTTGTTAGTCTCGTCCCTTGAATATTCGTAACTTTTCTTTTATGCTGCAGCAATACATGGCACACCTGGTATCCCGGGGAGAAGTTGATGGAAGTGGCTGAGCAAGGTTGTTTTTCCTGAGACTAACAATGAGAATACTACAACAGAAGCTATGAAGATTTATATTATAGATAAGATGACTTCACAGAGACATGTCTGGTAGAATACTTTTGCTTGGCATCTACCATCGTCATTTTGGTTCAATGTAAACTAGACTACTCGAAGTTTTCCCGTTTGATTTATTTTCTCTCGAGATGTAATATTCATCACAATATTCTGCTTTGGCGCCTCCAAAATGTTGTTAGTCAACCATGGTGTCGTTAGGTTTCCTGTTATCAGATACAGAACATTAGTTGAATGTGTTTGGATAGGGCTTTTATACAAAGATGCAATAAAAATTTTCTTCGTTTCTTGCCTCACTTCTCATCTAAAAACAATTCACCTTTTACTGATTGAAAATAAACTTTAATGAAGACTAAATGAACAGCTTCAGAATAGCTAAACCGGTAAAATATTTTTGAAATTGTTACATAGTATTACCTCAGGGATAAATTACATAATTCAACATTTCTGAGAAAATAAGCATATTTCAAAATAAAATTTCAAGCATACAAAACTGCCACGTTCTCTGAAAATCCATTCATCCCATTCCTTTTTTGCTTGGAAATGGCATCCTGGGATCAATACATACAAGACAATAAAGAAAAGTTTAGGACTAATCATTCCTTTCTAGCTCTCATATAAACAAGAAAATTCAGAAAGATTTTATATTCAAGACAATGAGTTTCCTCGAATACAAAGACCATGTAGACGGTAAAAAATGCAAGGAAGAACAGCAGGAAATACTGACTCACGTAATCAAGTAAATTCATAGAAAGGATTCTTGAAAGCAAAGATCGACATTTCCTATTCTACCAGCTTACTGAAATTTAATTTTCCGTTTTCCAATTTTTTTTATTATTATTGGGGCAGGGGGATGTCCAACTCGGAACAACATTAGAAATGTTGCGCAGACTGGTTAGCCTTCTTTGACACTGAAGTATGATTGTAACTGAAATCTTGGCCTTTTAACTGTCGATTTCCTTTGTAATATTTGCTGTCAAGACTATGCGAGAGTTATAGGACACTTACCTCACAACCGCCTCCTTTTACTTCAATGCATTGTGAAGCACTAATACTAGAACTTCTTAACATATAACGTGCGCTATAGCATGGTCTACTACGGCAACTTGGCACATCAACCATACTATTATTAGCCGATTCTGGTTCATTCTTTTCTCGGGGAGGGCTCGGGAGGCAAGCACGTGAAACAGAAGGGACATTTTCGTCATCATCTTCGTCTATGGGGACACATACTCTTTCCCTGTACTAGAAAATATGCTTACAGACGGAACCTTAGAAACACAATACAATAATAATGTCCAATTACATGCATAAAACCTCACCTGGGCAAGGAGGCATACCGCCTGATGATCGGAGCATTTCTTACTCCTTTACCAATGTAATCCTCAAGTTGGTGAAATTTCTGCTTGAATTGCTCGATTCCACTGAAATGAAGAGAGTTAGAGTGATAACCAATAAATATAGGTAACTCTAAATAAAATGGAGAGTAAATAAAGCTATAATAAATGTCACTCAACCCCAACTCCATGGAATGATTGAAAGGAACAGAATGTATAAACAAGTCACAATGAGAGAGAGGATACTACATATTATGCACACCTCGGCCTTGATTACTGAGGTGAAACGAAATAATTTAATGAACTGATCGAAAGAATTGGCGGGTACAAGTTGAATAACAAGGATTAACTCACAAAAGGCTTATCATCCCAGTGGTAGTAAAAGCATACTCAATCTCGACTCCTTTCTCTATGTGACTGACACGGATATCCTTCTAATGATATGTTGCAACGTGCACGTCTTTTGATTGAATTCTGATATCTAATATCGAACTTAATGAAACATATTATCCACATAAACATACCATGTCACCAAGCAAATATATATTTGAGAAGGAAATTTATAAAGATGGAAATGATGCAGGAAACATGTAATGGTTATGAGATCAAAAGAACCATTAAAATCGTATCATAGAAAGAATCAAGAAAGTTGTGTCGTGTGCAGCAAAAAATTATAAAAAAATAAAAAATCAGAACATATCGAAATCCACAACCTTGGATACATAAAGTGAGTGTGATCCATTCCACCAAGGTACTCGCGCAACATCTGAGGATGATACTCCAAGATCTGCAATTTGGATTTAGATCATAGTCTGCTACGAGACAAATCAATCCTCCTGAATCAAAATGGCTCGTTTGTTTTCATACCTCTCTGTAAATCAGCTCCCGTGCATCATCTTTTGACAACTTTCTCCTTTCAAAATCAAATTCAAATTTAGAAATAGGATTAGTGGATGGCTCGTCCTCCACATTTGCTAACCCTTGAAAATATGGATCTGATAATGCCTGCATAAACATATTTCACGGATATCAGGATATAATTACTAAATGTAGAAACTTACGATAGAATTAGGCCCCAAGTACTACCTTAAAAAATGGGTTATCCTAAAGCTTACCTCTTCAGCAGATGGACGATCTCGAGGATCAAATGCAATCAATCGCTCAAGCAATTTGAGAGCCAGTGGGTCCGTGCGAGGGATTCTTTGTGAAAGTGGTATTGGTGATTTCTTTCTCATGCTACTTAAATATCTTCTAGCCTTTTCATTTTTTATCTGAAGATATAAAAATAAAATAAAAAGCCAAAATTTTCCGTATAAATCAGCGATTGAGTCACCGCAAGATGGACAACCATGCTACTGTAATTTTCAGAAAGAGAACACAAACCCTTGCAATGGCTTCAACGGAAGGAGTGCCAAGCAGATCCGTTATAAGATCCAATTGATGGACCGCATTTTTGCCAGGAAACAGTGGCTTTCCAGTAAGTATTTCAGCAAAGATGCATCCAATGCTCCAAATATCAATAGCAGGGGTATACTGCAAAGGGCCATTAGGGGAATAATTTCAAGGACAAAACTCAAATGATTGACATGTAGTACAAAAATTATTTTGTGAAAATGATTCTTATGTAACATAAATAACAAGATATGATCATTGCTTAGAAAAATATCGGTTTCTCCACGGGATTTAGTAAGAGTGAATACATGCACAAATCTCTGAAGTAGCACAACATTGGAATCATGAAACTAGTTTCAATTCACAAGAATGTCAGTTATTTCAAGACAGATGAAGTGATTGAGGCCCACGACTAAGGCTCACGGCAATCCTATACTGAAATTAGAAGTCATTACATCAGCACCTAATTGGCCGAAGAGTTCATTTTAGAGAGTACTCAAGAGGTTTCCAATTATCCAAATAAAAGTTCATTTATCTCTGAAATGTCAATAAATGGTGAATCAACGGTACTTATTACAGTTATACGTTATTTTTAAGGTAAAAAAATCTTAAGAAGAACTCGGACTAATTTTCACCACCAAACAGGAAAAGTGATGGTACATATTTGCCCACACAAAACCCAACTAAATGCTTGAAGGGTCTAAGACTAAATAGAAAAACAAAATTAACAAGAAAATAACTAAACAAAGTGAAACAAGTGCTCTACTATTCTAAATAGTATATATAGAATATGAGGGAAACAGTATTTACAGGTTTCAAAGCATGAAATGGTGCATTGAAGGCAAAGGCCATAGAGTGAGACCGCAAAGGATCATTTTACTGAATCAAGCTAAACCAATAAGATAGCAGAGTAGGTTAGATGCAGAGTACACTTCAATGAACCAATCTTGATATCATCAGTACTACGAAGAGATGACGACTAAGTAATAAATATAGCACCCAACTACACCCCCCCCGGAAATAAAAAATATGGATTTGCAAAAATTTCTTGAAAATTTCTTTAAGTTTTGTATATCACTTGTGATACTTGTGATCAGTAATAAAGACATCTTCTTTCGATCAATAGAGACAGATTCACTGGTCTTTCCGTTCTCTTTTTCCTCCAGACGATATATGGAATACATGTCACTCTATTGTAAAAAAATAGTTCCACAAACAGTTTAGGAAAATTTGATGCAACTGGGTGAACATGCATATCACACCGAAAGAACTGACATTTACTGAAGGTAGCAACCCCAGGTTCTTATTTCGGTAAAGAAAAGAAGTGATTATACATTTAGGACCAAATAAAGCTCCAAACATCAGAGCCAATTTATAAGCTGGAAAGAGTTATCTTTGGCAGAGCTCAAGCAGCTGCTGCTACTCAATTAGCTTTTCAAATCAAAATCCTTTTTTTCTTTTTTTTTCTTTTTAATTTTACTAGGGTATGGGCGGGTAATAAAAGTGTCAAAACTTGAAACTTATGATCCAAGGTAGGAAGGGCTGCGCTAGCCTTCCTTGACTACTCGAGTCGATATTCAGGAGAGGAATAAATGGATATGGAACTGGGCATGCTTACCGATAGATGTAAGCACTTACCTTGGAGAAAAACGACCCACAGAGTTCAGGAGCACGGTACCATCGAGTTGCTACATAATCCTTTAAATAATCAACATATAATTACTATTAGATATACAAAGTTAGATATTCAATTCAAAATATTTGGTGGTAGAATTTTTATCTGAAAATTCCAGAATTTCAACAAAGCTTGGAAAAGTTCCCCACCCCTCAACGGGGAAAGAAAAAGTTAAAAAAAAAGAAGAGAGAGAGATAAATTAAAAGCAGTTAACATAATAATATTGCGTTAGACGCCACGAGATCATTTATTAGACACCTACAGTCCAAAAAACAGCTGATGGCATATCACCAAATGATGCGCGTGCAAGCCCAAAATCACAAATCTTCAACTTGCAGTCTGCATTTGCAAGGATGTTTTTGGGCTTTAAATCGCGATGGTAAACATTTGCTGCAATATGAGAGGACATCAAGAAGTGGAATCAGGAGCATAAAGCATAAACCAATTATGGTAAGCATTTACGTGAAAATATAAGCAAACCTGAATGGATATATTTTAAAGCTCTAAGCAGCTGATACAAAAAGAATTGATGATGCCCAGGTGTGAGATCATCATTCACTTTAATTACATGGTGAAGATCGGTTTCCATCAACTCAAAAACAACAAATATATCCTTGAATTCTCTTCGACAGGGAGGCAACATTATATGCTTAATTTCTACTATGTCGGAGTGCCGAAGCACCCTCAGGAGCTTGATTTCTCTAAGAATTCGATTAGCTTCAGACACATGCTCAAAAATATCGGTAATCTTTTTAATAGCTACCTTCTCCCCAGTGTGCGTATCAACCGCGGCTGCTACAACCCCATAACTTCCCTTTCCGACAACCTCTTGAATTTCATACTGGCTTGCTTCACCATATTCGGTGAAAAACTCCTTGAAAGGCATGTTCTGAAATGCAAATTTCCAGTTATTAGTACCGAAATTTAAGGTCAGAAAGCAAAAAAGTGGAAGAAAAACATAAACCTGTTTACTTGTTAAAATTACCTGAGATACAAAAGATATCGAGACTTTTTTCATAACGGTCTAATCATATGAAAATAGGCAGCATGTATGCTAGAGAGTAAGGTCTAATTATTTTATTCTAGTAAGGATGAGGGATCTAGAACTAAGAAATAGACGCTAGCTAAAAAGGTGTATTTTTAAGAACAGAGGGTAGTCCTTAGCATGAGAAGAACGTGAAGAACAGGACATATTCAAAATTTAATGCAAACTCCAGTTAAGAGAAAATACGCAACCAGAACAGCGGTTAACAATTTCACTAAAGAACCTCATATCCAAGTAAGACAAACTTTCTCCGTGGATTCACCCACTAAAAGGGTTAAAAGCATTCTAGAAACTGGTTTATGAGTATGCAAAGTAAGGTCAAAGGAATTTGAAGAACACAAAGCATCGTTATCACTCTGAAAATTTTCAGATTATCCAGCCTTGTCACAGTCAAATACTTAGTGCAGTTCAGAGCAATGTGAAGAAATCGTTCAATTTAGCTCCTTTAAATCACTGGATTTGCAAAGCTTAAAGATCTTTTCAAGCTTGGTCTTATTCAGTCTAGGGCCTTAAACGACGAAAATCTTTATACCCCTCTTACCAAATTGGCCAGTAAAGATAAAATCTTTTTCTGTTTTCTCAATACTAAACTTATAATTTGATTAAGAAAATCATTCTTCTTATTTTGCATGTTAGATCAAGTGTACAAGTCGGAACAGGACATAATTATGCTAAGAAAGCTGGCTTATTTACTGAAGAAAGGTTCTTTTTTTACAAGCTTTACAAAAACAGAAGGGATCCAACAAAACCTGAATAATATGTACTCACTCCGTTCCCAAATTCAATGCCAACTTTCCTATGCAAAAGAAATAGAAAAGTGGACATTCAATTTGGGGCGAATGTAGTATAATTTATCATCAAAAAGCTAGATAATTTGTATAATATATCAGCAAAAGCTGAAGATTATGCATAATATATAAGAACAACCTAGTTATATTCACAAATCAGGGAAAAACAATTAGATCCACACTAACAAACAAAGAACATAACTTTAAACAAGCTTACCATTTACCCCAGAAAAGAAACTTCTGAACCCGAACAGTTGTATGCGGATTTCACAAACTAGACGGAAAAAAATTCAAAAAACAATTAGAAACAAGACAAGATCTTCACTGAAAATGGCATTAAAAAGAAAGAAATAAAAATAATATAATAATCCATCCCCCATATAATATATTCAACGACAAATTTCACAACCCAAATGCCCAAATCAATCAAGAACACAACTTTCTCTCAAATCACAAAAGAAATAAGAAAACTAGAAAAGACCCACAAGCTAAAACACAATAAAGATTAAAAAAAAAAAACATTTTTACCTAAAAAACTATGAAACTTTTTTAGTACTTAATTTTTTTTTTTTTTGGTTAAAAACAGAATATATATAAATATAAAAGTAACAAACAAATAGATGAATCAAGCACCACCCATAGTATCATTACAGACCAATCTCGCAAAATAGGCCCCATGGGCATCCCTTGCCACTAATTGGCTTACAAAGGAGGGACTAGATAGGAATCGGGTAGCTGCAGTGGTAAAGAGCTACTGCAGCCCACCGATTCTCGTATCTCCCCTATGAGGCGATAAATTCTCCTCCTCGTGAGGCTAAGTTTCCCTCCCAGCTGCAGGGGCGTCTACAATCTCCCGATCTAGGGTATTCTCCGCTCTTCCCCTTCGGGGGCAATCTCCTTCGGGCCTCAAAAAAATAAAAAGGAGGGACTAGATTGAAATGTAATGAAAGTAGGAAACAAAAAGGACGACCCCGTTTTTGCCAGCTTATCCGCACAAGCGTTAGCCTCCCTGAAGATATGAGATAACATATGTTCCGGTATCTTCCCCAACAACAGCCTGCAGTCATAAATAAGAGGAAACAGAGGATGAGTTGAAATATTATCATTTAAAATCAAGTCAATAATAACTTTCGCATCCATCTCTATATCAAGCTTAGAGATCCCAAGATCAATCGCCATATTAAGTCCATCTCTAAGTCCCCAAAGTTCCGCTATATTATTAGAACAATGCCCAATCTTCCTACAAAAGCCTCGTAAGCAAAAGGGTTCGTTTTCCCCTTAGATACTTTTGGAGAAGATGGCGTAAACAAACCTTTTTTTGACTCCATGAAAATGCTTGTTCTTTGAGTAAATCATTTTCCTAATATATAATCAGTATAAAATTACAAATGAATCCTTCACAGAAAACTACATACGTCGTCTAAAATGGTTGACATGAATACTCAAATATACCTATGTATAACCTTATTTTTAACTTTGTTGAAAAATGCCAAGAATTGAAAATGTCAGATCAATCCATATAGAGGTCATGATTTCATCTACCGTTATCCCAAAATCTTGCAAGCAATTCGTCACTGCCACATCCTGGTGCACTCCTTCAGCAACTCTGGCTCTAGTGTGGAATATAATTTATTTTATATAAAATAAATCTCGATCATCAAATACATAAAAAAAAATTGGAGAAAGAATAATAATTTTTCTAGACGACTTCTTGAACTAGTGTTTGTCTCTTAAAAAAAAATATTCTCAAGAGAAAAATATATAATCCATTTCAATTGTTAGATTTCATATATAACGGTTTAAATTTTATTTTATACGTACAAAACAAAATATGTGGTGCACTGGAGTAGGAGTTTCCATGAAGATCTCCTTTTAGTATTATTTTTTTCCAAATTTTTTTGGGAGCAACATACCATGCGCCTTGGCTATATTGGGAACGATGTATATTCCCATGTAAGCCGTTGGACTGAGATTAATATTACATCCATCCCATTTTATTTGTAACATTTGCACTTTTAAGCATATTAATAAAATAATTGAAAGAGAATTATTATTAAGAAAAAAGTCTAAAATAACTTTAATTAATGACTAAAATTTTATTATTAGTGTTTATTTGAGTAATAAATTAAAGGTATGACTAGAAAATAACAATAAAGATGTATTGATCTTTGAGACATGACAAAAAATTTGAAATGTTTTAAAACTGAAACGTTGCAAACAATTTGCGAATGAGGTAGTAAGTTATTAGTCATTTCGTCAAGTAAATCTCAACTATTAGATAAAGTTATTCAACGATTCCCTTATATTTTGTACGTGTGAAACGAAAAGTGTTTCGCCCCATAATCAAACAACCTACCATGAGTTTTGTAGCTGGTTTTTTTTCTCTGTCCGGTATTAAGGTATTTCAAAATATTTATTTTGATTTATCAGTTAAAAATAGTTATTCTATAAATAAAATATATGAAATCGTTACTCTTCAGGTTGGAATAGTAATTGCTTTCTTCGTTCCGTTTTATTTGTTCTCCTTGACAATATATGAGAATTAAGATTTTGACGAATTAGATCGTAACATATTAATTAAAGTTTATAATCTGTCCTTAAATAATCTTTTTAACCGATCAACCACTTTTGACTTGAAAGCTTTCAACTTGGCTCTTCTTGCTAAGCAATCTTGGCGTATTCTGCCAATCTCGAGTTTTCAAAGTGAAGTACTATGCTAATACACACTCTCTCAATGTCGCGGTTGGTACTCGAGCACCATGCTTATAGCGAAGTCTTATGGATGGCCAGTGCTAGCTTTAGATCTTTCTAATTCAATTTTAAGTACGAAAAACAGTGATGTATAATTCATAATACCTGTGCTCATTGTGATTGTGTTGCAAAGAAAGAAGCCTAAATTCTTCTTATATGTTCTATTGAAAATGTAAATCTTGAATTACCATAGATTAAGTTTGTCTTTAAGAGTCCTTCTTTCTTTGAAAATTCCAATGACTTTGTCTAAAGAAAGTAAACTCTATATTTTGATAATCGTAGATTATCGGCCATCATAGGCGGCTAAGAGCATGTTCAAAGTACTCGACCGCATACAGTCTTTAAAAATTGGGGCCCCAAATTTTTTGTTATATATATGTGTGTGTGTGTGTGTGGACGTGCGCGAGTGTGTGTTCATTAAAAAAACATTTGCAATCCTTTTATATTTGAGCTCTGAGCTCAATAGTTAATAAAAAAAATTAATTTGTATTTTATTTACATGAAATTCTCATTTTCCGGGTATATAGAGCCATATTTTAAAGTTGGATTTTCTAATATGTGTCTCGTGCATGTTACTGTATAGAGTAGTTTAAGTTTCATATCCCTTAATTTTCTCATATTTTTTTATAGAATATTAGATTTTGATATACTTAAATTAGAATATGTAGTTTCGTTTATTTTAATTAATGCATACTCCGGGGCATACGTAAAAAATCTCTTAAAGTTTAGCGCAAGTCCTCCAAAATGATTAAGACAGTCATGTCGGCCAATACCTATTGCAAATGCTTTGGATAGTAAAATGCCTTCATTTTGACCACACTTAGAAATGGACATATGTTGATTTTATGTGAGAGGAGAATATGTCATTATGCAATTCACATGTATTAGGAAAAAGATTTCTACAAAAAATTACCCAGTTCAAACCTTTTGGAAACACTTCTATAAACTAGCCGTGTACATTTAAATTTAATATATGATTCTTTATTCAACCTTCTACGATCTTTTTCCGTACCAAAAAAAAAACCTTCTACAATCTTTTCTTTTTTTTCTGGCTGGGGGGTTTGGTTTCAAAATTAATATGCTACAATCCTTTTTGGGTGGGAGTATTTCATTTATTTTGGAAATTTCTTCTCTTTAATTTTGTTGTTTAACTAGAAGACAGATTCACTGGTCTTTCCATTCTCTTATTAGGGAGAATCTTCTAACTCTAGACAGAAGAATAATTGGGAAATAGAATTTTAAAAAATAATAGATTGAACTTATACCATAATAGAAGATGGATCTTATTACAGAACTCCAGGAAAGAATACCTATCCCAGGATTATATGCGTACAAGGTTCAAATCCAGATAAAGTTAAGACGTTAGCAGACTATGCGTTTATACATATAATTTACCCAAGTAAAAGTCTAGCTGAAATAGAGAAGTTTGATATTATATTAAAATCAACTGTTAGTAAATTCTCTCAGAGAAGAGATATTTTCATGAAGTTCTATTCAATTAGCCCTGAGGAGGAAAATAAGGTTCAACATCTCATAACAATTGGATATAATAATCAAGACCAAGAAATAGATCTTAATGATGAATATTTATAAGTTTCAATAATTAATGAAGAATGGATTTGCAAGAGAAGAGCATATGGAATAAGAGTTCTTAGTAGTCTAATTAGAAACTTTTATCAAAGAAATTATGAAGTCATTGGTAAAAGTGATAATTGGATTATAATTACATCGGGTAATGGACCTAGCAAGATTCTTGGAGATAAGATCCAAGAAATTGAAGAAAAAGTATGGCCCCTAGTACCAATAATACTTGGAAGATGATGACTATTGGTCCAAGGATATTACGACAGCTGCAATCAAGATAAGAAGAGAAGACATCACTATTGTAATAACGGCAATAATGTAAGATATTATTGATAGGACAATAATGTAATATTTCAGTCATTATTTTATGATTCAATAATTGTAATAGATCGTCAGCACTCAGACGATATATGGAATACATGTCATTCTATTGTAGTAAAAAATAGTTTTTTTTTTTTGGGGTAAGCAAGACAATAATATATATTATTAGAAGAGAGTTAGTACAAGGAAAGTACAGAAATAAAAAACATACATCCGAAAAGCTTAAATAAACATAGTTCTAGGGTAATGTTTTCCTTCCACGTCGGCTTGCCAATAATGATGAGCAAAAGGAGCTGGTTTCGTAAAAAACTTGGCAAGAACAACTGGAACTACTGCTTCCGAACTTTGCCATGCAATCAATCACATGATTGGCTTCTCGGAATATGTGTGAGATTTTGCATTCCTTCAGTTGAGAAATCAAATATCAACAATCGGAAATAATGTTAAGAGCATTTAAAGTTAGTGCATTATTTTAACATGTTTATCACTATCATAGAATCTGTATTAATTTCCAGGGTGTAGATGTGATATTGTAAAAAATAGTTCGACAAACAGTTTAGGAACATTTGATGCAACTGGGTGAACTTGCATATCACACCGAAAGAACTGACATTTACTGAAGGTAGCAACCCCAGGTTCTTATTTCGGTAAAGATAATAAGTGAATATACATTTAGGACCAAATAAAGCTCCAAACATCAGAGTCAAT
Source organism: Vinca minor (assembly GCA_026122235.1). NCBI lineage: Eukaryota > Viridiplantae > Streptophyta > Magnoliopsida > Gentianales > Apocynaceae > Vinca > Vinca minor. The sequence goes on from JAOCZM010000142.1 coordinate 582,116, forward strand.
TTATAAGTTGGAAAGAGTTATCTTTGGCAGAGCTCAAGCAGCAGCTGCTACTCAATTAGCTTTTCAAATGAAACTCCTTTTTTTTCTTTCTTTTTTTCTTTTTAATTTTACTAGGGGAGGAAAATACAAGTGTCAAACTTGAGACATCCAGGGTAGGAAGGGATGCGCTAGCCTTCCTTGACTACTCGAGTCAATATTTAGAACTCATGATATTCAGGAGAGGAATAGATGGATATGGAATTAGACATGCTCACCGATATATGTAAGCACTTACCTTGGAGAAAAATGACCCAGAGTTCAGGAGCACGGTACCATCGAGTTGCTACATAATCCTTTAAATAATCAACATATAATTACTATTACATATACAATTTAGTGGTAGAATTTTTATTTGCAAGTAGGGTCGGCTGATGTGAGAGAAGCGGATGGGCTAGAGACACAATGGAGCCGCCCGCCCCACTCCCACAATTTTTCGGAGAGAGTAATACATCCTTCATCCCAAATTGAATGTCCATTTTTCTATATCTATCTGATATATTGTCTAACTTGCTAATTTCATGTTTCTCCGCTCCCTTAGCTAAAAGATGTGGACAAGCTTCTGCAGCCATTTGCTTTGGACTTGGTATATAGCAATTGCAAGTAAAATCATGAAGATAATCATCCACAATGGGAAACCTGCAGAAAAAGATAGTTTAAAAGAAATAGAATAGAACAACATTACTCCATATAATAGAAGGATTCTAACTGAAACATGTTAAAATATCGAGAACTAAGATCAAGATCCTAACAGAGCAGACTGTACTTTCAAGGACAAAAATCACCAAATCTTGGAAAGATTTGATTGACCATTTAGCGACAGTAAGAACTAATGAAATCAAATCCTATAGTAGAATGCTCAGTTCGATTCAACAACATTCGATTTTCTGGTGCACTGTATATTGAGATAAATCCATTCCCAAGAAACTGATAGCAGGTGCTTCCCAATTTATGTTTCAATGTGAAAGGACAAGAAAAAAACCACATACCATTTTTCTTCTCATCCTTAATTTGTGTCACCCTTGCACTTGAATCCATAGACACAGAGACCAAAGACCTGTTAGAACACGATTCTTCGCCATTAGCAGTTTTTATTGAAAGAGCTACCGATGCAGCAGCAAAACAAAAGGAAGCGCTAATATAAATCATCCATTTCAACCTTGAATCTTGCGAGAAGGCAAGAGCTGTTACAACACCCAAATGTGCTTTCTTAATGGAACTCCGTACTCTCATATTTCTGGAATTCAGAATATAAACATCTCCTTGAATTGTTCCACTGCAAGCCATCAGTTTGGTTAGCAAAAAAGGAGAATACAGCAGAGATACTTGAATTAACACACAAAAGAGGGAAAAGTTTTAATATATGTATGGTGTAATAGAACAAGGCTTGAATGTAGAAACTCATATCACAACAAGAGAGGAAAGGCAGGAAGTTCCGAATTGCACAAAAGATAAAAACTGTACCACTATCATCTCAGCATGCACAGGAGCTATTGATGATTGTAAAGTCACAGTTGAGCACCCACCTTATTATATTAATCAGTATAGCGCAAGTTCACCTACTACATTCTCAAAGCTGAGGAATGCTTAGTTGGAATTATTGTATCGTTTTACTTGAGTTTTATATCAGCTATGTAATTACAACAGAAGGCATAAATCCCTCTTCTTATCAGATCATATGTGATATCTCGGAGGATAAAGGATGAGTGATTAGATTATGAAATTCTTACACTGCAAATGATTTTCCATCAGCTGAAACATTGAAAGAACAAATTGGGTCCCGAACAATGAGGTTTGAGCTTATCTTTTTCCATGTAGTGGTATTCCACTTCAGAATACTTGCACCCTTACCTATACAAGTAGAGAAGAGCTCACTGTTATTCATGAGTACATACGGAAGCACTCTCTGGGATGTATACGGAAATACATAATACGGAATATTACCATGCATTACAATAATATATAGCACCGGATCGTCAGTCATTCGGGAGAATTTACAGAAGGCAAATTTCTCATCCTACAACACCATCAACAAAATAAAGAACGAAGATTGAAAATTGATATAATAAGATCTTACTTTATCACTAAAATCTGAAAGAATAAGTACTTCAAAAACGCCACAAGTGAAGCACACAAATGTTGTTTTCCTTTCCATTGACCCTTGTGTTGGAACGATAGCCAGGCACGGGGACTAAAAGGAGGGGCATTAAGAGATTGTATACGTAAATTTTAAAGGAACGGAAGGTTAAATATCATAATGCAAAGTTCACTTCATGTTGAACTTTTTGTTCCAATTGGAAGTTTTGCCAACTGGACTAGTACTCTAGTAGTATATGGAAGTCCTATGCAAAGAACATCCCTACTATGTTTTTTGTTAATTCACATAAAGGTGTTGATTTTTATCATGAAACATAATTTTTTTTCCGTTTAATTTGTTTCCTTCAGTTTATGCATTTAGTGCTTAGAAGGTGAGAAGTCACATTTTTGTGAGAAATTCTTTTTCCCTAAATGTTTTATCATTCGGCTTCTTTTTCACTAAATTTTATATCCTTCGACTTCTCTTTCTTTATTCTAATTACTGACTCTTTGCTTCAATCTTTCAGAGCACACTATATGTTAAGCAAGACTCGATTAAGCTAAGTTAGAGTAATGCTTACATTTCCTTTCTCTAAAGAAGCTATAACAGCTGATTTTTCGACATCCCAAACTTTAGCAGGTCCACCACCAACAGAGACAAGAAACCTCCCATCAGGGCTGCATGAGGTAGCGAAAGCCAGTGGTCAAGCTTAACGCAAAAGTTTAGTTAAATACAAAGCATGATGTTGAACGTACTTCTCAAGCTTATTTTGTAAGAAATTCTAATTTCAAAATCCTAGCAATTTCTGCAAACCTGAAATCTAAGTCTTTCACAGAAGTATGGACGTTGTCCTCATCCAGAATAAGCCCCATGCTAGGCCACTTCAAAACCCGCAATTTACCATCCTGTACTGCACAGATATTTATTATTAAGAGGACAAAGGGGAAAAAGGAAATTGTACCATGTAAATAGGCCAATGCTCAGACATATTACTTTCCCCAAAAGATCATTCTAGCACTTTCCGAAAGAAGGAAATCAATTAAACTTTAAATCTTTTCAAGTTGTCCTTAACATCTTAGTATTTACAAGTACTTCAATATGACTTCTGAGGGAATAAATCTTAAAGAATTTGCATACAAAACTTCAGCTGTAAAGACGGATGCCCATTGACTGTGCTACAAGAGAAATGTTACTCTGCAGAGCAAATACACGTTTGGGCACAAGAGAATAACCACAATAAATCATCTACCACACAATGCATGCAATTTTCTTTCTTATATCAATCAATCAAACAATATCCATGAAGATATAAACAAATAGTACAAATAAGCAGTAAATTATGAGGGAGAAGAAAAGAAAATTAAAAAATACAGAATAAAGCCACTGATTCTTCAACTGAACAACTATTTCATCCATGGAAGCCAAATGTGAAACAGAAGTTAGTGCATTATCTACTTTCCGCGACAGTATGTGTTATTCACTTGGTGCCATATCTACTTTTCCGATTGTATATGTTGTTCACTTCTTTAAATGATTCAATCTTCATAAAAAGAAAGTGTGAAGATGATATCTACCTCACCACCAACAGCAAGTAGAGAACCTTCATTGTTAAAAGTCATTGCTAGCTGTTGACCGACATCTTCCAAATGCTCAAGAACATTCTCAGATGATTTTAAACTCAAATTATAGTCATCAGTACTCCGGTCAGCACCCAATTCAAACCATCTACATATAAAAATAATAATTTGTATAAGTAATAAACATAAATGATATTCAAATATTATATAGGAAGCCTTAATTTAATTTTCTTTTTCAAAAAGGGAACAAGAAAATAAACCATCATCATGTAGTAGAGTATATTATACATTTAAAAAAAAACAACTTGCTACATCATTCCTCAAAAAAAATGCACTTCCATGACAATAAAATGCATAATACATTAGGTCACCTTGCAGGCCCAATATTTAAACATGGCTATATTACCAATAGAAAAGGCAATAGATACGAAGTTGCTGAATTAGACTGACTAAGTTGAATAGCCTAATAAAAAGTGCTAATGGTTCCAACAACACTAGAAATTGTCAATGCAGATGCAGGATCTGTAGAAGTACATTCAGTTAGAAAACCAGTAAAACAATTATCCTAGACAACCACAGATCTCACAACAAGAAGATCTATCACTTTCAATATTTTGTTATTATTATCTTATGAATTGTACAGAGCTTTATCACGTGTCTAGCATTTTTCTTCTCAATATAAGCGTCTCCACGATGACAGGACATCACATTTCCTAATTGTTGTTGTTTCTTATAGAGGGCACCGGATCCTCTACGACATTTGGTGTACCATTCCCTACAACATTCCTAATTACAGGTGTGTTACACGGAGTGGTGTAGCACGGAAGTACGTTGCTTGAATTGGATTGAAACAATAATGAGCTTAAGACTAAGATTCTAATATCCAAACTTAACCCAAGCTCGTTAACTATTCAAACCAAGGCTGAATTGTTTGTTCAAATTTGATAATTCTACCCTACCTAAAACACGCTTTATCAAAAATTATATATATAATATATATACAAATATTTTAAATTAAAAGAAAAATAAATCTTACAAGCAAGTAAATTCTTTTCAAGTTGATCTCAAAGAGAAAACAAGGTACAGTCGATTACCGGCAACGGTTGGGGAATGCACACATAAGACCATCTCCTCTTGGATGTACAGCAACTCTGTATGGTAAATCTTCACCTGTTCCAAGCCTTGCAACCTTTTCAAATGACAATGGAAAAGAAAGAAACTCAGAACATAAAAACTAAATGAAGATCAATGTTGTAACCACATTCAGCTTTCCTCCTATTACATGATAAACATGAAATCAATCATCCTGATCAGTTTTTTGTTTATCTCTAGCTATTTTGACACCTTCAGTTACTTTTAGTCAATTCAGATCCTCTCTCCCTCTCTCTAACGCTCCCTATAACACTCAAAGATATACCCTAAGCATTATATATTTATCTCTGGATATTTTGGCATTTTCAGTTACTTTTTAATCAGTTCGGATCCCTCTCTCTCTCTCTCTCTCTCTCTCTCTCTCTCTCTCTCTCTCTCTCTCTTCCCTATAACACTCAAATATATACCCTAAGCATCAACCATATTATAATTAGAGGATCCGGTGACTTATTCCAATTATCCCTTCTTTTTTTTAAGGATCATGAACAAAAATTCAGTGCTCAAAGCACAGTCCCATTCCCTCAATTACTTGTAAACCTAATGCTGAATGAAAACATTTTTTCCAAATTATTCTAATATGAAGAATTCGCCTCAATTACTTAAAACTATAGCAGAAGCTCAAAAACAAAATATTAATTGATTGTTACTTACACGCTCATCGGAAAGGTAATTCGATTCAGAATACAATTACCTATAACACTGAAAGATAAAACCCTAAGCATTAACCATATTATAATTAGAAGTGGTACATAGAGTGCTACATAGAATCCGGTGAGTTACAGTTTTAATTTTGAAGGATCATGAACGAAAATTAAGTGCTGAAAGTACGGTCCAATTGCGTCAATTACTTGTAAACCTAATGCTGAATCAAACACTTTTCCCAAACTATTCCGATCTGAAGAATTTGCCTAAATTACTTTATACTACTACAGTAAAAGCTCAAAATCAAACGATTGATCGTAACTTACAGGCTCATCGGAAAGGTAATTCGATTCAGAATCAAATTACCTATTACAGTCAAAGCACGGTCCAATGGCCTCAGTTACGTGGAAACCTTATGCTGAATTAAACAATTTTCCGAAACTATTCCAATCAAAAGCTTGATCTTTACTTAAGACTATAGCAAAACCTCAACCAAAAAAAAACAAGCAAAAGCTTGATCTTTACTTACAGGCTCATCAGAGAGGTAATACGATTCCGAATCGCACTTAGAAATAAGTAGAGCATTCGGAATGCCGCTACTACCTTCACCGCCACCACCAGCAAGGAAAACGTGGTTGGCGGTGGAGAACGACGACGGCGGAAGAGAAGTAGAATCGTCGTCTTCGTTGTCTCCAGATTTGGACGACGAGGAATTGGCAATAGATCCAATAGCACCAGACGGTACCCAGCCGGCGCCGTAGAGCGGAACGCCGTACTTCTTGTAGTTCTGAACGTTCGCCATTGGAGTCGGAGGATTTTCTTTTTTTGTTTGTTTGTTTTAGGTATTGAATAATTTTACCGTTTGTTTTCCCTATCGGAGAATTTATAGTAGTGGGGAGATGGAAAATTGGCATTTTTTACTCGTACTCCCTCCATTCCAAAATAAGATTAACATTTGAATTTTAAATTTTTTCAAAAATAAGATTAACATTTGGATTATTAATGAACATTTAATGAATTTTTACCATATTTATCCTCTTCTTACTTTTCTTTTAACCACAATTTTCACTTCCAAAAAGTAATTAATAAGGATATATTAATCTTTTACCTTTAACTCTCATTATTTTTAGAAAATTTCTTAATTTATGTGAAAATTAAAATGTTAATATTATTTTGGAATGGAGGGAGGGGTATTTGGATTGACTTTTAGTTTTGAAATCTGATCAGGTGTTTTGCTATAAAATGCGAATTTTTTTTATACATCAATTGTTTTATTTAAAAGTTGAGAACACTTGTTCTTTCGTAATATTATTAATAGTAATTACATGTGTATAATAGGTATTTATATGATAAAATGAGTATAATCGCCAAATTAACTTATTAATTGGACGTGATATTGACATTAAATCCAAAATCACTACCAAACTAACACGAATAAAAATTCATCTTGATCTTGAAAGAACTAAAATGCCCTAGTGAAATTTGACAAAGGGTAATGATGTTGAGAGAACTAAAACGCCATCTAAAATGATCTTGAAATAACCAAAATACCCTTGTTTAACATTGGTATACAAATTTATACAATGGATATATTTAGCATTTCATTAGAAATTTCTCTAGAGAAATGCTACTATAAGATCAAAATTGCATATAAAATAGAAGCATTCAGCAGCAAATTCACCACAGTTACAAGCTAAACTTTGAGAATTAAGAGCCTTTTCATCATACATAATTTGATGATTGGAACTTCAATGCTGATGAAAGTGAAGCAACAGCTTCTCCAACAGTCAAGAAGAGACTATCAGGTCTCTCGAGATCTTGAGCTTCATCAGCGCGTTGCAGTTTTTCCATCACTTCAGCGATAGGATTAACAAACACAAGCTGCAATTTCACATAAAAAAAACTACTCCAAGTTAGACTCAGATGATGATCGTATTATTAAAACGAAATCAAGAATCAATCCCTTGTTCACTTGCCTCAATACCCTTCTTGACTAATAGCAGCCTCAAGTCCTTGAAGAACGAGACTGCATTTGTATCAATCGCGCTCACAGCTGAGATATAAACGCAAGAATTTCTTAGTACAATGCTGTTTTTTTCCCTTTCACATGGAGCTGTAATAGGAATTTTTTTTTCTTAATGATGATACTTACCGGACAAATCAAGGATCAGGTATCTTAGTCCAGATGGTTTTTTGGTTTCAATTTCTTCTGCTTCGTATTCTTCTATCCATCTCGAAATCCTAAAACAGAACCGAGAAAACAGTATTTGTAAAACGAAGCAAGAACTGGATAGGAACTATAAGTTTTTCTATAGTGCATCCATTACTAACCTTTCGTTGAGATAAGCCGTGTTAGCAAAGTTAATTGGAGCTTCAATGCTTAGGATAAGAAAGCCGGGAACTTTAACTGCATCTTTATAATGGTCAAGATTGCGATAAATATCTGAACCAGGTATGTTTCCCAACACCACAGTTTTCGGCCTCGTGACTTGCATGAGGATCTTGAATATCGAAATTCCAACCTAATCATGATCAATAGCACAATGAGGAAATTAATAATTGAACCTTAAAAGATGTTCTTGAAGGAAATAAACTGTTGAGATTTCTTCAACTTACTGCAATGGCGAGTCCAATCTGGACGGAGATGAAAAGAACTCCAAAGAAAGCGCAAAGTAATACAAGGAAATCGTATTTATCAATTTTCCAAACTTGATAAGCAGCAGGGATATCGATTAGGCCAACTACCGCAGTGACGATGATTGCCCCCAATACTACATTTGGCGTGTATTGAAAGAGTGGCATGAGAAAGAGTAGCGTAACCATAACAGTTACCGCCATTATTATGTTAGAAGCTGCAGTTTTGCAGCCTGCATTATGATTCACTGCTGATCGCGAGAAAGATCCTGTGGATCACGTAAAAAAAAATTTAGAACAAAAAAAAGAAGCATCAGTAGCTTCTGCATTCAAGGTTAACGGAAATTTACCTGTTGTAACATAACATGACGTAGAGGAGCCAACTGCGTTCATGAATCCAATTGCAATCATTTCTTTATTTCCATCAACCTGGTAGTTCTTTAGCGCAGCAAATGTCCTTCCAACTGCAATACCTTCCTGATAAAAGACAATTTTCCCAATGCAAACAAAACATAACTATATGCATATCGCGAACTTCGAAACATAAGTAACTATATGCATATCGCAAAACATTCCGAATAAGTTCATTCAGATTAAAAGAATGACGGGAACTTACAGTAAGAGATATAATGCCAGTGACAAGTCCAGTTTTGATTACTAATCCCAAATGGCTTCCGTGAAAATGCAACATATTCCATGAAGGGGGATTTAGTCCTCCTTGTAATTTCCCAATCTACGATAAAATTATGGGAGAAAATTTTAGAATTTAAAAGAAAAAAATAAAAAAATAGAAAATTGTGGGTTATGGGCAACTTACAATACTAATTCCATGGTGTTGAGCTTTGAATGAAAAAACCAACAGAGTGGAAATAATCACAGATAAAAGAGGGGCACCTGCTGACACCCAAAATAGCTTTGGCTTCTTTATGCTCTGCATCAAATTAACAGTGAGAAGTTCAATATCATCCTAATCAAAAACCTATATCGAAAGTTAGCGTAGTTGGAGCCGCACTTCCAACCCGTGTCATATGTTACTCGGACTCTTCATTTATGTCTGTTGTACCCGTGTCGACACGACACGATACGGGTATGTGTATGACATACTTACCGGATCTAGTCAACGTTGATCAAATACTTTGTTGTAGATGTGTAAGCACCCGATACCTAAACATATATTCATACCTGACACGCGTACCCGAGTCCGAGTAACATACCCCGTGCCCATAGGTAAAGAATTCGACACTTGTACCCCTCTCCGCAAAAGAACTTTTCTTTTTTGAAAAAAAAAGGAAACTAGAAGGGAATCACTCACAATATATCTTGTTAGAAGAAGGAAGACAAGAAAGCAGAAGCCCATTAGTATAGTTTGCCATGACCACTGCAAAAAAAGATCAAATAAAACAAATGTTATGGTAATAATACTTTTTTTTATGTATCGAAACACAAAGACAAATAGATTTTTATTTTTTTGGATCATTATTTTTTTTTCAATTTTTTTGTTTCAGATATTGTTTTCTTCTCTTTAGCTAAAATCTTCTGTATATTTAACAATATTCCATGTAAATCTCTTGCAACCCAAAAAGTAGTTCTCGATATGATAAAAAGGAAAAGGAAAAAACCACTAATTGTAAAAGTCTTTTAAACACTAATTTTTGTTTATTCAGGTCTTTTAACCATTACTAAGGGGTGTATTCAATCCGGATTTTAAAAGATTTTAACTGATTTTCAAAAGTCTATGGATTCTGCTGACTTTATGGATTGTTTTAACTCTATGCAGAGTCTGCGCAGAGTCTATCAGATTTTATTAGATTGATTTATCATGATTTCTTTTGATTTATAAAGTCTATAGATTATTTGAATAGCACCAAAAAATAAAGAAAAGATTGATTCAGTGGTGTATTATACAGATCCAAAGGTGTTGAATTTTCAAAGTCAACATATGTTTATCAATCATTTCTTGGAATTAAATCATTTTGTTAAAAATTTAAAAAGTTTGGCGATAGTCTTTGATTTTTTTTTTAGATCACGTAACTGCGGCTTTTTTTGATTTATTTGTTCAAGGTTTGTATAATTTACTTACTGTATTTTTTGCTCTGGTTTAATTAAGATATGTTTTGTGATAAGTTTTGTTTGAACTTTTTTTTCTCTTTGATTTTCTCTTTCAGGAAAATGAAATTCATGTTTGAAAAATAGAAATTTGTGGTTAAATAGAGAAGAAATTGTTTGCTTTCTTTAATTTCTATTTGAAGATGATCAAAAAGAAAATTGTTTGGATATTATGACTTCCTTTTGAGAAATAAACATTTCATATTGAGTTTTCTAACGATGTTAAAACAAATCTCATTTTTTTTGTAGTTTGAAATATTTCCTTTGTTTTTCTTATAATTTTATAGAAACGAGATTACTAAAAAAATTGTAATCTAAGATAAAATTATCAAAGACATTTTAATTTTAATATTAATGAGAGAAAATCAAAATCTTGAAAAAAAAGAAGAGATTTCACCATACACATTTAAACCTATGAAATCTATCAAAATCCTACCTTTAATGAAATCTATAAGAATTTATAGAGTTTTGAATACCTCTAGATTTTAATTGACTTTTTAAAATCTAAATTGAATACCTCTAAATTTCATTGGACTTTTTAAAATCCAAATTGAATACCTATGGACTTTAAAACTCCTTAAAAATCCTATAGAATCTATGTTGAATACACCCCCCTTATCATATCTAAGTCTAGTCAATGTCACAGTAAAAAAAAGTCAATAGTTCAGCGATAGAGTGACTGACTGATAAACTTAAAATAGAAGAATTTGAATTTTGATTTCAGATAATTAAAAAAGAAAAAAAAAGGTAAAAGGCACTAACCTCATTTGTTTCGTGGAAAACAGAGCTCAAAACAGGAACCAAACCCATTTGTTTGGTGAAATGTGTTATACCAAGAAGGGCTTGAAGTTGCTGAAGAGAAACTATGATTGCAGCCCCAGCCATGAATCCAATCAGTGTTGCTTTTGAAAGAAAATCAATTATAAAACCAAGTCTGCAAATAAAACCCCCAAAACATATGATTAGCGCAGTTAACATAACACTTCTAACTCGTAATCATACGTCTAGAGTTTAGGGCTCGACTCCCTTACCCCAATTAAAATGAAAATACTAAAAGGAAATCAAGAGAAAGAGGCAAATAAAACCCCAAAACAGAAGGTTAGCTAAGGTAACACTTATGACTCGTAATCATACTACCCCCAATTAAAATGAAAATACTAAAAAGAAAGCAAGAGAAAGAGGAAAATAAAACTCCAAAACAGAAGGTTAGCGCAGCTAACGTAACACTTCTGACTCGTAATCTTACGCTTGGGCTCGACGCCCTTATCACAATTAAAATGAAAATACTAAAAAGAAATCAAGAGAAAGAGAGAAATAAAACTCCAAAATAGAAGGTTAGCGCAGCTAACGTAACACTTCTTACTCGTAATCAAAATAGGGTCTAGGGCTGGACGCCAATTTAAATGAAAAAACTAAAAAGAAATCAAGACAAAGGGATAATATTAGACCTGAGGATTCCTAAAGAAGCTTGGAAAAGACCAGCAAAAAAAGTTGAAGTAAAAGCAAGTTGAAGAAACAAGTGAGGATGCAGAGTAGGAGAAACTTCTTGTCTTAGCATTGATCCCATAATTAGAGAAGCTATAGAAACTGGTCCAACTGCAACATCCCTTGAGCTTCCAAGAACAGCATATATAAGAGGTGGAACAAAACTTGAATCTGCATAAAAACCACAACTCATATCAGTATCATCATAGACCACGAAAAACTCCGGAAATTGAATGCCCACTTTCTTTATTCATTTGGCTCATAAAGAAAAAAATGAACATTTAATTCTGAATGGAAAAAATGTATAATAGTTGTGGCACTCTTCTTAATACTCACATAGACCAACTATTGGAGGCAAGTTGGCTAGCTTAGCATAGCTAATCCCCTGTTGAAAACAGAAACCAGAATGGTAAAAAAAACTTAGTATATCCTAAAAAACATGAACTCAAAAGCAGGGACAAAGTCATTAATTTGGCGTTGGGGCGAAAACTGTAACAGTCGACGAATTACATATAAAAACTGCAAAAAAAATGTTGGGAACGAATTTGATAAAATATTCGAACTACATATAAAATTTACAATATCTATTATTATTTTTAGAAATCTTGGGGGCGACTGCCACCCCGACCCCCTGTCTTCGTCCCTGCTCAAAAGGGATGATGCATTTTTGCGTGTCCAACTTGTAATTCAACAGATTACGCATTTATAACTTTAAAAAAAGAAAAAAGAAAAAAATGGATGATTTTTATTTTTTTTATATGGACAAAATACCTGAGGAATGGCAAGGCTAGCAATGGTGAGACCAGAAACAACATCAGACTTGAGAAAATTGAGAGTATAATTAGGAGCCCAATGAAGAATAGGAAAAAAATATTGAGCACCAAGAATCCATTTATTCTTCAAAGATTGTCCTTTGAAATGACGAAGTGGATCATCTGGAAAGAACGTTTCTTTAAGTCGGTTCTTGAGTTTATGCAGAGTGCTCATATGAGGTGGTGGCACCACCTTATGAACTTCCATAGATGAGCTCATGAAGGAAAAAAGGAAGAATGAAGAAGAATTGTTTTCTTTTGTTGTGTTTGTTGTTATGAGAATTTGAAGAATGTGAGATTTGGAACCAAATTTATGGAGTTCTAATTTCTAACAATGTTGAGATTGTAAAGTCGGGGCTGGCTTCATTTTTTTTTATTATCACAAACGTGTTATTCAAAAAAGTATTTTTTTTTGTCATATTATAATTTATCTTTGTCCATACTTCGATTTGATTAGTTGGAATGATATTAGGATCATTGCATTATCGAAATTTATTGTGAAGAAGTCTGCAAAAGTGAGTTCAGTCCAGCTCTAACCTTAATTTGGTAAAGCAATTTTCTGTTGGATTATCTTACAAATATATTATTAACTAGATTAATCGAATTGATATTAAAAAATGCAAGAAGCTAACGTCAATCAAGTTTTTTTTACATTAGAGACCGCTAGTGAACAAAAATAAGTTTATGTCACAGTACACACCTGCTGAGACAGAATGGATGGCTCTTACATTACAATTACACCCCTCATCAATGCACTATATGTCTGTTGAAAACCAAATCTTGAAAACACAGAGTGTAATCCCTCAGTCCAAATTAATGTTCACACTTTCTTTTTTATTTATCACAAATTAACTATTTACTTTCTAAATAAAATATCTAGTGAGAGAAATGAGAGAGATATAAATTTTAAATGAAATTAATAAAATTAATGAGAGGTATCTTAGACTTTTGTTTATATTTTACTATAAAAATCACTAAAACCTTAATACCCGTGCATTTGTCAAAATTGACAGATAATTTGGGACGAAGAAAGTATTTTAGTATTTTGTGGAAAGTTAATATTTAATTCTGAACAGAAAATTTATTCAAGTTGTAAGAAGTGAGACCAGCTTATGCTAATCGGACGTCCGAGGTATGATTTTTGCCTATTTCAAATTAATTCTCCTTTGGTAATTATAAAAAGGCTATACCGCGGCTCCTTGATCTCTTAAATCTCATTCTTGAATTTTTAAATGGAAAGATATTTTTGGAAAAGTTTGCTCGTGACTCATCGTGTATGAAACTAACACATGTTGAGATTGTAAATAGGTGACACACAAAAAAAATGTAATTATTCTAAGAAAATGCTAAAATTTGAGGCATATTTAAAATGAAGCCTAGTTTCCAAAACAGAATATATAGCAAATGAATTGGACCCTTTGTGTCCTGAAATTATATGAACCACCCTAATACTATTTAAACTTTCCATATTTGGCAGTTTCCATTATTCCATCAGCAGTCCGGTTCCTGTGCGGAACGCTCAAAAATCCGCACGTGTGGGACACAATGAGAGCCATTGATTTCATTTTTTAAATGGATCAATGGCTATGATTTAAAAGAGGAGAGAGAAAAGTTAAAAGGGTACATATGTAATTTTATTAGAGGAGAGAAAAAAGTTGCGGCTGAAAAGTCAAAAAGGAGGAGAGAGAAAAATTGCTGCTGAAGGTACATTTCTACAAGAACACCTGTTCATGTTCGGTGAACACCTGTTCTTGTTCGGTGAACACCTGTTCATGTTCGTTGAACACATGTTCATGCTCGGTGAACGGATGTTCTTGTTGCGTGAACACATTTTCTTGATGAGTGAACACATGTTCATGTTCGGTGAACACATGTTCATGTTCGGTGAAACGAGATGTTCTCGTTGCAGTGAACACGTGTTCTTTCCGTGAACACGTATTGCTTGATGAGAGAGAAAAGTTGCAGTTTGGAAAAAAAGAGTCGCTTAAATACTACTTCTTTGAAACAATAGTTGGATGAATCCAACTGACTTCAGCTGTCACGCACTGAGTCCCGCACCAAAACTTTCCGCATAGGAGCCAAGGTCTTCCATCAGGTCCAATTGAATATGTCTTGTCAAGATATGTATTTGGTCTGGTACAACTTTAGCTGTGAGTTGTAAATGAATATCCATACTTTTCTCGACATGTCTAAATTTAACGTATCCATATAAATACTTATTAATGAATGTGGCAAATATGAATTTTGCATCACTATATTAGTGTATACAATGTGTAACATTTATATGTTTTAATATTTGATTAAAGCTGTTGAATTGATCCTACCTCGATGTGAGAGACTGTTGAAATATAAAATTTCACAATATTGACCGTCTAAGAATATTTATCTCACTTACAAGTTGAGGAGATGATACATCTTATTATCAATTGGTTTCAAGAGGATATGAAGATTTATGAGTTATTTTCATATGATATTAGAGCAAAACTTTTAGATGAATGTGAGCTATGAATGCCCCTGTGTGACCCCAAGTAAGAGATATATGCTTTGAATTGACTCCCACCTTGAAAAATAAGGGACGTTGAAATATAATATAAAATATCACATCGACTACCTAAGGAAGATCTATCTCACTTATTAGTTTGTGAAAATATAAAATGTCACATCGACTGACTAAGGAATATGATATTCTTGAATTTTGGTAGTTGCCTGACTGCCTTACACTGAAATACATGAATTCTTTTAGGACAACTTTTAAGCTTTAAGCATGATCAGAGGATAATTATCAAAATCACAAAGGTGTATCAAATCATTATCACTTTGTCGTTAGTCCCCAAAAGCAGAAGAGAAATGGATTAATGATCCATATATCTTCACATTCAACTCATTGATTTCTAGCCACTTGAGTTACAAAAAATGACCCACTGTTAAAGAGTTCTATGCACTGCTCACCATATAACTCAATTGTTCATGGCTTCCTTTCGGCTGCTAGGGTCACATGGTAGGAGTAAGGACGAAGACAGGTCTGGGTGACTGCTGCCCCCAACATTTTTAAATTTATACTATTTTTATAAAATTTTGAAAATATTACTATAAAAATTACCTTTTGCCTCCTTCTTTTTGTAAAAATGCACCCTTCTCCCCAATCAAAACTTTATGGCCTCGTCTTGTATAGAAGAATAAACTTACTACTAGTAATAAAAATTTATGGTCCAACTTGAACCAATTATAAATTGGAATAAACTCTACATTGTAATAAATTTCAGATTTTTAGATTTTTTTTTATTGTAAAAGCCTTAGTTATTTTATGATTAATAAAAAATTTCTTATTCAGCATTATAAAAATCATGCCCAATAACTATAAATTGTCGATCCCTACGGAAGATGTTGAAAGTGATATTCTCCTGTCTCTGTGGTTCAAGTATTGCGGAGAAGATGCTGCGAAGAAGAATATTATGTATTTGTATAGCTTACTAGTTTTTATCTTAGTATTTCTAACCACCCTAAATTTTCTTTAGGGTGTGTTTTTATCTCATTATCACTGATTTTTGAAATCATTGTATAACTTTTATTTTCTGTTTTTCCGTTGATTGTAATGGCTTCGGTTATTTTGTGATTAATGGAAGAAAATTTTATTTAGCAAAAAAAAAAACTACAAGCATGTCCATGTTGACATGAATAGTAATTTAAAAACAATATTATAATATCAAAGGGAATAGAATCTTTGAATTTGAATGGCCCAGAATATTACCTAATTGCAAGTAAGGATTCGTATGCATCTTCACGTATCCTCAAAAAGTGCAGGGATCTATCTGTAGGCGCACTATAGCGACATCTCTCCTCTTTTTTTTTTTTTGGTTAATAAAAGTTTGGTTGAGTTCGACTCAAAGTCACTTCTGCTTTGGTGGGAGCCAGTGTTACGAGGGGACATGGGCAGTGACACAAAGAGTGCTTACAAATCACGCACCATGCACAATCTTAGCGTCGTGACGAAATTGAGCAACAGCGTTTGTAAGTGCTCATCTTCTTCTATAATAAACAATAACTATATGTACCAAACAAAACCTACCAACAAAAATATCCTTCTTTTTCAAACAACACGTGTATCTCAAATTATCAACATTTGTTACTAAGTTTCTTGAACATCTCACGTCAGATAAGTTTGGAAGGTTTAATTGATATATAAATATGATATAAGTATTGATTATTATCTCAAGATATTCATTTTAGCATATATATCAAATTCAGTTACTATTTAGGTAATCGTGAATGCTGCCAAACCATAGTTGTTGTACTTCAAGTCTGCAAGTATGGGCCGTTTGAAACAAAAATGCCCTTAAAACTATTGGGTTGGGACAATTATATATATATTTATGAAACAAAATAAAACTAGCTGTTATAAACCCAAGTTGTTATGCAAAAACTATTGAAGATGTCTAAAGATTGTTTTGATTAGATTAGTGGTAGTCAATTTTTAAATTTATGAATTATATGTTGATTACATATGACTAGATGATCCACTCGAATCTTATCTACCATTGGTTCCTTGCTTTTTAAGCCTAATTACGTGTTAATCCACCATAACTATATGACAAATATGTAGAACGTTACACTAAAAGGAAGATGGTAGAGGTAAGAGATACTATATAAATTATGTTAAATTGACTAGAATATGCATGATTGGTAACTATAGGTAGGATATTTGGGCAATGGTTGGTAGAGATAGAATTGCTTTATTAGAATGTTAGGAGTGTGTGCATATATATTCACTATCTAAACATATGTCTTGTATAATAGTTTATGAATATACAAAAAGATAAATTAATGTATAAACGTCTTATATTATGAAATGAAGGTATTATTACGCAAGTCTGATACAACAAACTCATATATTATTTGAAATATTTACCGTATTGATGAAAACAGAAACTTGATTGAGTATGATCAATCAAAGAAGACTAGAAGAAAAGAAGAAGCAATTCAGAGAAGATTAAAAGACAAAAGGAGCTGCGAGAAAAGGTATTGTTTTCTCATTTTCTGATGATTGTAAAATGTACAAGATTCACCTATTTATAGACTTTTATGTAGCTATTGTTTTGCTAAAGTTACTGACTAGTTATATATCAATCTAGTTTATATAAATACAAGATGAAAAGATATAGAAGGGTGACATGATTTACATACAATGTCACGTCACCCTAGAATTGTTTCTAGTCGACTATTAGCTGCTAAGCTTCTAGAGGAAGCTGAATTGTTCCATCTTGTAGCTTGTCTTTCAACTTGCATAAGCTGCTGAAAGTTTCTTGATGTGTATAACTTTCGAATTGTATGCTTTCTTTTCTGCTTTGTTTTCCTGTGCTATGTGTAGCAGCTGTGTGTAGCAGCTGGATTTATGTTGCTGCCTTTGTATGTCTACTGCATCTGCATAAGTCATCTGTATTGTATATTCATCATGCCCCCTCAAGCTGGAGGTGTCTTGAATAAAGATTTTATCCCTAATTTGTCTAACAAAGAATGAAACTGTGCTTTTGGCAAAGGTTTTGTCAATATATCTGCTAGTTGTTGAAGTGTATTTATAGGAAGGGGTTTGACAACTCCAGATTGAAACTTTTCCCTAATGAAGTGACAATCAATCTCAATGTGCTTGGTCCTTTCATGAAACACAGGATTTTCTACAAGATATATTGCAGATTGATTGTCACAAAGAGGGAACGAGGATGAGAATGTAAGATGCCAAAATCCTTAAGTAGGTAAATAAGCCATTGAATTTCACTAACACTGAAAGTGCCGTAGATCCGTATTCGGCCTCCGAACTACTCACAGCAGTGATGGTTTGCTTTTTTGCCTTCCAAGAAATCGGAGAATTTCCCGTAAAAACACGGAATCCTGAGATAGATCTTCTACTATCTTCGCATCACGCCCTGATCCCCGAGTCACTGTAGGCGGTGAGACTCAAAAGAAGATTGACTAGACAAAAAAAATCCACTTGTCTGGATTGAACTTTAAGTACCTTAAGACCCTTTGTGCAGCCTTCATATGTAGGATTGTAGGGACGAGTCTAGAAATTGACTCAATTCTTTGAGCTGCAAATGAGATATCGAGTCTAGTCAAACACGAGATATAAGAGTTTTCCAACAATACTTACGTATTACGAATTTGTTGTCAATAAAAGCTGAGTCTTTGTTGGTCAATTTGCACTTAGCACTCATGGGAGTGATTGAAGGCTTGCAATCTTGGAAACCCGAGTATCTTTAAGAAGATCTAAAGTATACTTCCTTTGATTCAAAACAATACTGTTTTGGATCTACATACTTTCAATGCCGAAAAAAAACCTTAAGCGCCCTAAGTCCTTAATGCCAAATAGACTATTTAAAGATTTCTTGACCCTTTGAATCTCTTCCAAACTATCTCCTGTGAGCACAATATCATCAACATAAACCCAGATAAAACCCAGAAAGAATGATCGGTTTTTACGATGAAAAAGGCTGTAATCACATTTAGATTGAATAAACCCCATTTTGATCAAAGCGGTGGTAAGTTTGACATTCCATCTGCTCTGCTGGCTTGTTTTAGTCCATACAAGGACTTCACAAGCTTGCAAACCTTACCGATTGGAGCGAGAAAAACCAGGGAGGTAAAACCATGTAAACTTCTTCGTCAAATCACCATGTAGAAAGGCATTATTTATGTCTAATTGATGTAAATGCCAATCCTTAATGGGTCTGCAATTGCCCGGCATAATTACGATAGTAGTGGCCTTAGCCACTTTGGTGAAAAAAGATGTCAATGTAATCAATTCCAAGTTGTTGAGTGTATCCTTTAACCACTAGTCTTGCTTTATACCTTTCTATAGAACCATCCGAATTGTATTTGGTTCTATACACCCATTTATTGCCTATAGCGACCTTTCCTGTAGGTAGATGCTGTGATGATCCAAGTATCATTCCTTTCAAGTGCCTTTATTTCGAGCTTCCATGCTTTGTCTCCAATGCTCAAATTGTCTTTCGCCTCTTTGTAAGATATAGGATCGGAATGAGCAGTTAATTGCATTAAAAAAATGTTTGCAGTTAGGATTTAAAAGATCATAAGTAACTGCTTTGTTCATATGATGAGGTGAAGAAAGTAAGACTTGATTACATGCATAATCTTGTAAGTAAGTAGGAGGATTGACAACTCTTGAGGACTTTCTAAGAGGTGGAGCAATGATAGAAGGAGAAATAGGAGCATTGATAGAATCAGGAGTGTCTATGGAAGGGGAATAGTAGGCTGAATGATAATGTTATCAAGATTAGGAGGAATAGGTTTAACAGAAACACTGGGAATGATGTCTAAGGTTTCAGTTTGAGGACTAATGTTCCCAAGATTTGTAGGCATTAGAGGAAAACATGTTTCATGAAAGATAACATGTCTAGAGGTGAATAGCTGCCTAGAAGATAAATCTAACAGAATATAACCTTTGCTATGAGCAGAATTCCCTAGATAGATACATTTTCTCCCTCTAGGATCAAATTTGGTTCTTCCTTGTTCTAAGGTTGTAGCAAAAGCTAAGCAGCCAAAAATTTTGAGAAGATCAAGAGAAGGAAACTTGTTGTATAACTTCTCAAAGGGAGTAAGATTTTTCAGAAGGGGAGAAGGTGAGATATTAACAAGATAAGCTGCATGTTGTATGCAATATGTCCAATAAATGATAGGCAAATGACTTTGAATTCTTAGGCTCCTTCCTATATTTAAAAGATGTTGATGTTTTCTTTCAACAATCCCATTTTGTTGAGGGGTTTCAACACAACTCTTTTGATGAATTATGCCATGAGAAGCAAAGAAATGTGGCATAATGAATTCTGTGCCATTATCTGATCTTATGACTTTAATAGAAGTGTCAAATTGATTTTTGACATAGGAATAGAATTTCTCAACAAGGTTTTTAACCTCAGATTTGTTTTGCATAAAAAATACCCATGTAAATCTGCTATAATCATCAAATATGGTGAGAAAAAACTGTTGATGATGAACTGATTTATGTTTATATGGTCCCCAAACATCCATATGAACCAAATCAAAGGGTTTCAAAGAGACAGATTCACTCAAATGAAATGAATTCTTTGTCATTTTTGCCAAAGGACATATATTGCATATATGCTTATCAGGTAAAGAAATAGAACAATGCTTAGGTTGTAGCAATTTCATTCTTTGCACAGACATGTGCCCTAACCTGAAATGCCACAACCAACTAGTATCAAGAGTAGAATGACTAATACAAGAAGCACAAGACACAGATTTGTTGACAGAAGTACAGCTGATGACATGTTTAGGTTTATACTGAACAATTTTATTAGGTAAACTATCAGGTTTGACATCTAAAACATATAGGCCTTTGCACTTTTCAGCTTTCCCAATCATCTTCATAAGTGCAAGGTCCTGAAAGTAACAAAGTTCACCATGAAAGGAGATTAGAGCATTAGGATCGAGAAGATGTGATTTTGCTAAGAGATAGCAGATTAAATTTGAAGTTAGGCACATATAGGACATCACTAAGAATGAGGTTTTGATCTATAGTTACAAATCCTTTATACAAGGCCTGTAGATGATGTCCATTAGGCAGAATGATGAAGGCATTTTGTAATGGTTCATAAGAGTCAAAATGACATAAAGCAGCACATATATGATCAGATGCCCCTGAATCTACAATCCATTTATTAGTCAAAGAACTGTAATTCTTACCTTCATCTCCATTAGAGTGTGCAAAGCTAGCTGTTAATGCAGTGGCATTTGATCTTGTTCCTGTGTCATCTTTTCCTTGTTGCATATTTTGAAAGAATGTCATTAGTTGTTCACAAATATTAGGAGGTAAAGTAATACCGGGATCAATGATGGTGGTATTGCTGGTGCCTTTGAATCCTGTTTCTACTTGATTGACAGACCCAACCTTGTTTTTATTTTTGAAATTTGTTGGAAATCCATGTTTTTGATAGCATCTATCAGCAGTGTGTCCTGTCCTGCCACAATGTGTACATTGAAATCTCCTATTTGTTGCTCCCTGCTCTTTGTCCACTTTGAAAGATGAGCTGTTATAAGGTTTTTTGTAACTAAAACCTTTTCCTTGATCTCATATGAATTGCCTTTTTCCTATGTTGTTCATCTGTTGCATTGAAGGTGTTATTTTCATTTGAATTGCTTGTTTTTCCAATAGCGGCAAGTATAGGACTCTCGTTGTATGTGTTGGATTTCCTCGCTTTATGTAGCGCATCTCATGTTTCTTAGCAAGATTGAAGGCTGTTTGATTTTTGGTAGTGGAGTCATGAGCAAAATCTGTGATCTTACTTGTGCATAATCTTCATTTAAGCCTTTGGCAAACCTGATTACATTTTCTTCATCAAAATAGTTCTGCATTATGCCATATCCTCCACAAATTGCGAGTGTACGGGGACATGAGCATGTAGGAATAGGCCTCAGCATCTGCATTTCATCCCATAGAATCTTCATTTTAGTGAAGTACATTGTGATGGAATGAGTTCCTTGACTTAGGTTTCCAATTTCATCCAAAACTTCACTTAGCCTATAAAGCATCACCATCACTAAACCTTTTCGCTAAATCATTCCAGATTTCAAAAGCTGTATTGTACCAAAGTACACTTTGCTTTATGGTAGAAGATATAGAATTTAAGAGCCAAGACATAACCATATTGTTGCATTGTGTCCAGGATTCATACTTATCAGAATCAGGTTCCGATGGCAAGATAGTGCCATCAACAAGCGCAATTTATTCTTAGAAATCAAAGCCATTTTGATTGCTCTCTTCGATTTTGATAGTTGAAATCATCAAGTAGAGGTAACACTAATCCTTGAGATGGATTTTACATTGGTGAAAGGTAATAAGGATGCATTTCTTTGGAGTAACTTGATTCTGCTGGCCATTGTCAAAACAAGCGGGAATCGGAAGATACAATAAGTAGTTCTAGATGCAATAAAGATCTTTGCAAAGTGATTCCAAAAAGAAATCAATACTCTCGATTATCCGAAACACAAGCTGGATCAAAAATGAGCTTCAAAAATCAACAATCATACACAAAAGCGAGGATCTAACTAGGATCATATTCCTAGTTTGCTTTCGATACCATGATGAAAACGAAACTTGATTGAGTATGATCAATCAAAGAAGACTAGAAGAAAAGAAGAAGCAATTGAGAGAAGATTAAAAAGACAAAAGGAGGCTGCGAGAAAAGGTATTGTTTTCTCATTTTTCGATGATTGTAAAATGTACAAGATTCACCTATTTATAGACTTTTATGTAGCTCATTTGTTTTGCTAAAGTTCATGACTAGTTATATATCAATCTAGTTTATATAAATACAAGATGAAAAGATATAGAAGGGTGACATGATTTACAGTACAATGTCTGTCACCCTAGAATTGTTTCTAGCTGACTATTAAGCTGCTAAGCTTCTGAGGAAGGTTGAATTGTTCCATCTTGTAGCTTGTCTTTCAACTTGCATAAGCTGCTGAGTCTGTGATGTGTATAACTTCAGATTGTATGCTTTCTTTCTGCTTTGTTTTCTGTGCTATGTGTAGCATTGTGTGTAGTAATTTGGATTTATGTTCTTTGCCTTTGTATGTCTACTGCATCTGCATAAGTCATCTGTATTGTATATTCATCACGTATTGAAGGTATATAATTCCACTTTACCGGGAAAATTTTAAAATACAATTAAAATTCTTATTGATAATTCCCAGCTATCTTCCATCTTCTAAATATCTTCATCTAAAATGATTCTCTCAAAATTTCCCATATTCTACAAAATACACAAAATCTCCTTTATTTAATAAATAAGGAATTTTTATCAAATTAAATCAAGTTAAATCCTGTCAAATTATAATATGTATCAAGAAGGAAGCAAATGGTGTGACGTAAGAATGGCATCTAGTTAAAAAGAACTAAAAATTAACAGTATCAAGTTATGATGAATTGATGATTAAGTTCATACTATAATCAAGTAAATGCGGAGTATAAAGAGAAAATAAGTTAGACTAGTAAAATCAAAAGTGTCCCTATCCCAGTGGGGTAGGCGCGGTCGTGGGTTCGATACCCTTCGCCTGCGTGCGGTAATTTATAATCTCCCTTTTTAGGGATATATTCTCCTCGTCTGAGGCAATTCTCTCTCCCCTATATGGGACAATCGCCCAATCGGACTTCAAAAAAAAAAAGAAGTTATACTAGTAAAAGTAAAACATTAACCACTAATTCACATATTATTAGCAATAAAAGCCATAATACTGTAAAATCTAAATAAATTTAATAATTCTTTCTATTTTCTCCTTGTCCTACTCTTTGATATAAGTCGGTTCAGTTCAAATTCGACATTGGGGACCGAAGCGACCGCCTAAGGCTACAAGACTAAAGAGGACCCTGACAAAATTATTAATTATATGAATTACAAATTGTATCAATTACGTTATAATATTAACTATATGAATGTATTAACAATATTGTCGATTGATACTAGAATATTTTAATTGTAGCATTTTAATAAATAATTTTACTGTTCAAACCGCCAAAAAAATAAGATAAAGAACTATCAAATTAGTACTCCTCATCAAGTTAGAACAAACTTAATGGCCATATATGTATTTCTTGGGAGAACTCTCGCGGCAAGGAAAATTAGTCGTTACTGCGGATGGTGGACAGACTGACTTCAACTAAAAAATTAGTTATCTCGATCAAGAAATATTAGTGTAGTTGACATTTCTCTCAATTCAGAATTAGGATAGTTCACTAGTGATTCCGACTTGAATAATTAGGTCTCAAATTCGACATTCCCTACTATGATATAATAAATATAAAAAAAAATAATAATCAGGTCTTCCCTACAAAATTCACCTACTAGAGCCCCTAATTCTCTAGACATGATGGAAAGGAGAAAAGTATTGAACTTTGGGCTGTTCCTAGAATTGCCTCTCAAGTCCAATATGAAGTCCACATATTCAAGCCCATAAGTTTATAGACTCCGCCGTGGTTCTATTTCACAGAAGGCATCCAAAAAGCATAAAACCCTTATTAAAACCCTACTAACAAATCCCCAATTTCTCTTCACTCTCTGTTCATTCAATTTCTAAATCCCCACTTTCATAATGACGGCCTTCAAGCGTTTGATGCCAACTATGAACAGAGTTTTGATTGAGAAGATTGTTCCTCCTTCTAAAACCACCGCTGGAATCCTTCTTCCTGAAAAATCTTCAAAGGTAAAAGAAAAAGAAACAATTTTTTTTTCTTTATTGAATTTTTGGTATTTAAAATTCAAGATTTTCTTGTTTTTATGTTGGGTTTTTTAATATTGGATGATTTATGTTGTGGGGTCTCGATTTGATTGGTTAAAAATTGGGTGCAGCTGAACTCCGGGAAAGTGGTCGCCGTCGGGCCGGGACTGCGTGACAAGAGTGGAAATGCAATTCCTGTTGGTGTTAAGGAAGGTGATACTGTGCTCTTGCCTGAATATGGTGGCACTCAAGTCAAATTAGGCGAAAAAAGAGTATGTTTTTAGAGCACTAGACCTTTACTAATTCTCCCACATTCCTTAATATAAGTTGTTTAGAACATGTATTGAGCATTAAGAAACAGAAAATGATATGATATGTTTGTTATATTAAGGAAGTTAGGTAGTATGCTACTCCCTCTGTTGATTTTTCACACATTTTAAGAATGTGAAGTGTAGGTTAAAATCAAGGTTGTCAAGATCGTAATTTTGACTCAGAACGGAAGGGGTCTCAAAAATCGTAAACACGAGGATCGTAGCACGGATCGGAAGATCCGAAAAACTATTAAAATAATATTTCATGATAAATTTAAACCAATAGAACTAAAAAGTTGAAATTAAAACACAAACTAACAAGTGATAAACTTCAAAAGCAAACCAACAATTCATAAGGTCTTTTAACCATATTTTCATGCTTTCACCCCGTATCGCTCCTATTCCCGACTACTTTCTTTCGGAGATTTAATTGACCACCTCCAACGCTAGAATCATTGCCCACACTTCTACTATCATATCCGGACGCTCCCGACATCTTATTTTTCCTTAGTTCTTATTAATCTTGCACCTATAACAATTATTAATAGTAAGATTTTATTTTATCGAATGTATTATATAATTTTTTTTACACTAAAAACCATAACAAATGATTAAATCAGTAATTAGTAACTTCATGATTCACTAACTAATTAAATCACAAGCAAAAGAAAAAGTAGAGAGGGATTTCTCACATTAAAACAAATTTGTATTATGTTGTCGGGCCAGAATCTAAAAAAAAAAAATAAAAAAATTGAAAAGAGACAATATTGGATCCTACGATCTTACGATCTGGATCGTACGATCTTTTACGATCCCATTCTGATGCGATTTTTAGTGCGATTTAACTCGATTTATAGCCTTGTACGATTTTACGATCCAACTTGCGATTTCGACAACCATGGTTAAAATGACAATTTTTTGACAATTTAACCTTATTAGAACTTGTGAATTCAATCAATACATGCTATAGAGTTTTAATGACCAAGGCTAAGATGAGAAAAATTTAAAATAAATGACTTCTTGAGATTCGGAAGTGGCAAATACTACTCCCTCCATTCCATTCTATAAGTCTTATTTAAGAGGGTAATATTGATACGTTGACTAACAAAGTTCGTTGATTTTTGCTTCCTGAATATTCGCTACATGTCTATGGAATGAAGTTACTATTTGTTAACAAAATTTGCAAGAATTCTGGACACATTAGAGAACAGCAGGAGTATTGATATATTCTTGTTTTTCATCTTTTTTCCAGTCACTTTTCTTTAGTTCTAATTATGGGATTGTATTTGGGGTGATATGCAGGTACCATTTGTTCAGGGATGAGGATATCTTAGGGACTCTTCATGATTAAGAAGAATATTGAATCTTGAAGGAGGTCAGCCGAATTTGGTGGTCCATTTTGGGGTTCTTTTCAGTTGAGCATTTTCTAGTTTTAACTGATGAAATGGTTGGGAAATTATGTTCCTTTAACTGCTAATCCTATGACTTTGGGAAATTATGTTTGGCCCTCCTTTGATTTCAAATTAATTGTATTATCACGAGTTGCAAATATTTGTTTCCTATTGTTCTACCTTCAATGCATGTTGGCATATCTGAGATTTGGTGTCATTAACATCTGTTCTAAGGTGGTGTTTTTCTTGTTATAAACACCTCTCATTATAAACACTACCTCTCTTACGCAACAAGTGCGTGTCCTTGAAAAAAATCTTAGACCGTTGAACTTTTTTATCCATCGACTCAGATCGGTCAAAATTGTTAAATATGTATTGTAAAAAAACGTGTTATGTACCATAACTGTAGTCTTTCGGCTACGTACTAGTTCAATAATTGCATTAGATTCACCAATAGGTTGCATTGTCTTTTGGAGGTTCATTATCACTCTTGCTCAACCTTTTTGATGAATCATGGATATGTTTCTTGGGGGTTCATGGATGAAATTTTTTGGCCCTTTACTGATCTTTGATGATTACTGAAGTGATTTGTAAATGCTTACAGGTCTGCCTTTAGTTTGTGTTTTGTATATTTTGGGGTTGTATTCATCAAGAGATTCCACTTTCCAAAGACAACTTAACTGAATTGGCTCTATGACAACATATTAAGGTAACAATAGTTGATTTAGATGATGAGGTTATGTTGTAATGTTTGGTCTATCTTAGAAGTCGATGTTTGAGAGAAATTTGAACGCAAAACATCTATTATCTGAGTTCAATGTTAACCACTAAATTAATGCATCATTGACGTATGAACACTACCTTGATAGGAGAGGTATATCTTGGATTGCAATTTCTTAACAATAGATCTTTCTAATGAAATGAATGTTGTTCAATTTAAACCCCTCAACTCCCCATCCCCCCTAAAGAAAAAAAAAAGATATTCTTTCCCTCCAAACCAAGAAGAAAATATACTAACTAATGAAGTCCTATAAATTCAAAGCTATACTTTTTTTTATTGACTCTTCAGAAAAGTCCTTTAGAAGAAAAGAACTTCAGAAAGACATGCAATGCAATGCTATGCTCCACAATTATTTTAAAAATCAGCCAATCAATATCCTTTTTTTAAAAAAATAAAAAATAAAAAAAATCAATGCATTTAAATACTTGTAGATGTCATTTTCACTGAGAAAAATCTATTTTTTTTTTAACGCCCGAGGGCGGAACCCCATGAACGGGGAGAGAACAACCCCATGAGCGGGGAGAGATCAACCCTAGAAGGGAGCCAACTTTTTAAAGTATACCGCACGCTGGCGGAGGGTATCGAACCCAGGACCTCTCGGTCCCGGGCCAAGCACTTGCCCAATGGGCCAAGCACTTGATGCGACTATAAGTACCAAAATTTCACAGCCCCCACCACTATTCTTTCCTAAAAAGGAATGAACCAGATTGCCTCTCAACATACATAACTCCATACAAATGTCAACAACATGGGTTGAAAATTGTAATTTTGAGACGTGTCTCATTAGATAGTCAATAACAAGTGATTACTAAGTAATCATTCATAAGAGATTGATTTATGTACTCAATGAGAATTGAACTTTCGTATTCTGAGTATAGACGAGATTCTTTAAATTACGTAGATTAAAAATAAATTCTAATTGCGAATATGAAATCTAACGATTGTGATTTATTTGAAAAGAACACACATTTTTTCTTTTAAGAACACTTATTAGATTAAATATTTGTTCATAAATTGAGAATATGTGTTCATCATGAGAATAAAAAGTGTTTCCAAATTAGGGCACTCCATCCCATCCATCCATCCACATACATAGGCGGCGTATCCCACAAAAAAAACATCATCACAGCATTCCTTCCTTCCCATCATCCTCTGTCGCTGTTCCTCCAAAGCACGTGCCCTCCACCCCACCCTCTTTGCCACTTCACGTGCGCCCTTCTGTCTTCCTCCCTACGCCCTACCCCCTCCGAACCCTCCCATCTTCTTCTCCGATTTCACCCTGTAAATTTCCATTATCAAAAACCCGTTACATTTCTTTCCTCACCCAAACTTCCCCTATTTCAAATTCCAACCATTTTTTTCAAATTTTGAAATTTCAAAAAAAAAAAAGTGTTGATTTTTTTCCTGGGTTTTTTCAAATTTTCGTGAAATGTAAAGAAGAAGGGAGGGAGATGCACGCAAAAGTTAGGCTACCAGGTAGTGGACACAACAGCCCATCGCCACCACAATCCCCACTTTCCCGTTCGCCCAGGCCCCGTCGTAAACAGCCGGGCTGGGGGCCGGTTTACTCCATCGGGTCAACCCGGCCCTAAAAGTCTTGCTCAGCGTCTTGCTTGGGTTCTTCTTTCCGTTCTTTTACGTCGACAAGGCATTTTTCTATTTGCTCCGTTGCTTTATATCTCCGGAATGCTGTTTTATATGGGTACTGTTTCGTTTGATGTTGTGCCCATTATTAAACACCGACCCGCACCCGGGTCCGTTTATAGAAGTCCACAACTCTATTCTAAACTCAAAGTTGAAATGGATTCGGATAATTCTTCAATTGATGCGGTTAGTTTGTTTAATTTTGGAAAAAATCCATTTGGGATCTTTTGTTTTTTAAAGTTAAATTTTACTTAAATTCATTTTTTTCTTGATTTTTTGGGGGCATTTTTTGAGGTTCTTTAATATGGGTTCTTGATGTAATTTTGTGGGTTTTGATTAGAATTGACAGTGACATTAGAAAGGTTGGTTCTTTGTTTTTTTGGGTTTTGATTTTGACATTTGTATGAAACTGTAACAGTACCAGGTAGTAATATCTAGTATCTTTCAGTTAGTAACTTTCTTTTTTCTTTTTCCTTTTTTCTTGTTAAAGGGATCGAGCAAATTTGTGTTACTTGATGTTTATTGGAATGCCAAGTAGAAATTGATCTACAAACATGTTTATGTTTATGTTTATGTCACTTTACTTTTTGTGATCATAATTGAAATTTTTTTACTTTTTCCTCATCTTCTAAAATATGTCAAATTTTTAATCCAGATATCAACAGTATGGAAACACTCCTATAAAAGTGGTGAGTGGAGACCCGTGCATAAACAGATCTTCAGGAGGTATGAACAAAAGTCCTAATCTTTGTTACCTTTTCTCTTGGTTCATTTTCTGGCTTCCCTTCTTGCTTGCTTCTACTATTTGCCTGCTATTGTATTGAGAGTAGAAAATTCAATTGCTTGTCCTGTATGCATATGTATATATTTGATGTATACTGTCCCATAATTGCTTTGACAAGCACTTCAGAGATCGCTGATACTAAAGTTGTATGTGATTAGCAGATTTCCTTTCAACGTTTATCGCACAAGGGTTTAGTCTTGTTGCACACACAAGCTTCCAATTACTTGAATCAATCAGGTTGCATGAGAAGTTGCAATTTTAGGAATATGCGTGGAGTTTGTCTTATTTCGTGGCAGATTCTCTAGCTCTAAATAACAAGATCAAGTTTTACAAAATGGAATCATTGATGACTAAAGTAACACGGTTAACATGTCTTCTGCTTAAATCCACCCATATGGTATCATGTTTCACTCTATCTTACTTCTCTTCGTATTTTTTCCCCTTTTAATAGTAAAAACCACCTTAGATGGTGGATATATGGAACCCTACTAGTTTATTACTAATAAAAATTGTATCAAAATAGAGGGGGACGTAAACGTTACCTCCAAGAGAGTGTGAGGTAAGCATGCCTGCTCTCCACTTTGTGTTCCTCTTATTTGCATCCAGAATCTATATCAGCTTTTTTCTCCTTTCTTTTCTTTATGAATATTCATATGTACAAAGATTTATCTACTAAAGTTTGTTTCGCCCTTTATTTTCATAAAATTACCTGAGTTGCCTCTTGTTAATTTAGGTTTGCCTGAATCAAATGGCTACATCTATATTGAAGCAAATGGGGGCTTGAATCAGCAGCGGACATCGGTATACAATTCAGTTTGAACATTATCTCTCATGCATCATGAATGGTTAAGCCTTAATATTGCCACCTTAGCTCCTTACCTTCTTCCTTTTCATTGATTCGATTCTAGATATGCAATGCAGTTGCTGTGGCTGGTTACCTTAACGCAACACTCGTGATTCCACACTTCCATTTTCACAGCATTTGGAGGGACCCCAGGTGGGTTAGCGTTCCTGTACTGCTTTAGGCGTGATAAAGGTTTGAATAGCTGAATGTAGTTGGAAGTATGTTTTATTTTCTCCATGTGGCTTGCTTAGCATGATGACTACCAATATATTGTTGGTCAATATTCCCTGTTTCTGCTTGAACTCTTTGGATTATGTAATTCGAATCTCTAGAGCTGCTCAGAAATGGGGGAAAAAGTTTCTTGAGATGAGTTCATTCTGCCGTATTGCTTGAGTTTGTTTGGTCTTCAAATGTGAATTCTGCATGATAATATTATTATATCCGAGAGATAATTTTGGGATTCATTTGTGCAGCAAATTTGGAGATATTTACGATGAAGTGTATTTCGTTAAAGTTCTTGAGAATGATGTACGAGTGGTGGACAGCATTCCTGGGTACATCATGGAACGGTTTGACTACAACTTCAGCAATGTTTACAACTTTAGGATAAAAGCTTGGTCGTCCATTCATTACTACCGGGATAATGTTTTGCCGAAGCTACTTGAAGAAAAGTGAGTTAGTAATGCGTTCTTTCTTCTCTTTTTCTTTCAGGTTCTGGTCACCTGAATCATCAATCATAAGCTAAGATAGATATGTTTAACTCTATAAAAGTACTTTCAGGCATCACCTTTATTGTTTTTTGGACTCATCTCTAATTTCAGATCACTGGCTTTTACCTTTCAGCCCAAGTTTTAGAGGCCAAGAAAAGCATGTTGTTCTGTTAATGGCGTTTAAAAATTATCTTGTCTGAGAATGAGACAAAGTTGACTATCTAATTTATTGTTGTTTGGTATCCATAATTAAATGCTTAACTCCTAAGTTGTATCTTGATGGGATCAATGTCTAGAAAGAATATCAATTTTTTTAATCGTAAATGTAGCATGAATTGACTTATACTATTTTATAATATTAATAGACAACACATTGAGAATTATATTACAATTTTATATTGTAGGTTTAGGAGATTTTTCGGTTGACATATCTTATGAGTAAATCAGTGCAACCATGCAATATTGTAGAATTTATAAATTTAAGCTGGTGGCGAGTTATTGCCAATTCAATGTTTCAACATGAGACATGAATGTGCAATGGAGGAAATGGATTGCATAAATGATCCGTTCAGTTTGAGGAACTTCTAGACCTTTTCATCTTTGTGGGCCTTCATGTTGGGGCCTTTTTTTCCCCGTCTTCCTTTGAAACAATAAAAAGTTTCTTCCTTAAGAACCTAATCCATGTCAAAATCTTATTAATCTTCATCCTTGGTGGATAAAATCTCTTTTGATTCTTCATATTTATCTCATAAAGTGCAACTTCTGCATCTGCATGAAATTATTGAGATTGGTAATGTTAACTCGTCTTTACTTCATTTGATTCTGATGACTAATGGCTCTGGTTCCCCCTTTTGAATTTTAGGATCATAAGGATTTCTCCATTTGCAAATAGATTGTCATTTGATGCTCCTCCACCAGTTCAGAGACTTAGGTGCTTGGCAAATTATCAAGCTTTACGATTTGCAAATCCCATTTTGACTTTGGGTGAAAATTTAGTTTCGAGAATGAAAGAACGGAGTGCAAGTAATGGTGGAAAGTATATTTCTGTGCATCTTCGTTTTGAGGAGGTTAGTTCGCCAGATGTGAAATTACTTCTAGATTTAGAATGAGCTTCATAGTAGACATTGGCTATTTGAATATCTTAAAAAAGCATCGATTCTTCCTCTCTCAGGATATGGTTGCTTTCTCATGTTGTATATATGATGGTGGAGATGAGGAAAAACAAGATATGGATGCTGCTAGAGAGAGGGGTTGGAAGGGAAAGTTTACAAAACCTGGCAGAGTGATTCATCCTGGATCAATCAGGATCAATGGGAAGTGTCCATTAACCCCTTTGGAGGTAATGGCCTCGCTCATTTTCCAGAAACCTTTCACTCTTCTCACACTTTATATTCTTTATAGTTCAGGTAATTATTGGAACAATTTTTATAAAACTTAATGATTTCTATTATCTTTTTACTTTTTAGTTCACCTATTGAATTGCCATTTATTTGTCTGTTTGTACTTACACTTCCATTGATTATAATCCTTCTCGTCATTGAACTTTCAGATGCTGAGGTTATTATATTCTTTGTGCTTTTCTTTTCATCTTTTGTCTGAGTTTATTTTTTTCTGTATTGTTGTATTTAACCAGGTTGGTTTGATGCTAAGAGGAATGGGTTTCGATAAGAATACAGCTATCTATTTAGCATCTGGAAAAATATATGATTCAGAGAGATACATGGCTCCTTTGCTAGAAATGTTTCCCCTTCTACAGACCAAAGAAATGCTGGCATCCCCAGAGGAACTAGCTCCGTTTCAGGTCTGAACTGTTATCATCTTTTTTGGAAGTATTTAACAAAACATTATTTTCTTCGGTTTCATTGAAGAACAAGTTCTGATTTGAACAATTGCTTCTAGAATTTCTCTTCCAGGATGGCCGCTATAGACTACACCGTTTGTCTTCACAGTGAAGTATTTGTGACAACTCAAGGGGGAAACTTTCCTCATTTTCTTTTAGGGCATAGGAGATTTTTATACGGCGGACACTCGAGGACAATCAAACCTGATAAGAGGAAGTTGGCATTAATCTTTGACAATCCAAATATTGGGTATGTTTTCTTTTCATAACTGTTGTTTTTTCATTATCGCATATGTTATGTGCTGGGAGAACCTACGTTGGGAATAATTACAAATAATGTTTCTGAATTGTTTTAATGGCCTTAAAGGCAAACCCTTTTCATGAAATCTTTACACTGTATGGATACGTATGTGCAACTGTTTCTCGGTGATTTTGCTATTTCTCTCAGGTCCTTTTTTAGATGGTCAATATATTGAGAAAATTTGCCTGCTAGAAATTACAATGAACATTTGTTCTTTACCTGGAATGGGCAGACTTATGATCTAAAACTACGTTTGAAACCATGGTAAGGTATATATGGTATTCAAATGATTCACGGCATCATTAGGTCAACAATGACATATTCCTTCTGTCCATATTAGATACCGTGCACTGGAATTAAGTGTTGGATCCTAGGCGAATATGAAAGCAAAAGACCATGATGTCCTTGCATTAATTTACTCACACACCCTTCTCTCTCTCTCAACTTGAAGCCCATAAATATGGGTGTAGGCGAAAAGTAGTTTTTTGACATTCTTGGAATTACTGAAAGGATGCTTAAAAATGACCAAGAAAAAAGGCAATTCGGGACACGTAAATATGGGCAAGGATGTTTTTCGACATTCTTATTGTTCTAAACAGCTTGTTGATTCTGCAAACACGAGTTTTATTTCAGCTCTGTAAATGCCCATGGTGCCTTTTCCTTTTCCCAGGTGGAAAACCTTCAAGCGACAAATGCTAAGCATTAGGTCTCACAGTGATTCTAAAGGAATTGAGCTTAAAAGGCCGAACGATTCAATATATTCCTTTCCATGTCCTAATTGCATGTGTCGTGTGAACAAAACCGAAGATTCAAGATCGTCATCAGTTACATGATTTCTTCCAGGAACACAGTTGGGAAGCTGTTTGTTTGTCTTGTAATTTGTCTGCACATGTTGGCTGCTAACCAGTATTTTCTTGATTGTGATTCTTTCATTTTTCTCCCCTCTCAAATTGCGAAGATGGTACCTTGGAGATTTTTTTTGAAGCCACGACTGTGATTGTTCGATAATGGGTCCATTGCGTATTTCCTCGGAAGAACATTGGGTTGTAAAGGCTGCATCTTTCTGTACATGATATGCTAGGAACAATGTAAAAGTGCTTTGACTGCAGGCGCGTTTCCCAGGGGCATTGAGTACACATCTTGCTAGTTCTGTATCTAACAACCTGGAGATTTAACACAGATGATTGTATTACTTTTGTATATTAGACCATTTTTTGGGGTTGTAAAAGACACATTAGGAACAGGAAAATATTTTGAAAGTTAAGGGTTCCATTTTTTGTTAATTGAACCCTTTGGTTTTCCTCTATCATGGAATTTGCATTGAACTTTTCAATGTTGGTGATGTAAACATTTTACTTTTTACTCTATTGAAAAAGAAGAAAAAAAATATTGAGGAATGGCGGGAGTACTTTACAATATTTGATCTCCCCAGCAAATGTTGCCACTGTTAACTGCAAGGTATGCACACAAATTTTGATTAAAATATCTCATAAGTATACTGATCTTATTAAGGATGTGTATTAGGGGATTCAACACCAATTTAGAGTTTGCGATGGGATTAGTTAATGATTGAAAAATATTGAGATCGTAAGAGGTAGATAAAGACTGAAGAAGACTAAGACTTGGACAGAAATGATAAAGGGGATATGAATTTGCTAAATTAGATGAGAGCTCTTTGGTCGAAATAAATTGAGAAAATGCATCATTGTGGATGAATTTATGTAATTCGTTTTTTGGTTAATGTAACTACCTCCAATCTTTTGCAATTAAAAGCTTAATTGTTGTTGACGTTGTTATATTTTAATATGCACTTTTTATACTATGAGTTAAATACTCGGTTATTAGATTATTTAAGTAACGTCAAATTGTGTAGATCCATGAAGAAACCCTCCAACACATTTTCAATAATTTCAAAATCATATAATGTGAATAATTTGGCAATTATGACACAATTGTAATGTAAGGTGTTTATCTGTTTTGTGTCCCCCGGGGAGTTGTAGCATTTTGGCAGTCGTTAGCTGACCTAGTACAGACATCTAAATAGGTCCCTAGTGAATATGCATTGATAATGATCAGTCAATTCCAATTATCAATGGACTTTTTTTTTACGGG
Organism: Vinca minor; assembly: GCA_026122235.1. Classification (NCBI taxonomy): domain Eukaryota; kingdom Viridiplantae; phylum Streptophyta; class Magnoliopsida; order Gentianales; family Apocynaceae; genus Vinca; species Vinca minor. The sequence goes on from JAOCZM010000142.1 coordinate 617,601, forward strand.
GGGAAGGGGGAGTGCGGGAATCGACCCAGGACCGAAATCCTGAGCCTCTGTGCCTTTTCCACTGTGGCAACTGATTCCCACAATTATCAATGGACTTAATATCTAAACTAGCTTACAAAACTACAAAAATCATAGGATAATCTAAGGTACGGCTATGGTTTGCTTATTATCTAAGATATGAGCCTGTCGAATTAGTTTGTTTCTCGCGTGTTTTGCAGATTATTGAACGAGATAACTTTATTAAAGTGCTTCTATAAATTGTAACTTTATTAAAGTGCTTCTATAAATTGTAACTTTTTTTTAAAAAGCATATTAACCGCCTCAGGATATAGATAAAATGGTAATAGTTACATTGTCCCTTAGTTGGCCCATATTCAAATCCCACAAAGGATTAAGATTTGTGCATTAAGATTAGTGTCTCCTCCTTAATCCCTAACCGCTCATATACATTTCTTGAAAGAAAAAAAAATGATCAAATAGCTGGACTCCAAGAAAGTATATTAACAAAACTGAATTTAAATTATGGAAATCGAGACAAGATAATACTATGGTTTAATCTCGACCTCTAGCATATATCTTTTGAAACTGTAAATCCCTATTGAGAAAAAAAAGTCTTTTACAAACCTAACTCTCTATTTTCTCTATTTTAGTTTTCTTTACCAACTTCTGGCGGATCCAGAACATGAGAGCAGTGGTGTCACTTGTCGATTCATCTTATTTTTGTATGATCATTTATAAATTTATCATCTAAATAGATAAATAATACACCATATTTATTAAAAAAAATTATTTTTTAGTAGATGCGTGTAATTCCAGTGACGGGATAGTGCATCCGCCACTATGCATGAATAGCTGTGCTACAACCTTATTAATTAGGGTTGAAAATAAAATAAAAAAGGATCCAATGGAGACTATACACTGACCTAATTGTCGTTTAGGAGCAGAGTTATATCTGTTGTGTTGTTGGGATAAAGGCAAAAGCAGAGGAAAAACAGCCACCTTTTTTATTATTTATTATTTTATTTATTAATAAGAAGGCTATAAAAAGTGAAGAAGGAAAATCTTATTGTTCTTTCTTTATAGACTGTCTTAAGATCACACGGTCGGTTCCTCGGCAATATCCCCTTTTATTGTTCTTTCTTCATTTATAAGCAGATAGATGTGTTAGTTAAAATACAAATATGATTTGTATACAATTAATTTTATTTAAGAGAGTAATATTGATATTTTTATTAAAAAATATCTTTAACTTTTACTTCCGTAATTTACGCAACATGTAATAAAATTCTTATATTTATGAATAGAAGTAGTACTTGATATCTTTTTTATACAAAATGAATAAAAATGTAGACATTCATGCCGAGTTTATAAGGATGTTTCATCCTAAACCAAACTTAAAATTTCACCAATAATACTTACAAACTTAAAATTTCACCAATAATACTTACATTGCATATCTCATAGACAATTTCGTACAAATCGAGCAATTGTTAGACAGTAATACATCCCTTCTCCCGCCATTTTCCCTCCCCCATCCCTTGCATCCCAAAGTAGGGACGAATTCATAACTTTTAAGTTGGATACGAAAAATTGTAACAGTACAAAAACTAAAAAAAAAAATGTGTTGGGGCAAATTTGATCAAATATTTCGAACTATATATAAAATTTACTATATCTAATAAGATTTTTAAAAATCTCGGGTGCGACTGTCACCCCGTAATCATCCTTGATCTAGAACCCTAAGAGAAACTTGTATGAAAGATCTAATTTGATAACTATGTATTATTTTTCTATAGGTTTAAGATGAGAAACCATTTATTATAAAATTTTATATCAAGATATTTCAATATTTCTCTCTTAATAAATAATATGGTCAATCTATTTAATCGATATTCAAGTCTTCTTATTATTATTTTTAGTTTTTACTATATCAGAATAAAAAGGTAAATTTGAAACCTATGACGATTTCTTGAATTTTCTTGCTATAACAAGATCATTATAGTTTTGTTCTTTGTCGATTGCAAGTTTCATTATTGGGTAATGATAATGTGGAACTATTGTCTTCTTGGACATTTTTTTTTAGCTCTATCAGATGTTGACTGCTTCTAATCAATGCCATATGACTATTTATGATTGTCACGACTTATCTTATTCTCAATTGCTTTCAATGGAGATTCAGGATATGACACTCGTCGATTCACTTATATAGAATTATTTATAAATTTATCATTAAAATAAAGCCCAGTGGGGAGCTTCTCTATCTGGGACTGAGAGGTCCCAGGTTTGATACAGGGCCAAAGCGCCCAGCCTACTAACCCAAAAAAAAAAAAAAATCATTTAAATTTTAATTTTTACTTGGTGCTTGGTAATATGAAAAGAAATAGTTTTATCACGTGCATACTCACGACATGCAACATTCTTCTACTTTCCCATATTCAATCACTTCAACATATTTCATGTCAATATCCAAACTTCTCTCTCATTTCAACCCATTACTAGCTTGTGCTCAAATTTGGCTTCTTTCTTCAACTTGAGAAGACCACAAATTGTTGAATGTCTGCACTTGTTTTCACTTATGAGGCAAAAACATCCAATTATAGGGAAGGAATCTGTCCAACCTCAGCTTTGAATTGGAAATGACAAGATTTTTTTTAAAAATGTTTAGGGGATTCAGTATATGCTTTGTCTCAAATTCGAAACCTAATGTCTCGGGCTAATTCTGATATGAATTATATCATCGGACCTTTTAATACAAAGATGATAACATCACTACAAAATAAAGAAAGAAACAATTTTATAATAATATGACGAATTAATTTAGACCATAAAATTCACGTAGATCTTGTCTATATAAGAATTTTCCAATGTATTGAGCAAGATAGCGTTGCCTCATTGTAGACTTCTAGACAAGTCACATTAAGATAATAAAATTTTGTAGTAGGCTTCCAAGTCACATTAAGATAAGAAAATTTTCACCTCGCTAGCTCTCTTTTTCATTTTTCTTAAAATTTGATTACTAATTAACTATTTAGACAAATTATTCTGTTTATATTATATTTTAGTAACATTCACTCCACCTTTAATCCTAAAAAACACTTCTAATTATAATATTATTGTCAATATTAACGTTTATCTTGTAAAGTTTAGATTTTATTTTGTTTAGCATAAGATATATAAATAATTTTTTTATAATTGAAGTGTTAGAAAATATAATTACACAAAGTGATAAAGCATTACCAAGACATATGTTAAAAAGACAAAAAAATTAAGGAAAACTAACTTAATTAGCATAACACTTCTGACTCAGACAATAGAATTTTGGTTAAGACACATTTTACAACACAAGAACTCATTCCAATTCCCACTACATGAGAAACATTTTTTTTTAAAAAAAAGCTCTAAAGAAACTCATAAAAATGGTTAGGAGTAAATTTGTGATTTAAGGTTGTAGTAACTTCTTCTTCTTCTTCTTCCCCTTCCTCGGAAGTTCTAATTGGATCATCACCTCGAACCGGAAAAAGCTGAAGAAGCTTATTAATTTCTCTGCTACAATTTTGAAGTTCCATTAGATAATTTTCATCTAAAGTTTCTTCACTTTTTGCTGTTCTTCTATGTCTACTCTTCTTATTGGGTCTACTTTCTGTTACTGCTGTTTGTAGTTCTTGCATTGATGAATTAGCTGATAAGCCCTGTTGATGATACATTCAATCAATTCAATACAAAATCAGTGTACTTTTTTTTTGAAAAAAAATATATTAATTTTCTTATACCGTGCCCAACAAAAAATATTGATTCTGACGCTAACAGTATTTTTTGTCAACATTGTGCTCGACGGAGAACACTTGTTAACTTATCAACGATTGAGATCGTTTAAGTCCGAAAAATTACCTTTTGACAGCCAGTCTGACTTCAGTGCGAAATACAAAATATTTCTAACTGTGCGGAATAATTATTAGCCGACGGATTAAGAATTGGATGGCTGATATCATTTTGCTTAAAATATTATGAATAATAGGTATTCTAAGCCAAATAGTTTTTTGCCGTCCAATTTTTAATCCGACAGTTATTAATTGTTCTGCATGGTACATAACATTTTGTATTTCAATGTCCCGCACTGGAGCCTTGGTGCTTGACAACACTACCAAAATGATTAAAACTTACAATCAATTAATTACAAAATGAGAGTGTACATTTTTTTTTTTTGCACCATGCCCAAAAAATTCTAACCTTTTGGAAAAAAAGAAAACAGGCCTAACAGAATAGTAGTAAGCAGCTTTTGAAAAATGTCAGCTCTTAATGCTCTTTCCATCATACAAAAGCTTTCCCCTATACTATGATCTTAGTAGAGATATATATATATATATATTGAAGTCAAGCCCAACATGCTTTAAAGTAATGCATTATCAATAGCAAACACATCTCATTACAACAAAATGATTAAAGGGATGTCATTATTGTGAGATTGAGTTCGAATTTTCTGTCTTTATCTTATATCTCGCTATTATTTTTAAGGGATATTACTATTATAAGACAAGTTTAGATTTTCAATATATAGGTTCTTTTTTATTTATTTTTTTTAAAATGCAGAACTTTGAACCCACAATTTATTTCCTTTCTTCCAAGAATTTATTTTTAAAGGGGAGAGGATATATATACAAATTTCGAACCCACAATTTATGGTCCAAGATTAAAAGTGGTATAACAAGTGAAATAATATTAAATTGACAGCTTGTTTAGAATGAGAAACGATACTAAACCCTACTCTTTTGGACTTATTTGATTGTCCTTGGCATTCATATTCATTTAATAAATTTCTTATTCTATAGAGAGAGTGCATAATAATAATAATAATAATAATAATAATAAAAAATAATAATGTAGAAATGAGAAGAGTCCCCCTCTCCAAAAGAACATATAAAGACAAACATCTTCTTTGAATTGCTTCAACAACCCAAAAAAAAATTGATGAAAATATATATAATTAAAAAAACAGACCTTTAATGAAGCCAAGCTGCAGCTTGAAGTGGGGACAAACTTCTTATTTTGTTCAGTCTCCAAGTAATTCCTGCCAAAACCTACACACAAAAATAAGTCAAAGAAAATTTCATTGATCAATATTTCTCGTCAAAGTAACTTGTAATGTGGTGTACCATTTGATTCGCATGTTACGTGATCGAATCCCAATCCAATTAAAAAAAAAAAAGCAATCTTGATTGTAATAAAGAGATTGTATAGTAAGTATGTAATCTCTTGACATACTTGTGTGTGGGGTTTGATTATGTTGCATGTTTTTGTCGGAGAAAAAGTCGGGTTGACGGCGTCGTTTCTGCCGTTCTCTTGCTTTATGATTTTGGAACCAATAGAACACATTCTTCCCTTCAATTTTACCAAAAAGACGAAGCTTTGCTGCTATAAGTTGGATTTCTTCAGCTGAAGGTGTTCTTACTCCTCTCTCATACATTTCTTCAAGTGCCTTTAATTGTTCTTGAGTTGGATTCCATCTTGAGCTCACCATTGCCTCTCTCATATTAATTCCCTCCTCTTTCCCTACAAAATCACAACAACAAAAAAATACAATAAAAAGATGATATAAAAACCTAAACTAATTAGTTTAGTAGCCGCGTGTCTGACTCATTATTCAGTTCACAGGAGCCGAACACTAACAAGAGAAAAAAAGGTGGAAATCAATAAATAAATAAATATATATATATAACATAAAAATAAGTATTTTTAAGTATTAGTCTAGCAGTCGTATGTCTAACTCATTATTCAGATAACTGGGGTCGCAACTTAAAAAAGAAAAAGAAAATGGAAAAGTGAAAATCAAAAGATAACATAAAAACCAGCAACGAGAATGGAAACCAAAAGTTTCGTGTAAGTAATAGTCTAACAGTCGAGCGTCTGACTCATTATTCAGGAGATGGGGTTCGAACACTTAAAAGTTAAGGGCAAAAAAAAAGGTGGAAAGGAAAAGGAGAAGGAGAAGTATGAACATACTGAGATGGTGATCAATCCTGGAAAATGCATTAGTCATGGATAAACTAGTATAGAAAGAAGATGCTAAGAAAGGGCATGGAGGACAATCCTTGACATTAGTAGTAGTTTTCGGCATGAGATATCGAAGCCTTCTTCTGCGCCCGAACACAAGATCATTATCCTTGAACGTCCACATCTTAGGCTTTGGATGTGTTTGAGTGTCCATGCAGAGAAGGGTAAGGGTATTTTTGGGAAATCAACAATTTTTGATATCTTGATTGGTTTTGAGATGTTTAGAATGATGATGAAATATTGGCTAAGGTAGAAAGAAAGAAAGAATGAAAGATATGTAACAAAGGAATTATTGGGGAGACAAATTGTGTTTGGATATGGTAACATAGAGAATTCTACAGTCCCAAGATTATAACAGTACCTTAGACATTCAAGATTTTGAGAAATGGGAGATAGAGACAGCACAATATATGAAAAAAGGGATGGGGGGAGGCTCTAAAAGCTCTACTGCACAACTAGTAATAAAGGGAGGAATTCATCATAATGCTGTCATTTTTATAGAAACCTCCACACATACTTCTGATTTATTTTTATTTTTTTGCACATTTTTCTGACCAATTCAAATTTCTTGAATCCGTCTTTGTCTTCAAGACGGATTCCTAAAATTCGATTTGGTCAAAAAAATTGTGCCAAAAAAAAAAAAAAAAAACAGACCTGTGTGGAGCTTTTGTTTTTTGTTTTTGATCAATTCCTCTAATAAAGGCGAAACTAAAATCAGATTTCAATATCTGAGTGGAAGGGGTTTGGTATCTTCAAACAAAGTTTCTGATTTCAAACCTTACATATGAAAAAAAGAAATTATCAAGAATACACCTTCCGCACAATAGATCTGACCGTAAAAGAGAATTGGATTAGTCGAAATGAAAAGTATCTAGTGTCCTTGAGCAAAGTTTCAAGTTAGAACTTTGTCTATAGGAAAAATTCTACAAGTACTATACCTCTTTCAAAGAGCCCAACCATAAAAGCATACTAGATTAGGCCAAATGGAAGAAGTTTGTTATCCTTAAACAAAGTTTTAATTCGTATTTTGCGTATAAAGAAAAAAGTATTGTTTGTGTTCTACCTCCTAAAAGGGATCCGACTACATAAGTGAACTGGATTAGTTAAAGTAGAAGGAGCAAAATTTCGATTTCAAACTTTGTATATAAAAAAAATTATGTCTATAATATATATTTTTCAAAGAGTCAGACCACAAATACGTATATTAGTACTAGCTTACACCTTAAAGGGAAGTTGGCTCAGTTGGTAAGGAGTTATGACGTCCCTTACAGGTCAGTGTTCGATTCACTGCCGACGTGATGGATGTGTTGGTGGGTGATCCATGAAATACTCAGCTATAGCGACTCTATGGTCCCCAGGGGCCCTGCCTGATGGTGGTGACTGGGAGTCGAACCCACCCGAACTTTTTAAACCAGGGAGAGGTTGGTTGATTGTATATGGAAGAAAGGAAGGGAGGCAGTGAGTTGACCATACCATAGAGTGTACTAAAAGGGCAAAAAAGGGGGAATTGATTAGAATAGAAGGCGAAGAGCGTGAAATTCTGGGAGATTTTTTGGAAGAAGGGAACCAAAAGCGACATTTCATCGATGAGTAGTGTCATAATACGACTCCCCCCCCCCCAATTTATTCAATTTGTTTATTAGAGAAAAGCTCTCTACCTAATCAATTTTTGTTTTTCTCTTCTTTTTTTTGTAAATAAAATTTTATTTTAACTTTTTTATTTATATAAATTATTTTTAATGTACTATTTTGGTCAAATTAATATAAAACGGTAGTTTCTTCCACTTTTAATCATTTGTTCTGAACATATCACCAGTATTAATGACTTAAATAGATAAAAATACCCTTAAAACTAGTATAAAACACTTGTTCAAAAGTGGTTGAAAATCAATAATTTTCAATATTTTGACAAAAGCAATAATTCAAACAAAAATATGTACAAAAAAGAGAAACAAAAAATTTACTACAAAAAAGAGAAAATAAAAAATTAGTTATGCATATTAGGGAGGTTTTCTCTTTTTTTATATTAATATATAAACATTCTATTCTATGCCAGCAATGCCCTTTCTCTTTTAGACATAGACAGTTTCACAGTGAAACAAATATCACTCTTTTCTTTTGGCACTTCCTTCATTTTTATAGTTCTTTTTTTTTCTTGCTATCTGTTTTGTACTTTTCACCCTTTCTATCTTCTTCCAATCTGCCTCTTCTCTCTCTCTCTCTTTTTTTTTTTTAATACTTTTTTTTTAGCCTCACCAGAGGAGGAGAATTATTGCCCCATGCACGGGGAGAGTGTCGAACTCGGGACCGCGAGCAAAGGTCCGCCCCACTGGGCTTCTCTTCTCTCTTTGATTACTCAATACGGTCGATTATGATATTGAACACTAAAAATTTAGTAGATATTGAATATTTTTGTCATCGGATAAAAAATTTGACGGTCTAATTTTTTTTAACCAACACGTGTTTTGATTTTGTAATACATGTTGTGTAAAACAGATGATACATGTCTTAGAACATGGGATAATCATGAGAAACTTAATATATAACTATATATAAAATATAACACCTACCAAAATGTATTATGTATGTACTGAATTTTTTAGTGTTCTGCACTATAGTTGCGGCATACTCAACATCCCTTCTTCTTCCTCTTTTATTTTTTACTTTTTCTTTTTTAAGTGTTGGGGATTTGGGGGGGGGGTTGGGGAGATAGAACTTTCAAAAAAGTTAAAAGGGGAATGTAGATATTACTCAAACATAGAAATCCTTTCTGCCAATGAAAGCAAAAGTAATCTTTGGTCCATACAATAATAATAATATCAGCTATATATATTACAAGACAACAGGAATTGCCATTGTTTTGGACTCTACTATGTATTAGAGTTTCCATACCTAACCATCCCTCTAAATTAGTTCCCATAAATATAATTTCCTATTAGCAAAAATGCTATATTAATACAGATAGCACCTGCGAGTTGCAGCACTCGGGGGGAATAAGACGACGTGTCTATCCCCTTAACCATGAAGAATATCTATATTGAGGACGTTTAACTGAAGTTTCGACAAATTGATTTGGAGTTATTATAAGAGCTTGTTACAAGTACCAACTCCAACGGCAGCAGCCAGATGCCAACCGGCATGAAGATAAGGTGTTTCGGGGAAGAGATCATCAGCAATGAAAAGTGCACCACCCAAGATTGACGACATCTTGTGCACATTGTGAGCTATTCTGAGTTCTGGATCTTCTAATGCTCTTTTTGCAAAAGCAACCTGAACTCGAAATTTAAAAAAAATAATTTCTCTCAGAAAATAAATAGACTAATGAAATCTGTATCACTATAACGAATACTGAAAGGATGAAGTAGGATCCCATAAGTCTAAGAAAATAAAGGTCTCGGTAGGCCTGTTTTAACTTATGTTCCCTCCGTCCACATTTAAATGTCTCAAATTACTTCTTTTCTTGTGCGTTTTTAGTTCTCTTTTCGTAATTCCAAGAACTTTTTATCAACTAATTTTCACATTTACACTTATTTATTGGTTTAAGTTGAATGAGTGATAAGAGTGTTGAGTAACTTAACGCAAGGAAATTATCGTCTTTTACTTCTATATTTGCCTAAAACTTAATGCTTCCTTAATTCTTGTACTTTGGTCATTTGAAACAACTAAATGTGGGCAGAGGGAGTATTCTATAGCAAAAGAATGTATTAGCATATTCAGATTTTCAAGAAAATGGCACAAAATGGCAAACGTAACAATCAGCTGTCTTTTGTTCACCTATTCAAGGACTTAGGACGAACATAATAAGATAATGAGGGGAAAAACCGAAAGATAAACTGGATTTGGTTCACGTCTGAACCATTAGATGTAGAAACATTTTACCTCCATCATCCCCGTATGAACAGCAGAAACCATCAGTGGCTGGATTGGCAAGAAGAAAGCAGAGGCTGCCATCAGAAACTTTGGATTCTCATCCCTAAGCGCCCTTGACAAGCACTGAATATTCATTCATCAATAAAACATCATCAGAGGTCAGGAAAGAACATCACTCAAGTCAGATAAGATAAAAATAAGATTCTAGAAGTCTAGAAGAATGTTGACCAATGCTACTATACATTGCCAATAAAGATATCAAATCTTTCTTTCGTCGAAGAAGGCTAGCGCAGTTGGCGCAACGCTTCTGAGTCGAAATAATAGGTCCCGGTTCGACACTCCCTTGTCCTGATATTAATAAGTTTTTATTTATTTATTTATTTTAAATGAAGTCTCTCTTCCCTTCTTTGGATAAGATGCAAAATGTCAATAAAAAGTCAAATGAGCCATGAAATACTAACATGTGTGAATTACGACGACAAAAGGATGATTCAGAGATTTAGGGTATTTTAGTGCCATTTTCTTGTCCCTTCTTCCCCCCGAGAAATAATTAGTTTACAAAAGAGTTGCTTCCTTTAGAAGGTCATATTGGTCTGAATCATTAAAAGGTAACCTCTGGCTTTCCTAGCAAGCAGCTATGAGTGTTGAAACAAAGGAGATATAATTAGGAAAGATTTTATGCGTAATATTTTATGTGCTAGATAAATTCCGCAGTAGAGAAAAAACTAAGTAGGAGCAGGTAAACATCTACCGATAAGTTATAAAAGAATATAAAGGAGACTAGACTTCTGGGACATCTATTTCAGTTTACTATCTTATGGCAACAATGTCAATCAACTATTTTCTTTTTCAGTTATCTCTATGCACTCTCCGTTTCCGAGTCATACAAGTGAAAATGTTTCAAATCCAAGAGTCATATATTTCAAGTCCTCAGAACATGTGTATGACTGAAGAATTCAATTGAATGAATTAGCATATTTCTAGCATCAAAAGAGTGATCCCAATCAAGATAATTGAATTGCATATATTAGCCCATTAACCTACCACTGTTGATGCTGCTATCATTGTGTAATCAGCCCATCTAAGATACTTCCTCAGTTTTCCTCTAGAAGCATGGTACAAACTAGAGGTGATCCCAACTCCAATCAACGAGTTGGCATAAAGCTTGCAGTTGAGGTTTTTCCTGCATCATCAACAAATAACAAAACGAGTCCACAGAGCTCAGACCCCGAACCAAAAAAATATCTATAATAATAATAAAAATAAATAAATGGTAATAATGCAGAATTAAGGAAATGCCACTACCTTGGGGCTTGGAGACCAAGAGCAACAAACGGAAGTGAAGTAAGAACATTAACTATAGTTTCTGCAATAGTCCTATCACCTAAAAGATAAAATTGACGAGCTAAGAAAACCGAAAATCGAAATGTAAAGAGACATATATCAACTTAGGTATAGATTCACTTGACTGTACCACTCATACAACAACGGATGGGCCGGAGACACGGAGGTCGTTGTTGCCACACTCTCCTGGTCAAAGAAATATTATAATGAGAAACTTAGTGAAAGAAATTAATTGGATTTTGGATCTGCATGACAAAATCATATATAATGGACCAGAATAATTCTCGACTTACTGGACTATTATTAGACGCTGGCTTGCTTCAGTAGCAGATCTCTCGAAAGTGGTTTGAGGTAATTCCCCATCTTTTATCTCTACCGTAGTAAATGGTGAATGAGGTACCAGATGTACTCCATGTATTCCTTCCAAGGCCGTACTACGCTTTAATACAGTCTGGGTACTCATATGCTCCAGTGGGCAATCAGTCAACTATTAATTGACTGATTGCCAGCAAAAATATGCAACTTCAGACTCGCAGAACCAGAATGCAGCAAAAAGACCAATTTGTCTATCTATGTAATAAATAAGACCATCGGTTAGTTATGTCAAATTATAAATAGAAGAAAGAATCTACGAACTATAAGACAGAGGTCAATAATATAGGTGAAAATAATAATATATTAACATTACACAAAGAGATTAATCAACTAAAATTGTTTCTGTGTGATATGCTTACCTAGTACAACATAGTCAAGTAACACACAAGTATAAAATACAGTAGCATCCTTATTATGATCATTTATGCATAGAAAGAACCAAGGAGAGATAGGGAGCGGCAGTCATGAGTCACCCCGACAAATTTCTAGAATCATTTTACAGGTACTGATTTTTTGAGCTTTTAGTAACTCGGCTTTTAAATTCTCCCTTCCCCCTGCCCCCAAAAGCTTTATTTATTTTTAACTCCTTTACAGATTCTCACACCTCAAAGGGAAAGTTCTAGTTCCGTTTATGCAATTATGCTTCAATATCTTTAAAGTTTTCAACATTAATTATGCCCAAGATGGAATCTTTAGTAAATTGCTTGTGTTAAGAACAGCTTTAACTTACTCTATTATCTTTATCCATAGGAGCAGCAGTATTTAGTAAGGTGTTACCAAAATTTCAGCATTCTTTCTCGTGAATTCGTTAACCGTATTTTTCGAGTACAATATACTTTTCTTCATAATTGGTCTGTTTTTGAGTAGCATTCAAAGGCTTATCATGTCCTTAACAATTACAAACAATAAAAAAAGTAATAACATACTACCTCCATAACATAATATAAGTCGTTTAGGAGACGAGGCGAAAATTAAGGAAGCAAAAAGCAAGGTGCTTTGTTAGTCAAAATATCAATATTATTCTCTTAAATATAATTAGCGGTATACATCATATTCAAGAGAGTAATTCCTTTTGCTTTATTAATTTTCGCTACATGTCCAACGACTTATATTATGGAATTCTGGAAGTAATATACAAAATTCTAGTTGCCAAGAACGAGTTCTGCAGTCTAAAGCTTGAATTAATAATCTTTTTACACTAAGTAATTATTTAAGCTAACCCATCTAATTTCCTTAAATTCTAAACAGAATAATACCAATATGCATCCACAATTTCAGCATGCGATAAACTTAATTTGTCCCATTAACCAAAACAAACACAAAAAAACCCAAAATCCATAAGCTAAGCTGGGGGGTTTCAGTAGAAGACTTCAAAGATCAAAGATATAAAATCAAATCAAGAAACCCAATCAAACCAAAAGTAAATTGAAAACCCATCTGCATATCTACTCAAATCAATCAAAAAAAAACTTAAAAAAAAGAAAAGAAAAGAAAAAAGAAAAACGATAGTAGAAACAATTGCAAAGACAAAAAAGAAACCTGGAAAAAAGAGAACGTGGCAACGAATTGGGGGGAGAGAGGGAGGGAGGGGTATATAAGGAAGGATGTGCGAATAATGAGATGAGGAATCTTCCTTGATCCTCAACGAAAATAACTTTTGTGTTGTGCGCTTTTTCGGGGCAAGTGTTTTAAGCCCTAAGTTTTAGGTCCTTTGTGAATCTTCTCGGTACAATTCTTAGTTCTTTGCTTGCGGACCAACTCTCTGGTGATAAATTATATGCCGAATAAGTGTTCAGTTCGCATGTGTAATTCTTATACATTGTTAAATAAGTTAATTTGGCGGTTAATTTTTAGTTTTGGAAGAATAAATAACTGTCTTGAAGAATAGTTTGTCAAATTACTTATGGCAATTTGGCTCCACGGGTTTAAAAATAATTTAACTTTGGTGATTTTTGTTCAAAATCTATTTTTTTACAAAATTAGGTATCAAAACAATTTATATTTGGTGAGGTAGGTCATTCCGTCTAAAATTTCATTAGTCAACTGTTAATTTGAAATTTGAACATGGTCAACTCTAAAACTATCAGGGGCATTTTTGAGATTTTACACATTAAATTAATAACACTTACGATATGGATCAGGGCCCATTTCGGACACATGCAGTCAGATTTAGCCACATCCCTGCATTTCCTTCTCTCTCCTCATTCTGCAGGGATGTGGCCAAATCTGAACCACATGGACCCGGTCCATATCAGAATTTTCCTTAAATTAAACCCTCTCCACTAACCCCCGACCCACTTTCCCCCCTCCCCTAACCCGACTCACCCCTAACCCGTCCCCTTCATCCGCAAGCACCTCCACCACCTTCATCCGCAAGCACCTCCACCAAAATTATGGTGAAAATCTCGTATATGAAGCTGAAAGGAAGCAAGAATCTGAGCCTACGGCTGCTATTATCAACACTATCATCCACTCCTATTCTCATAGAGGACATACGAGCTGAAGCTACTTGGCCTGGCCTACGCCCCCACGAAGTCTCCTTCCTCCGTCTCATCGAAAAAATATCCGATGACTGCGTCGTTGAGATCAATGAAACCGGTATTTTATTTTATGCTAAAAATGTTTGATTGATTATGGTTCTAGGTTTTATCGTTTTAAGTTACTCACAGGTGATTGTTGTTAAAAAAACGTTAATTTGGGTGTGGGAAACGTATTTGTTGATTATTACACAAATGATTGATTATTCGTGAAGCTTGATTGGCTATGATTCTAGGTTTGGTGGTTTGAAGTTACTCACATGTGGTGGTGGTTGAAAAAAAGGTTAATATGGGTGTGGAAAATGTGATTGCAGGTACCAAATTGAAGTACAAACCTGGGATTGTGATGGGCGGGAGTCATTTAATTCACGACTGCGGTGTTACTCGCTCTATTGGCTATTTTTTAGAGCCGTTGATTGTGCTAGGCTTATTTGGGAAAAAACGACTCTCAATCATGCTAAGAGGTATAAGAAACCACTTCTCATTAATTGGTCTGTTCTGGTATTTTGATTTGGTTTTTGGACTAAGCTGCTAGGAGCTGATAATTTGAGACCTTTATTAGTTGATTGCAATTTCTATATATACTGATTTGTGAAGCCTGATGGATATTTTCTTTGGTTCTTCGTGGGGGGAGGTGAAGGTGGTCCAGAAAATTTGCAGTTTTCAAGTTTGTTAGTATTCTGCTTTGCTAAAAGCTAATGCACTGAACTCCTACATAAACTGCAAATCGGTGGAAAATACGAATTTATGAACATAATCATCTTTATCACAACACTCGTTTTTTCTGTAGTTATCATTAATAACCTGATTTGGTAATTGTAGGTAGTGCTGTCAAAACGGGCAAAAGCTTGCGGGCCGTCCCGTTCCTTGAGTTACATGGGCAGGCATGGACCAATTGTTTCCCTGCCCGTTTAATCGCGTGTCTCAACAGACCGAACCGCATGGGCCGCTGACCCGTGCAGGCGCTTATTATTATTATTATTTTTAAAAAAATTTAGAAACCTAATATCCACACACATATATGACTCAAACCAACCAGCCAACTTAAACGACCCATGTACCTAATATACATATACATTGAGTTAGGACTACTGGTTGCAGAAGTATTTGAAGTAGTATTTGTTTGGAGTTTTTTGTGCGTCCCGGCTTGTTGCTGGGGGATGACAAGTAGGGTATGCAGAAGAAGGGCAAGCTGAGCTCAATAATGGGATTCCTTTAATTTGTCAAAAACCTTGAAAATATTCTTGATAGTTTTAGGTGGTAATTAAAGTCTGCTATTACGCCCAACTCTCAGAGTGCCTCATCTGAAAAGCATAATTGGTCTTCTTTTATTGATTCTTTTGCTATTTTTTGTCGCAAAAGGAAGGAAGAATTGCCATGTCACAAACTTGTTCATGGGATGAAACTTTTTAAAGGTGCTTCTTATACAGTACTTCTTGAGAGGAGTTGCCTGTTATTCCAGTCTTAAATGCCTTTGTATATAATGCTTGTAAACAACTTCTAAAGGTATTATTTTTGCCAGTATCAGACTTTAAAGCAAATGAAGTTGGATTCTCCTAATTAGAAACCTCTTACAAACAACTGAATCCGTTATGTGGTTGCATTACTATACCTGTAAATAGGCATTTTGTATTAGGTCTGATGTCTCCATATCACACTCCTCATCAAGCACTATATGCTTATTTGCTGGTAGTTTATATACTGAGTTGTAAATGCAACTCGAATTATCATTGTAATTGAAACCTCTAACCATGCAGGAATAACAAATGATTCTGTGGACCCGTCTGTTGACACGTGCAGATCAACTACTTTACATATTTTAAGACGTTTTGGAGTTGATTCAGAAGGACTCGAGCTTAAAATTAACAGCAGGGGTGTCGCTCCTGGTGGTGGAGGAGAAATTTATCTGTCAGTT
Source organism: Vinca minor (assembly GCA_026122235.1). Lineage (NCBI taxonomy): Eukaryota > Viridiplantae > Streptophyta > Magnoliopsida > Gentianales > Apocynaceae > Vinca > Vinca minor. The sequence goes on from JAOCZM010000142.1 coordinate 633,690, forward strand.
CCCATTGTCCAGGATAGTTTGAAAGTGAGATTCTCATTGGACTGTTATCCTTCTTTTTGTTTACCTGTTTTCTGTATCATGTTCTTCTGCATTCCTGTCAAATGACTGCCCTTGTTTATCATTGTAAAGGCAGTTACCTGGACTGATGAGGGAATGGTGAAAAGGATTAGAGGAACTACTTTCTCGACGAGGGTGTCGGTTCAGTTTGAAAACACTTTGATACATGCAGCTCGTGGTCTTTTTAACCTTCTGCTTCCTGATGTTAAGATAGATACTGATCATAGAACTGGTCCGCAGGCTGGAAAGTAAGTTCATCTTCCGAAAGTGCTAGCTTATTTGCAAAACAATACCCTTGCCCGGTAGATCCACGGAAATATGTTCTGATTACTTGTATTGCAGGTCGCCGGGTTATGGAATTTCACTTGTTGCGCAAACTACATCTGGTTGCTGTATCTCTGTTGATACTGCAATTTGTCAGGGTCGACCTGAAGGGGGTGAAATGGAGGGTGACGAGGGTAAACATTTGACTCCTCCAGAAGATGTCGGTGAGCAAATTGCTTCTCAACTGCTCAACGAGATTGAACAAGGAGGGGTAGTTGATTCAAGTCACCAGGTGCGCTTTAATTCCCTTGTTACCATTGTAATTCAATACTAATGAGGTCTCTGCTTTCATTTCTCTGCGGATGATGTTTTGACATTTTAATGTATGTATACAAGTTTTGAGGAAGATGTATTATGTTGTTTTTGTAGGGTCTATTATTTCTTCTATGTGCATTATGTCCGCAAGATGTATCCAAAGTCCGAGTTGGGAAGCTTTCGGACTATGGAATCGAAGCACTTAGGCATATCAGAGACTTCTTGGGCGTGAAATTTGTTATTGATCCAGATCCTTCAACCGGAACTGTTATTCTTAAATGCATGGGGTGTGGATTAAAGAATTTATCCAGAAAGCTCTCGTGATTTTTTTATAATGTATTATTCGCGATTTTTCTGATGTCTTAGACAGATTGAAAACCATCTTAGCAGACCTGTTGGTCCTTGTTTTATGGAATACATGCATTTGATTAGCGAACTCCTGTATTTGTGCTCAAGAGTACTAAGTCCAAGTTTGGTATGTGTTTATTTAATTTAGTGGAATCAACATGCATTATATTCTTTTCTTAAATTTTTAATAAATACTTATTTATTATTAATTTGATGTCTGGACTTACGAGTCGTTTTTAATCGTTGTTAAAGTCCAAGCATCGATTAATTTGAGTGAAATTTGCATGGCACTTTAGCTTACTTGATAAGAGTCTTGTTAACATGCCTTTGCTATAAAAAAAAATACCAAGACGCTCGTGAGGGAAGGGTGAGGGAGTGAAATAGAACATGAAATCGTAAGCTCCCAATCACTGGGAGAAGCCTAGAGCTCTTGACCGCGTGTCTGTTGAAGAATGTGGGAGAAGTTAAGGCTCTGACCGCGTGCCTGTTGAAGAATGAGCCGGCGACTCATACACAGTGGTTAAGGGAACTGTCACGGGTCGTTCGTGACTTCGCACAGGAGGCAACAACGATGCTCCTCTGCGCGCCCGAGCTTGCCTAAGCCGTGTGGCCAAAGGCTCCCGAGCATGTCGATCATGGATGGCGCACTTCGTTGTCGCAACATGACCCGCACGCCCGTAGGCCAAGCGTGCCCCATTGCCTCGCCCTAGCTACGTGCGCTCGGAGGCGAGCACTGTCCCAATACTCGGTCCCCAAGACATGGCCAAGGCATGCCCCAAGACATGGCCAAGACATGACCAAGACATGGCCAAGACAAACCCCAAGACATGGCCAAGACAGCGCCCAGGACAGCTGCCCATGCTGGCCGCCCATGCTCGCCCATGTTGGCCTCCCATGCTGGCCGCCCTTGCCTGTCGCCCATGCTCGCCTCTGCTGGCCGCCCATGCCAGCCGCACATGCAGCAGCGCCCAGGCCAGCCGCACATGCAGCCGCGCCCAGGCCAGCCGCAGCGCCCATGCCCCATCGCCCATGCTGGCCGCCCATGCCCCAGCGCCCAGGCCAGCCGCAGCGCCCATGCCCCAGCGCCCTGAGCGAGCGCTCGTGCGGCCCGCCCTGAGCTCAGCGCCCCTACCCGGCCGCCAGGGCAGTGCGGCGAGAATGCGGCAGCAGCGCCATCGAGCCAACAACTCGCACGTGCCGTTTTGTATCCGGATGAACTCCGATTGGGCTCAAATTTGATGAGTGACCTTTTGTAAACATGTAGAAGATAATGCACGAGTTAGTTTGTAATTATCATGTATATAGCATATGTTAGCGTTTTTCCCACCTCCTCGGAAATAAGTGCTACACTCCTATCACTTAGGCAAAATGCTTTTTAAGCACCTATAGGGGGAACAAAAATTTCAACAAACAAGCAAAAACCAAACTTCTAGCATTTGTAATAGGCATTCAGCGACTCTCCCCTCGTCGTTTTGAACTCTTTTGATGTAAATTTTCATACTTGTAATCATGTTATGTTTTAATGAGAAAAGCCGAGTTTTGGCGCAAGTGACCCGTTTTCGTTTTTTAGTGTTGCCTATCTTGTTGTCCCGAGATTGTGACTAAAGAGAAAGCTTGCCGGGAGTAACTTAGGAGCTATTTGAGCTAGAGTTACTCGGCATCGCGGGCGTCTCAAGTGTTGAAACTTGCGACCCGTGACAGAACCCACCGGAGCCGTAGCGAAAGCCTGATAGCTTACGCCACTTGTATACACGGTACTGGAAGAAGAGGCTTCTTACATCTCTACCCTTTCAAAAGAAAATCAATTCTTTTGATTTTGATGGAGGGATTGTCATTTAGATGAGATATGGTCTAGAAGAAGAGAAAATTGTCGTGACAAATGACAATACCGTCGTCAGCTAACTATGAGAGAATACCCACAGCAGCGGCATCATCTATGCTCACGGGGCGTAACAAAGTTTATTTCCGTATGTACAGAATAAATCTCATAGTTATATGTGAGAGAGTGAATGCAGCAGCGGAGTCAAGAATTTGTCAAAAATTCCAAACCAATTTCTCTTTCTTTTGATTAAGAAAGTCTTTTCCTTTTTTCTTTTTTTCCTCCTTCCTCAAGAAAATACAATCGTCATCAGTAGTAATAGAATAAGAAAAATCAAGAAATGATGATGCTTCTGCTGACAACAAATGGGAAGAGCTTCTCCGGAGAATGCTGCCGGCAGGAGCTCCGTTGCCGGACGAGGAACATCTAGACTATTCCATTGCGGTTGAATATCAAAGCCCTCCTACTCAATTTAGTAAAAAACCCCTTCTTAAAAGTAAGGGTTGTAATAGGTGTAAAAAAAAATGTCTAATTTGATAATCATAGTGTTTCTGTAATCATTGGGAAGAATCTCTATTTATAGGCTGGCTGGAGAGAGCAGTTACAATTGTAGAATTTATAGTATCTTCAATTCGACTTTTACACTTGCAGCTATGAATTCTGTTAATTTGGTTGTTACTATTAACACAAATTTATACAGAATCAATTTGACAGGTTACACAACAAATAAGAGTTTAACAGCGGAAATTAATTATTACAAATGAAATTGTTTAACGAAACTAATAATGAAGTAAACTAAATTCTTTAATTGAAACCGGTTATGAATCACTCTTCATAATCCCCATCCCAGATGCCATCATCTTCGTAGTGTTGCTCGTCCCCTAAATCATCTGCACAGTAAAAGTGGATGGACTGAGCTATGGTGCTCAGTAGGGACCAATAAAAAGAACGAACAAGTATGAAACAACAAATAAGCTAAGTAGCCATATTCGTCGCATCTAAACGCTTACATAACCGAGTGCACCACAAGCACCACGCATTGCTCATATACTACACTCGATTACAACACCGTTTAAACACTAAGAACATCACTACCGCTATGACACGACTTCCCACCATTCGAGCTCATGTATCTATTCACGACTCTACGACAATAATTGCAACGGTCCTAGTTATAGTCCATACTAGGAGGGCTCAAATAGTTCATCACATGGGTTCAGTTTCACTCCCTGAACGACGGATGCAAACTTTAAGGACTCATTCTATATTGTATCATCATCCAACACCTTAGACTCCACAAAACCGCTGCAATCCCAATGATAGTCCACATCAGGGTAAGGCTCACGTAGGAAGACCCTCGGGATCCGCACAAAGAACATCCGCAGGACTACCATCGGAATCTTCCCATAATCAGATCGCATGACCCTCGGGATCCGCACCAAGAGTACCCACAGGACCACCCTCGGAATCTTGCGAATCGAACGAGTCCTGTCATTGAGTAGATCCTAGACACGAGCTCAAAATAGGGCGACGACTCGGTCGACCAAACCACATAGAACTAAAGACGACATGACCAAACAGGACGACTCAAAGTATGAACCAAGTAAGACGATCAAAACGATAACCAATTAGACAAGTTCGTAAAATAGCCAAACACGATCCACATTACACGAATAACACTTAACAATAATGAATTACGTAATTTCAATAATAACGCAGTAATTCAATTTACGATTCATATTATAACGCATTTAAATCAAGTCCAAAACAGTTTATGTAATATTGAAAGCAATAAACACAATTCATGCAAATATTTTGTAAATAGAATAATTTATTCGCTTTTACTGTGCAGTTATATGCGAGAATTAAATGACGTAGGGGGTCCCTACCTCGAATCCTTAGTAAAGCGATAAACGTACAAGTGCTGGAAAATTCTGGTTCTTTCCTCTACTTCTGACATACATTACGGAAAATCTAACGGTTAAAATATTGATCCCTCGGGTCAGATTATAGCTCTATCAGTCTAGTTTCTAAATCAAAAAGAATTACTCTGATTGGAGTTTGTATGTTACCTATACGACGATTCTACCGAAACTGTGCAGAAAACGAAACTCAGAAGTCAGCCCCGCTTCTGGTGAATTATCTTTCTGCTGAGAACTCCAAATTGACTCCCGTCTGCGCTCACTCGTAGCTATCGTGAACGCCTTCGTTTCGATATATTATGCGTCGAAAACGGTGGAGAAACGCTCTCTCGGTGACCTCTCAAAGTTCTGGACAGAAATTAAGTACTCACAAAAAGCTATCTGTGTTTCTCTGTCTAGAGCATTAGAAAACCACTGCCCATGAAATATATATATACTGCTCCCCTGCCCCTTATAAATATATAACTATATATATAACAACCACGTTTCCCATATTGATTGCCCACTCACATAATCCCACGCACAAAAACCATGTTCTGTTGCCCATGATTAGGGCTGTTAACGAGCCGAATCGAGCCGGTTTTGGGCCAAATCGGTTCGGATCGTTAAGAAAACCGAATCACTCGTTAATCGGTTCGTTAGTCAACCGATTCGGTTGTTAAATTCGTAATCGGTTCGACATAAAACCGTACAAAACCAGTTCGTTAATCGAACCGTATCAAATCGCGCAAAATCGGTTCGCTAATCGGCTCGGAATTCGTAATTCGCTTTAAATCGTAATTCGCATAAAATCGTAATTCAGTTCGTTAATCGGATCATACTATTACAAAACTAGGGCTGTTGGCGAACCGGTTAACTCGCAAATCGCTCGTTAATTGGTTCGCTAACTCGCTAAAATCGGTTAACTCGCAAATCGCTCGTTAATCGATTCGTTAAAATTGGCTCGCTAACTCGCTCAAATCGGTAGAATATTATTAACCGGTTTAACGAGCGATTTCAAACGATTTACGAGCCATTTTACCGAATCGTAACCGGTTCGTTAACGAACCTAGCCCTACCCATGATGCACGATATTTTCCTATATTATTATTTTTCTTTCTCACTTTACTTGCAGCACACGAGCACATCTCCTATTTCTCACCCCTATGATCCGTCTTTCTTTTATTATATTAATTTCAATTCCAATTAACTACTCCTCTAAGTGAATTACAAATAGGTCCCTTAATTACGATACGTGTACGAAACGTCCCTCACAAACGTACCCAAAAAAAATAACACGTGACATGTTATAAAAATTAATAAACACGTAAACACATAATCGCGCAAAATAAATTACGCCTACGCAATAAAATCACATAAAAATAATTTAAATGTAAAATAACACGTAGGTAAAAGTTACGGGTTTCACAGAATTAAAGTTTTACTAATTTTTTTATTAGAATATAGTAAAATGTCAAACATTATCTTATTTAATATTATTCATAATTTAATTCTAACTTCTTTTCTCTCTAATATTTAATGTAAGTGATAATATTAAAAAATTATCATTAATTAGTTATTTATTTAAGAGGTGGACAGTTAATTTGAAATATATTAAAATAAAAATATAAATAGATAATTTGGGATTGAGGGAGTTACCAAATTTAATGCCGTAACCAATGTGTCCCCACTTTTGACAATGGCCGACGTAAAATTAGACTAGTACACACGAACAAATTTGGCTGCCCGGTTTGGATTGGACTACAATTTTTTTCTTCAATAATTTTCTATCCTTCTCCCTTCCTCCCAAAAAAAACTCTTGTTCCCCTCTCCACGTTTATAATTCAAAAAATGCTCGGTAGTCGTTAGATGAATTAATCAAACCGTTTGATTTTCTTTTCTCTCTTGTTCCCCTCTTCACGTTTATAATTCAAAAAATGCTCGGTAGTCGTTAAATGAATTAATCAAAACGTTTGTTTTTGTTTTTAAAAATTAATATTTGTTATATATATATATATATATATATATATATATATATTGTAAATATATTTCGAATCTCAAATTAATTTATCTATTCGCACATACAAACAGAACATTTGTTACTACATCTTACCCAAATTGCTCCGTTTATTTCCACCTTCTTCCTCTCCAATCCACTGCGATTATAGTGCAGAACAAAAAGTATTGGTATATACTAATACTTTTTGTAAAAGTGTTGCAAACTTTTAAATAAATGTTATGTCATATTTAATAAGTGCATTCTTAGAATAAAAACATGTGTTTCAAAATATTTAAACCATTAAATAAAAAATTTAACAACTCAAAAAATGTTTGGGTATTTAGCATTATAGTATAGCCGCTTCTAATCCCCTTATATAAATTCCCAATCCGGTTCCTATGCGGAAAGGAAAAATTGAGTCGTCGAATGATAGCTTTTAACAGTCCAGATTTAGAGAGAGAAAAGTTGTGGCTGGACTTAAAAAAAAATTAAAAAAAAATTCTCTATCCAAATCTGAACCGTTCAAATCTATCATCTGACGACTCAAATTATTTTGCACAATTCAGAATTTTTCCTGTTTCGCATAGGAGCCGGAGTGATAAATTCCCTTCACCCCTGCCCTTGTTTCACTTGCCCTTCTTTGTCCAAGAGCAGCCTCCCTTCTTCCCCCCCCTTTTCCTGTTGACATTCTCCCTTATCTTCCCTTTTCTTTCATCTTTCCCTTTAAAGACGTTTCTTTTCCAATTTTCTCAAGAACCCTTTTCAAGATTTTCATAGCCCATTATTCTTTTTTCTCAATTTTTCCAAGAATCCCTTTTCAAGATTTTCACTTTTTTTATACCCCATTTTTTGGGGTCTCTATATATACATTTATTCCTCTCAATCTCCAAACCCTAGCCATGTTCTAGCCTTCCAACCCTTATCCCTCTTTATATCCCAGAAAGAAAGATAGAATCTTTTTCTTTTCTTTTTTTGTTGGATATATAAATATTTTTTCTTTTTGGGTTGTGGTATAGAAGGATTATATATCTATACCATGGCAATTGCTTACCCACATTTTCTTGGTTCTTCAGAGATGCCCACAACTGTGGAGCCTCCTTTGGTGGTTTCTTCAAGCCCAGCTCCACCTGTTATTTTGACCCAAGATGAGCTAAAGAAGATTGCAGCTCATAAAGCTGTGGAATTTGTTCAATCAGGTATGGTTTTAGGCCTTGGAACAGGTTCCACAGCTAAACATGCTGTGAATGAAATTGGGGAACTTTTGAAACAAGGGAAGTTGAAAAACATTGTTGGGATACCCACTTCTAACATGACTAGGGATCAAGCTTTGGGATGTGGGATTCCTTTATCAGATCTTGATACTCATCCCATTGTTGATTTGGCTATTGATGGAGCTGATGAGGTTGACCCTGAAATGAATTTGGTTAAAGGGAGAGGAGGGTCATTGTTGAGGGAGAAAATGGTTGAGGCTGCAAGTAAAAAATTCATTGTGATTGTTGATGAATCTAAGCTTGTGAAGTATGTTGGGGGAAGTGGGTTAGCTATGCCAGTTGAGATTGTCCCATTTTGTTGGAAATTTACTCTTAAAAGGCTTGAAATGTTGTTTATGGAAGCGGGCTGCATTGCGAAATTAAGGTTGTTTAAGGATAGTGAGAAGCCTTTTATTACTGATAATGGGAATTATATCATTGATTTGTATTTTAAGAAAGATATGGGGGATTTGAAAGCTGCAAGTGATGCAATTTTGAGGCTTGCTGGTGTTGTGGAACATGGGATGTTTCTTGATATGGCTACAACCTTGATTGTTGCTGGTGAGCTTGGTGTTACTGTGAAGAATAAATTGACTTGAAGAAGTTGGAGGTAGTCTTATTTTTAGGAAGATTTATACTTATTTTTAGTTAACATAATATAGGATCTAGCAATCTTTGGGAATTTTAGTTATTTCTAATGGTTCATTAATTGATGTATCAGGGGAATATTATTATTGCAGCTCTTGCATTAGTTTAGACATTTTTGTTGTCCTAAAGGACATATTTGATCAATGAAATGACAGCTTTTGGAAGCTTTTTATTGGTTCTTTGTTGTGCTAATATTAGACTGATTTTATCATTTTTGGTTAAAATCATTACTCTCTTTTTATCATTTATATGTGGAACTTCTTAATTCAGATAGAATGCAATCCAAGGCATTGAACTTGCTCTCCGACAAGATTTTCCTTTGTCACGTGCAAATTTTAGGCATTTCGTCTATAAATATCAGGTGCCAAAACTAGGTTAGGAGTCACCTGCTTTCTCCTCCTGGAAATTATACTAGAAAGTGTGGACCTTTTTTATATAAGTTTCTATATTGATAACATTCTTTATCCGCATAACAAGCACTATTCTTGTACAAAGAAAATTCTTTAGTGACATTAGCAGTTACTTTCTCTTGATTATTTCATTAGGGAATTGTCAGTTCTGGGGCAAGAAGGTTAGTACTAATTTAGAAAAACATGGGATGTTTTTTCCTTAGATTGTTCTCCTTGCAATTTTGAAACTTTTTTACAGTGCTTTAGGATATCTGTTTAGAGTTTCAGTGACTGCTTATGCTCCTTCCATTTCAAGATGTACTGATGTTGTCGTCTTAAAATTCATTGGTTAATGAAGATAATCATTTATTTCATGACTGTTGCAATTCTTTCTGTTATCTTCAAGTGCCATCATTTGTTTTGAGATGCAATGTGAAAAGGGAAACAAGAAAACAATGAAAGATTCCTCTAAATGGAACGTGCTTATTGCATTTGGACTCATGCTCTGATTGTAGATTTTAAACAAGAATAGGTCTAATCGAATTATTAGATATTGCGTAATCAAGATTTACTGGATCCAAAACAACTTGAATCAATTTAACACTTGTAAAACTATCACAGTAGCATACACATCTTGAATCTTAGAATCAATGAAATGGTATAAAAGTTGAGCATCCTATAGCTATTGCCATAAGACCATTAGAATTAGCAGACACAAAAGAATACTGAAACTTGTAGATGCAGCAGCCATGGACTTGCCGAACTCTGATGGAACTACTGCAGGAAGCGAGCATTCCTCGCCATTGAAGAAAACTTTACTGGGAAATCCATCTCTGAGAGCTACTTTGATTCCGGGTGTCTTCTTCTTTTTAAATGATATGATAGACTGCTGTGAACCAGGTACTGGGAAATCTTTCTTCGGATTGGAGCCGTTTCTTTCTCGGTTTAGGTAATTATTTCCTGTAAATCCATACAGAAGTAGCGTATCATTTGACTCGGGCATTGTGGTTGCGTTTATGGAATACACGTCTTCCAAGCCGGGGCAGAGCATTGTGTAGTTGCACTGTAGAAAACCAGTCTGCAATATCGGTTTCACCCCAGTTGAAAAGTGTGATTCTTGCGGTCCAGCCATCTTCAAAATCGGAAAGCAAGTGCCAGTTAATGCTGACTCCACAGTTATCTCCACAGGGCAATGGATCGGGTACAATCCGGTTGTTAATCTTAGTATATTCAACAGTTAGTTTAGTTCAGTTGTCAAATGGGATGAGAAGCTGATCAGGCTGAACAATAAGAGCAGGTGCTTGAGCATCACAGACATTTTCTGGGTTCGCTTTGCAGCCGCAAGCACAAGTGTTACATGGAATAGCAGATTCATTGAAGAATGCTGAAAATGATACACAACATTTCGGCTTCTTCTCTGGAGAACGCGTAATATTGCAGACTACTTGCCAACTAGCTATTGCTGCAATTTCAGAAGATAGTCCACGAGCGTTGGGGAATAAGCTCGGGCTAACGCGTATTGGTGGCGCGCACTGGTAGCCATAGTTGGAATCAGAAACTCCCCGGATCATCCAGTTTTGTGGAGGACTAAACGCAGTCCTATTCAGGTCAGGATCCATTTTGAAAACTTGAATCTGGAAAAACTGACTTGGATTTGCTTGAATCGATTGCAGGTGGTAAAATTGTTCCATTCCGACAACAGAAAGGAATCATACCGAGTTCAGCATCATTTGTTTGATCAAGAGGAAGATCGATGATCGTTGGTCTTCTCTCACAGTTGAGGACAGTAGAAAAATCCATGTCCTGGTAGTACCGACCCTGGCTACCGAAAATGCATTCCGATGCATCAAGAACATCAGGGTAAGCACCTCTCATGGTCTGAATGAATTCATCTCTCATCCATTCCCAACTTAACTGCCAACTATCGATTCTGCTATTGTTGTCGTGATTCATGACTGTTACCTCTGCCAAGTAATTTGTATCATAAGCTCTCCGCACATCATACATTATAGTTATATCACCTTCCTGGCGCGGTTGGAAACCCTCTTCTGAGGCGTTCGGTGTTGCAGCATTCGAGTTCTTGATACAGCAAACGCTTGTCACATTGTTCCCTGCATTACATAGAAAACATTAGCCATCTTATATAACTTCTCTCACTACCTTTTCGGTGTGCATTAGGGAAAACTGATTTGGGGTCATCTGTCACACTCTTTGCTCCGCCCCCTGTCCCATTCATAAAGAACTCCCAGTGTCCCACTTTCTGTCCCATATGTTCTATATTTCTTTTAAAGAAAAAACTGTCATGGGGCCGCTTCATTCCCTAGGGATTAAGCCAAGTAATTGGAGATTGAAATACTATAAGATGGAAAATACTACTGTTACTACCTTGTGATGTATCAAAACCAGAACAAGAGTAGCCATCATTAACCAGAGTGAGATTATTAGGCAATGGAGGATTTGGAGGTGCCACACCAAACTGAGTACCCAAGCTCAACACGAGCCTGCATCTCACCACCGGTCTGTATAGCAGTCTTCAGGTCAGTATCCGGCAACTTCCCAGCAAAAACCGCCCCCATTGCTAACATCAGCAGGCAAAAGTTTGCCATCAGCAAGCACAGCACGGTCAGCTGATACCAAGATTTCTCTATGATGAAACCCCACAAAAACCTGCCAAGATTTAAGCTCCTGGAGGCCATTGTTCTGAAGAAATAAGGTTGATTGAAATCTGTAAGGCTGTTGAGCTTGTTCAGACACCGAAAACGTTGGTGGGACTTGAAAGCCTGAGTTGTAGGTGTGGGATACTAATATCCCGTTGCAAATGCCAGCTATGGCTGGTGGCTGCCGAAGTTGAGAGCTCGAGAATGGAAGATAGATGGTGATTATTAGTCCTATGAGAATCAAGAAAGTAAAGGAATTGGAAAATTTCGCCATTTTTGTCGGTCAACTTTCTTCTGCAGAAGATGAAATGTGACCAAGCTACTAGTTCATCTACATAGAGAATGGCCTTTGTAATCTTTGTAAAATAAGCTTTTTTATTGTATTGAATTGACGCGAGTACTTCTAACTCGGAACGATAGGTCCCGATATTTAATCTGTGTTTTTTGCATGCCGGCTTGACTTGTTCTCAAGAACTGGTTTCCTTTTAGTAGTAATCTGGGTGGCATGAATAAGATATAAAAAAATGTTTGATTAGAAAGGAACGAGTAGTTATTTATCTGCCATCTAAGAAGAGTTGTTCAATTTTCTTTTTATACCAAGATTTTGGTTCTTCTACAATGTGAGTCAAGTTTGAATTGAGTAGAGTTCGACTCATGTAACTCGTGGTTTAATCATAAGTTCAATGTTGATAGTGTTGTATTTTTCGGAGACTACCACTGTATGGAGCTGCTCGATTAATTGGTCATATAGAGTAAAATTCTAGAGCCTCGTGTTTGAGTGGAAAACTAGTTTGCTAGCTGTTAAATTTCTGAGCCAAAATTGATATAGATTCATTTGCGGGGGCGTTGTTTGTGTTTTAGTCTAAAGATGTATCATTTCCGAGGAAGTCTCGAATACGATTTTTTTCTTACAAATCTTTGCTTGAGAAACGAACAGTATCCTTAGGATTTTTCCTGTACAGGAAACAAAAATTCTCCTCAAGGTCCTATCTGCCCTGGAGATGGAAAGTCTCTTTGGAGGTTTGTTAAAACACCTGGGGTAAACACTGTTGTTAGAGTGTGAAGTACCGATTGAATTTGTCGCAATGCTGAAACATCGATGATGATATTAGTACCCAAGGCGCTTGCACCCGAAGTACCGGGCCCATAGTTTCAGGAGGAACCCCGAACAACAGTGAGATTGTCTATTTTTTTGTACTCGGTGTTTCGTTGTCATTTGCCATGGGAAAAAATGTTCTTGGAACTTTGGGATTGTTAATGTTCATACACTAACACAGTGAGCGGCAAATGATGTGTTTCTACACTAAAGGGACTAAGTTCTCCTCGAGACCTAACTTGTGAAAATAGCTCGGGAAAGAGTCAGGTAAACTATTAGTAAAAGGAAAGAGCTTGAAGTCGTGTCCGATCTAAGAGGAATGAACACCTGCTAAGAAGAGCAAAGTGGTGGAGGAAGATCTAAAATTCACTCCAATACTTAAATTAGTTTACAATACAGAAAGATAAAAGAATTTAACAAAATAATCGGAACTAATAGAAAATGGAGTAATTAAGGTGAAATTTATCGTATTTATGGAAGATAATAAGTGAACACTGACCGGGATATCGGGTACTACCACCATAATTTTTATTGCGTATTTGAGCTAGGTGTAGACAAATCAGCCCAAACTATTGACTTGCTTAATTTCATTCGTGCCTATACATACAAAATAAAATCTAATGCTTATATATAGAGAGAAACCCATATAAACACGAAAAAATTCGTATTCGATTCCGATACTGTTCAATGTTTTCTTTGATTCTTTCCAAACTGATTTTTGTTCTAATTTTTTGGAATTGTAAAGCAATAAACGGATCGTTGATTTCTGCTTCTCGGAGATCGATTCTTCGAGAAATCACCACCGGCAATAATAATAATAATAATAATAATAATAATGATGATGGTGATGGTGATGGTGGTGGTGGAAAAAAGGGAGAGAAACCTGATTATGCAGTTGAATTGAACGCCATGAATTTCGATTCGGTGCTTAAAGAAACCCCGGCTACTTATGCTGTTGTTGAATTCTTCGCTCACTGGTAAAAGTTACTGTTCAAGTCTCAGTTCTCCAGTTGATTTAAATTTATCTGTTTTTAATGAGATGGAGGCTTTAAATTTGTGGCAATATCTGTTTTTGGATTTGTGTTATTGTGGATATTATTCTAATTTGTTCTGCTGCTAATGATGAGCCATGGTGACATCTTTGCCCTGTCTTTAGCTTCATTTAAGCCTACTACAAGAGTGAATTGAGTCAAAGTCAAGATTTTTCTTGAATCTTTCGATGAGTTTTGCTTGGTTACTGAATGTCACACAGCTTAACATGACAGGTTGGCTTTATATGATTTTATTCAAGTGTCATTATCAAGCTGGAGGCTTTGTATTTGGAAACATTTTAGCAGAAGGCAAATTAGTCCCTGGATAATCTTAGACATTTGTCTTCTGGTCTGATGACATTATTATATTACAAAGATCATGTTATGCTTGTAGGACGAGCATGTAATGATGCTAAACATGTGTTTTTCACTTTTATGTAGCGATACTAGACGTGTTTTTCATTTTATGCAAGTTGAACGAGTTCTTTTTGTCCATATGCATTCCTAAACCTGACAATATACCATAAACACAAAAGCCCGGATCATATGATACAATTAGTTTGCAGATGGTCAACCTAAAGAAGAAGAAAATGTATTTGGGTTGAGGGGCGTAAATAAAGGAACCAAGTTCTCTATTTATGATAAACTTCACTATTTGTAGTATCTTGTGAAAGTATAATAATGAGCTGATGAGTTAATTGGTATTATGGAATCCACCATGGCATTTAATTACCGTATTATTGTTAGTTGGTTACATTATTTACTTTCTGTCTTGCTATTAATGTGCTAAAATTGGTCTTGTGTAGGTGTCCTGCTTGCAGAAATTACAAGGTATTGAAAGCTTTAAGTTACTTTAGTTAATTTTGACTTCCTCTATCTTCCCCTTTCTCCTACCAAACATAACAAACTAAAAGAGTTGCTCACGGTTCTAGTGGATTTTTGCAGCCACATTATGAAAAGGTTGCAAGACTTTTCAATGGGCCCGACGCCGTCCATCCAGGAATCATATTGATGACAAGGGTGGACTGTGCTTTAACGGTATATCTGCTATGCTTTCTTATACGCTTGCATTTTATTATGTTATGTATTTTCTGCACCAATACTCCTTATGCCGAGCTACATCTAACTCTAATGTTAATTTAGCTGTGCAATTATGCTAAGTTCCGAACTTATAAAACTACTTCGAGCATACTTCTGGTAGAATGTATTGCGGAAGTATACACGACATACTGCTCCAAGTTATCATACTTTTTGACTAATTTCATATTTATTGCATGTCGAATTCAGCTTAAGTAACCTTAGGTAATGTACTTAAATTATACGAAATGATATTTATATCATGACCTAGACCAGGTGTTCGGTGTGCAAAAGAACTCTCTCTCTCTCTCTCTCTCTCTCTCGGTTTTGTTTATTTCTTTTCTGTTTTAGAATGCATAATAGTGCATCCATTAGCAGTTAAAATGAGCAATTTCAAGGTTTTGAGACACATGAACACATGATACATAAGGCTTGCATGTTATACTTCTTTTATTTGATGGTTATTTTTTTCCAAGAATTCTGAAGTGAGTTTTAGCCTACTGGTTTGCTTTTGTTCTGTTCACTTGTTTGGCAGCACAGATAAACACCAACCTTTGTGATAAGTTCTCTGTGGGACACTACCCCATTCTTCTATGGGCTCCTCCTTCAAAATTTGTATCTGGTAGTTGGGATCCAAAGCAAGAAAAAAGTGAAATACGTCAAATTGATGATGGTCGGACGGCTGTCCTCTTGCTGAATTGGATAAACAAGCAAATCAACAGGTGTAATCTTGTTTAAACTTTTAATTTTCTGCATGTTGTGATTATGATTCATTAACAACTGTATATTTTATTGGAGAGAATGTGTTCATGTTAAAGCCACACTTAATGTAGCTGTCCCATTTACTTAAGATTAAGGTATTGTTGTTGTTGTATGATTATTTTTCATTAAGAACTGTTCTCAATATTTACCTAAGCAGGTTCTCAAAGTTCTGAGAAGAATTTATCTTGTCTATTAGTTATTGTGAGCTACGTAGATCCATAATTCATTACAAATTTCATAAGGATGCATGAAGGATCTGAAATATGTAGTTTAGTCCTGCTATGTAGTTTAGAAAGTTACTGAGACCAAAAGTTATGCGTTCATATAGAAAAAAGCAGAAACCAAGTAAATTGCTAATGTTGAAGGAGGTAAC
This sequence comes from Vinca minor, assembly GCA_026122235.1. Lineage (NCBI taxonomy): Eukaryota > Viridiplantae > Streptophyta > Magnoliopsida > Gentianales > Apocynaceae > Vinca > Vinca minor. The sequence goes on from JAOCZM010000142.1 coordinate 649,676, forward strand.
AAATAAGTTATCTTCTGCGACTAAGATGGTTACTTGATTCACTGAAAAGGATCTGAATTCGTCCTTAGAACGTATAAGTTGGGGATGGGGGTGGGGGTGGGGGTGGGGGTGGGGAGACTGCTAACTAGAGTTAAGTTTATGTTTGTACCTTACAGGTCTTTCTTACCACTTATTGCATTCTCGAGTTTCCTTTGTAAATTTATCTGCATTACAGTAATTTATTTCCTAATGCAATTTTAATGCACAGTTCATATGGCTTGGACGACGAGAAATTTGAGAACGAGAATACTCAAACAAATGTGACAGACCCAGGCCAGGTAATTCTCTCTTCTTTTAATTATTTCTAATGAGCTTACACATTATCTAGCTTTATGTAATATTTTAACTTTTGTAACTTCATGTTGAAAGATAGCTCGTGCCATATATGATGTTGAGGAGGCAACATCCACTGCCTTTGACATTATTTTACGACACAAGGTGGATTCATCTAATTTCTTTCCTTAAAGTAACTTCTTTTACTATAGTTTTGACTGTTGATGACTTTCTACCTAGAAAAGAAAAGATGGTGTTAACATACTTACTGAAATACAGATGATCAAACCAGAAAACCGGGCATCACTTATATCGTTTCTTCAACTTTTGGTGCCCCATCACCCATCTAGGAGGTAAGCACACTCTCATTTTTTTTTCTTCCAAATATTATTGGCTTATATGCTTCTTTTTTCATTCCAAAATTTATCTGATATTAGGTGCCGGAAGGGAAGTGCGGAAGTACTTGTAAACTTTGACGACTTGTATCCATCTCAGATGTGGTTATCCAGTAAACTGAAATCTGTTACTGATGGAAAAGAGGGTGTCCTTCAGAATATTCGCATTTGTGGAAAAGAGGTTCCTCGCGGATATTGGGTGTGTATATGAATATCTTTTATTTGGCAAAAGGAATTCCTATTTGATTTTCAGCCATTCTACTACTAGTTGCCAATTCTACTGCTTTTTATACATTTTTTTGATTGCTTTATGGATATTGAAACACTTTTGTGAATGAATGCTTAGTGATCTATATTTGCTAAGATATAGGGTTAAGAAATTTGTAAACTGCATTCAAGTTTAGACATTTTATTACAATTGCTTGTACTCAAATTCTTTAATTATTTTTTTTGCTCTCCCGTAAGCAATCTTATTTGCAATATTTCCCTGTATTTGTTTAAAGTTCAATATGAATGGTTATTGGTGTGGTCTACCCATGTTATCTTGCACATGTGATCTTGTGGATAATTGAATTACTGCCTGTAAGGCTCAAATATCCAGGATTTGTTGGGTTTCCTTTCCCCTTAGCGTTAAGAGAAGATTCCCGCCCTCTCCCTTCTCCGCGAAAATAAAAGGAGAAGTCGTAAAACTTTGTTGTTCTAACCTAGGAAATTGGTCTGAAATTTCAATTCACTGATATTGTGGTAACATTTACGGGAGAATAAGCAGAAATGAATTCAGAGGATGGAGATAGGAACATATGGGTCAATGCGGGTTGATAAACATGGTGAATTCTGAACTTCCCAATTTCCGTTCTCAAAATAAATTACCACTAAATGTGATTATTTTCCTCTCTGAAGTATCATTCTTTCATTTGGTTATCTTTCAATCTCAAATTATGAGTGAGGGAAAATTCAACAAGAATCACGTATAGATTTTAAAGCAAAAATTTTATCCAAGAAAAGTATTAGCCAATAGCTGGTGTTGTTATCTTAACTCTCTTGCTGCTCGGCTGCTCCTATTCTTCGAGAGTATGTACACTAGTAGCAAAGAACTCCTTAAATACATCCGAATGCAAAAGAGAAGCAAAAAGGGACACAAGTTTATATTTTTATCCCATAACCTCTAATTATAAATAAAAACAGCTGCTGCATGTTATATTGATTATGACACTGTATTGTTTTTGCTAAGCCAAGTAGCTTCTGATTGTTTCTCTGGCTATGGCTTTGTCTTCTGTGCAGATATTCTGTCGTGGCAGCAGGAATGATACTCGAGGTTTTAGGTAAATATGGGTTTCAATTGTTTTGTTCTAGAAAATTATCACTGTTTTTTTGTTGTTTTTTAATGAGAGAAAATTACCTTTGTTGTTGAGTGTTGAGAAAAGCTATTTCTACCTTCACCTCAAAACAGGGCTGTCCTTGGCCTTGTTATACTGAACATCACTTTCGTTATGGGTTTGAGCATATCTATTATTTACAGAACATCAGAAACGGGAAATGAAATTTTGAAAGTTATCCTGCTAATTCCCGCTCCTCTACCATCCAAAATCTTCCAGGCATTCATTTCTGAGTGCATATGACTTAGTAAAATTCTTCATGCAAACATGAAAAGACATTTTAGTTAATTATAAACTTATATATGTTACAAGTTATTGGGGACTTAATGGGTTATGCTATTGTTGTTGTTGTTGTATATATGTTGTATATGCTTTTAATTGAAAGCCTAATTTCCGTAAAATTAACGGCATTCGAATAGTAATCTTTTCTTGGTTTATCTGCTTTCTCTTCCTTTTAGTTATATCAGCTGATTGTTTATTTATGATTTACACTCTATGAAGTCCATTATACTTTTTTATCATTGTCATCTCTGAAGTTCCTAGCTGTTTTATTGTTCGGATAAGCAGCTTGCTAAATATTATCTTCTAGACTCTAAGGTTAACATAGTAAATTGTCTATATATTTTGCAGTTGCGGATTGTGGGTTTTGTTACATTCACTTTCTGTGAGAGTTGAGGACGGAGAAAGCCAAATGGCATTTACTGCTACATGCAACTTCATTCATAATTTCTTCGTTTGTGAGGAGTGTCGGCTACATTTTTACGATATGTGTTCAAGGTACCTAGTCACTGGATTATACGTTACTTTTCTTTAAGTTCCTGTCATCTAAATTAGGTTTGTCAATTTGCAGTGTCTCGAATCCATTTAAGACTGCCCGTGATTACGTTCTCTGGTTGTGGGAAGCACACAACAAAGTGAATACGAGACTGCTTAAAGTGGAAGAATCCCTTGGAACCGGTGATCCTAAATATCCAAAAGCAACCTGGCCCTCCAAACAGCTATGCCCTTCTTGCTATCTTGGTCGAAAGAAGAACGAGATTGAATGGGATAAAGACAAGGTCTTCGAGTTTTTGATCGATTACTACGGAAAAAACCTAGTTTCTGTGTCCAAGGATAAAGAACTTCTCGTGGAGGATAACAAAGCAGCTGCTGAAGATCTGGTGGCCTCAACAAATGCAGTTGCAGTTCCTGCTGGTGCTGCTTTCGCCATTCTTGTTGCAAGCTGTGCATTTGGAGGCTTGGCCTGGTTCTGGCGATCGCGGCAAAAGAATAGAAAGTACAAACACCAACTACACTCTTTAAAGAACATATGATTGCTGAGAAATTTTACAGACTGCTGAAAATAACCCTAGTGAAAATATATGGAAAAGGAAAGAAAATTAGCGCGGTTTCCTTAATTTTTTCCTTTTTTTCTTTTACGCGAACGTTTCAGGCAAAGAAGAAGCTGGAGTTGAGCTCTTTATAACATGGTAGCTCCAAGCCTGGGAGTTCGTTAAGAGTTGACAAATCAGAAGATAGAATGGAGCTTAGAGTTTGAAATACATTAAAGCTGTAACATCCATATGTACTTTTACTGGCCTTTTGTTGTATAGATTTTACTTTTAGAAATTGTAATTTTGGTAAGAATCAAGTTTTCCCCATTTTGCACTTTTCCTTCAGGCCTGTTGTTTTTATTTGTAAAATGAGTGACACAAAAACTGACCATCAAGGAGAGAATATTGGATTTGAGGCTTCTTATTTAGAATATATTTTGATGGCACCAACACAAGTTGGCTCAGTTGATAAGAATTTGGCAGGTCCTTCTGAAGGTAAGTGTTTAATTCCTGCTGCCGGCGTGAGGGCTGTGTCGGTGGGTAATCTGTAAGTACCCTTGTAAGCGACCTTTGCTCCCTAGGGCTTAAAGCCTTATCCGTGGTGGTGACCGAAACTGAACCAACTCAAACTTTTTTTACCATATATATATATATAGATAGATAGATAGATAGAGAGAGAGAGAGAGAGAGAGAGAGAGAGAGAGATTTCTTTTGCTGTAAACACAAGAAGTACACGATCCCTTTTGAGTTGGGATACCAAAAGAGTTCATGATGGTTGACGGTGGAACACCTCTTCTTAGGCAAAGAATGGGATAGTAGACAGATCAAAGTAGTGGTTGCTATAGCATTCTTTGTCTTCAAAGCTGTCTTATTCTAGCCATGGCATTAATCGAGGGCTGTGTCCACACAGTAAAGCGTGTGCATTTAGGTTTTCTTCTTCAGACCCTTTTCGGCTATCTATGTCCAAGCACACAAGCAAGGAAGTCGGGTGGTGTTCTGGTAAGGTTTCCTCCGAAGAACCGAAAGCGAAGCACTATGCCGGGATCGGGTAAAAAATAAGTAGAGTGCAAAGCATAAAGTCTCGTCTTGATTAGGGCAAGCGTAGCAGAAATGTTAAACCTTTTGGCACTGCCCTTTCAGGTATATCCCATATATCGATCAAGTAAGCTTTCATTTGAGATAGAAAGTCCTTTATCAATTCCCAGCGTGACGCACTAAATACAACTGCAGATACATTAATCAAATCTTTTGTCTCCCATTTTGCTAGGGGAGAAGGTTGCCCAAAAGCGGTATATAGGGCGTACCCAGTCAAACTTACAAGTAAACCTGAGATGGCTACTAGGGTTGCTCTTTCCATTCTTATATATTTCCAAGACCCCAATGGATCTATTATAAGATTGTTTATTTACAACGGAATGGTATACAATGTCAACTAATCTCAATGAATACAATATGTATATATATATATATATATATATATATATATATATATATATATATATATATATATATATATATATATATATATATATTGATGGCAACGAATTTTGGTTAAGGTGCTGATATGCCCTTATATTAGTACTTTGTAGATAGATTTGGATTGTTGAATCACTTGATCATACGGCTTTTGGAATGATGGTTTTCAACCGCTTGTTCAGGAACAGTCGTTCTGAAATAATTATAATTTGAATCGCCTAATCAAACGATTCGAGAAAACAAATTTATCAGTAAAGTGCTGATACAAATGTATATCAACACTATAACCTGAGCGGGTCGGTTGCAACACAAGAAAGAGAGGTTGGTAGTTATTAATGAGGGGAAAATCGATGTCTTAATCATGTATCATATCATAAATCATGCAATACATATATTGCTTGAATTACTCCTTACTCAAGGGAAACATTGCACCCTTATGCAATGTAATTGTAGGTACAAGGTAATCTTAAGCTATAGTGGCACCCTAAAAATAGTGATAACACGACAATTACCCGACACAACATGAGACAAAAGATCTTTTTCTCGGAACATACTTCTGAAGTCAGTTTGCTACACTCTTATCTTCGAGGTTTCAAAAACTTTAATGCTAATTACTTCTTAAAGGAGCTTTTATTCCTTGTTTTGGTCCCTTATAATTTGCATCCAAGTGATTCCAAAATGCAAACCACAATAAGATGGACCACACAAACTCGCCATATCTAACGTAATTGCACAATATATTATATCAGGACCAGAGATAAGACAATATAACAACAAACAAAATAGAGAGTTTCAAAACAAAATTAGAATCAAGCTTTTGAGTAAGAACTTTGATTGGGTACTTTGTAATAGTATGTCTTGTAAGAAACTTTATGTACAGAGTTTGACAAAGGGTTTGATTGTACAAAGAACTTCAGATAAGGGTGCAATTAACTAAATTCACACCTCAAAGATCCTACATATGTAGTAAAAGGGTACCTGAATCTTTTCTTGATCACTACCATCAGGATTCATCCCCCACCCGCGAAGGCATTCTAATTCACCGTCTTCTGTAAAAAACTTGAACTAGCCAACTACTATCGCGTTCTTGGTTAGCGGACCACTTAAAACTTTACAATCTATTATTGTTCATCTTGATATTGGATCTTGAAAGTCGTTGCAGGTCTTGAAATATCTCGAAATTTTCAGGCCAAGTTGATTTAGCGTTTTTGAGTCATGGAATAATTACCATTTATCAAACCTCAGGGACGTCGTCTTGAGGCTGCGTTGTTGGTATGGCAGCTTCTTCATCAGGTAAAGAAAGCGATAAATTCACCTGTTAAAGGTCATCGAGGTTATTTGTGAACACATGACAAGAGCTTTGTATATCCATGTTATAAAAACTAAATTGTGAAAGAAAATTTCCGTTGCTTCCGGTCTTACCCGGTTTTGACGACGACGGAGGACAGCTGTCACGGCTTTCATTATGATGTAGATTGGTAAAATAATTCCGGCAACTCGTAGAAGTAATAGCTGTGAACGAAAATGCGAGTAAGGAATTTGGAATGCAGAAGTCTATATCCTTCCGGTCTTTGGAAAATAAGTAAAACTTACCATGATTAGAGGGAGAGAGTAGTGCCCCGCTCGATTTACAATTACGGGAAGAGTATGCCGTAGAACTAAAAGAACCATAAACTGAAAAAGAAAATGGAAACCCAGATTTGGATGAGCTGATATCATCAGAGTGCGACAAATTTACCCAAGTCTGACATCGACACTTGCACTTTGTATATGTATCTATGGAATAAAGAAATGACAAATGAAATGAATTCCACCCGGAAATTCTTGAAACAAAAACATGAATTTACAGGAAAAGACGGTCTATATGGGAAAATGGGGGTGGGGCGGCTCCATTGGGTCCGGCCTTACCTCCCTCTATTGAATCCTCAACCTGCCCTACTTGCAAAAGTAGAGCCAGTATTTCACAAACTCAACGGTTGTGAATTTTTTTAGAGAGTGAGGCGGGGCCAGATTGAATGGAGCCGCCTCAACCCCTAGTTACCTGTCTATATGAGGAAATAGCACTTGATATTCCTTTCAAATACACACACACAAAAAAAAATCCCATGCAGACAAATACATAAATGCAAAAACATTGAGAGAGAGAGAGAGAGAGAGAGATTACAATTATGGCAACTGTACGACAGCACATCATGCTTCTTGAGGTGGAAACTGCATGTTCATTATATTCGGGATCAAGTAAACTTTGATCAGTTGAGACCATTGCAATAAGGCGAGGATTGTTCAAGTCCCTTCTCGCAATTTCCCAGTTCCCTCTGACAAGAGCATCAAGATACGTTTTAAGGTGCATCAAGAAATATTAGCACAGCTGATCAGGAAATCATTATAAAACTTTGCTTTACATTTTAAGTGGAACTAATACTAATTAAATATAAATACCTAAAGTTCATAGGGATACCACCAAGTCGAAATATAGGAGGCGGTGCTGTATAACCTGGCTTGAAATGCTGCAATTCCCAAAAAGTCAATTGAATCAGTATTCTATACTTTTTGAGTTCATAAATTACTTGAGGTTAAGAATAAAACTTGAAACCAAAGAATCCAAAGAAGGAATTCAAGTCAAATAACGATGAAGATATATACAAAATTTAAAAATGAATGAAGGGCCTACCTGGTGGCAGATTTCGCATACAGTATCACCCTTTTCATTACACCACCTCTGTACACATCGCCGATGAGCATACTACAAGAGAAGTGAATATGAGCCCAAAAGTTGCAAGACATCTTCTATATTGAAGATAGAAAAGAAAAAAAACAATGAGAAAATAAATCGTAAAGATGATGCAATAATGCAAACCTGATAAAGAAAGAACAATCTAGTTAATGGCCAATCAGAAGGAAGAAAAACAAATATCCTGCGTAACGTGCTATATTCCAAAATGCATATAAGATCAGCCGATAGTGCAGTCATTAAATATGTTTTTCACCCATAAAGTTATCGCTTCAGGGATGCCCCAGCAAGGCGAGGAGGGGGTGGGGGACCAGGGGAGGATCGGAGATTACGAAATGGGACTTTCATAAAAGCTCCACTTTAAATGCATGCAAGATCAGCAGATAGCGCAGTCATTGAAAAAACGTTGTAAACCCATACAGTTAACCTTGAGAATCGGCCAAGTGGGAGGGGGTCAGTAGAAACAGGGGGGCAGAGACAAAGAAATGGTAAACCAAGAGTGATCTTTCTGAATGAAAGGTAACTTCGATAATTAGGCAGGCAACTAACCTTCAAGCTGCCACAACAAGAGCAAGGAGTCTCCATATTCGAATCCCAATCCTCATCCTGACAAATCCTGCATTCTACCATTTTCCTCGGAGTTAAATCACCTCCTGAATCCTTAGACGGACAATCAGTTACAATGTCGTCATCAACTGTTTCAGTCATTGATTGTTTCAATCGGTTACGGCTTTCAATTGCGGCCTCCAAAGTTGATTCAGTAAGCAACCGATCAACCAGCAAAACAAAATGATCTCCCATCCTTGGCAGCCTTTTTATATCAACAAACTATCTGTATTCGAATGAAATAAAACTCAAACTGGCTCACCAAAGTTCCACAAAGCAAGTTACCGTCTTGCAGTAAACCTGAAATCTCATTGTCCACCAATAGGACTAAACCAAATTTAGACAACACAAAAAAAACTCTATATAAATTCATTTCAATTAAAAAACTTCAATATATAGCGAATCTTGCTGACATATGAGGAGGCTTAAAACAACAAGTTTGTTCCTATAGTTATAGCAACAATAATTTAGCTCAGGTATTTTATCAACAGAAGAAACTATATGAAAATGGAAACCCATATCAAGACAGAATCCAAACAAGATGGAGAAAAAAACTATAAATATTACCTAAAATTAATTCTAGCCCAAAGAAGGTTGATAAGTACACACAAAGCAATAAAACTGATAAAGTAAGTTCATGTAGAAGTCAAATCCTAGATGATAGCTCAGTCTCAAACCAAACTGAAGTTTCAAAATAAACAAGGAAAAAGAAATTTAGACATGTTCAAAAGCAAGTTCACCTTTTTTCTTCATTAACAAAAACTAATTTAAAAAAGAAACAAACTTTTACACTTTTGGTGATAAAATAAAACTTCCCATGAAAATTCAAATTCAAAAACAGAAACTTGAACAATCAATGGAAGTGGAGAAAACTCAATTCACAGAAGCCCCCAAAAAACCACATAAAAAAAAATCCTCAGACATGTTCAAAAGAAAGATCATCTTTTCTTCATTAATTAACAATAATTAATTTTAAAACAGACAAAAAACACTTTTTGGTGAGAAAAAATAAAACTTCCCAAGAAAATTGAAATTGAAATTCAAAAAACAGAAACTTGAAGAATCTTTAGAAAAAAAGGATAAGCCCAATTGTTATCTACTTCCAACACAGTCAATGAAAGTGGAGAAAACCCATTTCACAGAAGCATCTAAGCATCACAAAGAACAACAAGAGTGAGCAAGAGAATAAGAAAATACCCAACAAAGGAAAGAAGGAGCTAAGAACATGAAGAGAGAAAAAACTCAGAAGGAAAAAAGTGATCTTTTTCATAAACACAAAGATTTAAGCAAGAAATTTAAGAGAATGTACAGAGAAAAAGAAAAAGAAAAAGAAAAAGGGGAAACTTACAAGAAGGGGATCGGATAATCTTCAAGCTAAGAAAGAAAGCTTTCTTCTTCCCTTGGTAATTAGCAAAAAAAATCCCAGTTTTTGGAAGCAAGCAAGAGATTGAGTGAAGTCTTTGTCAGCATTCAAAGATTCAAACTTATTTTATTTTGGCAAATTGAAGAATACAAAGGAATATATATAAAGGGCTTGAAATTTTCAAGAAAGTATTTGAAAAAGTAATAGAATAGTGTTTCTTTTTTCCCCTAGTCTTTCATGGTCTTTTTTCTAGCCATATTCATTTTCTGGTCATTCTTTTCTCTCTCTTATTCAACAGCTCAAAGTTTTTTGTTTTTGTTTATTTAATTTTTACTTCATTTTTTGGAAGAAGAAAAATAGGAAAATTTGAGTTGTGGGAAATGATAAAGGAGAGAAAGTGGGAGAAAATCTCTAACTGTAAAATCATATTTTTGGTAAACACAGGAATATATATAAAGATCAACCAGGGATCCAAAATACAGTTAGATTCATTACAGACATGTATCTAACAAAATAAGCCCCTATGGGCATCCTCGCCACTAGTTGGCACACAAAGGAGGGAATAGAAGCAAAAGCAATAAAAGCACAAGTAAGAGAAGTCCCTCGTTTTTGCTAGGGCAGTCCCACGCACGCAGTTAGCCTCCCCGTAGATATGAGACATCCTAGCCCCCTGCAGCTTTCTTGAGTAACTCCCTCGCAATCATATATGAGAGTAGATAAAGGATGAGTTATAATATCCGCATGGAGAACAAGGTGAATAATGACTTTAGCATCAAGTTCAATTTCGAGTAGATTAACATTAAGATCAATCGCCATTTTTAACCCATCTCTAAGAGCCCAAAGCTCCGCCACATTATTAGTGCAAATCCCCAAATTTCTCGCAAATCCACCAATCCACTTGCCATTGTGATCGCGGATCACCCACCGCAACCCCCCTTACCCGGGTTCCCATAAGCTGAGCCATCCACATTTAACTTGAAACATCCCACATAGCGCTTTTTTCCAGTTAACCAAAATGGCACCTTGTTCTTGGATTTGGAATGATAGCTACCCAAGGCAAAGAACTCTATCGCCTTAGTTATTACTTCTTGAAGGATTGTGCAATCTGCCTTCCCTGAAAGCAAACACCACACTGCTTTCTTCTAGTCCACAAAACCCATAAAGCATAATCAATAAGGTACCCCTAAGGTACACTCGCCAAAAACAGATACTTTAGCCGATTGAGTCCCTTTGCTAATCCAAGTATTAAAATCCATATTAGACAAGTCAGGCAAATGGTAGTATAAATTCAAATCATGCCACAATTTCTTAGCCACAACACAATTCTTAAGGACATGTTCGACCGACTCAATCTCCTTATCACAAATAGGACATAAAGGCGAATCAATAATCTTTCTAATATGAAGATGTTCTTTAGCTCGAAGGCGATTATGATTGCACGTCCACAAGAATAATTTAATACGTTGATTGCATCTAGTCGACCAAATCCACTTCCAATTTTTTTCATCAATATTCACATCAGAAATAGAATTTTGAATAATATCATGAGTAGATTTAGAATTGAATTCACCATTAGATGTACCCTTCCATCTTCTTCTGTCGGGAATGGAAGAATTATCCCTTCTAGGGACAGCTCTGATGCATTCATCTATCTGCTTTGGCAATTGAAACGAAAGGATATTAGTACTCCATCCACCCCCAAGGCCGAAAATCTGATTGAGCTTCAAACTCTCCTCGTTCCTACAAAAAGGTCCCACGATTAAAGTCCTAAGCGGCCCAAGACCGGTCCAATCATCTAACCAAACTCTAATCACCTCCCCCGTTCCCGGAATCCAAGCCGAGGCATCATGAAAAAGATCTAAACCACTCCTAATCGCACGAAGATTAATAGATCCACTCCCTTTTTTAATTTCAATCAAGGGATCAAAATCCCTCTTAACATACTTACGACTAATACTCGTAGCCCATTTGGACTCCTTATCCCTATTCATTCTCCACACCATCTTTGCGAGGCCAACTCGATTAACATGAACCGCCTTTCGAATTCCTAACCCACCTTTGTGTTTTGGTCTCGTGACTCTGTCCCATTTCACGAGATGAAGCTTCTGTTTACCTCCCGAATCGCCCCAAAGGAAATTCCTCTGCTCTTTATCTATTTTGTCACAAATAGAGATAGGTAGAGGTAAACACTGAGAATAATACGAGAGGATTTGGGCTGAAGAACTCTGAATAATAGTGCGCCGCCCAGCAAGAGATAACAAATTAGCCTTCCAACCTGACAATTTATTACGCACTTTATCAAGAATGAATTGGAAATCAGAACACTTGGGGCTTTTTTGGAAAATAGGAAACCCGAGATATTTCCCAATATTGTTAGTGAATTGAATTTGCAAGGAATTCTCGATATCACAAATTCTTGCCTGAGAAAGATTATTAGAGGCACAGAATTTAGATTTAGAAAGATTAATTTTCTGACCCGATCTAACACTAAACTCATCCAAAACTCTTTTGACTTCAGTAATCGAATTAGTATCAGCCATCGTGAAAAGGATCACATCATCGGCAAAAAGGGAATGTGACAAGACAGGCCCTTGTTTACCAACTCTAATCGGCTTCCACAACTTCTTAACAACTGAATTCTCAATGCTAATCGATAAATACTCCATACAAATCACAAAGAGATACGGAGACAAAGGATCGCCTTGACGAATTCCTCTCGAAGGGAAGAACCACTCAGAAGGTTCCCCGTTAATCAAGATAGCCAACTTAGAGGAACAAACGCAATTCATAATAATAGATATAAGGTTCGCGGGAAATAGAAAGAAATGAAGAGCATCCTTGATAAACTCCCATTCCAGTCTATCATAAGCTTTTTCGAGATCAATTTTAATCGCCACAAGACCTTCCTTACCCGCTTTTTTTTCATAATGGTATAGATAGCCTCTTGACAAGAATAACGCTATCAAGACAACGCCTCCCCGGGATAAAACTTCCCGATGCGGGAAATGATAGAAGAAAGTAGAGGTCTGATCCTATTAACCAGAATTTTTGAGATCAACTTATAAATAGTATTACACAAGCTAATAGGTCGAAGCTGACCCACAGACTCCGGGTTAGCAACTTTTGGAATAAGGCAAATAAACGTAGCATTGATGGCTTCGGGAATAGGCTCCAAATTGAAAGTTCTATGCACAAAGTCCTCGACCGAAGGCCTCACAATATTCCAGAACTTATGGAAGAAAACCGGATGAAGTCCATCGTGGCCCTGGACTCTTAAACGGTTTAAAATCCCACATGGCAGCTCTTGATCTCCGCCAAGAAGGCTGAGTTTGCAGTTGATCAAAGTTAAGCTTATCAGAGTTCGCCCAAGCAAAAGGAAAAGGTATAGGATAAGCATGAGACAACACCTTCTCAGAAGAATACAGAAGGTGAAAATGGTTCACCACTATCTCCTTGACCCTAGGCAAATCAAACTCCCACTCACCGTTAGGGAAGTTTCAGTGGAAAGAATTCTATTACACTTCCCTGCTATGATTAGTCACGGTTTGTCAGGGAATTTAATATTAAGGTCATCCCACATAAGTTACCAATGCGAGATTTCATGGCCCAAATAAACTTCTCTTCCCCGTAAATGGAATCTAATTGCGCCAACAAATCTCTCTCAAGATTAATAAGGAAACAAGACGGGTGATTTTCCAAGGCTCGCTGAGTACCATTGATCCTTGCCCAAAGAACTTCTTTTTCTTAGCATAAACATTACCAAACACCGTGGAATTCCAAACAACAACATGTTCTTTAAATTTACAGGCAGCCACATTGAAATCCCTATTAAGCCCAACCCATGAGTCTTGGACCACTAAAGCAAGTTCGGGATGATTTAACCACATCGGTTCAAATCGAAATGGTTTACGCAAAGGAATATGAGTAACAGGTTGAAGGTGTAAAATAATAGGAGAGTGATCAGACCTAGTCCTAACTAAATTAAACAAAGTGGCTTCCGGGAAGAGATTACGCCAAGATGGATTAGCCACCGCTCTATCAGTTCTTTGAAGAATCAACTCACCATTATCTCTCTTATTAGTCCAGTAAATCTAGAACCCTCATGACCAATATCAATCGGGACTACAATCATCGAGCAAATATTTAAAATTAGAAATACGGTTCTGATTCACAGGTAAGCCACCAAACTTCTCAGACTGATATAACACATCATTAAAATCCCCCATAATTAACCAAGGCAAGTCATGGCACAAAGCAATATTTCTAATATGATCCCAAAAAGCAAGTCTAGTATTAAGATCTGGACTAGCATAAATAGAACTAAAAAGCCAAATTTTATCAGAATTAGCTACCTTGACAACGGCATGGATAGCTTGAGTGCTTTTGTCGATGATGTTAACTTCAATCTCCTGCGCATTCCACAATAGCCAAACCCCTCCTCGATACCCATCCGGATCAGCTCGCTCACAATTGGTAAAAGGCAGTCTAGCACATACCTCCTCCGCCCTTGAACCACTAATTTTTGTCTCTAACAGAGCAAGCATTTGCGGCCTATGAGTGTTAATAATGTTCATCATATGGTCATGGAAATCAACATGCCCCGCTCCCCTAACATTCCAAATTACAATTTTTATCATTGGATAAACTGCAAGATATAGAGGCTGCTGTAACACTTCCCTCTGAATGAAGCCCGGAATAAAGTGAGCCAAGTAGCTGGGATTCGACTGTAATTCCATCCGGTCGAGGTATAGCCTGAATTTCCTCACTCCTTCTGACAGTTGAACCGAGATTACCGGACTTCTTATTCTTGCCATGTCCAACTTTAAAGATCGAGTGCTTAGTGTGAAGCAATTCTCTTCCCCCACTCCCATTACGTTTCCCCTTTCCTGCCTTTGTAGATTTGGGGTTCTCTGATGCACTACCGGTTCGGGTGCCAGCTCCTGAGTGGCACCCCTCAATCTCCATGTCCGACTCTCCCTGACATTGTTCATCCTCGGACTCCTCCTCAGAGACAGACTGCCACTGCTGCTCGGCTGTTGAGCTATTAAAGATTGGAGAAAATTCTGATTGCTCCTCAGCCAAATTAGCAGTTGAGATGGGTCTAGATCCACAGTAAACATTATCGAGAATGGGCTTGCCCATAAAAAGATGTTTCCCATCGGGCAAAGGCCCAGCGGGTTCAGCCTTATCCGAGGGTTGGCCTGGGACCCGTCCTCCCTTGCTAATAGGTTGAGAGATCCTATCTGGGTCATCCCGGTTGGGCTTGTTGGGCTCCCATGTTATTTTCCTGGGTTGGGATCCAAGGGTAGCTGCGAGGGCCCATTTGGATCGGAGACTCGGGCCGGGTAAGCGCGAGAGCCCTGGCTCTCTTAGCTCTCTGCGATTTGGTATCCGTCTTCCCCCGCTGTTCACCATTTTTCTTTTTCTTTGCCAATTCTTCTTTCCTGACCTCTTCCTTCTTATTATGAAGAGTACAAGGACTCTCAGCTATGACGGTTATAGGGGCTTGTACTCCATCAGGAGATGTAAGACCTTTTTGGTCCATGACCGGCACCGCCTCTTCGGCCATCACCTCACTCCTCCCTCTCCCATCTTCAATCAAACAATTGGAGGACGTGGCCTGCTCCTGGACGCCCGATTGAACCGGTAATCCAAGTCTCTGTGCCGCATTAAATGTATCCATTAACTTAATGGTATAAGCAGACCCATTGTTAGGGTCCTCATAATTAGCCTCTAGGACAGTAGGACAGGTGTTAGGCTCCCTCTTTTTTTCTTTGACTCTCCAAACCATAGAATTAGTAGGTGTTTCTTTGGCTCCAAGTGTTGCTTCCGGGTCAGGAGTAACAATCCGGGTCACTTCTCTGGTCTTGACGGGTTGTTTCTTCCTGGTAGCATATTTCTTATGAATAACTTGATTCCATGGTCCTATAACATGATATTTAGTATCCTTATCTTCCTCCATAGATTTAACCCCCGAATTATTGCTATCTTGACCTTGTTCCTCAACACTAGTAATTTCATTTTTTGCAGAAGGACAGTCCTTCAAAGCATGCCCAATAATACCACAACCATAACAAAAATCGATACCTTCATACTGAATTTGTTGCAAATGGTACTTACCAATCCTAACATACGGTATAAGCGGCTTCTTTAGATCAACTTGAATACACAATCGGGCATATCTTCCTCTCTCCGTATTAGAGGTTCTCGCATCAATCTTTAATAAACTTCCTAACTGTTCTCCTACCTTAGAAAGAATGGGTCTGTCATAAAAATCTACCGGTAGAGACGGAAGTCTTGCCCAAACAGCCGTAGTTGATTGACTATCCTTGTACGGATCAAACTCCCGGTTGCCATAGTCTCGTTGTTAGATATCGCCCATTCAGGGAACCATGGACCACCTGCGATGACTTTTTTGAAATCATTTTCTAAGCTGAATTTGGCAATGAAGAAATTATTTCCTAAGTCTATAAGACGCAATTCCCCCATCGGCTTCCAGAGAGCTCTAACCTTGAAATCAATAAATCCGTAGCTCAAAGTTTTTCCATAAGGTTTGATGATAATGGAATTAATCCACGGGGTTCTACACCTAAGTTTGTCCTCTTTAGACAACTTAATAGAAGGGATATCATCCGCTTCTCCCTCGGGGAATCCGAATCTCTTCGAGGTGTTTGATTAGAAAATTCTTCCGCACATCTTTTGCGCAAATACGGTACGATCGTGTTAACTTGTCTTTGTAGGAGACAATCAGTGGCTCAATCTTGTTGGGAGTTTTCTTCCCTTTCTTTTGTTTCTTTGTGCTTTACTAAGCAGTGTCTAGCTCTTCTTCTGATTTCCCAGAATTTTCTCCATTTTCGCCATTGAGAGAAAAGGTCTCCATTTTTGGAACTCAACTTTTTCCACAGAGAATATTATTATGTTGTAAAATCATATACAACCGCATGGATCCACTTTTCACTACCCACATTTTATTTTTAACCCCTCAAAAATACTGTCCATCTAGTAATTCTTAGTATGTCCAAAATATCATAGTAATTTTTTCTTGTCTAAAAAGGGATCATTATATTTCAACCATACGAGAGAATGTACAATGTGTACTGTCAGCCTTGGATCATAACAAAAAACTGACTAAAATTACCAAAAGCAAAATCTAACAAAGCTATGTTATCAACTTGAGTACAAAAGGTTTCTAATTTTTGTTGGTCCGAGTGGATTTGCCATGCTTGGCAAACCTTCTTCACCCTAAACCTAATGATTTGAACTAGTTTCCTAATACCCGATATGCTATTTAAATATGTAAAAAGTTGCTTGTTCCTCTAAAATCAGATGGTGTTTACCGTTTCCTTGAAAATATTTCATTCCTCCTGCAGACCAGCTTGAGCCGATATTTTCAGTGAGGTTCCAATCCAACCATTCTTCAATTCGGCCAAAATATCTGAATATGTTCCAGTGGCTCGGGTCAATCAATTTTTTCCATAATTAGCTCATCTCCCCACAATCCCGTAGGGCACGAAGATCATTTTCAATCTGCCCACATTGGGCACAAAGGGGTTATTCGCCCAATACATGTTGAAGAGGAGAGATTTGGTGGGTAATCTATCATGTCTAACTTGTTAGAGTAACATATTATCATGTTGGGGGCCTTTGAGCTTTCAAATTTTCCGCCATTTATTAGCATAGTGTTTCCCATCTGAGGGGAAGAAATTTTGATATGCCTCTCTCGGTTCGAACTCCTAGGGTCTGCATCTTGGGCATTATTACCGATGTCATGCACAATTCCGAACCAAATGTGAAAGGCTACTTGTTTTTTACTAGTTTGGATTAGGAAATTCTCGTATTTCTTTTAAAATAGCATCGCACATAAGCTGCCCAGATTATTAATCATAGTAATTATTTGATATACATATAGTATTACTTAATTTTCTTTTGGCAACAATGCATTACTTATAAGAAATAATATTCACTTTAAGGAAAAAAATAGTATTTAAAAGGAAAGTATTATTATCTATTTACGAATATTGTGAAGCAATTTTTTTTCTTATTGTACAACTTTTTTTTCTTGGTTATTGCAACTTCTAGCGGTTTAGCTCAGTAAAGTAAACCTTCGCCCTCGAAGAGAATGATCGGGTTGTTGGAAGCGGGTAGTCATCATCTGCAATTGGGGGAGGGGGTGGGGCGGTTAGATAGGGCGGCGACAGGGAGGGCTACAGTGGCAAGCTATTTTTTTTTTGAAGCCCGGCTGGACGATTGTTTCATAAAGGGAGAGAGAATAGCCTCACAAGAGGAGGAGAAAACTCTAGAAAGGGAGAAAATTAAAGCTTGCCCCATGCACAGAGGCAAGCTCTTAGGAAGAAGAAGTAATTTAAGAATATATGGTATTAGAATGATCGCCCTCGAAGAGAATGATCGGGTTGTTGGAAGCGGGTAGTCATCATCTGCAATTGGGGGAGGGGGTGGGGCGGTTAGATAGGGCGGCGACAGGGAGGGCTACAGTGGCAAGCTATTTTTTTTTTTAAGCCCGACTGGACGATTGTTTCATAAAGGGAGAGAGAATAGCCTCACAAGAGGAGGATAAAACTCTAGAAAGGGAGAAAATTAAAGCTTGCCCCATGCACAGAAGCAAGCTCTTGGGAAGAAGAAGTAATTTAAGAATATATGGTATTAGAATGAAAAATAATGTAAATAGTCTATTTTGCCCTTAGAAATAGGTCAGCATGCCTTTCTTAAAAGAAAAATCGAATGGGAATGACCTGCCCCACGTGGAAAAAGGTAGGCGTGACCCTGGGCCTTAAAAAAAAAATCGCCCCGTAAAAAAAAAAAAAAATCGAAAGATTCCCGACGGAAGGACAAAATGATTCAACTAATATAATTTTGGGGACATAAAAGGTCTTAAAAAATTGGGAACAACATACTCAAAAATTTGTAACTTTGAGGACAAAATGATCCAATTAGCCATATTTTGAAGTAAGGTTATTATTATTGTTGTACACAACTTTTTTCGCGATTATTATAACGTTTAGAGATTTATCTCAGTAAAATAAATCTTCACCCTTGAAGAGAAGGTGACAGAATCTGCAAATAACAAACCTTAAAAACACTAACCTCATGTAAAAAGAAAGGAAAGAAAGAATTCTTATTGTAGTTTTAAAAATTAATTACAATATAACATAATAGAATATTTAAATCCTTTAATGATGAAAAATTCGCTGTCTACTATGATCGGCCCGGCTAAATAATCTTTTGGCTAGTATAGTATGTCATGAATTGAATGTGAAGGCGGTAATGGAGATTGGGTGTAATTTGGGGCATCCGTTTCTGATTGGAGAATATAAAAATGAAATTTTCTCTTAATATTCACAATCGAATATGGAAAAAGATATGCGTTAGAAAGTCAAATTATTGTCACAGATAAATCTTGAAGTACTCAATGAATCAGTAATACAGTTCATTCTTACATATGTTTGTCTTGTTTTCTTTTACAGATGTCTCTTAACCATGAAATTCAGACCATGATTCGATGGTTTTGATGGGTGCTTGATGATAATAGGAAAAAGGGGTTTCGCATGGAATGATTGGAATTATGTGTTTATCTATGTTTTTTTTTGAAGCCCAACTGAGCGTATGCCCCATAAAGAAAGAGTAGCACCTCACAATTCCCATAAAGGGATGTGTTTATCTATGTTGATAAAAAAATTATCAACATTGGAGATCTTCTAATGTAATTGTTTTAATCATCAGTCATTTATCTCTTTAAAAAGTTCTCGTAATAAGGTGATTTAAAAAACTTTAGAGCTCTTTAATATTTTTATTTTATTTTCAAGATATATATATATATATATATATATATATATATATATATATATATATATATATATATATATATATATATAATCCATAAACCTTGTAGTTGAATCAGGAAATTTCTCTAAGACGTAAGCTTGCAATACAAAAACACAAGTTTGACATCCTCTATTTATATCCATACTACTACCTCCATTCTCATTTAATTGTCTTTTATGAGATATATATGTATCCAAATTAATTATCATTTACAAGTCTTTTATTAGGTGTCAACAATTTATTCTAATTATACCTTCAACAAATGTTTTATTGGAAAAGAGAAAGATATGGAGGAAGGAAAGGGTATTATTGGAATTGTGGTGAAAAAAATTACTGTTTGTTTGAGTTTCTTAATTTTTTCAAAGTGTTCTAAACTATCTATATTAAGAAATTAAGGGAGTAATATTAAAGACGTGAGACATGAGATATACCTTTGAGACATACAACACACGTGGCCAATTTAAATTTTTTTTTGCTAAATAAGAAATTATCCATTAATTATAAAATAGCCGAAGATATTACAATCAAAAAATAAAAAGAAAATAAAAGTTATACAATGATGGAGACCACCATGATAACAGATAAAAGTCCACACCCTGAAATAGGTAAACACTATAAACAGTAGAAAAAATAAATACATAATAAAATTCTTCGCAGTATCTTCTCCAAAATTCTTGAACAGTAGTAGCAAGCTCAATTCCAACACCTTTCTTAGAAATCAACCAAATTTCTAAGAATAGTAACATTTATCTATTTAACGGATAATGAATTTTGATATGATTATTCAGCAAAACAAAGAATTTTTATTTTTTAAAAAATATGATATATAAAAGACTGCAAAAGGAAGTTATCTTCAATTAAATAAATATATTTTATCCGGTTTCTAGTTGCACAAGTTATTGCATGTAACATTACTTTAAGAATGAAATAGAGTGTAATTGAATTGAGTTAGAGTTTGAGATTTTGGTCTCAATTTCAAACCAATCTCAAATTTCAATCAAATTTTAAATAATATAATACTTCAATTTTTATTTTCAGTCTCAATCTAAAACCAATTTGATTCTGAGTTTGAATCTTAAGTCAAACCAAACTTAATAATCAAAGTCATTGGAGTATGTATGAATATTCACTGACTGATATCAAGAAAGATTAATTGATTTGGTCTATTCTGTCATGGACCAGGTCCATTGGACTATACGGTCCAGATTTAACCACATCACTGCATTTCCTTCTCTCTCCTCATTCTGCAGGGATGTGGCCAAATCTGAACCACATCTTCCACACGGACCCGGTCCATATCAGATATTTCCAATTGATTTGTACAGTTATTAATAAATATTCTAGAAACATTATTATTATATCATAATGAGAAAGGTTCCGTCATGACAGCAGATACTATTGAGTATGAATCAATGCCGAATTTGATGATTATTTTTGAACGCCTGAAGCGGAGCCCATGAACGGGAGATAGAAACTGCCCCATGAGCGGGGAGAGAACAACCCTAGATCAGGGAGAATAAAGCTCACCGCAACGCTGGCGGAGGGTATCGAACCCGGGACCTCTCGGTCCCGGGCCAAGCACTTACCCACTTGGGCAAAGCACTTGATGATGAATTTGATGATTATTAGTGTGAACAATGATGAAAGTAAACAACGTCCTCATCGAGATTTTTATTTATCTCTATTAAACACAGTGACGGATCCAGAATTTTTTTTTTACTGGGGTCATTAAATATACACAACAATTGACTACGGTCATTTATACATTTATTATCTAAATGGAGTAAAATATATCATATATAATTAAAAAAATCACTGGAATCATTTGATATACACAATAATTACTGGGGTCATTTATACATTTATTATCTAAATAGAGTAAAATACATCCTATATAATTAAAGAATTTTTTTTTTTTTGAGTAGGGTCATTTAACCCCACTCACCCTTCTTTGGATCCGTCACTGATTAAACAATAATTGTTATCAAGTTTGTAATTCATTTAATCAATAATGGTCTCTTAAATATGGATAGACAAATTAATTATATTAACATTCTTGATAATGTTAAGAAAAGATCCATAAATAAATGAGACCGTAAATTGGAGTAATTGGGACACTGATGAGGTAATAAAATATCTAGATCTGCAGAGAATAGATGTATTTTTTTGATGAACTAGTTGATTGTGAAGGAGTCGATCATGGCCATCTTCATTCATCATTTGTGTCCTCGAAGAAGGGAAACTTGAAACAAAGTTCAGTTCAAGATAAGAAAACATCGTAAAGAGATTAAAGATAGGAACAACGGTTATCAGATTATTGGATTCAAGATATTTTTCACTTTAATTGCGGGATAAAATTAAAAATTGTGGAGTTTTTTGAATTTCTAAAGAATAGGGTTCAAGACAAGAAAAACACCCGAAATTGTGGTAGAGTTTGATCTTTACCGTGAAACTCCATTGGAGTTGTTTGACGACATGAATCTACCGTGTGAAAACGATTTCTTGAATACAAAAATAAAGAGAATAAGATTTTAAATGTGTTCATGAAGATCTGTAACCTAACTCTCAATAGTACCAAGAAAATTAAGAGAAATGCGGGATGTGAATTTGGAACGGAGAAAACAACAAAGAGATTAAAAATATGTACAACGGTGTTCATATTATTGGATTCAATATATTCTTATTTTTTATTACATAATCAAATTCAAAGATGGGGAGCTTCTATGATTTCTGAAGAATAGAGTTCAAGGTAACAAAAACACCCGAAAATGTGGTAGAGTTTGATCTCTATCGCGCAACTCTATGGGAGTTGTTTCACGATATGAATCTACCGTGTGAAGACGATATTCTTGAATACGAAAATAAAGAGAATAAGATTTTGCATTTATTCACGAAGATATGTAACTCTAACTCCCAAGAGTACAAAGAAAAATTAAGAGATGTGCGGGATGTGTGTGACTTGGAGCGGAGAAAACAACAAGAGAGATTAAAGATACGAACATCGGTGATCAGATTATTGGATTCAAGATATTCTACACTTTTATTGCTAAATCAAATTCAAAGATGTGGAGCGTCATGAAATCTGAATAATATGGTTCAAGTTAAAAAAACACCCGTAATGGTAATAATTGTAATCAAGATTCTAGTTCATTTAATCAATAAGAGTCTCTTAAATATGGATGAACAAATTAATTATAATGACATTTTGGTAATGTTCAAGAAAATTTATCAATAGATGAGACCATAAATTGGAGTAATTTGGATACTAATGAGATAATTGAATATCTAGATTTGGAGGGAATATCAGGATTTCCTAAAGAAATAGTTGATTGCGAATGAGTCGAACACGACCATCTTAATTTATCAGTTGTGACCTCAAAACTTGAAATAGAGTTCAGTTCAAGATCATGAGAATAATTCAAATGATGAGTAGCTCCCAAGTCTCAATTGTTTAAGAAGGAAGCCAAATCATTTCTCAAAAGAAGATCATTAGCATAATTCAGAGAAGAAGCAGATGTTAGTTGATTGTGAAGGAGGCCAACTCGGTCATCTTAATCAAACCTCAGAACAAAGTTCATTCCAGTTCCTATAGGGAGATTAACATATTTCATAATAGAATTCAGATGAGTTAGAAGGTTCTATTTTCATCGAAATTGAGGATTATATATGGAACTCATACCGTGAATTATTGAGAGTTCCATCATGGAGGACTTATTAGTATGTAAAGCCAAGGTTTTGAAACTCGGACCGTCCGATCCGGCATGCTTTGCGGTCTGGTTTGACCACTAAAATCGGTAGGGATAAAAAATATGCTTCATTTGTTCAACCCGGTAAAATCTGGCGGTCTGACCATCTAATCCGAAAACCGGAACGGGTTTAATAGAACCGCCCGGGTATAATATGTTGTATTTTTTTTTTTTTTAAAAAAAGAAAGAAAAATTGGTTATTCTAGCTGAGATTGCCTATGATTTATGTTTATTATTTAATCTTGTTTGGCCCGCAGCTCTCTCACATGAGTTGGGTAGAACCTACTTTGCAAGTAGACCCCGCCCCAACTCGAGGATTATGGGGTCAGTCCCACAAAGGTGGCTCCATACCCGACTGACCCCACAAAAACCAACCCCTGCTCCACATTGGATCTAATATCAAAAAATTGCAAAATGGTTCAAAGACTAGTCTCTATTATTATTATTATTATTATTATTATTATTATTATTACATAATCATAGAGATAGCAAATACTTGGATCGAGCAAAATGTCTTGTTTCTCCTCAATAGTAGAAAGAAAATTGGTATTTAAATTATTGAGAATAAATAATTAGGGAAGGGTAATATTGGCCAGAGTCTTTATATTGATGGGTCGAACACTGGTTGGATCCCCAGACCACAAGGCCTTGGAAACAAGTTGATAGGTGCGTTCAGAAGGATGGAAATAATCCCAGAATAAGAAAGTATCTGGTTTTGAACAAACTTTATACCCTTCTTTTCCACATTGGAGCTGACCCCCTAGCCTTCCATATCCACAGCATGCATTCCTCACTTCATTCAATCCTACAACCAATGGTAAAAAAACAAAAATTATAAGAAATTATTTTATAACCAAATATTTATAAAGGGAGTTTTCATAAATAAATAAAAAATACATTTTTAGTACAGAAGTATAATATTTTAAAATATTTCAAGGGTTGTAACTTCTGCCCCTAAATCGAGCGACGAAGTTAACAGTGGTGGTCGCCTCCAATATTTATTAAACGACATATTACTATAGAAAATATTCAATTCCCTTGAACAGTCCTTCAAAATATTACATGTTGACTCCAATTTCATTTTCTTTTCAAATGTCTTTTATTTGAAAATAGAGTTTACTAACCAGTCTTTCCACATTTGCTTCACTTATTAGCCCTACTTTTTTTGACAAAATTCTTTTGTACTGCCATATGTTATATAGTTTGACCTCCCAAATTTTTAATTCTGCTTCCGTCCCTAATTACTATAATACGTTATTAAGAAAGAATGCAACAATTATTATAACATCTGGTTTTTATATTGAACAACATGACACGCTACATTGACAAGATGAACGTATTACTTACTGTCATATACATTCTTGTCTCATCAAACGCATTATGATAATAATCAAAGTTATTATAAAAATGAGGTAAAAAAAACTATGCAGAAAAGGCAGGAATGAAAGTGAAAAATACATAAACAATTAAAACAAATATAACAACAATAAAAAAAGAAATAATTTACCATAATGGGTTGCATTGGCTCTGAAAAGCTGAATAGTATTATAAACTTCACCAAAAACAGCAACTGCCCCAAGATGCTTAGTAGGAATAAGCTTCACAATATTCTCCAACCCGAAATTGAAATTCATTACCATTTTATTCATCTTTTCATAACATATATCAATCGGTGCACCTGGTAAAAGTGCTCTTGCTGGAACACAACCAACTGGGCCTAGCGAAAACACCGCGATTCGACGTGCTCCTACGTTGTATATTTGATCTACAAAGGTTTTAGCTCGCCTTAACATCTCTCTTACATATGCTTCTGGACTCGGATTTAGAGTATTAAGTGGGCTAAAATAGTTGAAAACGTCGTTCGAGCCTGATTCCAGGAAGAAGAGGGAATTTTGCACTTGTTCTTTGGTTATGTGGTTTTGCTCTATCAAGGATTTGAATTGTTGCAGCTGGACTTCAAGTGCTGTTACATTCTGCACTTTCAAAATATATACTTGATTTTTCATGAGATTTGCCAATTTTATTCTATTAATTTATCACAAATATATATTTACGACCTCTTATCTAGTAAAGAATATTTCTAAGCTGGGAAATTCTGACATGGAGGACCTTGTGGTACAAAATTAGGGATGAAAATCGTCTGTCTCGTGTATGCCTATATTTCTATCTCCAACCAATCAAAATTCGGTATGTGGACATTTCTTCCGATTATACACATGAAGAATTGTGATGGTTGGGTACAAGAATGGAGACATACACGGGGACAGGTAATTTTTCTCCAGAATTAGCCGCGTCATTACATAATTGTTTTTCACCTCATTTTGTAGTGGTGTAGCTAGTTTTGAATCACATAGTTCAATTGGTCCATATCAAAACTATCCTTCTAGCTGAGCTATTGCCTGTTTGCATGATTAGTTTCTTTTCAATTAATGACAATAGCTTATATTAATGGCTAAAAGAATTATGGACCTTGCTAGGCTACTAGAATTATTGGCTAAAAGATTGACTAAAATAGTGTCTTTGGACCGTTTTGCCCTTGTAGTTGGGTGAATCCCTTATACCAGCAGGGGGTGAGATAGTCATTTAACACCCTCAATTTGGTGGTTTAGGGTTTCTATCCCCAAAATTCTAGGAGTAAATCATTTTCCAAGAATTATATATAAAAAGAACTCACCAAGTCTTGATTGGTTGTAGGCAAAACTCCACTTCCAGCACTTGCAAAATTGATGCCATTAGATGGATAATATTTCCGAGTACCATTCAAAAACTCAATTTGTGCCTCAAGGAATGGTTCTTGTAAAGGCAATCCAAGAAATTGAGCTGCAATTTTCATTCAACTATTTCAAGAAATGTTTGAAGTATTCATATTTTAATCCCAACAATTAGAGATATGAACGAGAATAGATAGAAGACAGACTAACACTAAACAATAACTAGACAAAGTGACTGCTTTCAAATTTTAGAAATATATTATTTCATACATCAAATAGTTGTAAATTTAAAAAGACGGTATTAATACTCAAATTTATCACAAAAAGATCTTATAAACAAATTATTTCTTATTTCAAAATAGTTATTTCGTATATAGGTAGGTACACAAAATTTTAAGAAATTAATACTCACATAGAAAGTCAGCAACGGTTCTTCCATTGGTGAATCTACCAGTAGGGTGGTGAAAATAACTTGATCCATAAGGTGGAAAATCAGCTTGAGCAGTTGAATATTTATTGTAATGATTATTTCCGGCATCGAAAATTGAATCTCCAAATATATAAACTGATTTCACATTCAACCCTAATGCACAAATAGAATATAAGCAGAGAAGAAGAAGAAGAGAAATTATCAACACAATTTTCTCCATTAAAAGCTCAATTTTGAGGGCAATTGCATATGTTCATTCCTCCCATGGATGGTGTGAATTTATATTTGAAAAAGAAAAAGTAGGTCTCCGATGTATAGTTCAACTGACAAAATCACCACGAAAAGTGTTGTGCTAGTTCACTTATAGCTAGAGTGAGGGTTCGATTCTTTTCAAGTGCTGGAATCGACCACTTGTGACTTGTTGCTTACTGTACATGCAACTTTGGTAGATCATGTATAAAACACATTCTGTGATTTAATTCTTCTACATAACTTTAGAGACGGGGCAGTAAAGGCCCTTAGGATCAGGTACGAAGACAAGGGGGCGGGGGTGGCAGTTGCCTACGAGATTTCTAAAAATACTACTAGATATAGTAAATTTTATATGTAGTTTGGAATTTTTGATCAAATTCGCCCCCAATAATTTTTTTGCTGTTTTTATATATAGTTCGACATACTCTTGCAGTTTTCGCCCCCTCAACGTCAAATTTCTAATTTCGTCCCTGCTTAGGATTAGACTCAATTTATTCTTTAAAAGGAAAAAGTAAAGAGGAAAAACGAGAAAAATGAAGAAGAAGAAAAAGAAGGAAACGAGCTAATTAAGCCATGAATGACAAAAGCAAATGCTTATTATTAGGTTACTTAACTTTATCAATAAGCCTACAATTGCCGTTGCATGTCCAATAACAATATTTGTCTTCTTGCTTGGGAGTTTTTCTCCGAGCAATTACTTTCACGCTCACGGCTCCTATGCGGAACAGTACGGATTCCGCACATGCGAGACAAAATCTCGTCCGTTAGATTAAAGTTTTGGCGGCTGAGATTGATTAAAAAATGAACAGCTGTTCATTTTCCTGAACAGCTGTTCTCAAGGCCAAAAAAGTGTTCCGTACATGCGGAGCACAGGAACTGGACTGTACTTTCACTACTAATTAATTCGGATTCACCTCAAGTTGAGTTGAGAAAGTCTAACTTTTATTCGGAAAAGACTTTTTTTTTTATTTAAATATAGCGTTACGTTACGAGTAAAAACTAAATATGTAATCTTACTTTGATATTATTAATGTGATTACCAACTATCCCAATCTTAATTTACATCTATCCTTGTCTGATATATTCTATATGATGTATTATTATAGATTTTGAGCACTAGCTAACTATTCTAGAAAATGTTATAGCAAAAATATAAAGTGAATAAATGTTATAGTATATAAATTTTACTCCTTGTGGAACTGAAAATATTAAACATTAATCAAATTGTTTTTTCCTAAATATAATTCTTTTCTGGCAGTGTCCAGGCAATAAGTCTCTCTCAACATATATCGAATTCAAAAAAAAAAAATCGTAAACAAGATCTGAGGTGACAACTTTTCTCTTTACCATTGTCCAGTGTATTGGGTTTTTGTTTTTTGTTTTTTGGTTTTCTGTGGGGGTTTTGTGCATATTTTGAGACTAATCTGAATTCGGTCGCCAACTACCACTAACTCTGACTCACTAACTCTGACTCACAATATGTGGTTGCGAGTTGGAAATGTTGCGCCAGTTATACTAGTAGACATGGGTTGTTTCTAGTTTTTTGTTGTATGTGTTTGTTTTGATTATGAAATTTGTCCTTTTAATTATTTGATTTTTGTTGAAAGGTTAGGTTGAATCCATCTCTTGGAGATGCATGGCTGAGTTTAGGCCGTTGTATTTGGAAGAAAGGAGATTTATCTGCTGCAAAGAATTGCTTTAAGAAAGGTAAGTCCACTGCTTGTTTCTAATTTTAGAATTTGGTTAGTTTTCTTAAAAAGAAGAGGAAAAAAAGACAATTTTTTATATTTCCAAGAAATATAGTGATTATGGTTACTGCTAATTGCTGATGTAGGTGTTCCTCTTTTCTGTTTAGGGTCCTAACAAAAAGATTCTGTTTGAAAGAAGAATGGCACAAGGTCAGCATTTTGTTTCCTTAGTATTTTTTCTAGTACTTAAATAATTAGCAACTAGTGCTTTAAAAAAAATACAATATAAACGTTCCAACTCCATGAATATCCGATTAAAGAAAAAAGAGAAACAAAAAAATATAAGAAAGAGGGACAGAAAAATACTTCAGACTATACAAGCAGTTGTGGTTGGATCAGAGTCGAGCCTATCTGGTCATGGGATACAAATACAAACCAAGAAAGAACTAAAATAATGCCAAAGAAACTGTGCTATTATAAAATGATTTACACTACATATAAACTAACCAGGAGTAATCATTGTCTGTAATAGCCACTCTGGTGAGGGGGAGGATACGGAGATGAAGATGGCAGGTTGTAAGGAGGTCTGAGCATAGATCCCGGTTGCTGAGGAGGTGCACCATAGTAAGGTCCTCGCCATCCAGGATAAGCAGGTTGGCCATACTCGGGGATCATAGGTGGATGCGCCTGATGTTGAGGGAGGTGGATGTGGTTGATGTTGGGGAGGTGCGTACGGGGGACTTGAAACTGGAACATGGTAAGGAGGTTGCTGGTGGGGTGGAGCATAGGGCGGCGGAGCTTGAGTATAGCCAGGCATTGTAGGCTGCTGAGGAGGTTGGTATGCGGGATGTGGAGTATTAGGCATGTTCCCAGGGTCTGCTTGCTGGGATGTAGTTCTTTGAGGCTGTCCAACTGAAGGATAAGTGTGACTGCCTGAATTTTTTCCATCCTGGAAACTGAGACCTGAAATCTGTCTCTGGACATCTTCTATCATTTCTCGGCACTGGATATTTCTTGTCATGACATAATCGTTGCAATGTTGCTTTATTTTTGTAATTGCATCCTGTTTAAGAAAAAATACAAGCACTGATGCATATCAATTATTTTAATTATACATGTTAAAAGAATACAACAGCAACCGAAGGCACTGGTACAAACCAAGCTTCAACATGGCTAGACTCAACTAGAAAAAACATGAGGTGAGAATCTCTTACCTGAAGAGTTAAATAAAACTGCAGTCCTTCATTAATGTTCTCCTTAATTTCTCGAAATTTTGCTATTGCAGCCTCAATCTGCCTATACATCTTCTCACAAGATGCTGAAAACACAGGAGAATGAATGTTAGTCTTCTCATGAATTGAAGGCTTCAAGTACAACACATCAAGAAGAAATTTCAAGTATATCATGAACTATGTGAACTTCAGGTTTATAAGAACGGATACATAAGATCTGGTGTTTGCTCATGCTTATTTTCAGGTCTTGCATTATGCTATGCTTTCTCTTAACTTGCCATTGTCCAGAGCAACCACACTCTGATTAGCAAGAATGACAAGGCAGTACGAATGAAGAATGAGTTACTTTTTTAACTTTTTCCAAATCAGATATAGAGCTTGTGTCGCTTTCTGGTCAACATTAAATTAAATAGTACTAATAATTGCAAAACGTGCAGTAAAGAACAGAATAGAAAACAAACACTAAAGAGTAAGAAAACAAATAAATACAAAGAAAATGCACGGGATATAAATCTTCAACAACTAAACCGAGACTCCGATTAAAAAAAGGGGGGGGGGGGGAGGAGGGGTGCGCTCTAGAAACCATGCTAAGCCAAGTAAGAACTTTAACTTTGCCAAAACCTAAATATGGCTAGTCACTGACTCACTGCAACTGGAGAAACATACATGGGTAGTTTGGGTACACTAAACCCATAATTCAACAGAATGTAAAACTTGTGTCAGATGATAAAAGGTACGACAGTTACAAAACTAAGGGATAATTTGAGCAATATAAATCAGTCCAACCGGTAGAAAGTACACTTCAGAAATTATACATGTTCCGAATAAATACTTGATAGGCTTTTCAGAAGCAATGTTGAAAGAGGCATACCTTTATAGTCCTCAAGATTGAAGATAGCAGCAAAATTGTCATTTTGAGCCTGGGACAAAGTAATAAAAAATTATTGCAACGGCATGTAGAGCTTTGTATTCAAATAACCATGTCCCAAAAAAACAAAAACAAAAACAAAAGGAGACATTAAACAAAAAAGATATTGAAAGCTTTTCTGCGCATGGATCAGGTAACAATTGACTGTTTAGCCATATCAGGATAGATATACCTCTATAAAGAAAAGTTCTTAGAGATACCTACACAGTACACAATCAATACAATAGATATTCCTCAAGGAGAAAAAGTAACAAACTTCCAATTACGACATAGCATACCCTGATGCTCAACAAATACCAATAAACGTGTTTCTGAGAAGGAACTTTATATGCAAACCTGAATTTGCATCAAGAGTTGCTCTTGTGTCTCGATATTTTGGGCAATATCTTCGCAAATATGATCATATTTTGCTATCTCCTTTCTGAATAAGTCCTCGTGTGAACCAGTGTATGACATCAACTTGGGCAGAATGTCATCCTGAGCCATCACAAGTGTAAGTTACTGGTTTGTGAGAGAAATTTACCGATTGCAATATTCACAAACTGAACTATATATGAAACTGACCCTATGAACCTCTAATAAAAAAAAAGGTCTGGGAGCTTTTCTGCTCGTACTATTTGGTAGCTTTTTCACCCATGAACTAGAGGACCATTAGAAAAATGACAATATTTTATGAGGATTAACCAATTCAATCTTCAGTTAATTGTTTCATTTCCCCCAAGAGAAAAGTAGGAGCTCGAGGTGAAGGATTAAGGGATTCCAGAGTCACTATGGGAAAAGGAAGAAAAGGGGGCAAAAAATCAAGAAGATGGCGGAGAGTAACATGAGCAAAGTGCAATCAGAAATATCTTCTCGCTTCACTCGAAACAAAAGACTAATATAATTGCAAATTTTCTTGCATATATAAAATTCTTCACTTTCAAAAAATTACCAAGTAAAGACGGAGCAGAATCAAGAATTCACAGTACAAGCAACTGCTTGCAAGAACTGAAATATTCATAAAATAACATATAAAGAAAGTAAAGAATCAGATGAGCCAAGAATCAACCAAATACAAAAAAGATATAAGGTAACCCCCACTCCCCCAACTACCAGGATTAGAAAAGCAAGTGGAAGTGAAGGTCCAATTCTTAGCTGGAAATATTAACAGGAATCAGCAAAGTATCGAAAGAAGAGTATTCAGAATCTTCTTTCTTTGCAATCATGCTCAAAATACAGATTGTGAACAAGAAAAGAGAGTAAAATCTTTTCATAAAGCTGAAGCACTGGTTTCAAATTTCAGATATGTTGCTAAAGAAAAGGATATTTTCATGGAGTAATTTTATCTTGGTCCAGGAGCAACTTTTAAAAGTTACACAGGCCAATGGGTGCAATACACGTGGGCCAAAATTCCATTTATAGGAGAGAGAATTTCCTTTTTTGCCCACGTGTATTACATTCATTGGTCTGGAATAACTTTTAAAATAGCTCCTGAACCAAGATAAAACTTCTCATTTTCATGGTATATTTTCCTGTATAAGGGAACTCCCTCCCACTCTCTTCCAAAAGCATAAGCAAGAGTCCAACATACAAGATGCCAGTGAGCCTTAGTTTATAGAATACATAGAAGTGCATTATCAAACACCTAAGGACACTTGGCAAAGACCATCATTCAGAATTAAAAGTGACTGCAATTGTAGCACGCAAATCTTAGGGATGACGAAAATAAATTCAAAAAAGCTTGCAGAAAGGGAGATTCACGGTAGTAGAATCTTCTCAGCCTCGTCTCCATAGGAACATAACAACCATTCACCTAAAAATAGTAATTAAAAATGAATATCCCACTTCCCGACACACCAACAAACAAACAAAAATACAAAGTAGCCAGAGTAAATACCTTTTTTTTCATCTCTTTCAGCATATCTTCAAGGCCTGCCCTCTGAGCACCAAGGGTCTCCAATTGCCTCTATAAAAATTAAAAACATGATTGAATTAATAATTGAAAATATAGCCAAACCATAGTGTAAATAAGAAAGTAATATGTATCACCTTATGTATAAAATGCTCCAGCTGAATAGGATGAAAGAGCATGAAATTCAGTGGAACGAATTACTAATCAAGAAATTTATTTTGGATACAAGAGAAATTACAATTCTCTATGCAAGATAAACTACAACAGGAAGCTGGGATATTAACTTTCTTAATTTCATATGTTAATGTTGGAAATACAAGGGCGAAATATACCCAAAAAAATACCAGGGCGAAATAGGTTTCAGAGTTGCAATAATCTCATGGAGAATGTCAGTGACCTCAAAACCTAAATTCTTCAGACCAAAGATCTTCAATAATTTTTATCAAATTCAGAAACATAGATATCCACATGGCTTGTGGAAATATAATTCTCCGAAATGAAACATATTTCTAGACAAAACACTAGAATTTTAGCACACAGAAAGCTGCCTAAGTTTCGAGATGGAAATAATTATGCTTCAAAATCCCAAATGACATAGTCCAAATGCATTTAGCAAATACCTTTTCCATCCTGATGGAAAGGAAAGAAAAAGAAAGACTAAGAATAATTATCCTGAAACCTTATTATGCACATATATTTTTGTGTTGTGTGCATGACAAATGAATCTTGAAATTTTGTATTTGCTTCATATCAACTTACCAAACTCAACTTAGCAAGAAAAAAAAAAACTTACCAAGCTCTGTTTAAGGGCTCCGACTACGGCATCTTCATTTGCATCTAAGGACATTATTGGTTTTGCAAGGGTTGGTAAGGCAGATTCTATCTGCAAAAATCAACAAGCAAAGCATAAGAGTCGGGATATTAATTACACAGAAAATATAAAGGGTTACAACTAGGGGTGTCAATCGAGCTATGTGAGCTGAGCTTGGCATAGCTCACGCTCAGCTCACATAAAAATTGAAAAGCTCACGCTCACGCTCAACCCGGAAAAGCTCATAAACCTTGAGCTCACGCTCAGCTCACATTTTAACACGAGCTCGAGCTTAGCTCACGAGCTTCCCAAGCTCACTTATATTAGCGAAGAAAACGAAAATCCTGTCTCAAGAATAGCATAATACAATGAGCCTTAAAACTAAATTTGGACAAGAATACACAAAAAGAAGCAAAAGTTTCATAATTGTTTGATATGCTAATAAAAGGAGTCTTATATAAAAAAAACAAAAAACAAGAGAATCCATGCACTTAAAATTTTAACAAATGATAAATTTGCAAATTTCAAAAGATTGATTTAATTCCATTGTCAGTGGCGGTTTTTTCATGTTGTCAAAGAGTTGAACAATGTTTTTTCGTGTTGTCAAAGATTTGAACAATGAAAATATTCCAATTTTGACAATCCCATTGAATTCTTCTACACCATCTCACTTTTTGTTGTGATTCATCCCAATGTATTTTGTACCGTGTTTTCCTACGCTGTCTTTTCATGTTTTCTCTCTTCCTTTAACTTTTGTACCTGTCTCTCTCCTGTTGTAAGACTCCTTCTTTAATATAATCACCTTTCTACCAAAAAAAAAAGACTATTGAATTAATCCACACATTATAATTATAATTATAATGTATATAAGTTTTTTTAAATTAGTATTATTATTATATATATATATATATATATATATAATATTTTAATTATATTAATCTTATTCGGGTTCGAGCTTTTTTCGGGCTGAGCGGGGTCAAGCTCAAGCTCAAGCTCAGCTCACATAAGAAGCGAGCTTGAATATTAAGCTCACGCTCACATTACCTCAGCTCACGCTCACATTTTTTCGAGCTATGTGAGCCGGGTTCGGGCCGGCCCGAACCCGTTGACACCCCAAGTTACAACTTTTGACTTCTCTATAGTAGACTGAAAATGAATTATAATTTATAAATACTTCCAACAATTAAACATTAACATAATAACACTGCATCAATTTAACCAAATAATTATAACTGACAACCATGTTAAAGGGATATGCTAAAGTCACGACATACAAGATGGAACATGCAATACATGTCTGATTCCGAGCTAAAAACATATGCCAATAGCTCAAAAATGGAATCTACTGCAAGCATTCACCAGATACTCTTGTAGCATTGGGAACAAACATCGAGTAGAAAATATTATGGTAACATTAATATAGAGATATGCAACTAACTAAAACATATCTCACCTTCTTTTTTTAGGCTTCTTAAAAACCAGAAAATTGCAAGAATTCGGAAAGATTATGCAAAGAAAAACTATCCTACATAGAGGCTTGTTCCAAAAAGTTCAATTATCAACTCAATCTATAATAACCAATATGAAAATCGACCTAAGTAGTTCACAAAAACTCACCGGGCGTCTGTCAAGAATTGCAATTAGTGCTGAATGATCCCTCACAGACCGCTCAATTCGCCCATCACTTTCTGTGGCCTGCTTCAGATTAGCAGCAAACCTGTTTAACCGGTCTTGCAAGTTCTTTGTCAAGGTACTAGACTGAGGTCTAGTCCAGCGTGTTCCAAATTGGCTTCTAATCTGTGCGTCTTCTGTTGCCTCTTTCTGCAGGAGTTCTTCAGCCTGAACCAATAATTCATGGTCTACCCGCCTCAAATCTTTTAGTTGCTGGAGCTCAGCTTCCAAGCCGGCTGGGCCTCCACAAACTTGTACTGCCTCTACATCTTCTTTAAGAGCTGTGGGCAAACTTAAATTTCCTTCCAGAGCAAGAATTGAATCCGGCAAGTCCATCTCCTTAAGCCTCACTCGTGCCAGTTCACTTGCCTGTTGCAATTTCTCAGCTTGTGTCCTGATTATCTCGTCAACCATTTCAGTATATCTCGAAAGTGCTTTCGCACTGTTGTCTGGAACAAGACTAGCAAACATCTTTTCCCTGCTGGCATCCAGAACCTCATTCATTGGCAAAGGTTTGACCATTGAAAATGCAGGAAGAGGTGGTAAAGAACTTGCTGGAGGAACTCTTAGTAGATAGACCCTGTCATTCTCCTTCAAAGCTCTCTCCAAGTTGAGATTTAGGTTGGCTTCTAACTTATTAATGGCATCAAGGAGCTGTGGAGCTGCCCCTCTTGGAGAAGATTTCTTTGCATCAGACAAAGCACTAATCCCACTTTTCAGTCGTGCAATTTCCTCACCTATCTCTTCCTTGTCGTGCATTTCCAAACCATATCTGTAGCATGCCTCCCCATAAAACAAGGCTGCTTTCAGCTGAACATGAACTAGCCAGTTCTTGTCGAAGTGCTGGCTGAGAGGTGCAACATTGAGTGCAGCCAAGGCTTCCTCATAATAAAGACCAACCTATTACAATGACACCATAAGAAGTCAATTTCAGCAGCTGCTGGCAGAAGCAAACGTACAAAGAGTATGACCCTTAAGGACATGAAAGTGTTGCACTTGAAGAGAGATATGTCACACTAATCCTAATAAACTAAGAACTATTTGAATTCCCGCAATTACCCAACTTAAGGACCCTTTTACTCTAGAACATATTATATCCCAAAGGTATATCTTATATGCTCGGATGAAATCCCTGTATTCATAGAGTATAATTACCAACATTGTTACCCTTTTCATTTCATCACATTTAAAACCAAACAACTTACATATCTTTGAAAATTATGAGGCACAGAAGCCCATTTATATCAGGCTATACGATAGATCAACAATTACAGAATAGAACCCCGCATAACATGGAATCAATTTAATCTAGCCGCCCAAAAAAATGAAAAAAAATGGAAGAAAGAAAGAAGAGGAAACCATGATTAATAATGCAGTTGAAAATTTGATTTCATAGAACACCATCGCTATGATCAAGAGTGAATACCAATAAAAAAAAATACTCTCCCATTTTAGCATACAGAATCATTGTAGCTTTTTTGATTCATACATCAAACAATATTAACTCTTAGAAATTTGTGGAAATTTTTAATTCATATCTCAATTACAGCTTAATAAATTATCCATAAATTAGGTATCTCAATTTTTTTAAGTTTATTTCCCAAAGTACATAAACACATGACAAAAAACATACCAACTTGCATCAGTCCGGACTAAACTAACAACCAACAACAGTTCACAAACAGACTCACAATAGGAAATAGGGAAGTCGGAGGGAATCCACTATGTCCAAGAATCTAAACTTTAACATACCTGTCTGGAAATCTTTGCACAAACCCCAGGAGTGCTCCCTTTAGCAATAGTGTTCTCAAAAACACACTCTTGAGCCTGAGCCAGCATCAGTCTCTCCAGCATTCCCACACACTCTACTGACACATCCACAGTTTTTGAACTCCCCATAGATGCCTTCATCGCAACATTATCCCTTAGAAATGCAAATGCCCCAGCTGCGGCAATAAAAGCATGAGATGCCTGCCTCCGTCCCTCGACTGCTGATCGGTCAAAACTCAGCCCTATTTGACTATGCACTGCCCCCAAATTGAACAAAACTGCAGCTTTCTCTAAAGAATAATGAAGAAAAGGAAAGGAAATTAATAATCATCAAGAAATAGAACAAAACATTCTCCCCAAAAAAAACACAGCCAATCCACACTGAATCAACAAAAGAATCCGGTGTAGTTTTTAACATGAATACATTCTCTTCATTTCTTTCTATCCAACACCATACCTCAAATCCCCACCCCCAAAAAAAGAGAGAGAGAGAGACTCCAGAAAGTAATCTTTCGGCAATCGAATTAATGCAGAAGCCGACATTAGTACCTCTACCATTGTTACACCAATTACATTAGCAATAAGTGCAATATCAAATAACCAATACAAAAAGTAATAGAAACAAACCCTGAAGCTCTGAAAATTTACCTAAATGGATGTTCTGTTGAGCAGCTTTCTGTTTATTCTTAAAAGCATCAAACCAAGTAAAACTCAAGGAATTAACATGATCTTTATCAGGCGAAATCGGAAACCTTGATTCCACCGCACAAAGGGCTTTATAGTAATTTTGCAAAAGGTCACGGCGAGCAGTGAGAGAAGAAGCATCAAGGGCAGTAGGTCCATGTTCAACATCGGACCGGAGTTGTTTTAGAGTCTCGAGATCGTATTCTAGGTTTTGAGCTTCTCTTTCGCCGTAATTGATCACTATATAGTTTCTAAGAGGTCGGTATAGGTCTAGTGAGTTCGTTTTCTTCTCGAATATTGCTAACATGATGTTCGTTGTTGATGAAGACGCCATGATTACCGGTGACAAATATGGTGGTGGTGGCCGGAAAATGGAGAATGTAATCGATTTGGAAAATTGGGTGAGAATTTATGGGAAAAAGAAAAAATGGTGATGGCCACCTTCGGTTGGGGTCTGTCACGGTCGTCTCTCGAGGGTCTTACACGACCCGTGACATCCGAGCTGATGTGTAGAAGGTGGAAATTTTTCAAGAGTCTTATTTTCAACGTTTTTCCCTATCTAGTTTTTGCTAAATAAAGATTTACCCATTAATTATAAAATTGTCAAAGTCATTCAATCAAAAGATAAAACGTAAATACAAGAAAAATAAAAGTTATACAATGGTTTAAACACTATGATAACATATAAAGTCCACACCCGAATCAAGTAAACAACACAAAAAACAGTAAAAAAAATAAATACATGATAAAATTCTTCACAGCAGCTTCTCTAGAACCCTGGAACAACAATAGTAAGCTCAGTTTCATCACCTTTTTCCCTATCTAAATAAAAAGGTAAAGGAAATGTGTTATTCTCTATCATGATCTTTTGCGAAATTTGTATTTTTTTTAAAATAACTAATTAACTTTCAATTGATTGCAGTCCTTAAACGTCAATTATTCATCTTTTTAATAAAAGTATAATGTCAAATAAACTTATTCAACGGTCAGCCGAATGATGTTTCAGCCGTTAGATTTTTCTTTTTCTTTTTTTTGAAGCTCAACTGGGCGGATGCCCTATAAGGGTAGAGTAGCACCTCACAAGAGGAAGAAGATATAATCCTAGAAAGGGAGACAATTTAAAACATTCCTCATGCACGGGGTCAGGGGCAGACCGTTACCCCATTGAACTAAAGACCTTGTGATCGATGATAGTTCTTCCAATTGTGCAAAAATGAACACATGCTTGAAATAAGTCGTACGCATGTACAATATTCTTGGCTTTTATACCTGGTTCTTCATCAGGTTTCTATATTCGATAAGTAACAATACGCAATGGGGGGCTAATACCGGTTTCTATGAGCGAATGCGTACATATTTATTCATCACCCTATTCATAATAATTTGACTTTATTAGTTATGTTTTTCTTTATGACTTTTTCTAATCTATGGATAAAATAAAAAGCCAATATTATATATTATAAAGACAAAAAAATCATATTGTGAAATCATAAATTTTAATAATTAGAAAATGAGAATCCAATAATCTGCAAGTAAAATTTAAGACAAAAAGATATACAAGTCCGCCGGTTCACCGCCCTTATTGTATCAACAATGACAAAACAGGGAGGGGGCTTTTTGGAAGGGAGGACGGACCTTGCCTCCATTTCTGTCACAATCCCATGTTTTCGTTTGAAATTCAGCTAAAAGAAAAAAGACTCCTCAGTTTCAAAAATAAAGCTCCTGATCATCATGGCCGCCATCAGCCAGAAACTAAATTATTGATTCTCGAAATTATCAGAAGAAGAGTACAAAATAAAAGAAATGGAATTTTCATTCCTTTTAAGCAGCAGATTCCTTGGCAATCTTCTCTGCCTTGGCAATGACCTCTTCGATTCCACCAACCATGTAGAATGAATGTTCTGAAAGGTCATCATATTTGCCGTCCAAGACTCCCTGTTTTAAACCAAGAAAACAATTAACATTACAATAATACATTAGCAGATATTTGAATTAACAAACATGTGAACAGTGTACAAAAACTTCACTTGCAAAGAGAACAGAGAAAGAAGCATAATTCCAATTAAAAGTAACAATCAACATAACCACATACTTGCTAGTTCCATGTCATCATTATACAAGGAGGAAACGAAAGGAGGCTAGCTTTTGGGTATTGGAATGATATCTATGAAGGCATGGATAGAAATGGGGGAATGCATTGGTATGGCCCAACTTTTCTCTAATGGTCATGACATGCAAAAAAGTGGGAGCAACATTTTTGGCGAGGACGGAAGTGGGCTGACGTGGCACTTCCCCAGACGCGCCTCGCCACGTCAGTACAGGACAGAAACACTTCCATTCCATGAGATTTGCAAACGCAAAAAAAATATTTCGGTGACTTGACCACTTCCGTCCTCGCAAAAAAATATTTTGGTGACTTGACCACTTCCGTCCTCGCCCCAGAACGGAATTGGGACTTCCGTCCTGGACTGACGTGGCGAGGCGCGTCTGGGGAAGTGCCACGTCAGCCCAGCCACTTCCGTCCTCGCCAAAAATGTTGCTCCCACTTTTTTGCATGCCATGACCATTAGAGAAAAGTTGGGTCATACCAATGCAAAACCCTAGAAATGGGAGGGAATGCTCTAGCATTAAAAAGCAAGTTTCATTTCCTTTCTTATTGTTCATATATCTAAGATGCTTATACTAGCATAAAAATAAATATGTAAACTAATATCACTTCTCTCTCTCTCCTCCATAGTGTAAAGGACGGGAGAGTGAGTAGAGGTTAGGACGGGTCACTATGGAGATATCTATAAAGGGAAGAATAGAAATGGGAAAGGCTGCATGAGTGTTCTCAGTGTGTGTTCAATGATGGGAAGAGACCTACTACAAATTCAAGGACAGGGCACTTAAATCAGAACACAACTTTGACCACAAACGAAATTATTAGCAACAAAAGATTAATTTCAGTTCAGAAAATAATATGGCACATCATATATCTAGAGAACTGACTATATCACAAATTAGGATAACAGACGTATTATGTATATCAAGATTTAATAAAGACCTAATACATGAAACCAAAGAATAAGATTATTACCTGGAAGCTGGCAATGCTCTCCTTCAACTCGACATACTTTCCAGGGGCACCCGTGAACACTTCTGCCACATGGAAAGGCTGACTCAAAAATTTTTGAATTTTACGAGCACGGGCAACTGTCAACTTGTCATCTTCACTTAGCTCATCCATACCAAGAATGGCAATAATATCCTGAAGATTCTTGTAATTTTGAAGAACCTTCTGTACACCACGAGCAGTATTATAATGATCCTCTCCCAAAATGTGAGGGGAGAGCATACGAGATGTAGAATCGAGCGGGTCGACAGCAGGATAGATACCAAGCTCAGAGATCTGTCCAATATTGAGATAAGAATCACTCCATAGTTGGGAGATGACAAGGAGTTGCAGATAGTACTGTTAACAAAGAATCATTACCTGTCGAGATAACACAGTTGTGGCGTCCAAGTGAGCAAATGTAGTTGCAGGAGCAGGATCTGTCAAGTCATCAGCAGGCACATAAATAGCCTGGACGGATGTAATAGAACCCTTCTTGGTGGTGGTGATACGCTCTTGAAGACCTCCAAGATCTGTAGCCAAAGTTGGTTGATAACCAACAGCAGATGGAATACGGCCCAGCAAAGCCGACACTTCTGAGTTAGCCTGCAGAATACAATAGTTAAACCAAAAGAAACAAGAGAAACCATCTTTTGGCACAAAATTAAGTAAAGAGTAGAAACCTCAAGCGCTAAAACAAGGACACGGGGTAAAGACGGTTCAATGGGAGATGAACCCACCTGAGTAAAACGGAAAATGTTATCAATGAAGAGAAGCACATCTTGCCCTTCAGCATCTCTGAAGTGCTCAGCGACAGTCAAACCAGTAAGTCCAACACGAGCACGAGCACCAGGGGGCTCATTCATTTGCCCATAGACAAGAGCACATTTGCTTTCAGCCTAACACATTCATTAAGAAACAGAGTACCAGCATTGGCATAAGAAAAGCATAAAACTTCAGAAAACAATAGTGTGTCAATGTTATTACTTATTACCTGCTTCTCACCAAGCTTAATAACACCACTTTCAATCATTTCTCTGTACAAATCATTACCTTCTCGAGTGCGCTCTCCTACACCAGCAAAGACGGAGAAACCACCTGGACAACGAGAATTACCAAAAACATTAGACACTAAATTAATCAAGCTTGCAGATAAGAGTTCAGATGTTGCAGGTATCTCATATAATGAAAACTAACCATGGGCTTTTGCAACATTGTTGATAAGTTCCATGATAAGCACAGTTTTTCCCACACCAGCACCACCGAAAAGTCCAATCTTTCCACCTCTTTGGTATGGTGCAAGAAGATCAACGACCTTAAAGGTGACGAGTCAGAATCAACAGAAACACTTATAAAACTGCACAAACTCAGAAACACTTACACCAGAAAGAGATGAATAACCATTTCCTCCAACTAAAAAATAAACTAAGAAAATAAGATACTCGTATATGAACAAATACCTTGATTCCAGTAACAAGAATTTGCTGTTCAGTAGCCTGCTCTACAAAGGCAGGAGCCTCTCGGTGAATTGGCAGGTAGTGATCAGTAGCTGCAGGGATAACAATAGATTCATAAGACTAAATCCCTTTTAAACAGTATGGTTAGGTTTCTTCTCGGGGCTTTCACAAATGACTTACTAAGTTCGCCTCTATGATCGATAGCCTCTCCAATAACATTAATGATACGGCCAAGAGTTGCTCTACCAACAGGAACCTACATTACAAGAGAAAATACCAAAATATAAGATAACCAAGACGAAAAGAACAAACCATAAAGCAAGAAAAGCTATCGGGAAATGAAAGAATAACTCAAGCAAAAGGAAGCCTAATATTTTGAGGATATAACTCTAAAACTAATCCAGAAAAAAGGCACAGAATGACACAATAAACCAGATATCAAATATTTAATGTGCAAAAGAAGGGAAGCTCTGTCGAGTGTCGAATGAGTTGACAACACCAACGCATTAAAAGTGTTGTCATCCAAATACTCCGGAAATATAATCGGGGATAGAACAAACAACAAACCCAGTCCTCGTATTGGCTCCACCAATCAAAGCACAATTTTATCTATAATAATCTAAAGTTAAATAAAAGAGAGACGAGAAAGAGAGAGAGATAATGAGGCATCTCCAATAGTCAACAAATGAACAATTTTCACAATTTCTTCCCATCCTAGACTAGCAATCCTGTCTGTGGAAATCCCCAAGCAAATTGCAAAAAGTTTTATCCTTTAGTAAAAAAGAACTTAAAATTGTTAATACACTAATAACTCGCAGCAATTTCATTTCTGTTCAATACAAGGATTTTAGAAATACTAAGCTGGAGAAGCCGTTGGCTTTAGAGCAAATCCAATCACTAAACACTTTTGCAGAAATGACCATGTACAATTGGTGACAAACACAAATAATGCATTTTAAATGCACTTAATTAACCAGAGAACTAATATTTCTCCAAATGATAAAATTCAAAGACTACTCACAGAATATCAAAGATCTTACAACAACTTAGTACCTGTACCCCCATTTCTATCAACTAATCAAATAAAACAGATCTAAATTGAAAATGCGACATTTCAAATTAAATAAATCTCCTTAGATCTAAAAACTAAGCACAAGCAATTCAACTGCAAAACAGAAATTCAATTTCCATCACTCACAGTGATAGGAGAGCCAGTGTTTAGCACGCGCTGGCCTCTGACGAGACCTTCGGTACCATCCATAGCAATACACCTAACAACATTCTCCCCCAAATGCTGAGCAACCTCAAGCACAAGCCGGATCTGATTATCAAGAACTTCCAAAGCAGTCAAGATCGGTGGCAGTCCTTCATCGAATCTAACATCAACAACGGCACCAATAACCTGAGACACTTTCCCCATCGAACCTTTTCCGGTGAATTCATCGGTGACCTTTCCACTCAGCTTAGCTGATGATGGAGAACCTGATGAAGGCTGAGCCGCCGCGGCTGAGGTAGCGTATTGAACGGCGCGATTTAAGAAATAGCCGGCGGGTGACGGCTTTGCGGCGGCGGAGGATCTTCGAGCGGTTACTGAGGATGTGCGACGGAAAGTGGTGGTGGTGGAGGAGCGTAGTAGTGAGGCAAAGAGCCTCCGGGAAGCCATGGGAGGAGAGCTTAGGGTTTGTTGGTTTTTAGAGAGATAAAGTAGAGAGATATAGAGAGGGGAATAGAGGTAGGGTTTGTATATATAACCAACGCGGCTCCTATGCTGAACCAAAAATATTCAGTATGTGCGGGACAGCATTAGATCCGTTGTATCTTTTACTTTTGATCCAACGACTGTATCAAAACAGGAGTATTTAAGTATTTTTACATTTTTAACAGAACACGTGTTCTTCGTTAGAGAACACATGTTCTTGTATACTGAGGAGAGAGAAAAGTTACTTTTCAGCCGCAA
This sequence comes from Vinca minor, assembly GCA_026122235.1. Classification (NCBI taxonomy): domain Eukaryota; kingdom Viridiplantae; phylum Streptophyta; class Magnoliopsida; order Gentianales; family Apocynaceae; genus Vinca; species Vinca minor. The sequence continues at coordinate 693,410 of JAOCZM010000142.1, forward strand.
CTTTTCTCTATCTTCAATATACAAGAACATGTGTTCTTGTAGAAATGTACCTTTGACTTTTCAACCGCAATTTTTCTCTTTCCTCGGTAACCCAATCGATGTGACGGTTGCGTGTTACTTTTTGTTGTTATTATTATTATTTATTTGTAAAATTGCGTATGTACCCTTTTAATCCTCTTTTAAATGACAGCCATCGGTTCACTTGAAAAATGAAATCAACGGCCCAGATCGTAGCCCGCACGTACGGAATTTAACCCGTTTCGCACAGGAGCCGGACTGATATATAACGAGGTGTGAGGACTCTTGTATTTTTTATAGGTTATGAATCTTCTATTCCGTTTGGTATTTTATTTCATATTCTTATTAATAAAAAAAATTAATATTGTTTAATTTTTTAATTAAATAATTATAATTTAAAAGAAATAGTGAAATTTATGGAGGGAAAGTAAACATTTGATAAATATCTATTCGTGAGATGATTGTTTGCCTTTATGGAGGAAAGGTCTGGCATGGGGCGGACCTTCCGGCCTCACACTCCTCTCACATAAATTTAGATAAGACCCACATTCAAGGTAAGTCCCGCAAACCTCCATGTCTCACAGGGTACCCACAAGGTCCACCCCACAGCGAATTTTTCCCTTTATGGAGTGAGACTGTGATAGAGAGTGAAGTTTTAACTGTGCGTTAAATAACAAAGAATTGGGGTTTTAATTTTGGGTTTATTGCAATTTACTACCCTATGTCATGAGGTAGTTACATTTTAGTCCCTTATATCAAAAGAGACATTTAGTCAAAACTTTTTATTATTATTTATTGGGAGGGTATCTATCTATTACTAGAAATAAAAGATTCAAAAAGTGGGAGAAAAATCGAATTTATGACTTGTACGTTATAAAGTCTCAGTCTGGGTCACTAAATCAATGTCTCATTGGCTATTTTAGTCAAAACTTAAGTAGTAAACAATCATTAAATATGCATACAACAACAACAATCAAGTCTTAATCTCAAAAGATTGGGGGAAACTTTAATCCAAAAAAATCAAGCCTTAATCCCAAAATAATCATTAAATATGCATACAAAATGATAATCATATTCTTCACTTACAACACCTAATGATGTTTAGACATTTTGTGTTATCCAATGTGCTCATCGCTAAACTTTTAATCTATCAAGACATATCCTCAATTTACCCTTCACATAGTTCTAAGGACGAAATGCATGGAGGTTCTATTGTTGTGATAGAATGTTATATTTAACAACCGAACTCTTTTCGAAAAAAGGGATGAGAAAATAGTGTGAAAAAACATAAAAGCTAATTCAAATTCAATACAGAATATGTATTTTTTTTTAATATATGTGAAACACATATTCGAACTTTAATGTTTGATTTGACGGTTAAAAACACTCGTTCTTCTATACAATGACAAATCGTACTATACATGTGCAAAACATGTGTTTATCTAATAAATAAAATACAATAGTCGAATCAATTTGACGGTCAACAAAGATGTTGCATACATGCGGAGAGAACACAAGGATCCAAAATCCATGAGAGCGGGTCGGACCATCAAATACTCTTTTCTAAATGAACACTTATGATATGGACCGGGTCCACTAGACCATGCGGTTCAGATTTGGCCACATCACTGCATTTTCTTCTCTCTCCTCATTCTGCATTGATGTGGCCAAATCTGGACCACATGGTCCCGATCCATATCAGAATTTTCCTTTCTAAATTTGGTGATACTAACATAGATTGTTTGGTTCGAATTCTATGCGGAATATCTTTTTTCAGTACATATGGAACGCCTTATAATAGGTATTCGGAGGCTCAGAATAAATGTTCATTTTAAATTAATATTAACTGTCTAAATTTTAATTCAATGAATGATTAAAATTTCGTATGTGCGGAATTTAACTCCGTTCCGCACTGGAGGCGTGACGTAGATTGTCCCCTCAACACATAATGGCGCCAAATCAAAAGAAATAGAAAGCGCAAAAACTCCCGCCAAAACTGCAAAACTCACAATTTTTTATATATACTTCCATTCAATATCTACATATATCGTCTTGCATTTCTCTTCACCTCCGACTGCTATATTCCTCTGATACAATTAGGTTTTTTTTCTTCTTTTCCTTTATAACTTAAAAAAAGCTTCAACATTTTCTTCCCTAAAACCCCAAGTTCAATTAAAGCGAAACTGACCATAGGAGCAGAGGATTAGGCGATTTGTAAATCTTGAAATATGAGTGCGGTAAATATTACAAATGTGTCTATTTTGGATAATCCGGCGCCCTTTCTTAATCCTTTCCGGTTCGAAATCTCTTACGAATGTTTGATTCCCCTTAAAGATGGTAACTTTTTTCATTTCTTGCTTATGCTTTTCTTTTAATTCTGAAATTTTGCCATTTGTGGGTTTTTTCTTTTGTCTTTTTGAATACTTTTGTATGAAATTTGGTTATTTGGTTTAGCTGAATACTTTATTAGCCATGTATCTGCTAGTTTTGGGGAAAAAAACTCTAAAAAGTAAATTAAAATACAAATATTAGTAGGCAAATTGGTCGTTATTGTCCCTAAATAATTTATGAATCAGGCATAAGGTCTCTAACGATGTTTTCTGTACATTAAAATCCTTAAACAATTTACGATTGGTGTGTAAAGTCCTTCTGTCAAAAAAATGACGGGTCAACTATCAATTGAAAATTTTTATTCGAGTCAACATAAATACTTTAGGGGCATAATCGGTATATCACAATTAAAATACCGGCAAATTGGTCATTATTGTCCCTAAACAATTTATGAATCTGGCGTAAGGTCCCAAAACATTTTTTCTGGACATTAAAATCCTCAAACAATTTACGATCGGTGTGTTATGATCACTCGGTGTAGTCCCATCCCAAGCATCAACAACATCACCATATTGTTTATCATCACCTGCACAATAAGCGGATAGACTGAGCTTTGGTGCTCAGTAGAGACCTAAAACAGTAATAATGATAATAATGACAGAAAAGAAACAGAGACAGCAGAAACAGATACAGATAATGCAGATGTCCGTTTCCCAAAATACCCATATGAAGTATATGCAAACGACTTGTCCCAAATCTAGCAAGACTCAGAACTCAGAACTCAGTGCAGTACAGAACAGATCAGAACAGAGGGTTCAGAACAGAACAGTACAGTGGACTACACAGCTGGGGTTTCAGAAATATGAGTTTTAAACTTGTGCAAAGGTGCACCAAAACATTACCCAAACTTCCCCAACTCGCATGCGACCAAAAAGACTTCAACGAACAGCAATTAAAGACCCAAACAAGGACGAACAGATATAATGCAACAATTAAGCAATTAACAACATTCATCGCACCTAAACGATTCCATAACCGAGTATACGACAAGTATACGACAAGCACCACGCGTTGCCCATCCGGTACACCCAATCACATACTCGCTTAGATACTTATAACATCGCTAAGGCTATAACACAACAATCCCACCACATGAGCTCAGTTATCTATTCACTACTACTCAGCAATAACAGTAGTGGTCCTAGTTATAAACCAAACTAGGACGGTTCAGTAAAACTCGTGGGTTCGGGTTGCCCCCAAACGACGGGGCACAGTTTTAAGGTTCAATCCATTACATTGTCTCATCATCCCCCATCAGGAACTCCACAAAACCACTACCGTATCTAATGATTGGTTCCACTAGATGAAGACCCAGTACAGAACAGAGCAGAAGACCTCTCGGGGTCATATATTAGAACAGAGCAGAGCACAAGTCGGACGGAACCTGCTAACTAGTGATCCTAGACAAGAGCTCAATAGGGGGCGACGACTCGGTCGACCAAACCAAATAGGACTGAAACAATGACACTAATTAAGACGACTCAATTAAGACTCAAATAAACCATTTACATAAAGGACTCCATAGTCCGCAGAACAGTGCAGAGACAGTTTATAAGATTTAAGCAATTAATTAAAACAATTGAAATCAAACAGGCATGCTCAAATCAACCAACAATTCCGTAATTCAAATTATAAGAAATTAGATAATTCAAGAATTAATCACTGAGCAGTCTATGCTATTGAATATCCCAAATACAGTAAATTATGTCAGAACAGAAATTAACAGTAATCAGAATTCAGAACATAAATTAATAATCGAAAGTGATGTCCCTACCTCCTACGTACGCGATAAGACACAGAAATTCGTAATCAGTCCTGACAGCTTATTCCGGGAGCGATAACTTTCTTCTGGAACCTCCGATTCGCGATCCATTTGCGCTCAATCAAAGGCATTTTCATTATCTTCGAATTGGTATATTGTTGGTAAAAAACGGAGGTCGATAACCCCCTCAAACATCGTGTTGAAATTCTGAACAGATTATGTTCAATCCCCTTTTCTCTCTCCAGTCGCGCACGGATCCCGAGAGAAGACAATGACGGCTACTGATTTTGGCATGACCCCTTTATCTTTATTTCTAATTTTCTATTCCTAGCATTATATCGCTGAGAAAGGGAAAAATAAATAAACAAAGAAAGATTTTTTTATGTTGGTGATTGTGGAGCTTCCCAAGGATTGAATATCAAATTGATGATGTCCCTCTTTTTTTTTTTTTCCTTGTTCTTCACTCGGCTCAGAGAAAGAGAAGAGCCGCTTCTCTCTTTCTTCTCCTGTTTCGTTGCACAATCCCCTCATCAAAAGACGCTACCCCCCACGATTTGCTAAATGGTTTCTTTCCTTTGCACGATGCCCAAGAGAAGCCCCCAAAAGACCCAGGTTTCCTTTCTGATCCCACGATATGCTTTTTCGTTTAATTCTTTTCTTTTCTTTTTTTATTATTTATTTTATACACCAATCCTAATAATTCCTATTCATTTCAATTCTAATCAATTATCTAATTAAATTAATCATCTATGTGAATTACAATTAACTCCTTTAATTACGTTACGCGTGCGAAATGTCCCTCAATAAACCGTACACAAAATAAAACACGTAACATGTTACAAAATTAAATGGACACGTAAGCATGTAATCACGCGAAATAAATTATGACTACATCGTTAATCGGAAGACGAAAAAAATTAATTAGACATCAAATATCGCGTAAGCAAAAGTTACGAGTTTTACAGAGGGGATTGTGATTCTACTAATCCTGAATGGTTAAGTGTCTTATTTGTATGGGATGCTGTTGCCCCAGTGGAAAAAGGCACACATCTCGGGGTAACACCCTGATCGAATCCCATATCCCCCCGCCCCCCATAAAAGTGTCTTAGTTGTAACATTTCATTTTTAGTGGAATTCTTCTAAGATGGATCACATAATTAGATTCGAAACTACTGGTCGGCTGCAAATGTTTTGGCTTACCATTTGGTGTGAGCTTCATATTGCTGTCACAATTTTGACTGAGTATTACTTTGATGGGAAATTTGCTTATTTAGTCCCCTTACAATTTTTGTTTCGCTTGTCTAATCCCAAGTTTTAATTTCAGCCCAGACCCTTTATAATTTTCATTTCGCCTGTTTAGTATCCATATTTTAATTTCAGCTTAGATAGTCCTTAATCAATTTTCAAGTAGCGGGGAAAGTCCCTGCCAACACATACAGGGTGGAATTCGATTGATTTTGACATGTGACACACATGCTCAATAGACTGTTTTACCTTTATTTAGTTGAGCATGTATATCGCACAAGTAAACATCAGCTGACAACGATGCTCGTCTCATGCGGTAAGACGTTTCACTTCCAACCGGTAGATCGAGAGTTCGAGTTATGTCAGAGGAATAGTGGGGAACCACTATTGATTCTCCTTTAAAGAAAAAAAAAAGTAAACATCAGCTCGATTTCATCATGCAAGTGCTAGTGGGGACTCTTCCCGTTGCTTGTAAATTGATTAGAGAATGTCTAGGTTGAAGTTAAAAGTAGGGACTAAATAGGAGAAATGAAATTATAAAGGAATTATCTAGGCTGAAATTAAAACACGAGAACTAAACAGACGAAACGAAAATTGCTAAGAAACTAAATAGGCGAATTTCCCTACTTTGATTAAACAGCAAGAAGCCCACATATTGCACTTCCTTTATGGTTACCCTGTGTGGGGCGCCCCGTGTTCTCACTATTAATTATTAATTATGCATACCATCAGAAGTAGAAACTCGTTTTTAATCTGGTTAGATAAACTGTTTTAACTGGATGGGCACGTTTGTTTCAGACTTGGAATGGAAGTTGATCTATGTCGGATCTGCTGAAGACGAGACTTATGACCAACTTGTAGAGAGTGCATTTGTTGGACCTGTTAACGTTGGTAAATACCGCTTTATTCTTGAGGTATATTAAATCTTTGCCCCGTTTAAACTCGTCATATTTGGTTAGAGATGAAGACAGGAATATTTGGCTTGGGGTGAAAACTGCAAGAGTACGCCGAACTACATACAAAAATTGCAAAAAAATATTTGGAGGCAAATTTTTATAAAATATTTCAAATTACATATAAAATTTACTATATCTATTAGTATTTTTAAAAATCTTGGGGGCAACTGTCACCCTGACCCAGTCTTTGGTTATTTTTCACCATTAGTGTTCTTATTATCATTAACTTTCTGGTATATGGGCAGGCAGATCCTCCAGACCAATCCAAAATCCGCGAAGAAGAGGATATCATCGGTGTGACTGTAATCTTACTAACATGCTCTTACATGGGACAAGAATTTATTCGAGTAGGTTATTACGTAAACAATGACTACGAAGATGAACAGTTAGGAGAGGAGCCACCTCAAAAACTTGTGATTGATGAAGTTCAAAGAAATATTTTGGCAGATAAGCCGCGGGTGACCAAGTTTCCGATCAATCTCCATCCCGAAAACACTGAAAATGGCGGAGGAGAAGAACTTCCTCAGTCTCCTGATGATCATGCTACAGAAATCTCTCTGCTTGCTTGATCATAACTCTGATGTGAAGCAAATTTAATCCCAAGAATTGAAGTTTTCACTTCAAACTAAACCAATATCAGAGTTATGTCTTTATCTGATTGCTGGTTTTGCTAATGGTTTCGGACTCTGTATAACAATGCCATATATTTAAGAATCATTTTCTGTCATACCAATTGGATTTGTACTACTGCTGACGCATCACTTTCGATTAGGTGTCGAGTTTGAATCTGGTGCGGAACGGATGTTTTATTTGCTATAAACGTGGAATGCTTGTTCGTTGTTTATTGAGTTGATTTGATGACTGAATTTTGTTTGGAGAAAAAATACATCTTCTTAAACAATTACTAATTAGAAACAACCCTTCATACTCTTTAAATAAAATTTAATCGTCAAATTAACTCAGTTAAAATGATAGATATTTCATAGAACAGGACATAACACTTATTTTGCTTATAATACAAAATTCATTGAGATAAATAAAATAATAAAAAGAAACAAAATGCTCAGAGAAGAAAATTCCAAATACGTCTTTGGCCAAAAAATATCCTCTCAAAGGCCTCATGAGGACCAAGCACTCCAATTTCTCACAGACCCAGAAGAACAAAACATTTCAATTTATTTTCATCTCCAAATCTTCAAGAAAATTCAGTTATTTGGCAAACAAGAACAGGAAAAAAAAATCAGAATCAGAAAATAATAGTGATAATTTAAGATGGGTAGCACAAGTGCTCTCATCTATAATCTTCATCTGAACACTTCCACAAACTGTTTCAAATGTTTAAATTCCAATGATAGGTTGATTTCAAGAACTAATTCTTTGATTACTACAAGCCAAAGAAAATCAGCAGCCCAGTTGAATTTTTTAAGTAACAGAAAAAAAGAGAGCAAGAAATTAAGCAGCAGAATTGTTTGTTGTTCTATTGAAGATTTCAATGAGAGGAACCAACAAGAATCAACAAATAGTGGTGGTGGGCTTGGCTCAGCTATTGAAGATAGGCCTGGTAAGAAAGAAATATTTGAAATTTGTGTTTTTTTGGATATAATTCTATGTGGGTTTTGGTTTTCTTGATGCTTTATTATGAGTTTTTTTTTCTTCTTCTTGTTCTCTTGTTTTTTTTGGGTTTTTAAATGAAATAATTGGTGGGTTTTGATTAGTTTTATGTTATCTTATTGTTGCAAGTGTTTAAATTGCAAGTTTTGTGCCCAAAGTTGTGAACTTTATGAATTTATAGGTGGAAATTATAGAGCCAACAGATTATCATTGTTGATTTTAGTGCAAGATGAAGGTAAGAAGTGACATTTAATGGTCTAGGCAATGGAGGATGAGTGCAATTTCGCGCACTTTTTTCACCATAAAAAAAAATGAGATTTAGAAGCTACTTTTGTCGAACCACTGTACTTGTAGTAGTTTTGGGCTTTATTGTGGTTAAATTCCTCGTTGATTTATTTAGCATTCTGCAATGTTATAAAAGAGATTGCAATGTTTCTTTTCATAATCATATGATTTTGGTTTAACACGTGTTCTTGTTCACTAAGTAGTTCTATTGTACACAAACGAAGCTGACTGATCGTTGTTTGTAGACGGATATTGTGTTGTTGCATTAAAAGTTACTCAGAACACTGATTTTCTCGATATCTTGCCAAAGCAAAGTGGTGGCTTTGTACTATTCTGGTCTAACATACTTAAGTGAGATATGAAGCATTTATTTTGACGCGTGATAAGTTGAAGCAATTGTCCTTGTGTTGCGCTCATTCTGCAATGCTTCTACTATGCTTGACCTAGAGAAATGAGATAATGATGAAAGACTGAATAATTCATTTTCTGTAAAAGAAACATCTATATTTGTTCTTTCTTGTTCCCTTCAATATTTAGGTTTTATTTTCTGTAAGTTCATTTAATTTTCTTAGTATGTTGCTTATGTAAAAGGGTTTCGGTGCTTGTTATTCAAGGAGGAAAAAAAAGGAAAATTCAGCATTTGCGTTCCCCAAAGTTAGTTGTAATTTTCATAAATTACCTCTAAGCTATAGTTGCCTTGAATCTTATGGTACTTGAAAAATTCCTGTACCTGGGACAGTGAAGTACTCTTGCTATAATGTTTATTAAAATGAGGTTAAGATTTTGGTATTTCACGTCTCTATCTTTTTCCTATTCAACTCCCTTCCACTGAGTTTATTTTGCATTTATATCTTGTTAATAATATCGGTGGTAAATGTTATTTTCTGCATTTTCATATGTTTTGCTCAATTGAGAATAGAAGTTGTTGAAAACTATATACTTAAGGTGACATTTTACCCTTTCTTGACTGCTTCTGATATTATCAATGAAATTCTAGATGTAGGCGGTGTCTATGAAGAGAATCTATTTCGAAACGATGAAGCCAATGAAGAAGGAAGTTCTATTTATAATTTTCTTTATCCGGACAAAGAGCTTCTACCGGATGACAAAGAAATGACTATATTTGATCATTTAGAGGAGCTGCGCCAGAGGATCTTTGTGTCGGTTTTGGCAGTGGGAGCTGCTATTTTAGGATGTTTTGCTTATTCAAAGCAACTTATAATGCTTCTTGAAGCTCCTGTTAGTGCACAGGGAGTTCGGTTTCTCCAACTGGCTCCTGGCGAGTTTTTCTTTACCACATTAAAGGTCAGTACATGCTGATTCTCTTTAATGTTCCACTTTTGACTATGATATTTGCATATTTCACTCTTGCATTATCCTGTCTCTACTTTTTCAATTGCTACTATGTTTTCGTCAAGACATTTACTTGAACTAGTTCTCGTTAGCGTTTTTTTTAATATAAACTTAGTTGGCCTAGCATGACGAAGTTTGCACCCTTTGCTGTTTGATCTGAATAGGGGAAAGATGCATATACGCAAAAAATGACGCTTTTTCAACTCTTATATGCAGGTATCTGGATATTGTGGCCTTCTTTTAGGAAGTCCAATAATTCTCTATGAAATCATTGCCTTTGTTATCCCTGGTCTAACAAGGGCAGAAAGAAGATTTCTCGGTCCAATTGTCCTAGGATCCTCAGTACTCTTTTATTCCGGCATCACATTCTCTTATCTTGTTCTTACACCTGCAGCCTTAAATTTCTTTGTCAACTACGCCGAAGGAGTTGTAGAATCCTTGTGGTCTATCGATCAATACTTTGAATTTGTGCTCATACTCATGTTTAGCACCGGATTATCTTTCCAGGTAAAACCAAATCCCTTTTTCGCGTGCTTTATTTCATAGGTCAAATTACGCAGATTCAGTTTGTAAAAACTTCGTAATCTTCCTCTATACTTACCTGCTCGAGGTCAACATGCCCTAGAGAGGTGACCTCCAATGCACTTACAAGGGGTGCCTCCCAAGTGGGAGAGCCAACTTCATAATTTGGGGCAGCCCCCTGTCAAGGAAGACTTGCACAGTTGGTGCAGCGTTTCTGACCTTAGACTATAGGTTTCGAGTTCGACACTTGTTCCCCCGCCCCGTAGAAACTTGAAATCTTCCTGAAAAGTTAGCATTCTTGTGTTTCTCATAAATGTGAAGAGTTTCTGTGAAGGGCTCGTTTTTTTATTTTCGAAAGTGTTGATGCATCCCCTTTTGTTTACAGGTTCCAGTTATTCAACTACTACTCGGACAAGTCGGTTTAGTGTCTAGCGATCAAATGCTGTCGATTTGGAGATATGTTGTGGTAGGTGTGGTAGTTGCAGCCGCCGTACTCACTCCATCAACAGATCCTCTTACACAAATGCTTCTAGCAGGACCTCTCTTGGGTCTTTACTTGGGTGGTGCATGGATGGTAAAACTTATTGGTCGGTAATGGATTCAATGTAAACTTGAATGGCAAATATATGTTCATATAAATAACAAATAAAAATACCACTCCAATGTCGAACGAGTTTTGTTCTCTATGTGCTTGACAAACACCGAGCTTTATTGAGGAAGAATGGAAGAACACTTGTTACTTGTTTCTTGAATCGAGAACATGTGTTCACACTCTTCTCAACTGTTAGACCAAAAACTCGACAACTTAAACTTGTTCTGCACGTACTGACAAACACATGTTCATGCGCGGTAGAGCTACCCCAGATTAAGAAACAGAAAATCTCCTACCTCTACCAGTTCTTTCTGATCCTTTAGTCTTCCTCCCACACTTGTGTTGTTTGCCACTGCCTAATATACCAATTCTTCCAATGCCTCTAGAAATTGAATTAAAGAATGTCTTCCCTTGTGTTGATTTATCCATCATACCTTGTTTCATTAAACACTTGTTCCTTCTCTAGTTCCGTGAGTCTCACTCTCATTCGCGATATCTCAAGCTTCAGTTCTCTGTTCTCCCTCCTTAACGAAGCATAAGTATCACGAGGGGACATGGCTGCACTTGCAACGCCGCTGCTAATTCTTGTCGATAGGAAACCATCTCCAGAACTTGTAGACATCGCGTTCTTCAAACGAAGCTGCTCAAAGTAAAGAACTCGAACTACCATTTGTACTGGAAGTCGATCATTCTGTGCAGCATGGTTGCAGGCTTCTTGAGACAGCTTTTGGCAGTCGATAAACTTGCATAGCTTCTTAGCATCAAGCTCTGTAAGCACCGGATGCGCCTGGAAATATAATAAATAAACCAGTTAGAAAGGGCACCATAGAAAGGGAAAATGATATCTAGTTAATTCAACTTACTTTTAGATAAATATCAATAGCTCGGTAGAGTCCATCATCGATAACACGGGTATAATCAGGCAGTATCTCGATCATGGAAACGAACTTTTGGAGGCTGAGATAAGGATCAGGCGCGATTTCAGCTAAATAGGCATCAACAAGTCTACCAACCTTCAACAGCGAGTCGTGGCTAGAGGAAGCAATTCCTTCCGATTCATATCCACGGTCTTCATTTTCTTCTTCCTCTTCCATCCGTTGCAGAAAATGAACGACAATTCTGTGGATAGTATCAGTATCAAATAACGAATCACCAGGTTGGACAGACGGTATAAGCAGATCATCAAGTAAAACCATTTCCAAACGACAAGCAATCTTTCTTTCAAGTTCAAGCCTGCAGGCTAAGGAAGCATCCACCATTATCCCTACCCTCAAAATTCCAAACAGAAAACTCAGTGGAACAGATGAGCTTTTTTCTGTAGGTAGCAAACTAACAAGAGTTTCCACAATTACCCTTTGGCCATTCTCGATTACGCGAGGATTCGTTCTTGCTGGATTCCATATCTGGGGTTTTCCTATACCCTTTAGAGACACTTGGGCGTAATGCATCAAAGACGCGATAATGCTATCAGAACGGACACCAGTTTTTCCCATGGCAACTACAACCCTTTTATAAAAGCCAATCCTTAGTACTGAAAGATCTTCAACCCACCACTCGAGACAACGATCTTTAATGTCTAAGGATCCAGTTCCACCATCACAATCTAGACGAGACAAACCTGTAACCAACTGCTCTTTACAGGCATTCCTAGCAATAGCATCAATACATCTCTCCGGAATTCCAACCTCCTCGGCAGCAGCAAGCAAGTTCTCGCACGAAGATAGTACTTCCACTGATTTTTCAAGACTTTGAGTGACAATCTCATTAAGATAGGTTTCTGTACGTGAAACGAGGTTTTCTTCTTGATAATCTTCGGTCATTTCTAAATACTCTGCAGCACAGCGTAGATGAGCTACGTTGGCTGTTGTGATTTCAAAGTTCATGCCGTAGCAGAACTTTGCCGCAAGTTCAAATGTCTCGGCCCCTCCTGGAAAGTTCTGAAGTTCCAAATTCGAGAGATTTGTACCTTTGAGATCAGCCACCATCTTTCGGATCTTTCCACTTTGAGACACAAGGGGAAACTTTTATAAACCAGAAACTATGTCATTTCATCAGCTTTCAAAATCAAGAAAATAAATAACTTTACTTGTCAATTTGTGAATTACCAAATGAAGAAATATGTGATTTTATCATTGAAATCCATGACTTATGTCGCATACATTTCCAGTTTTCACTTGCAAATAATTTCCAATTCAAACTAATTACATTGCCACAATACTGAGAAACTCTTTTGAAGTGAAGCAGGAACATTTATGCCGATTTACAAAACTATGGATATTTTTCAAAAATCTTAAGGCATAACTAGGAAGTACCTTGTGCAGTAAAAATGAGTCACCCCCTACAAAAATGGTGATATCCCCAGCAACATCTGAGAAAATCCTGTTTACAAGTAAAGTAGCCCAGATGTTATTCGCAGTTATAAGAAGCAGAATGTAACACTGCACATAAATGCTTTGAATGTCGAACGAAAGAAGTATGATAATGTGCACATAAATCAAAATGGTTCTTGAATCTTCCTTCTATAATGCATTTTACCTTTGATTTGAGGGTATGATTTTGTAGTAAACGTGACGGTATAATAGACTACTGTTTCAGGGGGGAAATTGCATGTCCCCCAACTAATGTCACATGCATGTTCCAACTACTTAGAATTCGCCACGTGGATATCCCTTCCAATTCTACTTCTTTAACTAGAAGACATGGAGACGTGACGAATTCTGAGTGGTTGTGACCGGTATGTGAACACCAGACAAGATTTTTTGCCCTGTTTCAGTGGTATTATGTGAGCAGACACTTTGTGCATTTATTTGTCAAATGTTAGGTCTGATTCCCGCCCATACCCCCAATTACTGGGGACTTAATGAGTTATATTATTGTTGTATTGTTGTATAAGAAGCAGAATGTACTTCCTTGTATGCAGGACAACTTGATGAAGTTACTCTTACTCCATTTAAATTATTCACCAAAATCATATTGGTTCAAGAAGAGATTTAATAAATGATATCTTCAGCTTAAAACCACATTTTTTTCTCACAAACAATTTAAATATTTACCAAATCCAAGACGTTTCGTTTAAAAATCAAACATTTTTAACTATGCCCTTATCACAAATTCATGTAAAATAAGGATACAAAGAGTGACAGAAAAAAAAAAAAAAAAAAGGTTACCTGTTAGAAAAGGAATTGCAGAACCTTGGAGAGGGAGAGCGTTGAGGAGTATGTTCATAAACCATTCTCTCCTGAATAAAATATTACTCCAATTACTAGCCTCCACTGAATTGTAGATGCCCTATTTCTTTGGCCTTGGCCTAATTGGCTTAATTGGAACTTGCAATTGCCTTAATGCAGTTGGCGTAACACTTCTAAATCAAATCATTACCTAAATAGTTTTGAATAATCAAGTTGGAACAATAGCTGACTCAGAACAATGTCCCAGATCCAACACTCTTCACTCCTCTTGAGTTAGAATATATGCGGTTTCGCGGGAATTCAAAACTATATGTCCCGAGTTCAACATAGTTTGCTTTTTTATGAGCCTTTATCTTTTCACTTATTGTTACTGTACATGAGGAGGAGAGAAATCAATGAAATTAATCAATATTTATAAGGATTTTTGAAACTTTGAATTAAAAATCAAGAGCGTTACAGAGCAGTACCAGTAAATAAAATGGTATATGGCCAGTAATGTAGTAAGCTTTAAGTTGAAGCATGCCGACTATACAAGTAGTAATTTTTCATTGGAAATCGATCCAAGGTTAATTTTTGTGAGTGGGATTGTGAAAAAATTACGGTGTTGAGCCTCATCTTTTATAACTAACTATCAAGTTAATTTGAACTAATGATGCGATGATAAATGGTTAGTTTCTCCAAATTTGTTGCTTCAATTTTATAATTGTTTTTGGGTGTATTTTTCAAATTTTGAAATTAAAAAAAAAATGACAGTTGAAATGGTTTGTTTTACAATACCGGTTAGAAACCTTTTTAATAGGTATTGTAAAAATGTAATTTCAATATGATTTATAATATCTGTAAACAAACTTTTTAAACTAGTATTATAAAAGCGTAATTTTAACGGTTAAATTTTTTTATCAAATGACTAATAAATATTTCGCATGTATAATTTTTTGTGTTTCGCAATGTAACCCGACTGGTGGAGAAAGAAAGAGAGGAGAGGAGGGCTGTCCGGCCCCTATGCGAAGCATTTTTTTTCATTATATACGGAACACCTCCAAATAGATATTTTTAGCTAAAAATAGGTGTTCGCACGAACAGGAGTTCTCAAAATCAGAACATGTGTCTTTTTAAAATTAATTTTAACCGTCAAAATTTTAATTCAATAGACGATAAAAGTTTCACTCTTTCCGTTCCACACTGAAGCCCCCCCCCCTCCCCCCTCCCCCACCTCCTGTCTGCTGTTTCGAGTGGAAGAATGGCATGTAAAGCAGATCGAACCAAGGAAAAAGCCATAAAGGGTCAGATTGGAATGTGGGAGTATGGAAGCGCGGACTGACATTTGACTCGAACACCAAGAATAAAGCACCAAGAATTAAAAAAAAAAATATAATAATAAGACAAAAAGCACCATATTATTAAAACAAGGAGGAACAAATTCTGCCAATTCAAATTCACCGGACATTAGGTATTTTTTCTGCACGGGTAAACATATTTCATCGTTACTTTTTTAATTTAATGGTCGAGTAAAAGACTAAAGACGATAATATAGAATTAAAAATATATTGAATCGATTAATTGAACAAGAGAAATTCCCCATATAAATACAAAGAAATTCCTATTTGAAGGAGGAATTACTTAACAATGTAACTCTAATTAACTAAGGAAATCAAATAATAATCTAACTCTATAATATTGTAAAGACTAAAATATGTAATTACTAGAATCCTACTAACATAGTAATCATATTCTTAATACTCCCCCTCAAGTTGGAGTGTGTAAATAGACAACACTCAACTTGCGAACCAGATAATCAAATTGTTGTTGAGTTAAAGCTTTAGTGAGAATATCGGTCAATTGCTCACGTGTGCCAATGTGACAAGTTACAAGATCCCCTTTATCAATCTTCCCACGAACAAAGTGGTAATCGATTTCTATATGCTTGTATGTTCGTGAAAATCTGGGTTAGTAGCAATATAAATTGCTGATTGATTATCACAAAAGAGCTTGGTTGGGCCAAGTGATATACCGAAGAACCTGAATAATTCACGAAGTCAAGTTAATTCCTTATTTGTATTTGCCATGGATCGATATTCTGCCTTTGCAGAAGAACGTGATACAACTTCTTGTTTCTTGTACTCCCAAGAGATAGAAGCATTACCGAGTTTGATAAAGTAACATGCAATAGACCTCATTGTCATTGGACAAACCGGCCAATCATAGTCACAATAAGCAATTAAATTCAAATCAGGATTATTCTTGGGTAATAAGATTCCTCTGCCTGGATTACCCTTGACAAACCAAACGATTCTGATTGTTGCTTTCCAATGTCTGTCTTTAGGATTCTACATGAATTGGCTTAGGATATTTACAGCATACGTAATATCAGGTATTGTTATAGTCAAATAAAGTAGTCTTCGATAACGTCCTGGTTTTCCAAAAACTTCACCATCTTCATCAGATAATTTATGTTGTAACTCAATTGGTGTGTTGCTTGGTTTTGCTCCAGATAAACCACATTCAATTAGAATATCTAATGCATAATTTCGTTGACTAAGAAATAATCCCCGTGAAGAATGAGCAATTTCAATTCTCAAAAATATTTAAGAACTTCCAAATCCTTAATTTTAAAATTGGCATTAAGAAATTGTTTCAATTAGTCGCATTTCTGCAAGTTATTTCCAGCAATAATTATATTGTCAATGTAGACCAAAACTACCAAGACAATCAATTGGCGACTATTTAAAACCAAAATTTCGCAAAGTATTAGTTAATTTAGAAAATCAATTTCTTCCTCCCTGTTTCAACCCATAACTAGACTTCTTAAGTTTGTAATATAAATTCGGTTCAGAGAGACGAAGACATAATGGTGGATCCATATAAATTTCCTAATTCAAATCACCATGAAGAAAGACATTATTAACATCCATCTGATAAAGAAACTAACCTTGAGAAACTGCTAATGCCAAAAGACAACGAACTGTGGTCATCTTGGCAACGGGTGCAAATGTTTTAGTGAAATCCTCCCCCTCAATCTGAGAGTAACCCTTGGCAACAAATCGAGATTTTGGCCGTTCAATGGACACATCTAATTGATATTTGAGACGATAAAGCCAACAGCTGCCAACAGATTTTTTGCCAGGAGGAAGAGGTGCAAGATCCCAAGTATTGTTACTCTCAAGGACGGCTAATTCTTGTCGCATAGATTCACGCCATTCCGGATATTGTATAGCTTGAAAATAATTTTTAGCTTCGAAACCGGAAGAGAAGAAATGAAGGTTACAAATATTTCATGAGTACAGAAAAAATTATCATAAGTGATAAATTGACTAAGAGAATAAGAAATACTTGAGAAATTTTCTGATAAATGTGGTGTCCGTGAGAGATCAGCTAGTGCATAGCACTTAAAATATTGCAAGTGACGTCGTGGTTTAGATTGTCATTTGGACCGATGCAGTGTTTGTGGCACTAGGACGACAACTGGCGGACTGGGAGAATTTTCTGTGCAATGTGAGATTGTGGACTGGCTGGGGTCCATGGGATTTGGTACTGGAGGTTCTTGGGTTGGAGGTATGAACCGGTTGATTTTTTGAGAATGAGGCCTGAGAACACTACCCCGCATTTGGGCAGGAGAAGATGAACCAGACTGAAGGGGTCGGTCCAACTGCAACTGGGTCGAAGGAAAAGAGCCATGGCTGGACTGTAGTGGATGGTCTGTCTGTGCCTGGGACGAAGGAAAAGAATTGGTCCGCGATGTGGATCGGTCCAACTGCGACTGGGGCAGGAGAAGATGGGCTAGACTGAAGAGGCCGATCCAACTGCAACTGGGCCGTAGAAAAAGAGTCAGTGCTGGACTGGAGTGGAGGGTTCGTCTGCACCTGGGCCGAAGGAAAAGAACTGGCCCGCGGTGTGGGATTGATGATAGATTGTGGCCGCGGGTCAGTAAATATGGTGGGCTGGGCTACGGGAATGGGCTCAGTCTCAGGCTCAGTTTGGTAATTAATATGAACTTAAGGCTGAAGAAATAATTTTTTATTGTAAAAAAATCATACATTTTCCCCCCTTTTGCCCCCATTGGATAACCCAAGAAAATAAATTTGACGGACCGCTCACTAAATTTGTCTTTGGTAGGAAGACGTGCATAACAAAGACACCCATAAATACGAAGGTGATCATATGAATGTGGTTTCTCAAAAAGTACTTCATATGGTGATTTTCCTTTATTTAAAGTACTAGGCCAAGAAAATTGCCCAATTGACATGTGGGCTGTCGGGCTAAGGTAGGGGTGAGCAAATTGGGTTTTTACCAAATTCGACCGATTTTGAATTCAATTTGGTAACTCGAATTCGGTAATTCGGTCACGACTGAATTCGAAATGGTGGAATTTGGGATGAAATCGATTGGACTAATTTTGAATTCGGTGTGACCGAATTCAAATTGAATTTTTAAATAATTAAATATTATTTTTTATATATATATATATATATATATATATATATAAGTAAATTAGTAATAAAAAAATCTAACTTGTTTCCTTTACCCTAACCCTATCAAATTGGTTTTTGACTGTATTTAGACTGATTTTACTACTGTATTTGTATTGATTTTAGGACTGCTTTAAATTGTATTTGATTTGGTATAAAAATAAAGTAGGAATTGTGTCGTATTTAATCGGATTCTACTAAAAAATGGACAAAAAAATGGATTTGATTTTTGCAGAAATCTGAACAAAAAATGAAACCTCCAATTTGGCCAAATCGGTCAAAGCCGAATTCAATTCGGTCAATTTGAATTCAGTTAATTCAATTTCGGTCGATTTTGTAAGGTAAGAAAAAATTGAATTTGCGAATTCGGTGTTTACCATGGTTGTAAAAATCGCGAGTTGGATCGTAAAATCATACGATTTTACGATTCTAGGGGTATAAATCGAGTTAAATCGCACTAAAAATCGCATCAGAGTTGAATCGTAAAAGAGGATCGTACGATCCAATATTATCTCTTTTCAATTTTTTTTTAGATTTTGGCCCGACAACATAATACAAATTTGTTTTAATGTGAGAAATCCCTCTCTACTTTTTCTTTTGCTTGTGATTTAATTAGTTAGTGAATCATGAAGTTACTAATTGCTGATTTAATCATTTGTTATGGTTTTTACTGTAAAAAAAAATTCTATAATACATTTGAGAAAATAAAATCTTACTATTAATAATTGTTATAGGTGCAAGATTAATAAGAACTAAGGAAAAATAAGATGTCGGGAGTGTGCGGATCGAATAGTGGAAGTGTGGGTAATGATTCTAGCGTTGGAGGTGGTTAATTAAATCTCCGAAAGAAAGCAGTCGGGAATAGGAGCGATCCGGGGTGGAAGCATGAAAATATGGTTAAAAGGCCTTATGAATTGTTGGTTTGCTTTTGAAGTTTATCACTTGTTAGTTTGTGTTTTAATTTCAACTTTTTAGTTCTATTGGTTTAAATTTATCATAAAATATTATTTTAATAGTTTTTTTCGGATCTTCTGATCCGTTGCTATGATCCTCGTGTTTACGATTTTTGAGACCCCTTCCGTTCCGAGTCAAAATTACGATCTTGACAACCTTGGTGTTTACACTAGGTCAAGGAGGCAGATTGGGCCTGGTTGAGCTGCTGGGCCGATAAGTCTGACCCGCCCAATTTTCCACCGCCAATATTGATTTTGCCGCCGTTGTTGACCATTGTTGACTTTGCCGCCATTATTGACTTGGTGGCTGGCAGTAGCAATTTGGTCTGCAATGCCAAAGTCTTCACAATTGTACTCTCTCGCATGATTGGCAGGTTGATTTGATCCATAAAAAATGGTTCCTTGTCGACCACCCAATCGACTGAAAAATTCTGATATATACCTAACCTACAAGTGGGGACATAGACCACTTGGTACATAATCAACCGTATCCCCTCTTTTAATTAAAAAACTATAAAAACGCCTCAAGCAATGCACCAAAAGGGGGAATATTTTTATTATTTTAATCAAAAGCGTGATGCTGGTGAATGTGGGACTAAGTGGTCCACGTCCCACTTGTAGACTTTCAGTCCCATGACAAAATTGATCCAATCGACTGCTTCGGCCGCCACGATTCCGCCCTCCTCCGCCTCTTCACCTCCAACTTGATTTCACTACCTTACCATAAATTTGCCAACAATTTTTCATTTTTGTGACCAATTTTTCCACAATAGTTGCAAATTGATCGTGGATTAGAGGGGATGGATTTTGAAAATCTTTTACGACAAAGGTGATTTCGGTCATTTATAACAAAAGACACGAAAAGCAGAATGAATATTTTGAGAATCAAAGGTTTTATGCTACGAATTTGAGTGGCTATTTTTTTTTTTTTAATCTTGCTCAGATTTATCAATCCAAGAACAAAAAATCGGCTAGAGAAATATCTTATCAATGTCAAGAGTTTCTGCCGAAGAATAGAGTTAGAGTTTGAAACCTAATACCGTGTAAGATAATATGGAATAAAAAATATATTGAATTGATTAATTGAACAGGTAAATTCCCCATATAAATACAATGAGAATCCTAACTAAATGAAGAAGTTACTTTTTTTTGGGGAAAGGGGAGGTGATGCAGGATTCGAAACGCGGAGCTATGCCCTGCGTTTCGGTGGCCGTTTCCACTGGGCCAACTAAGTCCTACAAATGAAGAAGTTACTTAACAATGTAACTTTAATTAAATAAGGAAATCAAATAATAATTTAACTCTGTAATATTGTAAAGACTAAATCTAATATACTGAATTGGCCAATTTTCCACTAGTTATTTTACTTGAAACTCATTCATCAAATCAAGTGATTTAAAGGTTGAGATTGTGGTCCAAACTAAATCTAAAAGCTAAACTCTACAGCCTTCTCCCACAAGAAATTTTAGAAAAAATGGATTTTGACCCTTTACAAAAATGCAAATGGAACAAAAAATCATTCTTTCATATACATAATATTTTTTTTCCTTTTTCTTCTTTTTTTCACATCTTTCTCATTTGCAAATTTTTTTGGGTCATAACCTATTTTTTTTAAAAAAAATCAGAGTTTGGTTTCATTTTGTCTAAATTTAACAGCGAAAATGAATGGATTGAGCAAAATTAATACTAAAAAAATAGAGTAAAAAACTTTAAATTTTCTAATTCAAAATCAAAAACAAAATCAAGAAAAATTCATAGAGGGCGTGTACACCTTTTACTCAAATCTCAAACTAGATGGGGAGGTAGATGTAATGTAATCAAGCTAAAAGCAAAGGGAGGTAACTGTAATTTACTAAAATAAGTAAACAAAAGAGGAAAAATCCATTTGCGCCTATCTTTCAGCTCCGTTTTTGTGTGTGCCGACGTGAAGAGGAGATTTTCGGCAAAAAAAAAAAAAAATCATATATTCTCCTATATATTCTTCTGTATACAATCACTTAAAATTCACCACATTATTTAGAATTAGAAGAAATGTAGGTACTGATAGGTAAATATGTGTAGTTCATGGATTTTTGTGAAAATTAACTCAGGAGCCTCTATATCCTCTCAAAATCAATTGACAATGATAGGGATTAAATCATGAGCTTATACGTTGGATCTTCCTTAGGCACTCGACGTGAGATTTTATATTTCAATTTTCAACACTCCCCTTCAAATTCGAGGTGTGGGTCAATTTGAAGGTTCGCCGCCCTTCTTAGGTTATACGTGGATAATTAGAGTCCACTTGAGCATTACGAGCCCACACATCCCGCCTAAGGGCTTGCTTTGACACCATAAAGAATTGAAGGGAAAATATATATATTTTTCTCTTACTAATTAAAGAACTAGTACATGAATATTTATAAATGTGAGTTTATATTATATTAGTTAACTACTACTTACTCAACACTACACCATATTTAGACAACTACTATACATTAGGAAGAAATAAATATAGAATATGTCTTAATCAATTAAAATTCGATTAGACATTTTTATAATTAATTATTTAACACCTAAATAGTACTCCCTCCGTCCCAAAATAACTGTCCACATTTCTTTTTTAATTTGTCCCAAAATATTTGTCAACTTTTTAAATAAAGGGCTCATTAATTACAGTTTTTTCAATTTTAACCCTTACATTTAATGTTGGAGAGAGAAGGCTATAGAGAGAAGATGAGGTAGAATTAAATTGAAGTAATATTAAATAGGGTCATGTTTGACATTGTATCATATTTTACTATAGAATTTGATGAAACCTTAATTCCCGTGCAAAATATAAATTGGACAGATAATTTGGGACGGAGGAAGTAACTTACATATTCTAATAACTTTGAACTCGAGTTAAAGAATTTCAAGATGGCCAGTTCGCGGGGTCATAGCTATAACTCGGAATCTGAGTTCTGTATAAAGGTGGTGGAAATTGAGATATTTTGGCAGTTAACGTCATCTTCAACCCCTCATTTCTTATCCTTTTTCTGTAAATAGGGGCAGAGCTCTTTCCTTTCCCTCATTCCCCATTCTGTAAGGTCTTGAGACCATATAATTGTATCAATAAAGCTCTTCATTTTGATACTAGAAGCTTAGAAATGTGTCAAGAATTCCCAAAACACAACCTACAGATTCTTCTGAGATTTTTTTCCGTTAATTGCTGACTCGGTTTTCATTTTTGCTAGTTTTTTTATCCGATTGCGCTGTTTTACAGGTAGCAATTTCATCACAATTTCAACCCCGGCATCAATAGAGGTCTCATATTCTGTTTAATTTCGAAAAAAAATCGTTTATTTACACGTTTTATGTATCAACTTTTGTAATTGTGGAACTTAATTTTGATGCTTATGTTACTTTTTATTGAGTTGAAGTGCGAGGGAACACTGTATTTACGCCGATTGTCTATTTTCTGTTTACTTCGCAAAAAATCGTTTATTTACTTGTTTTCTGTATCAATTTTTTAAGTTTAGAACTTAATTATGATGTTTATGTTAGTTTTTTTTTTTAGTTGAAGTTGGAGCGGAGAATGTATTTATGCTGATTGTTTATCTTCTGTTTACTTCTTAAAAAAACTCGTTTATTTACATGTTTTCTGAATCAATTTTGTAATTGAGGAACTGAATTCTGATATTTGGGAGCAACAGGTGTTCTATCGTTACATACACCTGTTTTAAGGCTGCAACATTTATTCCCTCGTAATACTTATCTTATGTAACATGTGTTTGAAAAACACAATAGGTTTCCCCAAAAAAAATCTTAGACCGTTGAATTTTTTTAATCCAAAGTTGTTCCTTATGTATTAAAAAGAACGTGTTCTGCACTATTGCCGTACTCGCGTTAGCTCTCTATTTATACATATATGATACTTTCAGCATACCAAAAGAATTACATATTTGTTTCTATTTTCCAGAGCATACCAAAACATGGAGCTTGAAATCAAGTCAACAATACAAGTTTTGCTGTTTTCCATTACCATCATAGTAATTTTGTTGGCAAAGGATAGTATTGGAGCTGCAAGTGATCTCAGAAACGAAACTGACCGGCTTGCGTTACTGAATATAAAGCTTCAAATATCTGGGGATCCACAAGGAGTGTTGAATTCGTGGAATGATTCCCATCACCATTGTCATTGGGAAGGAGTCACATGTAATCTTCGCCATCAAAGAGTTGTAAACTTAACTCTGACAGGTAAAAATTTGTTCGGATCTATATCTTCTTATGTCGGAAATCTCAGTTCTTTGAAATCTATTGAATTAGGAGGGAATAGATTGCACGGTGAGATTCCCCAAGAGATTGGTCGCTTATTTCGCCTAAGGAATCTTAACCTATCAAACAACGAATTAGGTGGAGAAATCCCAGTTAATTTGAGCCAATGTTTAGAACTAAGGATTATGGCAATAATGAAGAATAAACTTGTGGGTAAACTTCCTCCCGAGTTGGGCTATTTAAAGAAACTTGAGTTCCTTGACTTGTATCAAAACAACTTGACAAAAGAGATACCTTCTTCTTTTGGAAATTTATCATCTCTTCAAGTTCTCGGTCTTTCAAACAATAATTTGGAGGGTAGTTTGCCGAATGAAATTGGATCCTTGAGAAACCTATGGAGATTGTCGCTTGGCATAAATAATTTTTCTGGTTTATTACCTCCCTCTATATTCAACATGTCCACACTATATCGACTTTCTATGGTATACAATTTCCTTGAGGGAGAACTTCCAAGTGACATAGGCCTTAAGCTTCCACATCTGCAACGGTTGTTCATTGGATTTAATCAATTCTACGGTGTCATTCCAGTTTCAATTGCCAATGCCACTGATCTTGAAGAAATCGATTTTCCCGGCAACAAATTCCAAGGACAGGTTCCAACTAATTTGGGAAACTTGCCAAATCTCCAAGTTCTAAATCTAGGGGGTAATCTCTTAGGTGGTAATGCTAACGGGGACTTGGATTTTATTACTTCATTGACAAACTGCAGTAAGCTACAAAATCTTGCATTTAGTCATAATAATTTTGGAGGTCAATTACCTGAAATTATTGGAAATCTTTCCATTCAACTTCAATACCTAGCCTTAGGATCCAATGGTATATCAGGCACCATCCCAGAAAGCCTGATGAGACTTGAAAATCTGTATGCTTTAGCTGTTGACTATAATTTTCTCACAGGTACCATACCGAGGGATTTTGGTAAACTTCATAGTTTGCAAGTGTTGGGTCTAGGAAATAATATGTTGAAGGGAGGAGAGATCCCATATTCCTTTTGTAACTTAACCTCGCTATACCAACTCATGTTGGACAACAATAACCTTGAAGGGACTTTACCTTCGTGTCTTGGAAGCATGTCAAGCTTAAGGATTTTGTACGCCTCTGGAAACAAACTTTCTGGCATCATCTCTCCTGCAATTTTTGGCAATTCCTTTTCCCCCTCTGACCTGGATTTATCATATAATTCATTTACTGGCTCTTTTCCTCCTGAAATAGGAAGATTTACAAATATTGTTTTTCTTAATGTTTCTTATAATAATTTTTCGGGACAAATTCCGGGGAGCCTTGGGGGTTGTTTGGAGTTACAGTCCCTTAGCGTGCAATCCAATTTTTTCCATGGAACAATTCCGGAAACATTCACTTCCTTGAAGTCAATTGAATATTTAGACCTCTCACGTAACAACTTGACTGAACAAATCCCAAAAGGTTTAGAGAGGCTGCCAAGATTGATCTATCTCAACCTTTCCTTCAACAACCTTGAAGGAGAGGTGCCAAAGAATGGAGTATTTGAAAATTCAAGTCAAATTATTCTAGATGGGAACTTTAAACTCTGTGGAGGTAATCCTAAACTTAGATTACCCTTATGCCGAATCCATAGGAAGAAGACCTGGAAACTTTTGATCATCGCCGTAGTTTCGTCGCTGTTCATTTTGATTATGATCATCAGTAACTTGCTTTATTGTTATCGAAGAAGATATCAAAAGAGTAATTCTTTTCCCGAGACCTTAGGGGGGGACAACATTTTGAGGATTTCCTATCATGAACTACAACGTGCGACTGAAGGATTTTCTCAAGGAAATGTAGTTGGATCAGGAAGTTTTGGGGTTGTTTATAAAGGGAAATTAGATGTGGAAGGTGGAAAACTTGTGGCAGTGAAAGTTTTGGATCTCCATAAAGCTGGAGTTTCAAAAAGTCTCAAGGCTGAGTGCAATGCATTGAAAAACATTCGTCATAGAAATCTTGTTCCTCTCTTAAGTTATTGCTCTAGCATTGACTCCAAAGGTAATGAATTCAAAGCTATAATATATGACTACATGGAAAATGGTAGTCTTGAAATGTGGTTGCATCCAGGGATATCTGATCGAGAAATGCCGAGAAATTTGAACCTTCTTCAGAAAATAAACATTGCAATTGATGTTGCTTCAGCATTGCAATATCTTCATCACCATTGCGGGTTTATTATTGCTCATTGTGATTTGAAGCCAAGTAACATTCTTCTTAATAGTGACTTTACTGCTCATGTTGGTGACTTTGGATTGGCAAAGCTTCTTTCAAATCCCACTTTAGGTTCCTCAGCTAATGAAACTGGGACCTCGCTTGCAATCAAAGGAACCATCGGATATGCTGCTCCAGGTACTATATATATATATATATTGTTACTTATGCTCACTGTTTCATATACTGAGAGTTGATATGTTTATCATTTAGTAGTTACAGGTCTTTTTGTTCACTTTTTTTTATTTAATTTTTATTTTTTTGGGGAGGGGACCTATCAAGAAAATATGGGATTTAACAAGCAACGAGGGGATTTAAACTCAGGACATTTATATTTGGGGGTTTGGAATTCGCCATTAGACCAATATCTCATTGTCCAATTGTTTATTTAGTAAAGGTCTAAGTATTATTTTATGGGGTTTTCTAATGCGTGCACAAGAAGCACGACTTAATTTGAATAAAGTGAGTTATATATGGTAATTAAACTTATCTAAAATTTTGTAAAATCATGTTCCTCAAATTTAGTAGATTGTCTATCAATCTACCACTTGCATATATTTATTTTTCTTATATATTTTACACTAATTAATCAACTTTACAAAGTTTGTAGTAGGAAAAAGAAGAGAGACAAGATTAGTGAAAAATATTCAAGGTAAATAAATATATGCAAGTGATTGATTGAAAATCTCATAAAATTAAATGATTGGATTGTATAAGATTTCAAATGAGTTTATTTGTCATATAAAACTCGCTTTATCCAAATTAACCATCCTTATTTTGTATACCATTTGTTGATGTGTTTGCACATTTCATCATTTGAATTATTAATTCATAAAATTAAATCTCAATTAGTCCTTATATCCTTCTAGTTCAATCAATAATTTTCGTAGTTAAATTTATTCATCTGAAAAATGGAAGAAACGCACTTGAGTGACTATCTGTACCTTCTTTTGTCTTTGTTTTCATAGTATAGATAAATGGACAGAGAGAAATTAAGTCCAAATGGTGCGGGACTAATTGATTAAGAATGATTTATTTTTCTTTCTTTTCTTGTAAGATTGAAAGTCATAAATTTCTTTTTCCTTGGAATAACTTGAAATTTTGAAATTTAGAATATGCAATGGGTCGTGAGCCAACAATTCAAGGAGATGTCTACAGTTACGGAATTCTTTTATTAGAGATGTTCACAGGAAAAAGACCAACTGATGAAACATTTATTGGTGATCTGAATCTACGTAATTACGTGAAGCAAAATACGTTAGAGAGAGTTGAAGAGATTCTAGATCCTTTGCTCAGTTCAAGACAACCAAATCATCTTGACACGATCTTAGAACTGGAACGTTTTGAGGAAAAAAGTACACATTTCTGGAGTGAAAATGATTGTGAGATGAAATGCATTATTTCGATCTTAAAAATTGGACTCAAATGCTCTGAAACGTCATCAAATGATCGCATGGATATGAATGAAGTCACAAGGCAATTGCAAGTCCTGAGAGAAGCCTTTCTACGTGGAGAAAAAAATATAGAGCATCCCACAGCTCAATAGGTAAATAATATTTCTTAGGAAATTGAATTTTACTATTATAATCCTTTTTTTGCTTTTATATAAATCGAAATCTCTTTAGTAATCCTGTGATTGAAAATGTTTTGAGAATGTCCAATTGCTACTTTTTTGTTGGTAAATATATGTCCAATTGCATTATACTTGGAGATGTTTAAGGGGTTTTTGTAGATAATATTTTGGTTCTGTCATCATTCACAATACCTTTCCAGTAGTATTATTAATTTTTCTTGTTCCAACCAAATAAAAAAAAACTTAGTGAAAGCAACAACTGGATGACATGCTGACATCTTCACCATCTTCCATATGTGACAGAACACCAAACTCTACTATTTAGCCGGGAAAAAGAAGACCATTAAGCTCTTTTATTCGGACGACTAACAGCTATTAGCCTCCTATGGCTGCTTTTCTCCCCTTATTTATGGAAATAAATCATTTGTTCCTATTTCGTGTCTCGTTTTTTATTAGTTGTCACACTTTTTCTTTACGGGTTCCACTATTTCTTGACAAAAAATTATATGTACCCATTCTGTGGTATGTTCCTTGTCACGTGTTCACTATTCCCTACGGGTTTCACTATTTCTGTTACGTTATAAATTTATAATTAAAGCATGTCGATTTCTTATTAGTGGGACACAGAATGAAATGCCAAATGTGGACAGAAGATTCCTATCGCTATTTCTTATAAGTTATAAAATTTTTAATTAAAAAATTTGTGGAATAAAAAATGAGACAGAAGATTCCTACTCCTTGTTTTATTATATTTCGTGATCGGATTGATATGAAAATTTAAGAGAGCATTGACTTTACTCGAAGTTACAATCTTACTTGTATTAATTAATGTGGATAGGAAGAGTATATTTGTGTAGTATTGTTTAAATCAAATCTCCACGCCAGAATATTTTTTTTTATCGCATGCTATACATTCTTTAATAGCACCATGTTCCACAATTCTTTATTTAATTGTAGTTGATGGACTTGGCAACGATTATATATATGAGCTTTCAGATGGGAATAATTGCATTAGCAAAATGGCATCCTTGGTCGAGAGAATTTCCAAAACGTTCATCAAGCCTTCTTCTCCCACTCCTCAATCACTTAGCCGCTACAATCTCTCCTCTGTGGATCAGAATATGCCCAGAGACTATGGATCCATCGTGTTCTTCTTTTACCCTAATTCCGGCCATGAAATTTCAACAATACGACACCACCTTCATAATTCCCTCGCTAAAACTCTAGTTTTTTACTATCCTTTTGCTGGTCAACTAATTGAAAATGACCACATTTATTGCAATGATCAAGGAGTCGAGTTCGAAGAAGTCCGAATTCACTGCCCAATCTATGATGTTCTCGAGCATGGAAGATCATATGCCAAAGACTTAGTCCTTCCCCCTCAAAATTTTGGTTGCAATAAGGATATAGTTTAGTCATTGTTCAACTTAGCCATTTTGACTGCGGAGGAGTGGCTATTACTTTCAGCATATGTCACAAGGTTGCCGATGCATGTACCGTTGTTATGTTTATGAAGGATTGTGTGGATACATGAGATGATAGTAGCAGTTTTGATGTCTACACTTTCACAAGCTTGTGTGGATTCCCATTATACGACGTCGATTTTGGATTTGGAAAGCCGATATGGGTTTGTACGTTCCAACCGGCACAGGTTAAGGATTTAATCGTCTTGATAGATTCAGCTGCAGGAGATGGGGGAATCGAAGCTTTAGTCATCTTTGAAGAAGAAAAGATGTCTGCATTTGAAAACAATAAACAACTCCTTCCATTTATTTCTTTAGACTCAGCCAAATTATTCAAGTCCAAGCTTTAAATAAAAGAGGAAAACACTATAAATACTTCTCATTTATTTTCGTTTGGCTAATAATACCCGTTGTTTTTCATTATGATTTTTTTTTTTTATAGACAATCATTTATTTTAAACACTTGTCATACAAGTGATCTGGTAAGGCCTTGAAAAATGAGGGAGTTTCGACCAATCCTCATACTACTGTAGAGGGATGAATTTGTGCATTAAATCAAACCAATAACTACACCCTCTTAGTTGGGGACTCAGTTCAACACCGACCTCTCTCTACACCTCTAATGCAAACGTATATTCTGAAAATATATGAGAATACTAATACTGGACAGTCCCACCCCTCTTCCCGCCATGGCTCCAGTGCGGAACAGGGGTAAATTCCGCACGTACGAAATTTATCTTGTTTGTTGGATAACGGTTAAGATTGATTTAAAATGAACACTTATTCTGAACCCTTGAACAACCGTTCTGTTTTAAGCGCGCAAAACACCTATTCTGGGGTAATACCGTATAGGATCCGGACTGCTCTCGTCCCCATACTCCAAGCACAAACTATACACTATATACTATATAGATGATTTAGCTTCTCTTCAATGGTAATGTCTTTTTGTTTACCGATGATGAAGTCCTAACATATAATGAACTTTAAGGTGTGTTTGTTTCCATAGAATTGGAGGTTTAGAATTGGTTTTTTCAGTTACAATTTTTTTGTTTGGCTATCAACAAATGTAAAACCCGTAACTTTTTCTTGCGTGATATTTGGCGTATAATTAATTTTCACGATTAACGGTATAGGCATAATTTATTTCGTGTGATTATCTGACTACGTGTTCAATTAATTGTTATAATATGTTACATGTTTTATTTTCGTGTACTTTTATTAATGAACGTTTTGCACATGTATCGTAGTGGGAAATTTTATTGTAAGTCATCTAGATGATTAATTTAATTAGATAATTAATTGAACTTATTAGATATTGTATTGGGTTTTGAATCAAAAAAAAAAAAGATATTGTATTGGGTTAGAAAAATCACCGTAATAAAATGAGGAATTCGTACACAAGGGAAAACGAAACAGGAAGCATAACGTATGCTCAGGTCGGTGGGCTCTTGGAATTCGTGCAGAAACAACAATAAAGATAGAGAGCCGTTTCTCTCTGTGGGAGCCGAAAGAAAATTAAAAATAAAGGAAAAGGAAAAGGCATCAGGTGGGGTTAGAGAATTTAAATATATAGTTATATATTAAAGCATCGTGGGCATTAGGGTTTCTTCTGGGAAGACGTGCAATAATCACAGCAAAAGAAAGAGTAATGGCTTTAGGAGCAGTGAGTGAGCAAGGGAGGGGAAAAGAAAGTCTTGAGAGTTTTGAATTCTAGCAACTTCGAGAGGATTTTTGAATAGGCAATTCTTGTCGGATTTCGACAACCCTTATATGGATATTGATAACGACGAAACAGGCTACAAGGGCGTGAAATCGGATTAAATTTTCGATTTCGGAGTTGGAAGATATCGCATCAAGAACGAGGGCTGATTTTCAGAATTTCTTTTCTGTGCAGTTCCAGTAGAATCGTCGTACAGGTAGGTAACATACGAACTCCAAACGGAGTAATTCTTTTTGATTTATAAACTATACTGATAGGGCTATAATCTGACCGGAGGGATTGGGATTTTAACCGTTAGATCTTCCGAAATGTATCTCAGAAGTGGAGGGCAGAACCAGATTTTGTGCGATTAAATATAGTCTGTCCAGAACTTCGACAGGATGTTTGAGAGAGATATCGACCTCCGTTTTTTACCCACAGCATATCAATTCGAAGATAATTGAAAGGGCTTCAAGTGAGCGCGAGACGGAGCGAAATTCGGAGTTTCCAGAGAAAGTTATCGCACCGCGAGTGAGGCTGCCAGACACTTGTTTACGAAATTTCGGTGTTTATCGCATCCGCAGCGGTAGGGACCCCGCTTTCCTCTATTAAATTCTGTTACGGATTACTTTTTACCGTTGGGCATTGTTCGTTATGTTTTAAGAAGTAATTGAGCATAATTAATCGCATAAAGCTGTTGGAGAAAATTTATTCTTTGATATTACTTGTATGTTGAATTGATTTATGTCTTGAATTGGGTAAATTGAGCATGTCGTATGAATTGTTTTCCTATTGCTTTCATTGAATGCTATACTCACATAAACTGTATGTGTACGGTTATGTACCTGTTTTGTAATTTCCTCTTTGTTAATTACATTTTGGTCGTGTTTGGAGTCGTTTAATTGGCGTCATTGTTTTTGTCCAAATTGGTTTGGTCGACAAGTCGTCGCCCCCTATTGAGCTCGTATTTATGATCGCTAGTCGGCGAGTTCGATCGCTTTACGTTTGCTGTGACCCCGAGAGGTCTTACGCTGCTGTTTACGTCACGTGGCCCATACTTAATGGGGCTAATCATTAGAGTACGGTGGTGGTTTTGTGGAGTCCCACTGGTTGGGGATGATGAGACAATGTAAGGATTGAACCTTAAAATCGTGTCCCGTAGTTTGGGGGAGAATCAGAACCCACGAGTTCTTTCGAAACCGTCCTAGTTTGGTTGATAAGCGGGACCACTGCTAGTTATTGATGAGTAGTAGAGATTAGATATGTGAGCTCATGTAGTGGGAGTCGTGTCATAGTAGATAGCTACGTTCTAAGTATCTAAGACGAGTATGTGATTGGGTGTACCGGATGGGCAACGCGTGGTGCTTGTCGTATACTCGGTTATGGAATCGTTTAGGTGCGAAGAATTTGGTTATTTACTTAACTGTTGCATTCTATGTGTTCGTTTTGGTTTTGATTATTATATGTTGTTGCTTGGAGTCTATTTGGTCTCATATGAGTTGGGGATGTTGGGAAATGTTTTGGTGCACTTTTGCACATGTTTTAAAACTCATTTTTCTGAAAACCGCAGCTGTGCAATCCACTGTACCGTTCTTTTTTGAACCCTACGTTTGCATTACATTATGTCTTGTCATTTGCCCTTTGTCACCTGCATTGAGTTACGAGTCTTGCTAGACTTGGGATGAGTCATTTGCATATAATTCCTTATGGGTATTTTGGGAAACGGGCATATGAACTTTATGTATCTGTTTTGTCATTATTATCATTATTACTGTTTTAGGTCCCTACTGAGCACCGGAGCTCAGTCCGATATCCGGTTTTGTTTCAAGTTTTGTAGATGTTGATTCTACCTATGATAATGGAGCTTGGGATGGGGATTGCAAAAAGTGATTCTAACTAAATAGTTCACACATGTTATTGATTTTATAATTATCTCATTGGAACTTGTAATTCATTGTTCAGATGTAATAACTTAGAAATATTTCTTTTGTAGGATAACACTTCCGCTAGTTTTCTTATTACTATTTATGGACTTTGAATAATGAACTCCTTTATTTAGTAATCTCTGTTTGTCGGCTTTGGTGTTCCATTAACCAATGAGACACTGCCATGTCATCGACCCTGGTTACGGGGTGTGACAACAAAATTATGGAATTAAAATTTCAATTCTCTTGTTGGGCACTCAATAAATTTTTGAAATTGGAATTCAATTACATTCTATAATCAAAGAATCTGAATTCCATTACATTCTATAATAATGAAAGTTTAGTCACTGTCCAGCTTAGTCATTTTGACTGCGGAGGAGTGGCTACTACTTTCAGCACGTGCCACAAGGTTGCCGATGCATATACCATTGTTACGTCTATGAAAGATTGGGCTGCTTCTACACGTTCATCATACCATGTTCCTACTTATTGTTATTCGTCTCTGAATTCATCTTTCCATATCAAGATAGTTTATTGTATGAATCATATGAATCATATGTTCCTACTCAGAATTGTGTCGAAAGAAGCATAAATGTAACAGTGCACAAAAATGGTGATATCCCCAGCAACATCTGAGAAAATCCTGTGTACAAGTAGCCCAGATGTTATTCGCAGTTATAAGAAGCATAATGTAACCGTGCACATTAATATTATGGATGCCGAATGAAAGAAGTGTTGGGTTTTGGCCCATATTCACAGGATGGCTACTAGATATCGATTAGGTTAAAAATTAGTAATTAGGTATATATAGGTGTCACATATATGGTCTGGAGTAGTAAGGCGAGGGGAATCTCCATTGTATTCTTATTTCTCCATTATAGTGAAAGTATGAGCTCGCTTTACCCGTGTATGTAGGTCTATTGACCGAACCACATAAATCATTGTATTCCTTTATCGCTCTCCTTGTTGATATTTGTTTGTAGGGCTAGAATTGGAAGAGGATTAATTTCCTAACAAGAAGCATGGTAATGTGCACATAAATCAAAATGATTATTGAGTCTGTCTTATCTGAGGCCTTTTGCCTTTGATGTGAGTGTATGATTCCGCAGCAAACGTGACAGTATAGGGTAAACTGTTTCAGGGGGAAAATTGTTTGTCCCAACTAATGTCTCATGCATGTTCCAACTTCTCAGAATTCGCTCCCTCTCAATTCTACTTCTTTAACTAGAAGACATGGAGACATGTGACAAATTCTGAGTGGTTGTGACAGATATGAAAACACCCGACAAAGGATTTTTTGCCCGGTTTCAGTGGTATTATGTGAGCAGACACTTTGTGAATTTATTTGCCAAAGGTTATGTCTGACTCCTATCCATCCCCACGTTAATACCTTCAATCACTGGAGATTTAATGAGTTATATTATTGTTGTATAAGAAGCAGAATGTACTTCCTTGTATGCAGGACAACTTGATGAAGTTACTCTTACTCCATTTATATTATTCACCAAAATCATATTGGTTCAAGAAGAGATTTAATAAATGATATCTTCACTTAAACCCACATTTTTTCTCACAAACAATTCAAAATTTTATCAAATTCAAAACGTTTCGTTTAAAAATCAAACATTTTTAGCTTTGCCCTTATCACAAATGCATCTAAAAGAAGGATACAAGGAGTGACAGAAAAAAGTTTACCTGTTAGCAAAGGAATTGCAGAACCTGGGAGCGTTGAGGAGTGTGTTCATAAACCATTATCTACACTATAGAATACTACTCCAATTACTAGCCTCCACTGAAGTGTAGATGCACTATTTCTTTGGCCTTGGCCTAATTGGCTAATTGAAACTTGGAATTGCCAAAGAAACCTTAACACAGTTGTTG
Source organism: Vinca minor (assembly GCA_026122235.1). Taxonomy (NCBI): domain Eukaryota; kingdom Viridiplantae; phylum Streptophyta; class Magnoliopsida; order Gentianales; family Apocynaceae; genus Vinca; species Vinca minor. Next base: position 727,800 of record JAOCZM010000142.1, read on the forward strand.
TAACACATCTGAATCAAAACAATTGGAACAATAGATCATAGATTCAACACTTCTTTTGTCTTGGAATATTTGAGTCGAGAATTCCACACTACTTAAAACTATAAATCGCAAGTTCAACACGGTCTGCTATGAGCACCAACTTGTCACTTTAGTACTCCAAGTTTGAATCTTTTGGAAACAAAATACTAGCAAGAGAACTGCTCAATCAATCATAAGGAGGAGCCAAATCAATGAAATGAACTAATTATTATAAGGATGTTTTAAACTTTGAATTAAAAATCAGGAGCGTTACACATTTATGGAGTGAAAATGATTATGAGATGAAATGTATTATTTCGGTTTTAAAAATTGGACTCAAATGCTCTGAAACGTCATCAAATGATCGCATGGATATGAATGAAGTCACAAGGCAATTGCAAGTCCTGAGAGAAGCCTTTCATGTGAAGCAAAAATATAGAGCATCCCACAGCTCAACAGGTAAATAATATTTCTTAGGAAATTGAATTTTACTATTATATTCCTTTTTTGCTTTATATAAATCGAAATCTCTTTAGTAATCCTGTGATTGAAAATGTTTTGAGAGTGTCCAATTGCTACTTTTTTGTTGGTAAAATATATGTCCAATTGCATTATACTTGGAGAGGTTTAAGGGTTTTTTTGTAGATAATATTTTGGTTCTGTCATCATTCACGATTGTTGATTTTCTATTCCTTTCCAGTAGTATTATTAATTTTTCTTCTTCTGACCAAATAAAAAAAAAACTTAGTGAAAGCAATAACTAGATGACATGCTGACATCTATCAAAATTTAGTTTTTGAACCTGACCCGGAAAGGGCATAAAAGGTATGTTTTGGTACCCAAAATCTTGAAGAGCAAATTCTGCAGCTAAAATCATATGGCATCCGATTGTACTTAGGTATAAAATTCGTCTGGCATGGCATGACGACATGCGATTTCTAGCCTTTGGACTAGTACAAGGATTGCAACTCAACTTGAGTCAGACCTTTATATTGCTACTTTTTGGTTGGTAAATATATGTCCAATTGCATGATACTTGAAGATTGTTTAAGGGTTTTTTGTAAATAATATTTTGGTTCTGTCATCATTCACGATTGTTGATTTTCTATTCCTTTCCATTAGTATTATTAATTTTTCGTCTTCTGACCAAATAAAAAACTTAGTGAAAGCAATAACTGGCTGATATGCTGACATCTTCACTATCTTCCATATGTGACAGAATACCAAACTCTATTCATTTAGGCGCCGGGGAAAAAAGACCATTAAGCTCTATTATTCGGACAACTGACAACTATTAGCCTCATATGGCTATTTTTCTCCCCAATTTATTGAAATATATCATTTGTTCCTATTTTGTGTCTCATTTTCTATCACACGAATAGATAATTGTCTCATTTTTACTTTTTCTTTACGGGTTTTACTATTTCTTGACAAAAAAATTCCATGTGTCCCGTTTCCTATCCCCGCGAATAGATGATTGTCACGTCTTCACTTTTCCTCTACGGGTCATTAATTTTTAATTAAAAAAAATTAAACATGCCAATTTTTTATTAGTTGGACAGAGAATGAAACACCAAATGTGGATACAAGATTCTTATCACTATTTTTTTTAATTTATAAATTTTTTAATTAAAAAATTAACACATCAATTTCTTATAAAGTAGTGATATTGGCAGAGCAATAAGCATCTTACCAGAGCAATTTTATGTAAAGTGACAAAACTACCCTCATGACTCATATCAAAAAATTTAATTTTTCTTCCATCGTCTCTCTCCTTTTTTGTAACCCACCGCACACGTGATCTTATGTTTCTTTCGCCTTCCTTCCATTTATCCTCTTCTAAGCATCCTGATGCGTCCATGGTGTCCAAAGATCAAATGTTTCTCTGTCAAAATAGTAGTAGCTTCAAAGACTACCCTACTCTCGTAATTCCGTGAATAGCCCCCAGTTTCCGTTCCGGAATCAAAATTCCGTTCCGTTTCGGTACCCTGCTGCATCAGCAACAACCTTCTTCTCACACTGATATTCTTCTTATGTTCTTTTTAATCCTAAACTCAATAACACCTTTGTAGAAAATTTTACTCAATTTCTAATAAATAGTTTCAAGAAATCCCAATCAATTTATTCTTCAATTTTTTATGGAACCCAAAAGAAAATTGAGATTCAACATATTATTAATCTAATTTTCTATTAGAAACTCAATCCAATTTGAGTTAAAAGTACAAAGAAAGATGAGAAAGGTGTGGCGAAGAAAGTTGATCGACAAGAGGAAGGGAAAGAGAAAGCTCAGATCTAATGCAGGCATGGACACCGGAGAGAGCAGTTGTTTCTGTTTTCAAGGAAATATATAATTGACTAGAAAAGGTTAAAAGGGTCAATTGCTTAAGTTTTGCTCTGGTAGGATGCTTGTAGCTCTGGCAGTATCACCGCGCATTTCTTATTTTATTGTATTTCGTGATCGGATTGATATGAAAATTTAAGAGAACATTGACTTTACTCCAAGTTACAATCTTACTTCTATTAATTACCATTATTTTATTATATTTCGTGATCGGATTGATATGAAAATTTAAGAGAGCATTGACTTTACTCCAAGTTACAATCTTACTTCTATTAATTAATGTGGATCGGAAGAGTATAGTTGATTTATTCCTTAGATAATACTCCTCAATTCCTAAATATCCTAAATATAAAACTATTTAGACAATTTTAGAAAAAATTAAAAAATTTATTATTTTCACCGAAAGTTTTAATATTACCCTCTTTCTCTCTCTCACTTCTATAACATAAGAAAAGAAAGGAAAAAATATAAAATGGCTGATGCGGCAAATAAAAGAAATATCAAGGGTATAATTGGAATAAATTGTTGACAATTAATAAAAGAACCTTAAACGACAATTAATTTGAATACCTATGAATCTCTTAAACAACAATTATATGAGAATGGAGGGAGTAGCATATTGTTTAAATCAAATCTCCCACACAAGAATATTTTTCCATGTAATAGCACCATGTTCCACCTTTCTTTATTTAATTGTAGTTTTTTTTTTTTGAAGCCCGATTGGACGGTTTCTCCATATAGAGGAGAGACAACTGCCTCAGACAAGGAGGAGATAGTCTAGAAAGGGTGATTAAAGTTTGCCGCATGTAGGCGGAGGGTATCGAACCCACGACTGCTCCATTGGAATAGGACACCTTTGATTATTTAATTGTAGTTGACGGACTTAGCGACGATTATATATAAAAAAAAACTTTAAGATGTGAATAATTGCATTAGCAAAATGGCATCCTTGGTTGAGAAAATTTCCAAAACGTTCATCAAGCCTTCTTCTCCCACTCCTCAATCACTTAGCCGCTACAATCTCTCCTCTGTGGATCAACAAATTCCCCCAGACTATGGATCCATCGCGTTCTTTTACCCTAATCTCGGACAAGAAAGTGTAACAATACGACATCAGCTTCAAAATTCCCTCGCGAAAACTCTAGTTTCTTACTATCCTTTTGCTGGTCAACTGATTGAAAATGACCACATTTATTGCAATGATCAAGGAGTTGAGTTCGAAGAAGTCCGAACTCACTGCTCAATCTTTGATGTTCTCAAGCATGGAAGATCATATGCCCAAGACTTTGTCCTTCCCCCTCAAATATACGGTCGCAATAAGGATAGTTTAGTCATTGTTCAGCTTAGTCATTTTGACTGCGGAGGAGTGGCTATTACTTTCAGCATATGTCACAAGGTTGCCGATGCATGTACCGTTGTTACGTTTATGAAGGATTGGGCTGCTTCTACACGTTTATCATCTCATGTACCGACTCCATTGTTATTCGTGGCTGAATCCATCTTTCCGCATCAAGATGGTTTATTGTTTGAATCATACGTTCCTGCTCAGAATTGTGTCGAAAGAAAATTCGTCTTCCCTAAAGCTGAGATAGAGAAGCTTAAATCCAAGGCGATTGAGTCGGGTATCCAGCGACCAACTGGGGTAGAAGTTTTGACCGCACATCTCTGTCAATGTGCAACACTCGCAGCAAGAATATCAACTAACAGTGAGTTATCTCGGCCATCTGTCATACGCTCTGTAATTAATTTGCGTCCATTCCTGGGACTGTCGCCAAATGCTGTCGGGAATATCCTCTCAGCATATTTATGTATTATTGAAGACGACATGAGAGAATTTCCGTCACTAATAGTTGAGCTAAGGAAAGCAAAATTGAAATTAAAGAATCTTTCACTAGAAGAGCTTTCTTATGAATCACAAGTACGAGAGCTGGAAGAATGCTTAAAGAATCTCAATAGTAGCAGTTTTGATGTCTACACTTTCACAAGCTTGTGTGGATTCCCATTATACGACGTCGATTTTGGATTTGGAAAGCCGATATGGGTTTGTACGTTCCAACCGGTACGGGTTAAGGATTTAATCGTCTTGATAGATTCAGCTGCAGGAGATGGGGGAATCGAAGCTTTAGTCACGTTTGAAGAAGAAAAGATGTCTGCATTTGAAAACAATGAACAACTCCTTCCATTTGTTTCTTTAGACTCGGTCAAATTATTCAAGTCCAAGCTTTAGTCATCCATTCCTAATAAATAAATAAAAGATGAAAACACTATAAATACTTCTCATCTATTTTCGTTTTGCTAGTAATATCCGTTGTTTTGTTTTTTGATTTTTGATTTTTTTTATAGACATCATTTATTTTAAATACAAGTGGTATGTTAAGGCCTTTAAAAATAAGGGAGTTTATCACAAGGTCCATAGCCCAGTGAGGCTATGACCTGCCCACGACCGTGAGGTCGTGGGTTCGATACCCTCTCCATACATGGGCATGCTTTAAAATTTTCTTTCTAGAGTTTTTTTCTTCCTCTTATGAAGCACTTCTATCTCCCTTTCATAGGACAACCGCCCAGCCGGGGTTAAAAAAAAAAAAGGGAGTTTGGACCACCAAATCACCATTGCTTATACCTCATCCCCACCCCAATCCTCGTACTATTGTAGAAGGGGTGAATTTACGCATTAAATCAAACCAAAAACTACTCCCTCCTAGTTGGGACCCAGTTCAACACCGACCTCTCTCCACATCTCCATTGCAAACGTATATTTTGAAAAATATATGAGAATAAATTAAATTTCTTAAGGTCTTAATAAGAAAAACTATTTTTTTTATCTATGTTAAAGTGTCTAAAAAGACTTTTATACGAAATGTCGGGAGTACTATAGTTCCAATGAAACAAAAACTTTCATTAGGTACTACCTCCATTTTAAAATAACGATCATATTTACAGTTCTTCATATTCCGAAATATTTGCTACATTTAAAAAATTCATACATAATTATTATAACGTTTTCAGTAGGGATGACAATGGGGTCGGGTGGAGGCGGATACCATGATTTTCAGCTCCGCCTCTTCCATCGCATCCCCATCTCCGGTCCAGCCCCATCACTGGGATAGATGGAGATCCCATATAGATCACTTTGCAAGACATAAGACATTTTTCCAAGAACTAAATTGAGAAGGCGAAGAACTTGTTGCTATATTTGGTTACTTCTCATTTTTTAACTTGTACTCATTAAACAAATCAATGCAAGACTTTTTAACTTTCTAAATCCTATTAGGAGATTCAACTTCAACATATATTTTAGAAACACATAATTGACTAAACTCATTTTATATCGTGGATCTAACACTAATATCTAAATTATAATTCAAATAGATTTAAAGAAAGACAAACTCAAACACAAATATCTAAACATCATGATTGTACATGATGCGAGAAGGAGCGACTGCAGTAGGATGAAAGAGTCGATGAGCGATTGGGTTACTATGAGGTTTTGGAAAAGGAGGAGTCTCGGAGAAACTTGCAACTTCAACTCTATTATGAAAGGTCAGCCTTCTTTCCGTTCTTTGCTTTGTTTTGGTTCCTCATTTTTTGGTTGCTTGATCTTTTTCCTTCCTGATACAAAAGTATTCACGAGTCTTTCCAAACATCTGGATTTTTATGCGCGGGGTGTTTGTTTACGGGTATGTATGACACTTTATTAGTATTATAAACCGAGTCTGCCAACAATACTTGCAATGACCTCCTTCTCTGCAGGCATTCGAGCACCTTTTACAACGTGAACTGATCTCTTTCTCGGACAACAGAAATTATGGCCAATCCATTGAATTTCGTCCAGTGAAGCTACTGATTTCATGGCATGAACTTCATCAAGGACTCGAACAATACCGTTCTTGTCCCGTAAGTTTCCAAGGATTATGAACTCTATGCTGTCTAATATAGTAAACTTCAAATCATTCCATGAATTTTCATTAAACTTTACTAAATCTAGTGAATTGGTTTCACTAGAACGTATTATAGTTTCTCGAGAAATTTAATTAACATTTATAGCATCTATGTCTACAATTTTTATCTGTTGAATTTCTCAAAATCATTTTAATATCTGTTTATAATGTAACCTTAAAAAAAACCATTATTTGAGAGAAGCGACAAGTGTTGAATTCAGGACTTACAAGTTTCGATTAAGAAGTGTTGCATTGCCTTCCTTGACTGTTCATAACATAAGAAGTTTGGGCCATTATATGCTCCTTGAAGTTAACCATGTTCCATGTCATTGCAGGCAATTTTGTATAAACTAATGGAGAAGTGATAAGGGTGAAGAAGCTAAAGATACTACACATCTTCACTTGATACAGTTTGAACCCTCAATGGAAAGAAAGGAGGACATGCATATATATATATATATATATATATATATATATATATATATATATATATATATATATATATATATAATCTGTTGTATGTGTACAATATAATCATCATAATGTACTATCTTTTTGTTCACTGATTATATTTGTTAGGATTTCCTGTTAACTTCTTTTGTTTAAGAAATGTTATGGATTTCACCATTTTTCAGTGGAGGTAGAGTTATAATTTTTATACAGTCAAAGCTTTATTTTTTCTTAATTTAGCATTAAGTTATTAAAAGGAGGGATATTCAATTTTGAAGGTAAAGAGTAGTTTATATTAAGACAATTTTTTCTTTCTTTCAAACTTGAATGGTAGCTTGAACTAGGATCCTATATAACTCATTCTGACCGGTTGTACATTATACAATGTAATATGTTTACTCTGATGAAAAAGTGTACTGTGGAGTCTAGAGCTACACAATACACCAATAATGAATGCATTGCTCTGCTAAAGCTCGTTGAAAGTGATTGCCAAGGTCTTGTAACTAGTATATATTAGTGAGGATGACCTTTCCCCTCCATTAAAGAGTTCCTTAGTGATCTTGATGGCTCTATCAGTTATGTTCCGGTTGGGTAAACATGTGTTTGATAACTATGTTTCTAATGTATGGATCCACAACATCCCTCCTGAAATGGTCTATACTATTTATGCAGACGATTAATGGTTTTTTTTTAATTATTATTATAAGGAAAATTGGCATGTTTGGTCCTCAAACTATTTATTAAATAATCGAGTGGTCCTCATTCTTTTTTACTTCCCATTTGATCCTGGATGTTATCTTGCGCTTCTTAACCGGTCACAGCATCACCATCCCACGGTGGTTTCCGGACAAATATCTCTCTCTCTCTCTCTCTCTCTCTCTCTCTCTCTCTCTCTCTCTATATATATATATATATATATATATATATATATACACACACACACATAATGTGTGTGTGTGTGTTATTTATACTTCCTAGATGATCCCTGAAGTATTTTCGAGCTTCCAAGATGGTCCTATCATCATCATCTTCATCCTCCAAGATCCATCGCCGACCACCAACCATTTCTCTCCCAAATCCGACCACCAACGTCGTCCACTCACCATAACTCTCCCAAATTCAACCATCAAGCCGCCACCTACCACTTTTGGCCAACCCAAAATTGGAATCACGTGAATCTTCATACCAAGAAAAATGATTAGACCTCAAATTCTAGCTGAAAAGAAGTCCTAAAGGGTCCACATGGGTGGCATTGGTGGTCGGGGTTGGGAGACGATGGATCTTGGATAATGAAGATGGTGATGATAGGGACATCTTGGAAGCTCGAAAATAATTCAGGGATCATCTAGAAAGTATAAATACTACATTAGGGGATTTGGCCGGAAATCACCGTGGGTGGTGGTGGTCGGACCAGTTAGGGAATCGCGAAATAACATTCAGGACCAAATGAGAAGTAAAAAAGGAATGAGGACCAATAGATTATTTGAGAAATAGTTTGAGGACTAAACATGCCAATTGCCCTTATTATAAAAAAAATGGTAGGGGGCAAAAAATAAAATAAGAAGATCCGACCCAAGATTAGATGTGGGTGAAACGGGTCGGATATTTCTGGTAGCAGTCAACAAGTAAACACGCAACACAAATTATCGCCGCACGCTGCTTAACAGTTAAACACCATTTTCATCTTCTTCAGCTGCTCCTCCGCCAGCAGCTGCCGATCATCTCCTTCATTCTTTCATTCAATCTCTAATTCTGCCCTAATCCCAAATTCCTAAATCTAATCCTTTCATTCAATCCCACATGCTTTTTAATTTTTTCTTCAATTAATCAATCATAAAGAATGACCCTTTATTGCAAAGCTTCAAAATCTATAATCATCTTCAGAAATTATTCACTTCATTTTCCTCATCTTAATTCTTTCATTAAGGTACGATTTACATTCTTTAATTCTTTCCATCGTCATCAATCTCATTGTTCCAGTACTGCTGAATTAGGGAATAATAATTTGGAAAATATTATTATCAATTTTAAAACAGTTTCCCCAGTTATATATTCATATAATAAGCATTCAGACAGTTACTTTCAAAATCTAATCTTGAGGAAAATTCTAGAGAAGCCGAATGTAGCTGGTAACAGTTTATGGATTTTTCCAGATTATTATCATGCTGATTCTGAGCTGTTAATAAGGGTTATTAATTCGATTCGTAATAAGCCCAAGACGGCTTTTAGATTGTTCCGTTGGGCGGAAAAGAAACCTGGGTTTAAGTATTCAGAGTTTGTTTTTTGTACAATTCTTGATGTTTTAGTAGGGAATGGTTTTTTGAGGTCTGCTTATTGGGTTGTGGAGAGGTTAGTTACTGTGAATTTGCATGGGATTGTGGATATTTTGATTGATGGTTATGTGAATTCTAAGGTTTCGGTTAAAGTACTTGATTTGTTGTTGCGGGTTTATACGAAGAGGGAGAATGTGGAGCAGTGTTTATTAGTATTTGATAAGATGGTAAAGAATGGGTTTTTGCCAGATGTCAAGAATTGTAATAGGATTCTTAGGGTGCTTAGGGATAAGGATTTTGTTGGGGAAGCAAGAGAGGTGTATAATTTGATGGGGGAGTTTGGTATTAGGCCAACCATTATTACTTTTAATACCATGCTGGATTCTTATTGTAGAGATGGTCAGCTGCAGCAAGCATTGGACCTTTTGTCGGAAATGCAGAGTAGAGGTTGTTATCCGAATGATGTTACGTATAATGTGTTAATTAATGGGTTGTCGAAGAAAAGAGAATTCAACCAGGCTAAAGGGTTGATTGGGGAAATGTTGAATAAGGGATTGAAGGTTTCAGCTTATACATATAATCCCTTGATTTCTGCGTATTGTGAGAACGGTATGCTCATCGAGGCCCTGGGGATTAAGAAAGAGATGGAAGTAAGTCAGACTTCTCTGACGCTTTGTACTTATAATGCGTTAATCTATGGCCTTTGCAAACAGGGGAGAGTTAGCTATGCAAAGCAATGGTTTTCCGTCATGTTGAAGAAGAGTGTGGTGCCAGATATAGTTACTTACAACATTCTAATTTACGGCTATTGCCATTTGGGGAACATAAGGGATGCAATATTATTGTTATATGAGTTGAGACACATGAATCTCGTTCCGACTCTTATAACTTATAATACAATTCTAGATGGGCATTGTAGACTGGGGGATATAGAGGGCGCGAGCGAGCTGAAAGATGAGATGGTCAATTTTGGTATTTTTCCTGATGTAATTACCTATACTATTTTAGTCAATGGTTGTTGCAGGGCTGGAAATATATCAATGGCAAAGGAATTCTTTGATGAGATGTTGCAAAAAGGCTTACAGCCTGACCGCTTTGCATATACAACTCGTATTGTTGGTGAGTTAAAGCTCGGTGATATATCCAGGGCATGCATTCTGCACGAAGAAATGCTAGCAAAGGGATTTCCGCCTGATTTAATTGTATACAATGTAATTGTGGACGGGATTTATAAGTTAGGAAACCTGGAAGAAGCGGGTGAATTGTTGCAGATGATGATGAGGAATGGCCTTGTTCCTGATCATGTCACGTATACTAGTATCATTCATGCTCATTTGGAACTGGGGCATCTCAAGAGTGCCAGGGAGTTGTTATCAGAGATGCTGAAAGATGGCCTTTCTCCAACTGTCGTAACTTATACAATGTTGATTCATTCACACGCTGGCCTCGGGAGACTTGAACTGGCATTTATGTATTTCACGAAGATGCAAGAGAATGGGGTTCCGCCAAATGTGATCACATATAATGTACTTATGAATGGTCTGTGCAAATGCAGAAAACTTGATCAAGCTTACACGTATTTGGCTGAGATGAAAAGAAAAGGAATACCTCTGAATAAATATACTTACACCATATTGATAAATGCAAACTGTGAATTGGACAATTGGCCAGAGGCTTTGAGATTGTATAAAGAAATGCTAGATGAAGGCATCCAGCCTGATTCTTGCACACATAGTGCATTATTGAAACGTCTAAAGAAAGATCATAAATCACACACAGCTCACTTCATTGACCGCATAATTCTTGGCAGTGGAGACATAGCTGAATCAAAAACTTGAACCAGCTTGGTTACACCCACTGGGAATGTTTTTATGGTATGAATGAAAGAACATTGCATATGTGATCCAAAGATTATTTTGCTCCAGAAGCCAAGCTGAGTACTCCCACAAGTTAATTGGTATGAGTTTCAATCTTTACTTTTGTGTATATTTTCTAGGAACCTTATTTACCTCGTTGTGCAAGTGATAATACGTACTGTCTTCATCAACTTAAACTTGAATGAGATGCAGGAAATTTATTATGTGAAGCAGTATCTGTAAAAGTTAATTTGGGGAGTTTTTTAGTTACTTTCTTTATTTCAGAGTCAAATCCTACTTTTGCTCATTGCAAACGAATAAGAAAGTAGGATATTTATTCTAGTTCCTCTAATATCTGGAAAATTATGGAAGATCAACCTCGAAGGCAGGAAGATCCTCTGGGACATTATATGAGATCCCCTTCAAGAATCATACTTTGTATTGATCTCTGGATAAGAACAGAATGTTGCTTGATTTAGTTCGTTTGGAATGAGTAGTCTTCCCTTGGTTGCATAGATTCTTTGCTATAGTTTATTGGATGGAAGGATTTCACAAAAAGTATTTTTTAAGATGCTTTATTAGGGCTGAAATAAAAATTTAACAAATAGTATAGGTATGCAGTCAAGTATAGGTCTCTGTTTATCTCATATTAGCTATTTCTTTCCTCTATTTCCTTCAAGGTTTGGAAATCCTTTATCTTACATGACCACGAGATTGACTTCCTAGGTATCAAAATAGCCTTATATTGGATTGCAAGCTTACATAATAGTTATTGAAATGTATAAACAAAAATAGGCTATGTTCTGGCTCTTCTTTTACCTACTAATTTTCGTCCTAATTTTTCTACCTTTTTTTTCTTTCTTTTGATGAATATGATGGAACTTTCTTTTTTGCCTTTCTCGTGAAGGAGAACAAGCTCCACCCGCATTTTCATGCTCTGAAGTTATGTAATTTTTCTTCAATTGACATTGACATATTAAAATGAATTAAGCTTCTTCTATGTGCTTTTTTTGCAGGTAGACCCTGACTAATTTATGTCCGAGAGGCTCACTGTGATTTGAGAAAATATCATAGGCTGCTGAGTGCTGTCTTTCATGTAATTTCTGCTCCCCTCTTTCTTTACTCATATATTTGATCTTTCTACTCCTCTTTTGGACATTGGTTATTCTAATGGTTTATTGAGGAAATTTTGACCGTGTTAATCAATCTGTTTACTGGCATTAAAAGAATATGGTAATTGATCCAAAGATTGATTTTCTCCAGAAAATGAACCAAGTATTCACAGAAGTTAATGATTACGAATTTCAGTCTCTTTTTTTGGTGTATATTTTATTGGGACCTTCTTTCACTACTGTGCAAGTATTACCGTATAATATATTCATTAGTTGAAAGCTTGAATAAGATGCAGGATATAACATGTAAAGAGGAATTCTTTAAATCGTTTAATTTAGAGTGATGACCTATTTTTGCTTTTTGGAAAATAAATAAGAGAGTAGGGTATATATTTCTAGTTCTTTCGTTATTGATTACCCCTTATTTTGGGGGGATAATCTGGAAAGATATAGAGATCACCCTCCTACGCAAAACTTAATCGCCCCTGTATGTGGCTTTCTCTAGGACGTATTAGCTTAGAATTCACCTCCTAAGAGAATAACCATTATATATTGATTTAATTCTTCTGGTCTTGATATCTTACTTTTGGAAGAGGATTTTAATTAATTCTGTGCTATTTCACTTTCAGAACCAGCCTCTCCTTCGATATGGTGAGACTAGAGAGAATGTGGTCTCTTTCTGTTTATCAAGAAATTTGCAAGAAAGGTTAATATAATCTTAATATCTTCCTTTCCTTCCTTCTTTTTGCTTTCCGTTGTCTTTTTATGGAAAGACATTCAAAAGGAAAGCTCTGTTGGTTGCATGGACTCTTCTAAAAGTACATCAATTTTGTAGGGTTAGAAAGAGTTGGCCAAGAATGTCGAATATGGGTTGAGGATCACTTCCAGGAGAGATGAATGTGGTAAACATGTCCTTAATCTGCATTTGCAAGGTCCGGATTCCAGAAATTGAGTATATTCAAAAGGTAAACTGCTCTGCAGAGCCTAAAATCTTGGTTTCATCTTCAATAATCTATTTGTTTTTGTCAATGAATCTTGGTCCAACTAAGTTACTGTGCCAGATTCCTTCCGATAAGTCGGTGGAAGAAGATTCCTTTTCAAAGTTAATTTCAGATTCATTATCTTGGGTTCCTTGTGCTTTGATTAACTCCATGGTTAATTCCTAGGATTTCTTGTTCTTTTCTCTCATTGTTTACAATAGAATTATTGCATTGGAATCTCATATTTCTTTGGTCACTCAATTTTCTAACTCAGGTTCTTGTCAAAGACATCAGACAATGCTGAAGTGAAGTCAAGCATTCAACTCCGGCTTGTGGCACCAAGTTGAAAGAGCTATAGGTGCGGCTTTTCCCCGAGTAACCGTCAGACTTTGTGGGCCCAACCCGAGCCGTGTCTCGAATACATGGCATTTATTCTGCTAAGGTCTTGAGGGTGGCTGTGATGTGATGGATATAAAACTTTTGTGGTACCTCATCTTGGAAGTGTAATTTTCTCATGATTTTTACCAACAACATTTTAAGATTTGCTTCGTTTCGAGCTTCATCGAATGCGAGCGAGCTCTCGAGTTTATATCTTAAAAAATTGAAATATAAAAGAAAACAAGTAATACGAATTGATTAATTGACTTTTATCTTTTATGTATAACAAAAAATTGAAGGAAAATTTCAACACGCAGAAAGTGCTGGAAAATCAAACTTTCTTGTTTGTCTTATTTCAAGTGTTGGTCTGTGCTAAGCAGATCACCCCAAAACTCCCAGATGATTTCCTTAGAGAAAAACTAAATAATCCCCTTTGATATGTATGTCTACAAAATAACAAAGTTCCTTCTTTTTGTGATCTTCTAAAAATGATAAAAACTAAATTTGTCCTCTTTTTCAAGAAGAATTACTATAAAAACATTTGCAGATCCAATCTTTTATCTCCCACCCCACCCCAAAAAAATTAAAATAAAATGGCATCCCTTAGCTCATACTTGGCTTGTTCTTCCATTACCATAATTAGATGTTCAGATCATAATGAGGCCAAGAATCAAAACATAAATAGCGTAAAGATTAATGGGTTTCAAGGGGAACTTCTTGTTGGGGCAGAAGATTATTGGATTAGCAACTGTTTCTGTTGCTGCTGCTGAGAATTTGTATATATGCAAACAAGATGTTCGACAAAATATCCCAACCAAAAAGCAGTTAGTTGATCCTTATAGACAAGGGTTAATTGTTGAAGGGGGTGTTGGATACAGACAGACTGTTGTGATTCGATCTTATGAAGTTGGTCCTGATAAAACTGCAACCATTGAAAGCATCCTCAACCTTCTTCAGGTAACAAACATTTGGCTTTCCATATTTTTGCTTGAGATTTTTTGTCTCGGAAATCGAAAAACGTAAATTGTACGTGAGATTATACGTGGGCCTAAATTGAGAATTTTGCATGGGGAGAACGTGATGAAATGGTGCCCAAATGCTTAGTCTTACTTTTATCGGGGTTTGAATCATTTGTAGCATTCTCTTTGTAACATTTCAGTTGTAGAACTTTTCATATCTGAACTCTTAGACTAGATAAGATAAACTTTAAACTTTGAATTCCGTAATAGTAATGTTACGGAGATGTTATGTGGGATCCTGTGTGATTTTCTTGATATGAAGAACCTAAAGAAAGTGTTGGAAATTGCAGGAAACAGCATTGAACCATGTTTGGATGTCGGGGCTTCTTGGAGATGGATTTGGAGCAACACATGGTATGATGAAAAACTATCTCATTTGGGTTGTTTCAAGAATGCAAGTTCAATTTGATCATTATCCAATCTGGTAAGTCCCATTATTATCACTAGCTATTTTACTATTTTCTCAAGATTTACAAAGAATGAAGAACATCTATAAGGTCTTTATCAAGATGCTTCTTTTATGTAATGTTTATTGTTCTAAAAGATCTTTAGATGATTTCACAGGGGTGAAATAATCGAAATAGACACTTGGGTGGGAGCCTCAGGGAAAAATGGAATGAGAAGAGACTGGCTTCTCAGGAGTCATGCCACAGGCCTTGTATTTGCTCGCGCAACCAGGTTTACTCCCTGATTTGATCTTTTTATCTTCTTGGATTTTTCAGCTTAATGCTCTTCATCTGTGCTCATTGGCGGATCTAGGGGAGAAGGTCAGGGGTGACCTGTTTTAAAATGTCATATTTTCTAAAGGAAAAATTTAATTTCTTTAAAATTTACTATATACATATATCATTTTATGGTTCGTCCCACAACATATAGCTTTTAGTTCTGTCATATCTGTGCTGAAGTTTTAGTGATTGGAACAGTACATGGGTGATGATGAACCGGAAAACTAGACGCCTTTCGAAAATGCCAGATGAGGTCAGAGCTGAGATCTCACCATGGTTTATTGAGAAGCAAGCAATCAAGGATGACGCCCCCGAAAAGATTGGAAAGTTGGATGACAGTGCAAAATATGTTAAGTCAGACTTAAAGGTATAATCACCTTCATTTCTGCCATACTTCAGTACCTTGCAGCTGTTCTTGAATGTTGAAGTACATTTCACTGATCACAAAATTTTCTTGCAGCCAAAGAGAAGTGATCTGGACATGAACCAGCATGTCAACAATGTCAAGTATGTTAGATGGATGCTTGAGGTAAACAATAATTGCATACATGTGATTCTCTTAGTCATGTCAAATTAGAAACATTCCAGATCCTATTATAAAAATATCCGTTCATATATACTGAATCATAAAAGATAAACTCAAATACGATAATAGGAATGTTACAGAGGATCAACATGAAATAAAAGTGTTAACAGTAAGTTTGTATTTTTTTTTCCAGACCATTCCTGACAAGTTCTTGGAGGGTCATAAGCTATCCGATATCGTCCTTGAGTACAGGAGAGAATGTGGTAGCTCAGATGTTGTTCAATCCCTATGTGAGCCTCATCATCAAGGTGGAATTCTTGCAAATGGAGTTCAAAGTAACAGCCTTCTCAATGGATTTTCATTGTCATCAGGGATTATTGAAGCAAATGGGCTCCTAAAGTCTATAAATCCAGGGCCATCTAGCTATACACATCTTCTTCAAACCAAAGGGGAGAGGAAAAACGAAGAAATTGTCAGAGGAAGAACAATATGGAAAAGAAAAATCAATTCCATGAAATTACCAGCCTAATAAACAAGTCCAATTTTGTAGTTCAAGAAAATTAAGAGTTGCATTGCAAGGCCCTCAAGTTCAGTGTGAAGTATATTTTCTGTAAATTCCTTATTTTTTTTTTTATCTATATAAAGTTGAACCATTGTATCTGAAAATATAATGGCAAATGAACATATACAGCAGCTAGGAGTGTATTACTAAGATATGTACAAATTTCTCATTTATCAGCTGACATGTACTCGTAAAATTTGTCACCCATCACAAAAATAAAAAAGAAAGTTGTCAAATATTATCTTCATGTAAATGTCACCGTCTTGGCAGCAATCAAAGTCACTTACTTGGCATCATTCTTTTTTATGTCAAATATGATTGTCCCAAATTACAATGAATGCATAAGGTCCATACTCCATACTTGTGTACCATTTATCACTCTTTTAAATATTTCCAGGTGAGACGAGTATCACATCAAAGGTCTGTGTTTGACGGTGCGAAACATCTCCTCTCATACAATTTAACTTTTACAAAATCTAATACATGTTAAAGCAGTTCATTATGAGACAGAATACTATCTAACTAAAAACACTTGAATTTTATTTTAACGTATCTCCACAAGGGTCCATATTTTTTTTTTGTTATCTGAAGGGCACATCAGGTGGTGGTGGCATATATTGTTTGTATGTGTGGAGTACAAAATGGTATATAGAGAATAACAAAGCTAAAGCTTTGGATAAACCGATGATGTTGAAAAGAGGGAATTTAGACAGCAAAAGGACAATATAAATAGTAGACCCATATTTTTAATAATTCATCATTCTTACAAGTACAAAGGTTACCACACTAAGCAAATTTACAAGTACTTCTGCTGTTGCTTTGTTAGTGACAAGTTTGCCTTTTTAGTACTCTCTCAATTCCCATTTAATTATCGTCTAGAGAAATATATATGTATCCAAATTAATTATCAATTTACATGTCTTTTATTAGGTGTCAATAATTTATTCCATTTATACCCTCAACATATATTTTAATAGAAAAGTGAAAGAGAAGGAGGAAAGGAGGGATATTATTAGAATTGCGGTGGAAAAATTATTATTTGTTTGAGTTCCTTAATTTGTTCAAAGTGTCATAAACGACATATATTGAGGAATAGAGTGAGTAGTAACATGTTGCACCAGTTCTTATTGGGCCAAGTCTTTATGGACTGTACTGGTTCAATCCAATAATATAAACGTGTCGAGTCAGCACAACATGTGTTTTCAAACCTTTCATAGGTTGTAAAAGAAAAAAAGAAAAAACTTTTATTGAAAGTTCACAAGAAGTCACACAAGCCTTGGAAAATTTGTGTAGACGTATAATGAATATTTGCCTCTTTTAGTACTATAAAGGCTAAAACTCTCGACATTCTCATGGAAGAATTGTGATAACAAAAACTAGGAATAATCATTTACAGTTACAAATAATAATAATGTATTTACAAATAATATGGTTAGAATCCAAACATAAAAAAACGAACCAAAGAATGATAAGAAAACGAAAGAAAAGCTCATCGCAGTTTTCTCCTCATTGTTCGATGTAGATGCCATGCCCATGAGCTTAAGTATGTCACGAGGCCAACACCCGCGAATGTCCAAAAGATTATCAACCATTTGGGCATGGAATTTGGAAATAATCCTGAAAAGAGACAATATCATGCTATAAATTTCAAGTGACAAGCTGCTTTAAGGTGAAAAAAACGACTTCAATGTACGCGAGGAGAATGTTACACACCATGTCCAAACTTGATGCAGATCAGGAGCTCCACGATGCAGATAGCGAGCGAAAGCCAACAAAATGCTCCGACCTTTTTAACTGGTTTCCTGAAAATGTTTGCAGCCGATAAAGTAAAGGAGGCAAGAGAGAGAATAGCTAAATGTAGTTTTTCTACAACGTATTTTGTAAGCAAGATTGTGAAAGGCATTGATACCTGTCCTGTAAATAAGAGTTGTACTCGCGAATTGTTGGGATTGCGATAAACCACCACAAGATCAAACGATAGCTTACTAATGGGTTTCGAGGAGGAATCCATAGACAAAACTTCAAAAAGAATGTATTGAGTTCAACTGTCAGGAAAACAGTGCAGAGACTTAGAACTTGAATAAATCGCCAAGGTCCAAGAAGGGGATGCCATTCATCTTTGTCCCACCGAGCAGGTGTAAATTGACCAAGTGTTCGTTTCACCTGCAGATCAAGATAACATATGAGTACCCCAAAAGAGCGTGCAGTACAACTTCAAGACTTTCGAGTTCAACTTAATTACTTGCTCAAAGCAAGGTAAGTAAATGATAAGATTCGCTACAACCAGAAGGAAACAGCAAAATCCCAAAATTCAAATCTAAATACAGGCAAACTACTCATCTATCAGAAACCTAAGTAGGAACGTCAATGTTTTACAAATACTCGAGGTAGGAGAAGAGAAGGGCTGATGCTTCTTAAGCCCATAGACCATGCAGTAACTATTATCTTAAAAGTGGCAAGATTTACACACAAGTTGAGTGAGGCCTGCTATAATCATCTAGTAAAAGATAAAGCAGGAAGATCTGAATAACAACCATAACATAGAAACCCCTGATAACAATCTGGCAATTCCAGAATGTTTTCCTCAAATACTAGCAGTTTGTCAACAGTGAAATTTGACACAATGAGGGGGAAACAGAAAGAACTAGTGAGCGTTAATGTAGACCTTTTGCCAACATATAGCATTTTTGTTTCGTTAGCAATGAACACGAAACAGAGTATGTCATATAGATTTTTTGTTGCCCCGACCATACCCGTGTTCAACATAAAGTGATATCGCAGTAAGTCAGGTGTGTGTGTGGGGTCAAAATATTTGGCTAATCTGAAATCAACGTGGTGAATAAAGAGAAGATACACTGGGGAAACAGAAAAAGAAATAGAACTAAGAGACATTGGTATGTAACATTGAGAAAAAAAGCATAACTAAATGATTTCTAAGTTGACAAAAGATAGAAACTAAGAGACATCGGTATGTAACATTGAGAAAGTGAAGTTACTTTGCCCATGATATTTGGCTGCCGACTTATGCCAACCCACTCATATGTTCTGCCATCAAAGTACCGTACAGTGAGCATTCCTGCCCAAATGCCTACAAGAAACCACAAGCAGGAAATAAAACTTGTTATTCTTGCTCTACTTACAATTTTATCTTCAGTTAAAGGTGGTCAAAACAGATTAAATGCACCATGCCTCAGATAGAATAAATAGATCTAACAATTATTTCAATAAACATGCATCAAGTTAAAATCATTTTAATAGAATCATGTTGATATATTAATTCAAAAGAGTAAACCAGAAGAATATTGTCCACAAGATCCTCACCGAACCAATTGCAGATCAGGATGTCAAGGATAATGCTGTCCCACCAGCACTCGTTAAAGTTCGGAAGCATGTGCCTGAAAGTAAGCTGAAGACTTGAAATGTCAGGATGTAACCTTACAACAAGCAAACCAGATTCATACTTCAAAGAAGTGATGCAAAACAAATTACTGTGATTACTAACCTCCATTAACTCAAATCCAATAGATAATACCCATAAAAGAGGTTGGTTACGAATCATTATAGCCTTTCCCCACCATCCAAGGACATGAGCTAAAACAAACTCATCGAAAAGTGTATCCTACATAAAAAAAACCAACTATATTGGAGAGAACCCAGGCACCAAGTAACATGCTTTAGAATTATAAACAGAGGGAACAAGGAAGAAAAACTTGTGATAAAAAAGGATTAGGAAAGAAGAATTCATACATAAACATTCTTAAACTTGCTTGTAGGATTTTCAGGCACATAAATCCGACAATCAGTGCCATAAGATCGCTCTGGAAGTTCTGCACCAGCAATACAGATAATAAATAAAACTATAACTGACCTAGAAATATACCAAATGAAAAGAAAATCCTAGTTAATTACCAACACCGAGATCAGGATATAGGAACTTCATAAATTGCCGAGCATCATCACGCCTCTGAAAATAAATAAAATAAGGTTACTAGCAACAAACATAAATGATAGCGCGACTACTTCAAAAGCTCAAAATGCAGAGTGGGCAGACAACTTTTCATCCATGCTAGTTGTTGAAGCCAGGTAAACAATTTACCAGATTATACACATGGTTAAGAGTGTTATTTCCTTTTTATACATACTACAATGAATCCTTGACGCAGAGCTATCACACTCTCTCTTTCCATTTTGCATGATAACATATTCAGAGCTGTGTGTAAGGTATTTGGCCGTCGAGATTTTGCAGGCAAAGGAAGCTAAAAGATTGGAAGAAAAATCGAAGAAAATTACCTGAAAAAGCAAAAATGTCAATGCAACTAGATAAATAACAGCCAGTCCATGAACTAGACGCCAAATTCCTGGATGAGGCCTAATTAGTATCCTACATGGAAAGAAAGAAACATTATAGGACAAACAATGGAAGACTTTTAAGGATATCAGCTGATGAAGAGACTAATCACTTGGACCCACAGTCCCCCTCCCTGACAGCACGGGGAAAAAAAAGAAAGATTTCTCGTGCCCCTAGGATCAAAGTCGAAAGTCACTACATAAAAATAAACTTACGTATCAGGAGCTTGCAGCAGGCAATAAGTAAGAAACACCGCGACCATTGCCCATACACCCCTATCAAATTGATGGGAAAAAAAAATCAAATTCTGCATAAAAATAATAATCTAAAAAGCATATGCAAACAGCACAGAAGTAGAGGAGAAGTAAAAGGAAACCTTTTAACAGAAGTAACACTATCCCTGGAAATGCTCTCAGGTTCAAGAGCTCCACTTGCCCAACTGGAAATTAACAGAAGGGGGGGGAAACTAATGAGCCATCATTGTTGTGCAGCAACAGACAGTTATATTAGCATGTCTTGATTCTAGATAAAAACATTCATATTCTTTCAGCTGCACAAATTCTTGTCACACTCTCTTCAACAATCTACTCTTGTGCAGGAAATACTACAGTCCTTAAAGATGAGCATATTTGCTTGTGAAAAATGAAAACATGAAGCAACCTTATAATAACCAAGGAAGTTCTTTTCTGAACAAACAACTGATCGGGATAAAGGATGGTCCCTCAAAGCCTGACCTACATATTCTTCTACAAGGCACAGTCGTAACTCGTAAGCTAGTTTAACTAAGCATGTAGCATCTATCCTCACAAGCAAGAAACAACATAGAGATATCAGAGAAAATAAAGATATTTACTAGGAAGGATCTCCTCTCTTTCTTCACATTTTTCTCTCTTCCCAGGGGTGATTGGCAGTGTTTACTTAGGAGAGAGACATGCAGGTCGATAAAACTTATGCAGGCAGAAGAGGGATTCAGAAAGGGGTAATCATCAGAAGTAACAGAAAGAGCCAATGCAAGAAAACATAGAGATACGGAAGTAATTTCTAAAGGTAATTGCATAACAAGTGGAATACTAGGCAATACTGGATGTAATTATGTTATCAAACAACTTAGAAATTGCAGGAACATATTATGTTTTATAGGAAAAATCAAAAGCTTAATCAATGGAAGTTTTAAGAATGATCTATAAAGAGGCTCAGAGATACATTGCAGCATCATATGAAGTTAATAACAGTTCCACTAGATCGACCAAACTGCACCTACCATAAATTCGCTACCTATTATAACCTCAAAAATCAAAGAAATTGGAAAAATCAAAATCAAAAGGAGAATTAACTTTATACATGAAATATCTGCTCATATTGATGAACTCACATGAGAAAACATGCACCAACGAATAACAATGTAACAGTGTGAGGTTTGTATGCCCAAGCTGTCCATGGATCCAACTCATCGTCAGAATTTGATACGCTTGCATCACCATTTTGCTTAGCATAAGTATCTTTCCTTCTAGCTCTCTTATGACCATTAAGTTCCATATCCTAGAGTCTGAGAGAATTCAATTTATAACTGCACATCAAAAGTAACTATGAAATATAAATAATAAAAATAAAAATTGAATTTTTCCACCCCAAAAAGGTACCCCCTGTGTATATACTTCAGGCAAGTCGAAAGACGTTCAACTGGAACTTAAAATGACAAAAGAGATGTCTTAGTGCTAACATGACCAAAATTAGTGTTCACGCTATCTGCATATGCACAAAAATTACATAAGCCATTAAGGAAATCAACAGAGAAACAGTAACCGAAAATTACATAACTAAGCAATCATATAAAGTAGATTATTTAGTCACAGATAAGAAATCCAAGTTAGCCCTTTAACTTCAACCTAAAGACTAGCAAAAAGATTACCAACTCCAAAATTTTAGACTAAAAAACAAAACTTTCGAATCATAATGACAAAAAATATGGAAATTCAGTTCGCCAATGATACAACTAAGTCCAGAACTTAAGATCACCATCCAGAAATAAATAAGAATTTGTAAGCATTCAAACACTTGAATACTAACCCGAAAATAAACCCAAAAATTTAACTTAAAAAAAAAAAAGAAGAGGAAAACTAACCCAATTAATCATTCAAATCCAATACAATAACAGAAAAGTTAATAAAATTAAACTCCATCAATTCTAATTAATGATTTCATTGATTGCATGTGATCAAGAATCATTAACATTTTCAAAGCAATGATTAAAAAAGCAACCCATTTGAATTCAAAAGTTTAAAAAATAAACTAAATAAAAATACGAAGAACCCAGAATCTAAAAACCCACCAAAAATACTTGCCAACCCCACACGTCATTCATTTTCATTCATACAAACAAACACAAACACAAACACAAAAACAAAAAAGAACCGCCCACATATATATATTAAAATAATAATAATAATTACTTTTATGATTGCAGAGACAGAAAGAAAACTGAAAAAGGGAAGAACCCAAAAAGGCAAAGAAATTTATACATAGAATTATTATTATTATTATATTAAAAAAACAAAAGAACAAGTAAAATAAAAGCATAGACTTACGTAATAGTAAAGAAGGAAGGTAATCACCCCAGCCGTTGGATAAAAAATTCAAACCCAATCCCCCCTTGTGTTAGAACAAAATTATTAGAAACAGAAAATTGAAACTAATCTTTACCGATATTTGCCAAAAGAAAATTGAAGGAACAAATAAAAATTGCCACTCGGAAAATAGGCGGATGGTCGATTGGCTGACTCGTAATTCACAACAACAGAAATTAATCCTGACAACTTAAAAAAAAACAAGAAGAGAAAAGAAAAGAACAGTGAAGAAGAAGAAGAAGAAGAAAAAGGAGAAAACCAAAAGACAATTGTCTTTCTGAATCAACTAACAAAAATAGATTTTGTTGTATTTATAGTAACGTATGAGATAGATTGAGAGAAAAGTCTTCTTCGTGTTTTTTATGTGTATATATAGAGGTCGTACCATAAGACTCCCGCATTAGCTGGGTCTAAAAAAGTTTTCATTTACGCAATTTTATTTTTATTTTTCATAAAGAGACTGTTTTTAATTTTAAACTCGTAACCTATTTTATAACAAATAAAAACTTAATCATCGCGTTAAACACAAATTTCTTGGTGTACGTATATATCTGTGACAGTGGCAGAAGAGAAAGGGAGGAGGAAGAATAAAGAGTTAATAGAAGTGTGTGTTTTGTGTGGAAAATGGTCAAAGTTTGGTTTTTATTTTGAGAATTTTTATGTTAAAGGGATACGAAGTTCGAGAACAAAGGACGGAGCCCTCCCTTTCATTACAATGTGGGTTGAGTTTGATAGTGTTTCAAAATTCGAATATTAGTGAGGAACGTCTTTTAATTCTGTACGTACGTGAAATAAAAATTGAACACTTATTATAATTTTTAAAGCCTACGACAGGTGGTGGGATATACTCTTTCTGATTCAAAATATAAGTTTTTTTACAATTTTCACACAAATTAAAATATTAATTAGAAGGATAAAAGTATCCCTAACTAGTACTTCAAGGAACAAAGAAATTAATAGAGAATTGCATTGGAACTACACAGTTTTTACCAAAATGAATATAGGGAGAGAAAAATGTAGAGGTAATTAGTCAATAAATGCACAATTCTTGTAAAAAGACTTATATTTTTGTACCCAAAAAAAACAACTCATAAAAAAACTTATATTTTGAATCGAAGGGAGTATAAAAACAAAATCTTAACTGAGATTTATTTTGAACATACGAAATTTAAAGCGTTCCGCAATAAATTCAGCTTATATTACTTTTTCTATCACAAAATTAAACACGACATTTCAAATTTCAAACTCACGTCTTCTCATAAGCCATTCGATTTTCATGAAACTTGGAAAGTTTCGAATCAAAACCAAATATATTCAACGAGACCATGGATCCGACTACCTTTTAGCTCCATTTAGGTAGCATTTCCAATCTCTAACTTCAAGTGTGGTCATCATTTTATTTCATAAATAATTCAATTTTTAAAAAGTTTAAAACGCAAGTTCAAAACACAAGCAGTATCCATCTTAGACTTAATGTCTTTCGATCAAGACTCTGAATGTGTTGGATAGAATTTTTATATGAGATTTTATTTGTAAGAAAATATGTGAAATATTTAAAGTGATTTCAAGAGGATAAATCAAATATACAACTCAATTGTTTAGACTTTAGAGACATCATGTTTTAGTATTATCCTAAATTAATTGTTTAGTATATCAAAAAAAAAAAAAAAAAAAAAAATTAATTGTTTAGAATGGAAGTTTTTATAAAAGATTATTACAAGTTGCACCTTGAGATCTTTGCAAGGTGGGATGTCTCCCGTTGATAAACTTTGAGTTCTTATCTTTAAAGTTTTTTAGTCAAACTTGGCGGTTTGAAGGGAGGAATTATATAAACTTTTAAATTATAAAATATGTTATAGAAATTATTAAATAAAATAATACTAGTAATTTTTTTCCATTTATTAAAATATATAATTTAGTATATTTATAAATTTTAGACAAATATTTATTTGTTCGGGTTCAATTTTATTTTTTAACTTAAATACTTGAATACGTGTTTGAATTCAAAGTCAGATATATTTAAATGATCTCATACATTTTCTCGATTGGACGGATCAATAGTAATTTTTCATTTTTTTTTAATAATTTAAATCTCGATTTGAAACGTCTTACTCGCTCGAGTTACGTTTCGTTGTCAAATGAGTTCATTTATATTTAATAACGACTTGATTCAATTGCATGTTGGATAAAAGCTCAATCCAATATCAACCCCAATAGACCCTATTTACTTAAGATTTAAGGCTTTTTATTGATATTGTAACAGCCTATAATTATGTTATTAATTTTTGGGGGAAAATAAGCAAAACGTAAAGGAATGAGGATCAGATTTTGATGCTCCAATAGTTGGTGACAGTGACAAAAGGTTGGAAGATGCCTAGAAGGCCCTTTTGGGATATTCTCTATCTCTTTTTTATTTTATTTTTTCTTTAAAAGTAATTTTGGATATTCTTTTAATTGATAGAAAAATTAATACTTGCTGCCTCCAATTATTAACTCTTAATGAGATCACTCAGGCATATGCCCTTTTATACCTTTTGAATGCATTTAAATGACCATGTCCCCCCCCCCTCCTCTCTCCCACCCAATATTTTGCATTTTCATTGTTGCTCTTTTTTTTTTTTTTTTCCTTTTTCCTTTTTCCTTTTTATGTGTGTGTCCTCCACTATTTACCTTTGAAGTAAATTAAGGCATAATAAAGTAATTTTATATATAAAGATTTGGGGTATAATATAAAAAAAAGTGACAAATATGAATATGGCATTATAGTACCAATTAAATTATTTGCTGATCACCTTGTAATCCTAAAAATGATTGCTTGATGACCATATACTTATAAGAGTTAAATAACCCTACAATTATTTATGTGACAATGTTGAGTTCTTATGATTTATTTTTTTTTGTACATAAAAGTTTTCTTTTGATGTTGAATTTACATGAAAGTTAATTAGTACAACAATCGTAATAAAGAAGAAAAAAAAAAGTTACTCTTGGTTGATCAATAGTTTTTTGAGGTAAAAATAATTGACTTACCACATCGTCTTTATTCATATCCTTACATAGGTTATAAAAAAAAAGTTTAAAATTCTTTTACATATCATATAAGTTCATTATGTGTAAATTTGAATTTTGTTCAAAAGCACGTTAGAGTGACTCATCAGCTCCACGATATATGTTTCCATTAATATAAATCACATGATAATGCTATGGCAAATAGAGGTTACACTTCTTTAGGAATGCCATAAAAAAAAGTACTTTATAATGAACAAAAAATAATAAATATCTGAAACAAATCACTTCACATTAGTGATAAAGAAAAAAAACTATTATTGGCTATAAAGAAAAGTACAGGTGCCTTATCTTTAATAAACCTTTTAAAAAAAGAAAATTGATGAAAATGAATTTGTAGTTACAAAGTATTGGTCAAAGAGGCCGCAGCCCAGTGGGACAACCCTCGACTCGTTACCATGAGGTCTCGAGTTCAACACCTTTCCTATACATGGGGCAATCTTTAACATGTCTCCTTTTCTAGGGTTATCTCTTCCTCCTGTGAAGCATTCTCTCTCCCCCTTTATGGGATAACTGTCCAGCCGAGCTTCAAAAAAAAAAAAGTTACAAAATAATGAAAATTTCCCTAAAAGAAGAGAATTTATTTATGGTCCACATAGGTTAGGTATTTTTAACTCAAAAGGGAAAAATTAGTGGGGTTTAATAATTAAGTTGTTGTTGGTCCCAAAATATTTTTGAAACTACTAAAAATTCTTGTAATGTACCTAAAGAAAAGGCCCACCATCTGAATAACTCTATTGCATAAAAATGGAGAGAGACAATATTATTCCTCTACCCATCATAATCACATCTTCATAGATTTTGGTCCCCCGACTATTATTCATTTTATTTTATTTTAATTTTTGTTGCAATTTATTCATGGCATTAAAGTACTTCCTCCATTCCTAAATATAAGACTTTGATTACATGTTGTGAAAATTAAGAAAGTAAAAATTAAAATATTTTTATAATTAAAATATTAATATTACTCTATTAAATATGACTTGTATACCACTAATTCTATTTAAAAGTGTAATATTGATATTTATATTACAAAATCATATTAATTTTTTCTTCACTATTTTTCGTAATATTTAATTAAAATCTTATATTTAGAAATGAAGGTAGTACTATAAATGAATATAACTATTCATATTTTTAAGTGACATGACCTGAACTTCTTCCTTGGACCCTAAAGTACTACTCCCTCCATTCATAAATATAGTAGGTTTTAAGAAATGTTGTAAAAATTAAGGAAATAAAAATGAGGATATTTTTGTAATCAAAATATTAATATTGTCTTTTTAAATAATGCTTGTTAAGAGAATAATATTGATATATTTTGATTTAAAAAATATTTTAATTTTTACTTAATTAATTTTCGTAACATTTAATTTTATAGTTTTGGAGCTAAACACCTTTAGACTTTCTGAGTTTATTGGATATAATGCTTATAAATGAATACTACCCACATTTTTAAGTGAGTTGATATATGAACTAATTCGTCTTTAAAGTCTGGAGAGTTCTATTTATAATTACTGAAAAATTACTATTAAAATTTCGCCCACAAAGTTTCTGGTTTTGAAGTTGAAAACCTTTAGACTTTCAAGCTTATTGGATATAATTTATGTGCATCTCTCCTATAATCTTAACACTACTTAAAAGATCGGTCTGGCTTATGTGCAGAATGATCAAAGTTTTGCACGTACGAATTGATTTGACAGTTGAGATTATTTTGTCTCAACATATGTTAGATTTTTTCATAATCGATGTTAAGACTCAAATGTTCTCAGTCGTCAAATTTTTTAATACGACAATTAACGCGTGTTCCACGCAACATGTGTTCTGCATTGGAGTCGTGGCGAATAAAAGACATAATAAACACAGCTAAACGAGGGGCTTTGCTCTTTTCCCAACATGTTTGTGTTCCTTTGTTGGTACTTATTATTCAACTTATAAATGATTGAATAAATGGTACTCTTGAAATAAAAGTAGTTGGTGACAAAATTATTTGAGAGCAAACAAAAGAAAATGTTTTTCATCACAACTACGTGGAGGTTTGAGGAAAATATACAATTGATTTGATATTTAGGTATGAAAGGTTTTTGCCTTGTGTGTTTGAGTTGTTAACATGGCCCATAAAAACAGATAAATAAGACATAACAAAAAAAAAAATTGTTCTAAAAAATAACATAGAAAATATATCTCGTCTCGCCAAAATTTTTTTTCATTTAATAAATTGCCCCTATTCTAGGATTTCTAGGTCCGTCACTAACTGGATACTTTTAATGCTAATATTTATTAAATTGCCTCTATTGTAGGATATTTAAGTCCGTCACTAACTGGATGATAAGTTTTATCTTGGTAGGTGAGTAAATTTAAAACTTATCTCCAAGCTAATGAATGCAATACACATAGGTCAAAAAATTAATTCTCTTTCTTATGAATTTGCACTTATGATCTATGTGTATTGTATTCATTGATTTAGATGTAAGTTTTAAACTTACTCACATACCAAAATAAAATTTCTCCTAACTGGACACTTAACCATTATGATTTTAGTGATAAATTTTATTTTGGTAGGTGAGTAAGTTTAAAACTTACATCCAAGTCAATGAATGCAATACACATACTCAATTTTATTTCCTATATGTATTAAATTTATTGGCTTAAATATAAATTTTAAACTTACTCATCTGCCGAAATAAAACTTCTCCAAGATACCTAGCAAAATGAATGTCTTTTGAGAAGATAAGATAATGTATTCATCTTAGCATCTTCAATAACCAAAGTTTTATTACTAGAAAATAGTAAATATTTACATTTTTTAGTGGCTGACACAGTCCCACCTGCCCTATGTTCTTGAGATTTTATCATACTCATGGGAATCATACATCTAAGATCCAAATCAACATGGCCATATAAATAGAAAAAGAAGACGTAACAAATTAACCACTCTCAATTCCATAAAAATATAAGTTGTTTCATAAATCTAACGAAAATTAATAAAGAAAAAAATAAAATATTTTTTAATTAAAATATTAATATTAATTTTTTAAATAGAATTAGTGGTGTACAAATTCAATTTAAGAGAATAATATTGATATTTTGACTAACAAAGTATTTTACTATTATCTTTTTTAATTTTCGCTACATGTTTTAAACGACTTATATTATGAAATGATGTTACTATAAGACAATGAGAGACCATGGCCATATTGATAGGAGCATGGATCTCCCCAAAACTTCCTTTCCACAAGATACAAAATTTAAAGGGGGTCCCTAGAAAAAAAACATTACTGTCAATTCATTTGAAAATGTCACTTTACTTGGGTCAAATTTTGTGACACAAAACTTTAGGTCATTTTTGTATTAGTTGCGACTATCATGGCACTTCAATGGCCAACACTAAAATAAACCACATAGCCAAAGGACGAATTAGCATTGCACACTTTGTTGGCTTTGAAAGCCACTACACACTAGGTACTATTCCTTCAATTTCAAAATAATGTTAACATTTGAAAATTTTATACAGATTAAAATTTTCTATAAACAATAAAAGTCAAAGTTAAAAGACTAATATATCCTCATTAACTACTTCTTACAAATTGGAAGAGTTGTTAGAAGAAAGTAAGAAGGATAAAAAGGGTAGAAGTCATTTAATATTCATTGATATTGCAAATGTTAATATTCTCTCCATTCTCATTTAATTGTCGTTTAGGAGATTTGTAGGTATCCAAATTAATTGTCATTTAAGCCTCTTTTATTAGTTGTCAATAATTTATTTCAATTATAGCCTCGACATTTTTTTTATTTGCCGCATCTGCCATCCATATTTTTTTCCTTTCTTTTCTTATGATATAGAGGTGTGAGAGAGGGGTAATATTGGAACTTTAAGTGAAAATGACAAGTTACTTAATTTTTTAAAATTGTCTAAAAAATTTTAAATGTAGGAATGGAAGGAGTATTATTTTAGGATGGAGGGAGTAGTATTTCTTTTCGAAAATGTGGTGCTAGTTGATTCTAATACATCTTAAATTTACATGTTAAAAATGGTTTGACTCCCAACTCCAGCCTTCAAATATACCTTATCAAGAGAGGATTAGCCGAACAACCACTGACTAGTTAATGCGAAATTCTCAATGCATCATTTTTACACTTAAAACTTGACATTTGTAGTGTGGAATTTTGCAGAATCAAATATTTGTGAATGAGTCAATATTGGACTAGGTAACTCTAATGTCATAATTTTAGACCGATGAGATGAAAATAAATTATAATAAAATATTGTCCATATTAAGTGAAAAATATTAGGTTGTAATAGTAATATAAGGAAGAGAGTTTCGAATTAAGGATTCAAGACAGGAAGGAGAAGAGCTTTCCCAAGCTGTCTGGAAGTCGTATTGTTAGATTCTATTTCTCTTAAGGTTATTAAATGGATTCTGACAGTCAGATCAATGTCGCATTTCGAGAACAGTTTTTTAATTTTATTATGTTTTTTGTTTCAGAACAAATTATTTTACTAGGTTTTTAAATGTGGTCCTTCTAATTTTCAAGGTTTTTCACGTATGGAAATTGAGACACTACCTGCTTTGCAAAAATCCTTAGTTTATTCCTTGCCTATGTACAAGGTTGCAGCTGATAAATACTCCCTCCATTCCCTATTAATTGTCGTTTAGGAGATATCTAGGTATCCAAATTAATTGTCGTTTAAGGTTCTTTTATTAGTTGTCAATAATATATTCCAATTATACCCTCTGCATATTCCTTTCTTTTCTTTATGACGTATAAGTGAAAGAGAGGGAGGGTTTGGTAATATTGGAAATTTAGGTAAAAATGACAACTTCCTTAATTTTCTCAAATTGTCTAAAGAGTCTTATATTTAGGAATGGAGGGAGTAGAGTTTTTTTTATTATGATTAGAATGACGATATTTTTAAAGAAATATTCATATTTTTTTGTGGGATATTTTTTTTTGGAATTCCTCCTTAATGGAGGACAGGAATCCATCTTTGCCTGAGTGGATCGATGTGGCAAAATTTGTCCACATCATAATTCAATGAAAGACGGATTTCTGTATGCAAGAGCACTCCATTTTGATGATAAAAAAAAATCTGATAAATAAGAATCGAAAAGGCACCAATTGAGTAAGCTAAAGTTAGCCTTGTACCTTTTCATTTTTATAGATTTAAGATAGTTATCTACTCAGTAAATTGGGCAAAAAATCGTATTTCCCTCTATATGTTCATGTTCTTATCTCAATCACTCACAATTCGCCATGTATATATATAATTGGAAGAAAATATCTAAATAGCGAATTATAATTGATTGAGTACATGGATGGAGATATAAACAGGGACAAAGGATTTTCACAAAGTAAATTGTATAATCTTTCTAACTAAGAGTAGTATAAGCAGTAATGTTCATGAACGGCTCCATCGACAGAGCTACTATTTTGTTTACATTTTATAACTTAATTTCCTACATATTAGTATAAGATATCAAAGAACATCAATAAGCTCTTTGAGGCAAATCTAGCGATCTAAGTCCCCAATAATCAGTTAGCGAAGTGCTTCTGATTTGGAACACTAGACACTTCGGAACACTAGATGGGTATTCGTCACCACCGGATACATTTTGTTATTAATAAAAAAAAATGAAAACTTTTTACCTACCAAAATTCCCAAGTAAACCAATTCATAATTATAGACCAAACAAATATGCAAATTAGGAATGAAGAGACCTCTTTCAACATCCTTAACCATTGGTATTGAAGCAACAACGGAATATAGAGTAAAACTAGTTCCAAGTGCATGTAACTGCCCCAACTTTAGCCCTAAACAAACCATCTTTTGGGTTGCACATAGACTAATTCTTACGACTTATTTGAACACTACAATTGTAAGACCAAAAAGAAAAGAAAAAAAAAGGGGTGGGGGTGGGGGTGGGGGTGGGGGCAGGGGCAGTAATAAGGGAACTATAAACTCTCTCCTAATAACACTCAGCTTTCGGAATCTACTGAGCAAGAAATACAAAGCATACAAACCCAGAACTACACAGGACAAGAAGTGCCTAGTTACAAGAAACATGCAACTTAGTAGGTGTAGCCCTTGACGAACATTCCTCTCTTAGCATCCTCACTCTCGCCCTCAGCAGAGTACCTTCCAAGCTGAGCCAACGAGTTAGCCTTAGCACGTATCAGCAATGCCTTTTGAGCAGTTTCCACATTCTCAGGACGTCCTTGCCATGACTTCAGAACACTATTTTGTAGAGCTCGTGCATAAGAGAAGGAAACGTGCCATGGGTTGGGACTTTGATTCATTGCATTCAAGTTTAGTGTAGCTTCGGCTTCTGATTGGCCTCCTGACAAGAACTAGACAAACGAGTAAAAAAAAATCAGCTATCAATTTAAAGCCAACATAAAGAAAAAATTGGAAAAGAAGGAAAAGAAAAAGTAACATGTGCTGGAAAGAGAATATTGGTTAAACAGAGGTTCGCAGAAGAGACTCCACCAAGAACCCCACCAAACACAAGTATATTGATAGAAGCAAGGATCGTACGACAAAATGCATGCAGCAAATCTAAGCTTCTTAGCTCTGTCAGAAGCGGTATTCCTGATAAAAAGGAGTATATTTAACTGTTTCTAGGCAAGTCTATTATCATGCATGTTTTTCAATTAAATTGTTTTGATGCTTGCTTGCCAATGGTGTAGGATTTCGCTCTACTTCAATAGTTCTCTGATTCAGTTGGCCATTTTTTTCAAAATTACTTCACCAGAATATAACAGACTGAATGCAAACATGACTAGGTAGAAAGATAAGTTGACCTCTAGTCCTTAAGTGGCAAAATTTTGGGCCTAAAACTTTTTCGCTCAAGTTCTGTCTCTTTTTATACTCCAACATGACAGCTAAATGAGACCAAAAGCCCTCTTGAATATTATCTAATGAAGAGCATACTGCTGAGAGTACTTTTCTCGGAAATTTCTTGTAAGATGACAAGAGAAACGATTTGAACTCAAACATACTAATTTATGAGAACTACTACCGCTGAAAAGAAGTTCCATTTCCCCACCCTCTTCTGTTTCTTTTCCCATTGTCCTCTTCCTCTATAGTGGAACCATACCATTCACTCTTCCCAAGCCTGTTAACATGACCTGATCCAAAATACCTGCATCTAAAGGGTATTTTGATGTAGGAAGTGATGTAAAGTGGATTGTTATCAGAAAACTTATCAGATTTTGTACCATGATTCCAGGAACAGCTGGAGGCACTCTCCTCCTCAGTATGGTGAGAGTATATTTTGCAATAGTCGCTGGTGAAGCCTTCTCCTTGTGTTCAGCACCAGGAGTCACCATGCTAGGCTTGAGCAGAATACCCTCAAATGTGACATTGTTCTCTGCCAAGTAGTAGAAGACCTCTGCCCACACCTGCTCTGCTACTTCGAGTGTTCTCTCAATTGGATGATCTCCATCAAGAAGAATCTCAGGTTCGACTATAGGCACAAGACCATTGTCCTGCAAAAGACTTGTACAATTGAGTTCCAACATCTCAAATCATGGAGAACCTCACATCTTAGTAAACTGTACCTGAGAAATGGCAGCATAACGAGCAAGACCCCATGCTGCTTCCTTTACGGCCAAAGCAGAAGGACCGCAAGGAATGCTAACAACTGTTCTCCTAATATTATATATATATAAAAAAAGATCATTTCCTTACCAATATTAGACTGAAGAAAAAAGGAATAAGCCTAGAGGAATGAAAAAAGTTCACTAACCATTTAGCAAACCTAGCCCCTTGCTTATAGTACTCAGCAGATCTAGAAGCCAATCCATCTAACCCTTGGCACCATGACTCATTGTTGGATCCAGGAAGAGGAGATAAACCCTATTGAAGAAATCCAGTCATTAAAAAAATGTGATAAAATCACCAAATCCCACAAGAAAAAATTATTAGAATGAGCATACTTTATCAACTTTGATCCCAGGTACGATATTCTCATCTTTCAGGCAGTCAACCATCTTCTTCCCATCAGTAGTTGACTGGTAGAGTGTCTCCTCAAAAAGGATAGCACCAGAAATATATTCACCAAGGCCAGGAGTAGTCAACAAGAGTTGCCTATAAGCTTGCCTATTGGGTTCTGTGTTGTCCAGCCCAATGGATGCTAACCTCTTTCCACATGTTGCATTCGATTCATCAATGGCAAGAATTCCACGACCAGGAGATGCAATAGATTTCTACTCAGAAGAAGGAAGTAAAAATAAAATCAATTAGTAAATAGTGGCATGGCATCAAGTTCAAGCTCTATACATGAAAGGAAAAAGACACTTCTTCAGTAATCTTCAATATTCCGTTAAAATTAAAATATTTGGACACTAAGGCAAAGGAAATTACAAAACTTCTAAGGAGTTCTCATAATGAGCTACTAATAGTACAAGTATACTAACTAACCACAACTCGCACTGAAGTTTTATTCTAACATTCAACAACAAAACAAAACAAAAATTCAAGCATGAATTGCACATAATTGAATAATCATTCACTACTCTCGCTCCACCATCATGCACTAAATCTGATACTATCATAAGCAGCATGAACCATGACACTATCTATATATATGGCCTGAAAAAAAGAAAAATTACAGCTAAAAATTCATTTATTTTCATTTGCATAGCAACCAAAGCAAAATCAATCAATTCGAAATCTACAAAAGGTGGCGCTCAAAATTCAACAAATTTTAATTAGCAAAACAAAAACGAAAGAGAAATAGACATACTGCTGTTTTGATAAGTTCGTCGGTGTAATATCCGGCGGCGGATGATCGGATGACGGAGACACGACGAACAGATAAACCAGAGGCGGATCCAGGCGTCCGCTGAGTGAAAGATTGTTGGCCGATCAACGATGAAGTTAATGAGTTCAGCTTCACGAAACTAGAACACGCCATTACTGATTACTCTAAAGAGCACAGAACTTTCTCCCACTTCTTCTTCTTTCTCTGTGGAAATCTGAAAAGGGAATTTTTATAAAAGAAAAGAGAAGAGAAGGCCAGAAAGAGCTGAGTTGGTGGTTAGTATCCTCGAGAAGTCCGTTCCTAGATATAAAACTTAGATATTGCGAAAATTAAATAAATAAAAATTAACATATTTTTTCTAATTAAAATATTAATTTTTTTTCTATTAAATAGAATTAGTGTTATAAAATTCATGTTTTTTTTTTTTTGCTGAATAAATTTTGTTCCCATTAATCACAAATAGTCGAGGCCATTACAATCAACAGAAAATCTGAAAATACAGAAAGTAAAGGTTATACAATGATTTAAAATAATCACGATAACAGACAAAAGACACATCCAAGAAAACTTGGATGGTTAGGAAAAACAACTAGAAAAACTAGACAACTAAACAAATACATAATCTTCTTCTTCAAACCATCTTCATCGCCATTCTTGAACCACGAGGGGACGAGAGAATATCACTTTCAACATCTTCCTCAGGGGTCGACAATTTATAGTGACTATGGGCTTATCAACCAGTCCCTACAAATTGTCTCTGGGAAGATGTAGAAAGTTGATAAAGGGCCCTGAGATCAAGTCGGGTTGAAAGTATCCTCCTAGAAAAATAGAAAAAAAATCTAGATCTGTGAAGATCTGAGACTCATCTAACCACTGTGTCTTGAATCTTGAAGAAAAAAACTCTGAAAAAGGTTTCATATGATTCGTAGTACAAAATAGAGTAATATAAACGGAACAAAAGGACCAAGATTTGACCATTGGCCGGAGCCAATGGCCAAATCTGGCCAGCAGCAGGAGGGAGAGGAAACGCAGAGAAGAAAAAGGGAAGAGAGAGAAGAGAGAGAAAAGGGGAAAAAGAAAAAAGACTGTATAAAATTCATGTTTAAAAGAGTAATATTAGTATTTTAATTACAAAAATATCTTAATTTTCACAACATATAATGAAAATCTTATATTTAGGAATGAAGGGAATACTTCCCTCACAAATTGTTTGCAACGTTTCAAACAAATTAAACATTCCATCTTGTTTGCCACGTTTCAGAAATAAAGGCATATTTATTGTTATTTTTTCAGTCATACCCATAATTTATTACTCATCTAACAATTAAAAATATTTTTTAGTCATTAATCGAGGGGTATTTATAATTTTTTTATCATATTAATTGCTTTCCAATAATTTTCTTAATTTTGGTGAAAATCCTAAATGCGAAAAACAATTTGTGACGGAAGTAGTATTACTCTCTCCATTTCATTATTAGTATGAATTATTTAAGACATGTAGTAGTAAAAAGTAATGAGGTAAATATTAAAATTTATAAATAAGTATTCAAAAGATTAATTTGTACCAACATGATTTTATAAATAAGTATTTAAAAGATTAGTTTGCACTAAGATGACTCGATTCTAGTAGAATGAGCTAACTCTTGAGTTTAATTTTGTGAATTGAGTGAGAAAAATTTATGTTTCGGTCCTTAGGAAGGGATTAACCATAAGATTAATTTGAATTAGTTATTGAGCGTAAAATGAATATGGATGTCAAACCATACCGAAAATGTTAGTTTGTAAAATTGAAATCTAGTAAGAAATTAAAAAATTAAACATTTTCCACGTCAGCACGTCCACCTGGTACACCATACCCTAAACCACGTCTTCATCTTCCCCACTATCAAAACTGGAAAAAATCCCCGAGTAGTAGAAACCCTAACACCATCAAACTTCCAGAATGCCCCTATAGTCTTCTGTAAAATTCCCACATTGCCCCTCTACCACCAGCTCCCCACAAAACCCTAGAATTCTGGAAAGCTATGTCCAAGGACGGGGCAGCATCTGCAATGGCCGGCGGAGATCGGAGGATGAACGAGTCTCCACAACCTCTGGCGATGATGCTTCAAAGTTCTTCTTCTGCTCACGGAAATAATGGAAACGGTTTTGCTCTGCCGCCAACTCCAACGCCGTCGCCGTATCCGATGAATTCTTCCAGCCGTTTACGGCTGAACCCTAACACTGATCACAAGCCGGACGGCTATGAGGATTTGCAATTGGATTTCAGTCCACTGCTTTACAGCAATTTGGAGAAGTATTTGCCTCCAGATCTTCTCAACTCGCCGCGCGATACCAAGGTTCGTTACGTCAACGAACTCCTCCTCCGGTATAGTCCCCACGGCGAGCGGAATCGTGTAAGTAATTATTTTTTACGTGAAAATGTGTTTACTTTTTTTGAATTTACTTCGATGCATGTTGAAAATGTGACAGTTAGTATGTCAAACGAGGGGAATTTGGATAATTTGCTGTGGATCAAAGTTGTGGGGAAAAAAGGTTGAATTTTGCGGCCGGAAAGTAGAAAATGAAATTGTCCAGGGGAGGAAGGTGGGCAATTAGATCAGAATTAGGTGGGAGGATGTGCATGCATGCTGTTTTTTTTTATTATTATAATTACTCCTCCTCCTCCTCTGATATAAGTCGTTTTGCTCAAATTTGACTTTATTTTTGTTTAAAGTAACTATTTTGATTAAGTTAGGGGTTAGGGATTTTTTCTGGAATATAACGAGAGAGAATAGCTGCTCATTTGGATTCATTTCTTAAGTCTCAAGAAAACAGAGTAGTTGATTTACTTGTCAAATTGAAAACTGATTAGATAGTTACTTTATCGAGGGCAGTGGTGGAAACATGAAAGACAACAATTTTCTTGGAAGTGTTTGATCGAAGGATCATAAAGGTGTCATCTTGAAGCATTTCTAATGAATGAAACCATTGTTGTTGGGTGGGGACATCAGTTTCGTTAGGTTTGATAGGGGAAGAGAGTATTCAATGCAGTGTTCTTTGGAACAAAAGATCAGATATCTTTGTTTTCATCGGACTGACCTAGATTAAGATAAGTATGGAGGAAATGTCATCAAGGATAATTGTTACATTTCGAAAGGAACATTAGTGTTACTTGACAAGAAGATTGGATAACATATGTAGCTCTTTAAAGTGAAGGTGGGGAAAATTTTGGGTCTGCCATCTTTGTTTGTATAGATTGCAGAGCTTCCTATCAAGGAAAGTGGACTTTGGACTCCTCCTTAGCTCCTATTTCATTAGAAGAAACCAAAACAAGTGAGCTTTCATTTTGCATGTACAGAAAAGAAAGTAGGCCCAAGTATTTGAGAAAAATGAAGTTATAGAATACACATGTTACTTAGTGAATTTCCCATTCTTGAGTAGGTTATAATTAAAACTTCCAGTGTCTCAGTTTAATCTTTGATATCTCTGTTTTTGCTGCTTTGCCTTCCTTAATCCCCATATCTAATTAGCCTTGGCTTGATTCTAATTAGCTAACCTGTCACATGACTTTGTGGTAAATTAGCCATCTGACCAAGTTACATGCTTACTTTGTTCTTTTATCAGTCAGTGCCTTTCCATAACTTATCTTTCTGGCAAGTTACATTTTCTAGCTTCTAACTACTTGTTTTTTAACAGAATCAGAAGCACAGAGAGTATAGGCAGAAGATTATATCAAACTATCAGGTATGTTTACTGGTGAACTTGATGCGAAATTTGCAAGTGCACAAATATCAAACAAGTAATAAAGTGATAAATAAAAGATCGTCCCAACGAGGATTGATTATCTAACTGGAAAATTTTCTCACTTATAACTCAACCTAAACCAAAATAGAGATGATTAAATTAACTAAAAATAACTAAGAATGAATGACAATTAAAGTAAAGTAAATATGCGATATGAAGATAATATATGGAATGAATGAACTAAGACACCTCTAATCCAGTCTACTCCTTTTATGGACTAATGAATGATCTCTTTAAATTAAGTCTCAACTTGGTTAATGGTAGAATTCCTGAAAATAAGCTAGACCCAATCTATTGGCGAAAAGATCCTAGTTTTAGAGAATAAATCAGTAGTATCTCTACGCGATTTTAAGTCCAAAAACCTCATAAAACTCTATGGTCTTCCCTAGCTTTTGTTTCCTACTCGCTAGAAACCACATAAGGAAATCGAATCTATCTGATCCAAACTACTCTAGAACTTCTCAGCCTCTAGAATAAATTTAGGTTCATGCAACAATTGGCCAGAAAATTACAAGCATTAAGAACAGATAATAGCAATTAACCAAATTAGAGAAAAGATGTAATCTTTATTAGAAATCAAACATTAACCATAAAAGTTTCGACCTTCATAAGGTCTTAGTTACGAAGAATTTAGCTACACATTGACATGTTCAAAACCATAAAATAAATTAACATAAAATTAAATAAAAACTAGAAAGAGCCGGAGTCGGAGTCGAGCCCTTTGATCTTTGCCTTCTGTTCACCGAAATCCTTTACTGCTTCTTGTGTATTGCTCCCCCACCGCAGCAACTCTAAATTGCATATGATAAGAATGAATTGTCAGTTGTTTGATTATGTGAGGGATGATTTAGCCTCTGCCGTGAATGTCCTTTATATAGGCAATGAAAATCGAGTCCTAGAGGGAGTCTTGTGTTTATTCCAAATCCGAAGGGAATAGAGGTTTGATGTACTTAGGTAACTCCCATATTTGGCACATGGTCTCTTCAACTTTTGATTCCTTTTTAGATTCAACTCTGGGCAAGTAACAAATTTGTATATCTTCAATCTTCTATTCCAAGTTGGAATCAATTTCCGATGTGTGACAATTTAGCACATGTCAATTATAATTCTTCTTCCCCTTTAATGTCCAAAATTCCCTTCAACCTGTATCAAATATTAGAAAATTGGTGAATTAATTTTAGTTTTGCAAACATAATTCAGGATAACATTTTTAGGCATATCAACTCATAAAGATTAATTTAATATATTTTTTTCTTTCAATTAAGCTCAATTCAAATGGGAAAACAATCCAAAGTAATGGTAAAATATAGACTTATCAGAACTCTACTTGCAAATCATCCTTTTGAACTCACTGTGACTCATCACCAAAAGAATAGGCATTTTAATTTCAAATCAGTGAGGAGGTAAAAGAAATTTTACAAATAGGTATTGGTGGACAGTGGACTACAATAATGGGTGGGTATGTGTATATTTATTTATCTAACTTGGGATTAGCACGTAATTCTGAAAAATGATTTTTTCTTTCTTCTGAGAAGCCTTGGTTTCAGCCTCTTAACAGGGAGCTATACTCTATGAATTCTTCAAACTTCTTTGTACCTTCATTTCGTGACGCACTAAATCAGAAGACAATGGAGAGCTTCAGAAGTATAATGTCTGAACCATCTCCTGGAATTTTTGTATTTGAGATGCTGCAACCTCGGTTTTGTGAAATGTTGTTGGCTGAGGTATCAGACTTTGTTTTATTGTTCTGTATTCTCGCGTATCTCGTTACTTGTAGTTTAGCTTCTATATTTCCTTACCAGGTTCTGATTGCTTAGGTGGAAAACTTCGAAAAATGGGTGCATGAAACAAAGTTCAGAATCATGAGGCCAAATACAATGAACAAACATGGTGCTGTTCTAGATGATTTTGGCCTGGAAACCATGCTGCAGAAGTTGATGGAGGATTTTTTACGTCCTATATCAACAAGTACAAGATTACTCTCCTGCTTGGGATGTTAATTTCTTTAAGAAGTTATACAAGCTGAACAAATGAACTTACAGGTCGTAACATCTCTTTGCAGTTTTATTTCATGAAGTTGGTGGATCCTCGCTTGACAGCCATCATGGATTTGTGGTCGAGTATGGAATGGATAGGGATGTTGACCTTGGTTAGTGATCATATTCATGTTTTTCTTGCTTCTCTTCCTCATCTTCTTATTCTGATGCAATAGACGTTTTGGCCGAGGTGGAACTTTGGCTGCATTTTTTAATTATAAGCTGTTTTTTCCCTCATTTCTATATCATGGGTTTAACTGCACCTCTTCTTTGAGAAGAGCGTTTTTCTAGCTGCCTACCTTGTCACATTCATATTTGCACGCGATTGCAAATATGAAATCCCTTTTTTCATTGTTCATTTAACTCTTCACTATTATGTGTTATTTTCCCATAAATGAATTTATTTTACATACTTGCGTCATACTTCAGATTATTTGTTTTTGCATCTGCCTTTGTGCTTGCATCCCCAGTGTTGTTTGCATAAATTGATTTCAAAGTACAAAAGATATATTATGCTTAGGCTTTTAATAATCAACATAATCAAAGGAGAGTCAGGTACTCACGTGCCACACTCGTGATTATATTTAAATATTTATTAGTAATTATATATTAATTATTTTTAAATATTTATGACCTCTGGATCAATAAATGGTTCGTCCGGTTGTTTGATCATTGACCCTTAGCCGAGTAAATTTTTCGGTTCGATGTCCATACCGGGTTTCAAAACTTTGCTTTTCACTACCTTTTCGGATCTTAAGAAGGGTATTAATAGTGCATCAGAATATTTTTTTATTTTTTATTTCTGTGCCTTGGTTCTCTGTTGCTCTTTTAAGCTTAGTGGTTGCCGTTCTCTCTTTCTGGTTTGTCTTGTTTTAGTTAGATATATCCTTGCAGTTAATACATAGATATCTGATTTCGAAGAGCTTTACATTATTAGGATTTCATGTGGATGACTCTGAAGTCACATTGAATGTGTGCTTGGGCAAGCATTTCTCTGGTGGAGAATTATTCTTCCGCGGTGTGCGGTGTGAGAGACATGTAAATACAGAAACTCAACCAGAGGTAGGAGATACTTCTGTCATTTGTCTGTTAAATAATCAACCAGTGGAGTCTTTGCTTGATCTCAAGTTATATTTAATTAGCATGTGCTTCTTTTTAAATAAAAAAGTTTATCACGGGAACAAATTAGATTGTCGGAGGTCTTTCCAATTTGTAATGGATCATATGAGATAAGTGGTCTTTATTAGTGAAATTAAGTAATTAGCATCTTGTGCTTTTATTTTACAATATGCAGCATGCTAAAGCTTGGGATGAACATATATGAGCAGCTGTAGTCTTGGCTTGTTAAAGGGATCTTATAAAAAATTTACATTCGTACATCTGTAGGAAATCTTGGATTACTCCCATGTCCAAGGCCGTGCAGTTCTTCACCGTGGTCGCCACAGGCATGGTGCTAGAGCTACTACATCTGGTCACCGAATGAATTTATTACTGTGGTGCAGAAGGTACATTTAATATATGGAATTGTAATCAGGAAAACATCCAAACAGAAAATCCTATAATGGAGTCGAACAGCACCACCCCCACTCCGCGTTTTAAAGCCAAATGGGGAGAGTGGCATTGATACATTTTGTCTTGTTTCCACGGTTGGATATATCACAAAGTTATTTGTCTAGTTTAAAGGGACTCGGGAGGGCTTGAAAGTCCTTGTTTAGTTTCTAGGACTTGCAGTCGTAATAATGTTCATGGTGTCTCGAGAATGGAGAAAATAAAAGATAACAAACTAGACATTCCAAATAAAAGGTTTAAACTCTAAATGTTCTCCGTTATTTGCAGTTCTGTATTCAGAGAGTTGAAGAAATATCAGAAGGATTTCTCCGCCTGGT
The DNA here is from genome assembly GCA_026122235.1 of Vinca minor. Taxonomy (NCBI): domain Eukaryota; kingdom Viridiplantae; phylum Streptophyta; class Magnoliopsida; order Gentianales; family Apocynaceae; genus Vinca; species Vinca minor. The sequence continues at coordinate 770,492 of JAOCZM010000142.1, forward strand.
GCACAGAATGCCAACGTGAAAAGAAAGATAGGATGCGCCACCAAGCTGCTATTCTGAAATCGGTATTCCACATATCATACACCTTTTCTTTCCGCTTTTCTGGGATTAACCAGTGGATCATATCCATTAGTTACTGAATAGTAACTACTCAAGTAGAGAAAATATATTTGAATCCACTAAATTCCCTCTGATCTTCAGGAAATGCTGAAACGAGATGAAGCTGCTTTACAAGCTGGTTCTTAAGTTTTTTTAACTATTATTACTGGATAGATGAAGAAGAAGCTACTTTGGATCTCTCTATTATGTTTCGCCTATACTGGAAAGAGAATCTGTAATATATAGTGATGTTGTATGTATTATATGAAGATTAGTTTGTACATTTAAATCAATTAGGTACAGAATTGTGTTTATTTTTCAGTAGACCTGAATGTCTCACTCTCTCATGGGGTGATAGTACAGTCTTTTTTTTTGGGGACCTTTGTCTCCTTTAATTAATGAAGCAGAGTACTTTTGCTAAATTGTTCTCTTTATTTTTTCTTTTTTTTTTGAAGAATAAATTGTTCTCTTTAGTAAAGCTATTATTATGTACAGGTCAAGAAAGAAAAAAATCACTGGCCTTCGAAAGAAAAATGTTCATTAGCATTATTATGTGTTAAACATATGTTTTATATGCATTAAGATACAATACTCAAATTAAAATTATTTTGGGATCGTAGTTTGAGCCTCAAAGATAAATTTAAGTTAAATCTAATCCAATCACTCCGAAGATCACATTTTTCTTCCTAGAATTTCCTTTTTTTTTCTTGGATTACTAATCACATTTTCAACATGGGAATTGGGTAGCCCAAGTGGTAAGGCTACCCGAACAGGTCCCGTGTTCGATTCCTATATCTCCCCATAATGGGGCAAATAATTCTCCTCTTTATGAGGCTTATCTTCCTCCCCGGGCGTGTGGCGATGCTTCAATCTTCCCTATCTAGTGATACTCTCCGCTTTCTTTCCCCTCGAGCGATCGCGCCGGTACTCAAAAAAAAACAAAAAAAATCACATTTTCAACACTTATCTAATTTAGTTGGAAACCACCACATGATGTTTTGTCACACTTAAATACTATGGTAAAAGAAAAGAAATGCTATTGATAGAGTGATGAATTAGAGATGAAAGAAAAAACTCGGAACCCCCAAAACTCCCATTGATAGTAGTAACTTTTTTTTTCCATTTCTCGGAATCAGAAGAAGACGCTGCAAATCTCCGCCGCCGAGATCACCATCGGAAAACACCAGTTGCGCCACCACATATCACCACCTCGAAGGTAAATCTGTATTCGAGTTCTTCTTTTTACCTCTCTCTCTCTCTCTCTCTCCTAATTTCATTTTTAGGTTATTTTATTAGATTCAAGTTTTCTTTCGAATTTAAAGTTCTTATAGCCGTCTTGTGATGTTGATTTCCTTAATGAATTTATATATAATAATTGAACTGCATTTTGTATGTTGAAATTGTAGAGTGGAGTAGTTTATGTAGAAGAATTGGAATTGAATCGGCATAAATGTTCGAAAACTTGTTGATTTCCTTAGTCGATGAAAGCTACTATAACAATTGAACTGCATTTTCTATATTCAAATTGTAGAGTAGAGTAGTTTAATCAGAAAAAAAAAAATGGAATTGAATTGAAAATTTCAGCCTTCTGTCATGTCTACTTATATATTGCTGATCTTTTGCTGTTGCTCACCAATTTGATTTCTATATAAGAATAGGGTTGTATTTTTGCTTTAGAGACTTTTTTTGGTAATAAAAAAATTTGGGTGGGGTGTTCAGTTGCGGTGTCCCCCACGGGACAAGGCATGCTCTTGGGGCCATAGGTTCATTATTACCGTTCTGATAGATTGCTCACCAACACTGCCCTCACATCGGCAGTGGGTCTCGATTGCATTACCTTTGTGAGGAAATGCGGAATCTTTACCAACTGAGCCAACTTAATTCTTCCTGTCCCAAAAGCTGTTGAATTATGATTCTATATTTTTTCCCCTCTTTCCATTGATACATAGGATGAAGAGAAGGTATTTAAGCATAATCTTTCTAGTTTGATTTCAGTATAGGCGACAGCTTGTGGAAGAAAGATGGTGAAATTAACCTTGATTGCTCGTGTTACTGATGGCCTTCCGCTAGTGGAGGGGCTAGATGATGGCCGGGATTTGCCAGATGCAGATTTCTACAAGAAGCAGGCCAAGGCCTTGTTCGCAAACCTCTCAAGGGGTCTGAATGATCCTTCTAGAATGTCTATCGAGACTGGCTCTTATATGTTCCAGTATCCTTTTACTTTTTCTGGGAAACACTTTCACACCACTCATTGGAATTGCCAGTACGTGTTGCTGCTTCTATTTTGAATGTGATTGAATAGCTTTATATTGGGTCAGTCAACGTACATTCTGTAGATTCAGTGTTCTCTTAGTTTTTTTATGACGTATTAACAACCATATCCTCTAGGTTTTGAACCTTCCAGCTCTGGATCAATCTGCCTTTTAAGGTTTTGGGTTGGTATGTGTTTACATGGAGGGCTAGAGGCCCATGGAGTACATTCTTGCCTATGGCAGACATTATTAGCCATTGCAGTATTCATTCATCTTTTAAACTGTCTTCATTGTAAAATAGGAATAAGTTGCACTTTCCTTTATTGTAAAACTTTTCTGCTGTATTTGGATGAACATTGGGAGTTTTCTTAACACAAATTCTCAGTTACATTATTGAAGGACATGTTTGTTATTTGACAATGTGTGACCGTGCTTATCCTAAGAAGCTTGCTTTTCAATACCTGGAAGATCTTAAGAATGAATTTGAACGTGTAAATGGTAGTCAAGTTGATACTGCTGCTAGGCCCTATGCTTTCATAAAGTTTGGTAAGATTTCTTACTTTTGCTTTCTGATTTCTGTTGCATTTTTTACTTTTTCCACACAGATTATTTTGCACTTGCTATATCTTATATGTTTCTTTCTTATGTTTGAAAGATACATTTATACAGAAAACAAAGAAATTGTACCAAGACACAAGAACTCAACGGAATATAGCAAAGCTGAATGATGAACTTTATGAAGTACACCAGATAATGACCTGCAATGTTCAAGAAGTTCTTGGCGTTGGTGAAAAATTGGACCGTGAGTGATTCCAGTTCTACTTGCAGTTTTAACTCCTCTTACCGTTTTTGAGTTTTGGCCGGAAACTCTTTATTCTATTGCTTGACTCAGAGACTAACCAATCAAAAAGTAAATGTATATTTCCACAGTAAGGAAAAAAGAAAGAATTGAGAAAAATTCATCACACCATAGATGTGGCACTGAGCCATTGCCTTAGTTGTCTAGACCAGATTTGCAAACGAATGGTCAACTTCTACATTTTTCTGTTGCATGATTTGCTTTTCCTGCCTGACAAGCATCTTTGTTCAACCTGAGCTTTTGGTCCATGTTGACTATATTGAGGTTTGAGGAAACATGGGTAAGCATTTGATAATTTTTGGGGTGCATGGGCTGAAATCAATAGGGATTTGCAGAAACAGACCTGTTATTCTGGTGTTCCTTTGTAAGTAATTTGTTAATATGCTTTGCAGAGGTCAGTCAGATGTCTAGCCGCTTGACCTCAGAATCTCGCATATATGCTGACAAAGCAAAAGATTTGAATCGTCAGGTTAGTTCAATTGGATATCTTATTTCACGTCTTTTCTTCAAGTGTTGATGAATATATGGTACATTTGAATAGTTGGCGCAGATTAGCAAGCATTTCTCTGTATATTATTACTTGTCCAGTGATAAGGCATTTCCTGCAGTGAAATACTTGGTATGGTTGTCCTCCCATATTATAGATATTAGTTTAAAAGTAGTTTTGCACTCATTTCGCCAAATGGTATTTCCTGCAGTGAGGATAAAACTGATAATATGTGAGTGCTGCATTTTTTAAGTGTACTTTAGAATATGGATTTCATAGAAAACTTGGATAATCACAACATTATTGGAGATCCATGTTGCACCAAAGGTTCTCCCCCCACCCCCTTCTATGCTCTAATGTATTTTTCTGAAAATTGGCTTCATTGCGTTCCTTGTAGTTTCTTTCAATTTCTTTGAATGGAACCATGTCTAGATTTTATCGTCTGGTAAGTGGAAAACCATGGACACAGTACTTTTCTTAAATACTCCCAATTAATTGGGTCATTACTGCAGATTCACAATTCATCACTCGATTATGTAAAGTTCTACAAAATCTCTGCTTTGTTTTGACATTGGCTTCTTACGTTTTTATATTTTATTTTTAATCATCTTAGTTACTTTTAAGATAGATGCTTCTTGCTCATAATAAACACATTGCTTCAATTCTAAACAACACTCCAGTATTATAAAACAATGTTGTTAGAATTGGACCCAGTGGACTTTGCTTGGAAAGAATATTTCTTGCATTCTGGATTATAGCATTAAAGACTACCAAGTCAAGATCCATCCTGAACCAGTAAAAGTTAGACTATATCTTAAGTTAATTACTTCTGTTCCTTTGAAATTGTGTTATCTGGTGCTGGGAAATAAACTACCGTATCAAGTGCTATTTATTGCACGGCAGTTCTGAGTGTGTTGAATGAGATTGCTGTGTGATCTTTTGCAGGCATTTATTCGTAAATGGGCACCTGTTGCTATTGTCCTTGGTGTGGTCACGCTCCTTTTTTGGGTGAAAAATAAGATTTGGTGATGCTGCAAAACGAGTCTCTGCTTGTCGAGCCCCCATTGACACATCCAAGGAGAGAGCTGCAAGCAGTTTTAATATATCCGTTATGTTCATTAATCTCTATCATAGTTGTAACACTGTAGAGTTTTTGAACTGGAAATTCAGGCTTTGGTTCTGAATGGGAAAACAATGAAAGTGCAAGTTCATATTGACAATTCAAGGGAGCTCATTTTTTAAGGTTAGCCATTTGCCGAATTCTCTTCTATCCTAGTTGGCGGATACATGTTGATACCTATTGTCACTGTTTACCAACTGTTAGTGAACTACGTTTATTATTATTAGTTTTATTTATTCTAATGGTTGTAGATACAACTCATTAGCAACTATTTAGCAAAAAATAAATAAAAAAACTCATTAGCAACTATTAGTAAACTGTAATAATAAGTGTAGAATTGAAAAAAAATGTCTGTGGTTTCGCATGGTATTAGCCCTGCCGTGTCGCTCTACTAAATCATTATTTATGAAACAATTTTATTTTGAAAAAAAAAGAACATATGAAACAATTTCGTTGGGTACTACTCCGCCCATGCAAACTCGCGTGATGCTGTGGCTCCCTTCTCCGGGAAAAGTCTGGCATGGGGCGACCTTTGTGGGTACGGTTATACACTTCTCTCACATAAATTTAGACATGACCCACATGCAGGGTAAATTTCGTAGGCCTCCATGTCTCACAGGTACCCACAAGGGTTCTTCCCATAGGGAATTTTTCCTTCTCCGCCCATGTAAATAATAAAAAATCCCCCAATTTTAAAGTACTACCTCAATTTTTAAATAACTGACATTTCACCCTTTTTTTTTTATATATTCTAAATTGTTTGGTATATTTCAAATTTTAATAAATATTTATTATATTTTATTCAAATTTTACTATTAGTCAATTTAACTTAATACTTTATTGTTTCTAACAATTTAACACTTACCCATTTATATCAAATCATATAATTATGAGTAATTTAAACTTTTTTATTCACAATTATTATCTTTCAATCATTTTTCTTATTATGTTGAAAATAGAAAATGTATCAACTATTCAGAAAAATAGTATAAAAAAACAATTCCATTAATAGTTACCTCTTTGTTTCAACCATATATAAATGGACAATTCTGATATGGATCAGGGCCAGAGGTAGGGCCCTGGTCCACTTGGCTCACATTGTGCCACGTCGCCCCTCCCTTTAAAAAAAAAAAAAAATTCATTCTCTGTCACAGTTAAAATACAAAAAAAATAGTTCTGATATGAACACAATTAAAAGTAAAAAAAATATCACTCTCCTCATTTTATAGTGATGTGACAAGTTTGTACAATTTTTATACTTTTAACTGTGTCCATATTAGTACTATCTTTTTTGTATTTTAACTATAATTGAGAGATAAAAAAAAAAAATTTAAAGGAGAGGCGACGTGGCAGATTGTGAACCAAGTGGACCAGGGCCCTACCCCTGGCCCTGGCCCATATCATAATTTTCCTATATAAATACTACATCCACAACAAAACCTTTTTACATTTCATCATCACCATCACACTAGGGATGGCAATGGGGCAGATTGGATCGGATATCTGTCTGATCCGATCCGCTCCGCATTATCCAAATTCCGATCTGATCCGATCCGTGATCCGCTCCGCACGGGGCTGATCTGATCCGCTCCGATCCGATCCGTTCAGTCCTATTTTTTTTTTTTTTTAAAAAAATCATTAATTTTATCATAAAAATCATTATTATTATTTTTTTAAATTCATAAAAAAAGCCTCCAACAAGTATAATTAATAAATTTTATACTAAATCAATTTTTAAACAAGTACAAATATTATATTAAAATGAAAATTAAACATAATTAAGCCTAATAATAACAATATTATAATAATTTAACGGGGCGGAACGGGGCGGATCAGACACAAATACCAAATTTGATTTGTCCCTTCCTCGGATCGGAGCAGATCTGCTCCGTATTCTATATGGGGTAGATCGGATCTGCTCCAAAAGACGTTGGATCAGAGCGGGTCAACAGATCACGGATCAAATTGCCATCCCTACATCACACCTTCCTTCTTTATTACAAGGAAATGGGATTAGAAAACCAACTCATGGATATCTCCTCAGAATCCTTCCTTATTCTAATCCTAGCCCTATTCGCCAATTCTTTAACCTATCTTCGCTTTTTCTTCTTCACCATTTTCCATAGCTTCGGCCTATCCAACTTCAATATCAACCAACCCCTGACGCCTGATTCCCCTTTCTACGACGCAGTCGGGTCGGGTCTCGCCGGTGTTATTATGTTGGCGGAACAATTAAATCTGAATCGAGTTTTTTCGTATGAATTTAAAGGCATCGTTGATGGTGGTTACGGAAGCGGCGATGATGAGGACGTATTAATTAAGTGCGTGTTTTGCTTGAATCGATTGTGCGAAGGTGATTGGGTGCGCAAGTTAGCTTGCCGACATGTTTTTCATAAGGATTGCTTTGATGGGTGGCTTCATCAGCAACGATTCAGCTGCCCTACTTGCCGGTCGCCATTGGTTCCGGACGAGCGCGTGTATTTCAGGCGCCTCCAGGTGACTAGGGACGTCTGTGCTTGGTTTTCGTTGCGATGAACATCATGCATTTGGGTAAATGTTGATGATAATGATGGCCAATATGACATTATAGGATATAGCGAAGTTTTTTTTGGGTAGTACGGTAACACGAAACTCCTATATTAAAGGTTGGTGGTGACAGTTTTGACCTTTGAGCCTTTTTCTATTTTATTTTTGAGGTAAATGTTTTACCTTTTTTTCACTTTAAATATTTTTGGAGAGCTCGCTGAATGAGTCTTTTTTTTTTCGGCTGTAAATATTTACCACGTCATTGGTGCTGCTGAATAAAAATGTTTTTTTTTTCTTTGTAACTTTAAAAAGGAAAATGACCATTTTGTATGCAGGTAATATCAGGTAAATGTTCACTATTCTTATATAGGGAGACATGCACATGATTTGGGTATTTTTCTTTTTCTTTTTTGGATTTTTTTTTTTTTTTTTTAAAGTATGGAAAACTATAAATAAAAGATGGTTGATTAGATAGGGGAAAAAGAAATTAAATGAGGTCACTGGGGGTTAAGGTAAGGGCCTTTGACATTAAAGTGACACAAAAATATAACATTTTCAAATAAATGTGGTAAATTAATAACATAATCGTAATTCGTAATGTGAACATTTATTCTAATTATATATATAAATGCAAGGACGAAGATTCAAAACTCAAGGTCCTCTTTATCCAGCAGATGGATTACTTTGAATACGAACTTCAACCCCCTCAATCTGTGATCCAATTTCTTTAGCCGAAGCCTCAAGAGAAACACTACAGTAATGCATTTGGATTAGCTCGAGGGTCGCAATTTCCCCAACACTAAACGGAATTCCATCTAGAGAGGCGCAAAGCCTCAAAACTAAACTTGTTAGCTTTGGAAAGTGATTGCTGGAGGCGTTCCAGCACTCTAGATCAGTCTTCTCAATTAAGAGATGTTTTAGTTGAAGAAATCCATCTTCAGTTGGTGTCCATTCGGGCCCTTGGAAAGCATAGTTTTTCAATTTTAGCACCTCAAGGTTGGGCAACCAGGAAATGGTAGACATATCCTCCCATGGAAGATAGCTCCAACTTAGTGTCAATTGCTTGATAGATGCCGGGAAAGCTCCATTGAGTAATTTGTATGGTTTTATGTCTTTTTCCGCATAGAAATAGCACTTCAATATCTCAAGTTCTTCTAGATAGACAAGATTGGCGAGGAAATTTGATGGCTCGCGAGCATTGTAGTCTTCTTCAGTTTCACATATTCCGAGTTTCTTGAGACGAGGCAAAATCTGAAAAACTTCCCGGGTGCAGCTGGCAAACCGAACTGTGGATAGAGTTTGCAGGAATTTTGGAGCCGCCTGAGTGAATCTTATAAAAGGCCAAAACGTACCTGGAAGAATAGGAGTACAAGAATTTCCTATTCGTATAATATGGAGACTCCTCAACCGCGGGGCAGCTAGTTGCAGATATGGACTTCCTCCATCTTGTTTGATGTTCCAATGAATAACCAAAATTTCCAGATTACGAAGTAAAGAGAATTGTGGAGGAAACATGTAGGACACATTAAGCTCAAGATACCGTAGAAGAACCAGCTTCAGTATTTGCTTAGGGAAACGATCAAAACGCAGAAAACATATGTCCAATACCTTGAGCAACTTGAAGCGCAAATGTAAAAAGAATATGTCTGGCGAGAAAAAACAACCCGAACTAAAGCATAAAAAGGAACGGACCAATGGAAGCGCACGCAACAAATAGACACCCACATCAAACTCCGAGTGGAAACTGAGGAGGTGCTTGTCATTTAGGTCTGCTGGAAAACCGTGGGAATCTCTTTTGATCACTTCCATGAACTTCTCCTTCTGAGATTCTCGCAAGCACAACTCTCTGAGAAGATCATGGATACGACAAGTTTTAATTTTTCCAAACAAACTCCTCTTTCCGACCATAACTAAGCCTCTGTCCACAAGATCATTAAAGCAATCTTCGCCAACCTCTTCCAGACTCTTTGAAGAATTCGAATCCAAGAAGCCCTCAGCAATCCATAAATTGATCAATTTCTGAACGGAAATTTCGCAATCTTCAGGGAAAGCTGCCATATACAGGAAGCAGGCCTTCAACTGATGTGGCAAGTGATAGTAACTCAATGCTAATATGTCTAGGCATTGTTCTGGTTCAGTTATTGCTAGAGAGCTTAACCTAGCTACCGTATCTTTCCAGCATTGATACGTCCTCTCAATCTGAGAGAGATAACCAGAAATAACAACAATGGCCAGTGGTAGGCCTCGACATTTTTTCGCAATTTGCCTACCACAATCTACCAATTCAGGGGGACAGCTTCCTTTCCCAAAGACCTTCAGCTCCAGTAGCTTCCAGCTTTCATCTACCCCTAGAAAACTCATGCAATGAGGAGGGCTGTTAGGAACCACACTTTTCAGACGACTGGTCAATAATATTCTACTCCCATTTCTGTCATCTGGAAAAATTCTATTAACGTCATCCCAGACATTAATACTCCAGATATCATCCATGACAATCAGATATCTTCGACCCTTTAATCTTTTGTATAAATACTCAGCTAATTCTTCCTTGCTCATTTTATCGAGTACATCTCCAAGGTGCATGATAGAGCGCAAGAGGTCCACCAACAAATCTTTCACTTGGTAATCTTGAGATACCGCAACCCATGCACGACAATGGAAATGATACACTGCAAATGGATCGTCATAAATTTTCCTGGCAAGGGTTGTTTTACCAATGCCCCCCATCCCCACAATTGTGAGAATTTCGAGCCCAATCGTCCGTCTATGTAAAATTTCATTGGAGATAGCATCAAGACCCACCACCATATCCACCTTAAATAGAGGAGGAGGTTTTGAAAGTTTTGTCGAGATACTTGATGATCGCGAAGGCTCAATCTCCGGTGTCTCATCATCATACATAGTTTTCACCTTTTCCTTGAGAGATTCAATCTCTTTAAATTTGGATAACAGAGTGGGGAGGATGCCATTCTCCTTGTGGAAAGTATCATCCAGGGCCTTAATGATTGATAGTAAGGGATTCATGTCAAATTTGGAAGAAAGATCCAACAATGATTGAGGAAACTCTTCTTTAGATAAGTCAGGACTAAGAAGATGAGGCAACTCTGGGGATGAAATCGAAAAGTTAGAATCTGGTATCCATCTTCCCATTGAAGAACCAAATTGAGCAGAACTATGTGTTCCTCTTAAGAACCTCGACTCCGAAGACTTCACAGGTACATTATCCAATGCATCTTCTTCGACAAAATCTTCAGCTCTGTTTTCTTCAACAGAATCTTCTACTCTGCTCGCCATAAGTGTCAATGGTGTCAACCTTGCTTCAGCTAATGTTTCTTTAACAAAATCTTGAGCTATTTTACTCTCCATAAACCTCAAGGAATCCAGCCATGCTTCATGTGAAGCACGTACTCGATCAAAATCTTGTGCTTTGCTCACGATGAATATGAAAGAATCCAACTTCGATCTGAGTGAAATATCCAACAACTTTTCTTCAATAAAATCTTCTGCTTGGCTTGCCATGACACTGATGCATTTCTCTAAATCTTTCACCTCATCCTGATTTTTATATAGCTTTGCAGTATCCCTAAGAAATGCCATGAAGAAACTAAGATCTCGGAAGAGACCAATTATTTCCACAGCTTCTTTGTGGACAAAGGTTGTATCTGTTTTAAATTTGGAAATTACCGAGAACATATTCTCAAGAATACTCATCGGATAAGGAAACTTGTCGTTCAACATTTCCGGGAAAAAATTTCGTAGCTCTACTTCAACAACACCCATCTCTTCTAATGTTTTGGGCATCTCTTCTAATACACCTTGCCCCTCTTCTAACTCTTCAAGTATCATCTCTGTCCTTCTTGGCGTGCTACGAGTAATATGAATTGCTAATTTCTTTACGATTCCCACCAAAGTAGTCACTCTGATAAGATCAGTCTCATCAAAGAAATCTTCTATTTCAACTTCACCTGTTACCTCAAGGATGGTTGAATAGATGATCTCAACAAGTTGTGCACAATGACTCTGATCCATTGAAGTTGATAATTCTTCAAAAAGCCTTGCTATCACACGGCATTTTTGAATAAATGTTTCAATCTGGAATTTTTGAATCCGAAGGACCATGCTTGAGAAATGCAGCAAATAGTCCAGAGATCGCATTACAGATGAAACAGCAGCAGCAGCATAAGCCATCTCTCCCACTATATATACATCAAAAGCACAGAGAGAAAAAAAACAAATATTAGATGATAACTTTGGTTATACTAAAGTGCTCTCCTAGATTTAACATTTAGTGAAGAATAATAGCACATTCAATTCAGGACATAGTAACTATTAACTTCAGTAAAACTCAAATATCCATAACATAAACAATAGGATCAAAATGAAAATATTTAGATAGTGTTTCATTTTTAAACTCATACAACTTTCTCAGTTTGGGGGCTGATTACAAACTGGAACCCAAACTAAATACGTCCTAAAAGGAAAATATTACTCAAAATGGAAATCATTCTCCGAAAAGTGCACCATTATTACTTTCGTACATGACGATTTAGGGTTCTTAGGTGAATTGGGGGAGCTGATTTTGGAGGGAATAGATGGGTAGAGGTGTTTTTTGGAGGGAGTACTTTCGTACATGATGATTTTACCGGCAAAAACGCCTATTTGGTCCTAAAAGATGTTTCTAAGAATCCTTTGAGTCCCGAAAGATTTTTTTTTTCCTTTTAAATCCCGTATGTATTTACGCGCTGTCCTTTAAGTCCTTCCGTCCAATTTTCTGTCTAGATACCGTCAAGACAGTCATGTGCCTCACATGTGAGTCATTTTTATAGGGTATTTCGGACATTTCAACATATTTATCTAAACAAATAATTGGGTACTCAATTGTTAAACAAAATAACTATGAGTACTAAATTTAAATAAATTAAAAAATAAAAATATCTAAACCCATTCCTCCCCCTCCCCCTCCATCTTCATCTTTTTTCGCCCCCCATCCCCATCCCACCACCGTCCACCACCCCGCAACCATGGATATGAAGCTCATTTGACATTTTTCTGCATTCTTTTGCAGTTTCATCAGAAATTAAAGATTGGGGACATACCATTTTAGTATCCAAAAACAAATTTAAGGACACATCTATAAATCCACTTGTACTGTTCAACCTTTCATTGCCCAGAATATAAACTAAGCTTGTAATTGAGGCATAAAGCATCAAACCGGTACATGGAAAACAAAACCCCGGATGACCAATACTCAAAATTCAGTTCATAGAAGACAAAAAATAAACCAAATACAGAAAACCCATCTCCACTTTTTTATGTTTTAGATGGGTTTCAGATTTTTTAATTTAAATTTTTACGATTTCAATGATTATTGTTGTTTTCATGAAATTGATTACAGATTGTGGATAAACTTTTTTATTTTTTATTTTGTGGGCTATTCAATAGAGGAATAAGAATGATGGCATGTGGGGAACTCGAAAAGAGTACATGGATATGGGTGGTGGACGGCGGCGACAGAGGAGGAGAGGCGGTGGTATTTTGGTTGATTGGCATACCATTGATATTCTTTGGTGGCTTCATGTTCATTCAGATTGAAAAGGATAAATCTAATTTTTTTAATTATTTTTTTCTCGTGGCTTCATGTTCTTTGGTGTTGCTCAGTTGTCCGGCAATTGATGTCTACTTTACTGGTTGTTGAACTTTGGTTGGGAAGAAAAAACAAACCCCCTCCAAACCGTAATTCTGCAGTATAATGATGAACACCAGGTGAAGGCCTTGGTCGAATTTGTGGTGTGGTGTGATGGTATATAGGTGGTATGAAAATTAGTGGTGTTTTGTGAGAGTGTTGATGTGATGGTGGTTGACGGTGGTGGGGAAAGGGTGGGGGGCGGAGCAAGATGGAGTGGGGGAGGGGATGGATTTAGTTCTTTGGTTGCAGGTGGTGGTGATGGAGGTTGACGGGGGGTGGGGAAGGGCCGGGAGGAAGATGTAGGGGAGAGAGGGATGGGTTTAGACTTTAGATATTTTATATTTTAGTTAATTCGGATTGAGTATCAATAGTTATTTTTTTTAACAATGGAGTACTCATTTTTTTTAAAGAAAAATATATTAAAATGTCTGAAATGCCCTTAAAAAATGCATCACATGTGAGACACGTGACTGACTTAACAGAAAATTAACGAAAAATGGACGGAAAGACCTTATAAGCAGCGCGTAAATACATACGGGATTTAAAAGGAAAAAAAAAATCTTTCGGGACTCAAAGGATTCTTAGAAACATCTTTTAGGATCAAATAGGCGTTTTTGCCTGATTTTACCCCTTCCTCAGCAGGCCATGTGGAAGGCACGTGCCAATCAATTCCTGGATTGCTGAAATCTGCCAATTTTGAGCAAATTTAACACACGTATATAGTACTCTCTCCATTTCCAATTAATTATCGTTTAGGAGATTTATAGGTATCCAAATTAATTATCGTTTAAAGTTATTTTATTAGTTGTTAACAATTTATTCCAATTATACCCTCGATATTTCTTTTATTTGTGGCCTCTGCCGTTCCTATTTTTTTCTTTCTTTTCTTATGCTATAGAAGTGAGAGAGAGAGAGAGAGAGAGGTAATATTGAACTTTTGATGAAAATGACAAGTTTCTTAATTTTTTAAAATTGTCTAAAGTCTTATATTTAGGAATGGAGGAAGTATGTGGGTAAGATCAAATGCAAAAATAATTTGTGGGTAACATTGAAACTTGACAAATAATTGGTGAGCAAAAAGGGTTATTTGCTCCCTCAATCCCAAATTATAGAAAGTGAAACTTGAATATAGAAGATACTCAACAATTAATATGATACCGCAGGAGTATTTGAATAGAATTAATATCTATTTTCCTCACTAAACTATTTACGCTTTGCGATTTTTTGTCATTTAATTATTATTCTTTTGCTAAATATATCATTTTATTTACATTTGTCTAAAAAATAAATTGACAGCACTTTTTGCGGCAATTTTGGTCCAGTTCAACCATAGTCGGACGCAAGAGTCGAAATCTAGTGGTGCAAATTTGGGGGCGAAACTGATAAAATTCTTGGAGGGGCAATAAAAAGGGCAAAAAAAAAATTCAATTGCACCACCTTACCGGTCATAGATCCGCGTATGAGTTCAACATGTACTGAGAATGTGACTTAAGATAGAGGATAAAAAACAAGAGAAATCCGTTATATATCACAAAACTTTATTTTAAGATATTTAGGGTATGACTATTTTACGGGGCTGATGTTTGTGTCCAATTAGTGATTCCTACTAATTTTGCCTATAGTCACGATGATATTTGCAATGCAAGTGCCATTTTGTGTCTGAAAATTGATCGGATTCACTAATTCGACAAGTAAACAGTCCCGTAAAAAATTTCATGCTACAAATAGCCTAAATATAGATTATTGCTATTTAGAAAAAAGTAAAAAAAAGTTGGTTTCTATATATATCAGATTTTTTTTAAAAAAAAAAATCAGTTCAAGAATTAAAATACAAAGTGAACATTGTATTTGAACAAAAGTAAATTAAAATAGGAAGTAACATTCTATTATGAGACGATGGGTACTATAACTCTAAGAATTAATACCGACAGAGTAAGTAATAACATACCAACAGAAGCACAAGTCACCTTTAAACAACGGTTGTCAATCACGCACCGGAAGATAACCGGCGTCAACAGGTTATCAGCTCCTATCTGCTTCTCAAGTAATCGAAGCTAAGATAGAATAACACAACCGAATGTCTTGGCGGAGTTTTATCTCATATTTGGAAAGTCAAGAGCGGGAATATCGGGCCAACCACTAAGCGGACATCAGCAGAATTTCCAAAAGTCAATAAGACATAGTAGGGCTTCCGTGTTCAAATTCTCTTTCCATTTTTTATATCTTCATAGTTTTTATAATAAATAAGTTACATTATCTAGATAAATAGTTTTTTATTTCTTTTTATCATGAGAGAGTATGCACTCGCCTTATCCCTTGAATTTATATCAGATTGAGCGAACCACGTAAATTTTGGTGTCCTTTTATCGTTCTCCTGATTGAGATTTTCTTGTGTGATAGAATTGAAGAAGGATTTATTTCCTAACAATTAGTATGCATAAGAAAAACAACCAGGGAATGTTTTTGAAGAGTAAATAGGTTTATGTATTCACTTTCTTTGGAGTATATTGTTATTGTTGCTCATATTAGTTCTAGATCTGCTGGATTTTCGGGGACTGAACCTGCTAGTTCCTTGCCCTAAATTAGCTTTGAATTGTGTCCGAAAATTATATCTCTAAAAATTAAATCATTTTATTACATCCTTAGTCCCTACTGTTGACAGACACACCTTGACGAGGACCATAAAAGGATGGACATAGTAATAGATAATAAAAAAGAAAAGTGGCCCAATATAAAAATACAAGTTAGCATGCTTGGTTAATGCATGATCATGAAACTTAAAAGAGAAGCACAAAAATGGAATAATAAATACATAGTAAAGCCTTTTGCTGGCGATCTAAATCGGTAATCTCATGCAAGTGTTTTAAGTAGTCAAACAACTTTGCTAAAAAAAAAGGGTAGAAAAAGAACAGAATAAGGCCAATAATTGCAATAATGAGAAAAAATATACACTACAAACAATTAAGTCCCATATTCACATATATATCACATAAAGAATTCTTTTGGCTGCCTGAGCATTGCTCCTCTGTATCATCATCTAAGGCAACCAAGCAAAAAGTTCAAAAAATTGTCAACTTTTACAAAAAAATGGTATTATACTCAGAGATAATATGAATCTCTTCAGTCTATTCTGCTAAGCCAATTACCTCCTCTTTCTAGCAAATATACTAATAAACCCTCCTCCACCTTCATATCATACAAATTATTTTTGCTCATGTTTTTTTTTTCTTTGGCCATGTGATATTCTCTGATACTTTGTTTATTTTAAAGATTGTATACAGCTTTGCACATTCATCTACACTTATTCAGATCATTAATCCTCATACTTAAGAATTTGCATGAAATTAGATATAGAAACATCTACCAGTTTAGATCCTTGAGTGACCTTAGGTTCATGGATTTGATGATTTCCTCCTGGTCAGTGAGGGTATGGCGGAAGTGGCAGCGATGTCCATAAGGGCAGTGATCACCGCTGAGCACCATTCGGCATACCTCAGTCTTGTACCTTGGGTGACGGAGAACCGGGCGAAGCTCCTCTATGCCATGAGCAAATTGGCATTGTTCTCCATAAGGGCATGCTCCTGTCTGTTGCCATTTGTTGCAGAGTTCAGTCTTGAAATTGCCCTGATTGTACACCTCTAGCTCCAGTGGTTGCTCCTCCTTTTTCCCTCCTTGCACATACACCTTTTGCTGCAATTTATTATCAGCAGAACTCCATATCAGCTAACAATTCAAACAACTAAGCCAAACTATTTGGTGAAAAAACTATATGCCTTTTCTTTAAGCCATTCCTGCTATCCCCATTTTTGCCATTATCACATTGACCTGTTCTGATTTTCATGAAAAGAAACACGACCATTTGTCTCAATTTCTTACTATGAAATGAACAGAAATTTGACATCATCTCAGGAATCAAACAAAGTAAATAGTGTTTGTGATCATTTTCATGCAAATTATTCAAACCTCAAAGCAAAAAATCCTTTATAAAAACAAGAACAAAACAAAAGAACATGTCAACCAAGCCAGAAATCTGCCAATTGCTTACTCGAGAACAAGGAAGGCAGGGTAGGGGAGGTTAGGAGAAAGCATGAAATGAACAGAAGCTTGATATCATCTCAAGTATCAAAACATTCCATGTACAAAATTCCATAGTAAAACAAGAACAAGAGGACATTGATTATTCTACAGATTCGAGCCAGAAAAGCAGCCAATTTCCTCAATCAACGTTAATGGAATGCTGGAATTGTCGAACAGATAATAAAAGGAACCAATATATATTGCTTGAATATTATCACAGTGATCATAGATTCATAGTGCACCTCCTACCAAATTCCGGAAAATAGAGAGGAGTGGGGGTAATTAACTACTTTCGTAGCAATGCTGTTTCTGAAGTAAAAGAAAACAGCAGTAAATTGAACTAGTAAAACAAATTTACCGCTGAATTGCAAGTTTGGCTCGTATAGGGTACCTTATTTACCCGCCCTCCACTGCTTCCAGCAGCTGGAACTTGTTTCATGTAGCCCTTAGAGCGGACAGAGATGCTCTTGGGCAGTGTAACCCGACCCGAATCCATCACACTAGTTGGACTCGGATTATCGCCCTCAGTTGCCACGTCATTCCAGCCTTGACCTTCCCCTAGACTCATCATTCCGAAACCACCTAAAGCCGCATCTAGGTCAGCGTTCGGGTCCGTACCTGTGAACCCAAACGACGGCACATAGTCCGACGTGGCTCTCAGCAACAAGCTCAACTGACCGGTCAAATCAGTGTTGACCATTTTCAGATTGATGTTCTCTTGGCGGAGAGTCTGTGCTTGCTTGGCGGTTTCCTTGAGGTAGCGGAGAACAGCGTCGTGGCGGTCCATGAGGTCCTGATAGTGGTGTAGGTCCATGAGCCGCTCGGAGTGAGGTAAACGTGACGTCATCATCATCATTTCCAGCTGGTCCAATGGCTTGTTGTACGTGGTGAAATCTAGTCCGTCGGTTCGGTGATTGAGAAACGGTGATGATGAAGATGATCTGAAAAAGTTACTGCCGTAACTCAAGTTACTGCTAGCGCTGCTGCTGCTGGTGTCTCCATGGCCTGTAGATGAAATTTCCTTTTCCATTTGCGTTTTGAATCAGCTGCGAGAGGACAAACAAAATGAATTAATTCTCGTTTCTATCAATTTTAATTAAATATTAGGACACATTACATGAATCAAGAGGGAAAAAATCATGAATAAAGAAGGCTCGTCACATAAAAGGTACGCAAAGGAAAATCGAACAAATGCATATGAAATTTGTGCCGTACAACAAATGGAAGAAGATCCTGAATTCAACGCAATTCTCAAGCTATGTTCTTCTGATATTTTTTTCTTAAAAATTGAATCCGTATCACAGAATTCAATAAGGTTGAATCGAATTCCTAATTTAACAAGTTTTAATCAAAATGTGTTAATTCATGATTATGTACGGAAATTCGGATACTTCAATGTACAATTCAGGTGTGAATTTAAACAATAATCTAAAGTACGAATAAAAATACATAAACTTACCGATCATCCGAAGTTGAAAATATCTAAGAATAAGCTAACTTGCGCATGTAAACAGAGGCCAGAGCAGAAAAAGTATTAATCAAAATATTCCAATTCATGATTTTTTTTACTAAACTTCGGATATTTCAAAGTACAATTTAGGTATGAATGAAACAAAATCAAATAGAAAAGTACCAAATCAAAATTTTAGCTCTTGTTATTGATCGAGTCATCAGAAATGGAGAATATCTAACAATAGGCTAACTTGCCATGTAAGCAGAAGCCGGAGAAGAAAAACTACCGAAAAAAAGTAATTATGAATTTATGATACTTCATTTATAATGAGGTGCGAATGAAATAATAATATAAACTAAAAATGAAATACCGAATCATCATATTTTAATTCTTACCACCGATCGAATCATCAGAAGCTGAAGATAAATTATGGTAATAATTCGAAGCCGGAGAAGAAAAAATTCATTACCTGAACGAAGAAGTGGCCGGAAAAGATGAGCTCTGGTTGTAGAGAGAGAAACTGATTTCAGGAAAGTTGAGAAGAGAGAAGAAGAAGGCAGATTTTATAGACGGAGAAAGTATTGGGAAGCCATTTTAGGGGGGCAGTTTGGGGAAAGTAAAATTATACCTGCTTTTTCGCATAACCGTCTTGGTTTAGTTTACTGAAAATGCCCTTAGATACATCAACTGCACAAGAGAAATTGTAAGGGTGTTTAAGTAATTGAGTACTGCAACTTGTCACTGGAGATTGTAAACGACTGGGTTTGTTGTCGTTTGAAGGAGAGAGAAGGAGAGGAATCAAATGAGTTTTGAGCGGGAAACTAACCTTTACATGTAACAACCTGTATGTTCAGTGTTGGAATGTCAAGAGTACCCTCACTTTCATAACTATTCTTTCCGGCAAAAAATTGTCTGTCCCGTATATATTAAATTCACGTACCAAATCAATCGTAATTCAC
Source organism: Vinca minor (assembly GCA_026122235.1). Lineage (NCBI taxonomy): Eukaryota > Viridiplantae > Streptophyta > Magnoliopsida > Gentianales > Apocynaceae > Vinca > Vinca minor. The sequence continues at coordinate 790,007 of JAOCZM010000142.1, forward strand.
TATGTGTATATAATTGAAAAAAATGTATACATTATTAATTTTGAATGATAAATACATATGGACATACGATTTCCACCCATTATATCCTATCTATTTTTCTCCTGTTGTTTTTTTGGTTGAAATATTTTTTAGCAACATTCTTTCTTCTTTATTTATTGAATATCTTAAAAAACTAATAGGATTATATGAATCGATTACAAGCTAGTAATTCAGCGAATTAAATACACACCCTACAAGAAAAAATATGATTGTTTCTAATTTATATCTTTTTGTTTCTCATCATGTACAAAAAGAATAAGAGGAAAAAAGAAAAGGAAAAAAAAGACTTGCAATTCTCAATTCAATAGTAATATTGTCAATGAGACCTTATCGGAATTGGCAAGAGTTGAGGAGAAATTTTATTTTGGTAGATGAGTAAGTTTAAAACTTACATTCAAGTCAATGAATCTAATACATGTAAGACAAAAGCAGGGACGGATCTAGCTAAGGCTGACTGGGGTCAAATTACCCAGTGATTTTTTTTTAATTATATATGATATATTTTATTCAATTTAGATAATAAATGTATAAATGACCCAGTGAATTGCTGTGTATATCAAATGACCCCAGTGAATTATATTTATGGATTCGTCACTGGACAACATTGCAAATTCATAGGAAAGAGACTTTTTGGCCTACATGTATTGTATTCATTGGCTTAGATGTAAGTTTTAAACTTACTCACCTACAAAAATAAAATTTCTCAGAGTTGGGGTTTCATTTTTGTTTTACGCAATATTTACATTCACATTCTTTAAGGTTTATTCTTTGACTCGACTAATTTAGTTGGGACTGAAAAGATATTACGATTTGTTAGGGAAAAAAATTATGATTCTGAAATATTGGTCGCTCCAAAAATGTTTCAAACTTACAACTTTATCATACTCAAATCCTTAAAATTTCATGTGTAATCAGTTAAATTAGAATAACTTAAAACACAAATCTTATTATTTGTACTTGTCATGACCTCTTTTTGTTCTTTTTCAACTTGAAGAAACTAAAAATTTGATGTAGATATATCAATGGCAAAGTTGATAGCAAAATCAACAAATAGTAGCGGTTAGTGAGAACCATTTGATTTTTTTTTATCATTAAATTAGTTTTTAGCGTAGTTGAGAAGTTGTTTATAATATGGCTGGTGGTTTTAAAGCCTTTACTTGAAAATTATAAAGTGATGAAAATTGATTAAGACATTATTGTAATATGGTAAGGGAACCATACAAAACCTATGATGGTTTTTCATGTGAAGTTTGCTTCTATGTCACAACTTTTAACTAACTTCTGTTCTATTGTTTTTTGTTTTCTTTGGCATTTTTTTTTTCTCCAATCAAAACTCAAACCATATTCTTGTTTGGTAAAATCCATGAATGCTCCAAACATTTGTCTAAGCAAACGCTTTTTCTCTTTAGATGTTTTTGTCATGGTTGTTGTTAATCTACCTCTCTCTCTCACCCCCATCTCTCCATATGGAGTAGAGAGATAAGGGTAAAAGAGTCCTCATATCAAGAAAATCAGTAAAACTTTAGTTTTTTCTGATAGATAAAAAAATGAGATAGTATTAGACTTAATCATAACTTAATTAATCAAAGAAAAGAATCATAAAAAACATTAAACAATAAGATCAGGAATACATAAAGGAAAATGATTTACTCCTAAAATTTTGGGGATAGAAATTCTAAACCCCCAAATTGAGGGTGTTAAATGACTATTTCACCCCCTGCTGGTATAAGGGATTCACCCAACTATAAGGGCAAAACGGTCCGAAAAAATATTTTAGTCAATATTTTAGCCAATAATTCTAGTAATTTAGTAAGGTCCATACATAAATAGTATACTCAACCTGATTGGCGTAAAGATAAAAAAAACACCTATATGACCCACGTAAAAAATTTAAAAGAGTTGCATACATTGCACGTGTAAATATTAGGGTACGTTAATGCTCCCCTGGGAATTTTCACAGAAAAGATGGCATGTATCCTTCTTTGCGTGCTATATATGATTAGGGTGTGATATGCTAAGCACAAATCCTTCATGTCATTATCAATGCCACTACTTAAAACATTCCTAACTATAAACTTATTATTATATCCGTCCCTTATTATTTACAACATTTCATCTTTTAAAATTCCCAAATTATTTGTTACGTTTCGGAATTTGATAAACATTTGACATGTTCTTTCCAAAGCTACCCTTCATCTAATTAGTCAACATTTATTTAATTACTTGAGTTTTTCCAACAATTCACACACTTATCTATGCACACCTAACAATTTCTCATCATTTGCTAGTATTAAATTAGGGGTAATTTAGACTTTCTTATTCATGATTAATGTCTTCGAATGATTGTCTAGCTCTGTGTAAAAAAGTGAAATATTGCAAATAATATGGGAGAGAGGTAGTAACACTTAGTGTAAACATAATTAAAATTAAAATTATTGCAGGGAGTGGGAGATGATACTAATTGTATAGTAAAAATTGCGAGTGGGAGATGATATTGCCTTTGTTCGAAAAATAAATATTCATATTTCATTTTTAATCGAGCCGATTAAAGTATTGAGGGGTCAATCATCAACACCACCGTGCGTGTGTTTTTTAGCCAAAATATCACGTCAAAAATGTTTTTTTTTTCACCTTCGGTTTCCGTAGAAAATCCTAGATATATTTGTTGGTTACAACTAGTATAATCATAAAAGGGATTTAAAAAAAGAAGAAAAAGGTATGAGGGATGAAAAAAGGAATATCATTAAAACATCAAGGGCCATAGTGAAATTCCCTTGCCTTGAGAGGGAAAGCACCGCAAGGCGCAAACACAACGAGGCGCGTGAAATCAACCATTCAAACTTTCACAAACTGCCAATCAGCACCGTGCAGATATTTTTTAGTCATATGATTATATTACAAAATAACTATTTTGAGCAAAAATAAATAATTATTTTGACTCAATATAATTATTTTACATTACAACCATCAGATCTTTTGATCCAGCGGTCTTTCAAGTCTAATCATGGTGTTGATGGTCAAACCTCATGAAGAAAACTTGAATCTTTAAGCAAATGATCTTGCTTGTGAAACAGGAAGAAAAACAAAGAGAGCAAAGCTCAATTGAGAATTAAAAACAACTCGAAACTTAGAGTGTAATTCCTTTGATTTCGAACAATGCCATAATTAGATATGCAAACCTCAATTCCAAGAAAGAATCTAAGTTGACCAAGATCCTTGATCCCAAAAACTTTGTGTAGAACAGTTTTAACTTGCTGAATTTCTTTCAAACTACTACCTGCAAGAACAATATCATCTACATAGACTAAAAATCCAAGATAAGAGTGATCAATTTGTCTGACAAACAAACTATAGTCACTCTTGGATTGAACAAATCTCATTTTGACAAGTGCAGCAGTCAGTTTTGCATTCAACTGCCTGCTAGCTTGTTTTAGTCCATAAAGAGACTTAACAAGCTTGCATACCTTTCCTGAAGGAGCAAAAAAACCAGGTGGCAAGACCATGTATACCTCCTCTGCCAAGTCACCATGCAAGAAGGCATTATTGATATCTAATTGATGTAAGTGCCACCCTTTGATGGCAGCAAGTGCCAGCATTGTCCTTATAGTGGTGGCTTTAGCAACAGGTGAATATGTGTCAATATAATCAATACCAGGCTGCTGAATATATCCTTTCACTACAAGTCTTGCTTTATATATTTCAATAGTTCCATCAGAGTTATACTTGGTTCTATAAACCCATTTGTTACCTATAACAACCTTTCCAGTAGGCAGGTCTGTTAGAATCCAAGTCTTGTTTTGTTCTAGTGCCTTAATTTCAACTTCTATAGCCTGCTTCCAATGATCAAATTCTACTGCTTCCTTATAAGATATTGGATCAGAATTAACAGTTATAGTCATTAAAAAATGTTTGCAGTTAGGATCTAAGTGATCATATGTAACTACCTTGTCAATGGAATGAGGTGAAGTAATGAAAACTTGATTGCATGCATAATCTTGTAAGTATGCAGGAAGTGTAATAGTTCTGAAGATTTTTTAAGAGGAGGATTGTTACTAGAAGAGGCATTTGGAATGGAAATAATAGGTGCAATAGAATTTGGAACGCTAGGCACAGTGATTTCAGAAGAAGAAGAATCTGATGCAGGATTGAGGGATTCAGTAGGATCAATGTAAGGAATTACTGAATCAACATTAGGAAAGACAATTTCAAAAGATGATTCATTTGTATTTTCAGAATTGGAATCTGATGGCATTAAAGGGAAACAAGTTTCATGAAAGGAAATATGCTTAGATGTAAAGAGTTTCATAGTTGTGAGATCTAATAGGATATAACCTTTGCTACAAGCTGAACTCCCTAAATGGACACATTTTCTTCCCCTAGGATCAAACTTAGTTCTTCCTTGCTCTAAAGTAGTGGCAAAGGCAAGGCATCCAAATACTTTGATCAAATCAAGAGAAGGAGTTTTATTGTATAATTTGGAAAAGGGTGTATTGTTTTTCAGAATGGGAGAAGGAGAAATGTTGACAAGGGCAGTAGCATGTTGAATGTAATAAGTCCAATAAGAAATAGGTAAATGGCTTTGTATCCTTAGACTTCTTGCTACATTTAAGAGATGTTGATGTTTTCTCTCAACTATACCATTCTGTTGAGGAGTTTCAACACAACTTTTTTGGTGAACTATGCCATTTGAAGCAAAGAATGATGGCATAATAAATTATGTACCATTGTCATACCTAAGAACCTTGATGGATGTATTAAACTAAGGTGTACAATCTCCCTGCAATGCCTTGATGTAATCCAGTGATGTACAAGTTTCTTGTATTGCTTTGCTGGTGCAAACTTCCTGCTTAACTCTTGATTTGCAGTCTGATTTGCAGTATGTCCATCTTGTAGCTGACCTTGTATTGCATCACCTCAGCATCTCAACTAAATCATTTTTAATATATTTGGGATGGAATTAACTGTTAGTATTAATTTGAGGTTTCTTCTTCATTTTTGAGCGGTATAAATCTTCTTTCCCAATTGGATGTTCCATCCCATGTACCATTAATAAAAATTGATATATGTTAATTTTTTGATTAAAAAATTTATAATCTAAAAGAATAGTGAAACGCGTAGTGAAAAAGTAAATGTGTGACAATTATCTATTTGTGAAAATTGAAAATGAGATAAAAAAAATGAGGATATATGATTTTTTTGCCCTCTATTACTTTGATTTTTTTAATAGATAATATTAAATCAAATAATATTATATAAAAGTTGGACGATTAGAACATATAAAAAAATGTTTAAAATAAGAATTTCCTTAAAAATCTTTTTTTTTTAGAATCCTTTTCAAAGTAGGAATCCTTTTCATAGTCCTAAAACTCCGGTTCTCCCTTGTTTGACTCTCTTTGACGGTCGGTTCTCTCTTTCTTGTTTGACACTCTTTGACGGGAGAGCGCAGTAACGGGAAAGTTTTAAATTGGCCGTTTAAGTATCCAGCTGTTACTTTGTGACTGCTGTTTCTCAGAACTTTACTCTCATATTTGGCTTATTTATTACCCTCAGAAACCTATTCCATTATCGATTCACAAATCACAATCACAGGCTTTTTGCAATTCTTTCTAAATTATATTCCTATTGCTTCTGTTTTAAGATAATATAGGCTGCTTATTTCTTGGCTGAAGTATTTATTTTGTTGCATTGGCCAGTTTGTAGATCAGTCCCTTTGGCCTTTCTTCTTGGCTTGAGTTGCATACCTTTATGTTAAATAAGCTTTCTTTTAGGTGAAGGAATTCCAATGCTAGCTACTTAAATCTGTTGGTTTGATTTTGGAGTTCAGGTCAATGGAAACCTCACTGCTGATAGCCTTGAATATTTTATATCTGAAAGTTTTGTATGATTCCTGCAAGGATGTGAAGTTTGGGACAATGAATACAAGGGCTATGGAGTTTGTTGGTGTAGGTGCTCGTAATTTTAAAGGTACACTTTTGTTGTGCATCATCTATTTTAATTCTTCAAGTCACCTATTACTCGTCTGTCTATGTTTTTCTGTTAGATAAGTGAGAATTTTGTTTTACTTCTTAAAAGGAGAGAAAATCCATGCAGAAGGCTCGTAAAAAAATCTTATTTTAGAGCGGAAGATTCTCAAGAAAGAACTAGAAAAACAGGCTGGTCAATAGTGCATGCTATTCTTTCTCGCAGTTGCATCTCTACTTTTGCTTCTTCTATGTTCTAAAGCGTGTTACTTTGATTTGGACTGATCCATTCTATTTTTCATATTCACAAGTGGTTTGGTTTTATTGGTCAGAAAGCTGAACTTGGCTTGCCTGGTTCACCGTATACCATTGATTTTAGGCCAAGTATTCCAGATTCATCTGAGATGGTGCTTATGAATGTATCGTCCTATACTTGTGGTGACACATTACTAGGATGTTCCTGTGGTTTCTGTCCTTTCTCTTTCACTTGCTCAAGCTTTTTTTTTTTGTCCTTCAATTACATTGCCGTTTCACTGCTTTCAAAACCTGTAACCTTCTATGTGAAATAGACGGTCCCAAATAATTTTTGTTTTTACCAAAATGCAGGTATTCACCTATATTCGCAAATGGAAAAATCCACTGCTCGTCCCTTTTTTTCACAAACAAAAACACTACTGAGCTTGAACCACAGACCAGGTAATTCAGTCCGGTTAAGAAAGGAAAAGGTTAGGTGAAAAACATCCGACTTAGACACTAAAGACACCTAATAAGCTTTCTAAGTATTTAGGGGTTGTCGGACACATCTGTCATCCGCTACTAGAAAACACACGCATCTTCATCCTAAGGCATTTAGGTCTTCTTCTGCTTGAATCATCCCTTCTTCCTCCTCTCCACCCCCTTGGTCATTGTCATATGAGCCTCTGACGCTTTCCCTCGGGTCTGGAGACTCTCTTGATGTATTCCCATTGAAAGATGGAGGTGTGCGAGCACGTTGCATCATAGATTCATGGAAGCTACGCCCCATGGGACGTTCACGAGCAGGTGAGGCCTCATTGAACCTCTCAGAGCTGCGGCCTCTGTTTCTACTGTCTCCCCAACCAGAAGCCTTATTGGGGCTTCTACTCCTACTACTGCTTCTGCTGCGACTACGCTTTTCAGCAGCCTTTGTCATGGTTTCGTGAAAGCTCTTATAATGGTAGCCTCCGGGAGCATCAGCGTTGTTTGAACTGCGACCATATCTGCCACTGTCATGGTTGTCCCGGTCATTACCACGGCCATCACTATCCAAGTACGAGGCACTCCAGCTGGCCCTTCCCACGCCACCTCTACCATCATAACCAGAATCATATGGTCCTCCGCGGCCTCCATCACGTCCCCCAGTGTCAGATCCCCAACGCCTAAAGCCCCCCTTCCACCACCTCCACGTGAAGCCATATCACGAATTTCAACAGGGACACGTTGACTTGCTCCCTCCAAAATCTTCACAAGATCAGAAGCATGCTTCGCATCATTATCACCAAAGAATGTATAAGCTACCCCAGTAGCACCTGCCCTTCCTGTCCTGCCTATCCTGTGAACATAGTCCTCAATTCCGGTTGGAAAATCATAGTTTATCACCACCCTGATATCCTTTACATCTAGGCCGCGAATGTAGACTGGAGATCTCCCACTTAGAAACTGATTCAAGACAAAATCCCTGCCACTCTGGGATTTGTCTCCATGAATAGAAGCAGCACCAAATGAGCGTGTTAAGTTGCGGGCAAGCTGATCACACATTCTCTTGGTTGAGCAAAAGATTATTATCTTTGATCCTGGTTTTTCAGACCTCAGTATCTGCTCAACCCGACTTTGCTTCACCATTGGTGCCACAACTTCAACATACTGGGTTATAGACTTGTTTGCTACAAGCTCATCCACATTCCCAATGTTAACTTGAACAGGATTAACCAGAAGATCCGCAGCTATTTTGCGGACTTCCTTAGGCCATGTAGCAGCAGTATACATCAAGGTCTGCCTCCGAGTACGCACCTTCTTCACAATTTTTCTGATCTGAGGCTCAAATCCCATGTCAAGCAATGCGGTCAGCCTCATCTAGCACCAAGTACGAGACTTGATCAAGGCTAACTCTTCTCATCTCCAGGATGTCATTCAAACGACCAGGAGTGGCTACTACAATATCGGTACCTCTGTCCAGTTGGTTCAATTGAGGGCCTTTTGGTGCACCTCCATATAAGCACGTGCAAGATATTTGCGAAGATTTTCCAAATTTTTTAGCTTCTTCTTGTATCTGTGTTGCCAACTCCCTCGTTGGAGACAAAACCAGAACAGTTGGACCTAGCTGAGGATTGTTTCTTCGATCCTAGATGAAGGAAGCCAGGAATCAAATAACCTAATGTCTTCCCTGAGCCTGATGAAGTTGTAGATGGTTACTTATGGCAATCCAAAGAGAAATGAGGTAGGGGTATCAGTTTCTAGATCTTCTTCACCTCTTCTGTTCTAGCCCTCTACCATTTTTTCCATGAACCTTGAATTTAATTTGTTCAAATGTTTGACAACCATCTAGACTACATTCCCATTTTAATCTATAGCTTCTTCTTGTATCTGTGTTACCAACTCCCTCGTTGGAGACAACCAGAACAGTTGGACCTAGCTGAGGATTGTTTCTTCGATCCTAGATGAAGGAAGCCAGGAATCAAATAACCTAATGTCTTCCCTGAGCCTGATGAAGTTGTAGATGGTTACTTATGGCAATCCAAAGAGAAATGAGGTAGGGGTATCAGTTTCTAGATCTTCTTCACCTCTTCTGTTCTAGCCCTCTACCATTTTTTCCATGAACCTTGAATTTAATTTGTTCAAATGTTTGACAACCATCTAGACTACATTCCCATTTTAATCTATAGCTTTTCTAATCAAGTTTCGGATTTATGTTTGCCACGTCTCTATCATCACATAATTGCTTAATCCATGTTCACACAACGAGTTCCATATTTGCTATCTTCAGATGTTATTTTCCATAACTTTGTTTCAATGATTTTAATTGCCTATTTACTTCTCAAGGATTTGGTTTCATCCAAATTTTAAAATTCGTTTTAGGTTGAGAAAGCTTTTCTCTTCATCTTTGACATTGGCATTCTATCAGTTATCCAATAAACTTTTACTTATGATTTGGTGTTGAATTATAAAGTACTACTCTTTAGACGAGGAATGAATTTGTCAACACATCTTCTCTTTGATTCACTAATAACATATTGCCATAAAGAGCCGGTGCCATACTATCCAAAATGGTTTTCATGCTTGTTAGATATTCAATCTTATTTTATTATTTGAAGGAAGCAATCCAAAAAATGTGGTTTAGCTGTTACTTTGCATCTAACTACCAACTGGCTAAAAATTTCTTCCTGGATATGCATGCTTATTATTACATTTTTCATTCTCATTATCTTGTGGGTTGTAGATACTCGTGCTTTTCGTACTGTCCTTGGTCAAAATTTGTATTATGTTGTTATATTTCTTCCTGATCAGTATGACTTTTTTTCTTTTTTAGGATCAGGAAGTGAGTCCTCAAACAGGAAGCAACATCCACTTTTCTTTGATTCAAACACATATGACGGCCATTATCTTATGCAATTTTCTTTTACAATTGAATCCCAGATTTTAGTTTATCAAATGATTTTATCTTGCATATCGAGTATGGGGTAATGTTTTTGGTGTTAGGGGCCTGTCATCTTTTTTGTGCTTATATTGGAGAATTTGACATTGCCTCCATCACTGTGTATAGTTAACATGACTCTTGAAGCCACTAATGGGCGAAGTTACAGATGGGATAAGTACTCTGGGATCGGTCTATTAGTAGCATGCCTCTACGCCCTGGGGAGAGTATTGCCTCACCGGGAGGAGGAGGAGAACGCCTCACTGGGAGGAGGAGAAATATTATTGCCCCATTTCATGGGGAGAGGGTGTCGAACTTGGGACCTTTCGGTCTCAAGCCAAAGACTTACCCACTTGGGCAAGCCTTTTGTTGACAGTTAACATGACTCTTATAGAGAGTTTATGAAAAATAAAGTTCTCGAGTGTCTTCCTTTTTTTTTTCTTAACAAAATAAATTATTGTTTTGGTCAGGGTCATTCCTACTGATTTTTTTGGTATTGATATGATTTTTTTGGTATTGATATAAAATTATCTTCAGCATTATGCTTCTGCGGACGCGTGTTTGAGTGCATTTAAGGCCCCTCTTGATCCAAGTACTATTCATGGGGGATTTTCTTTATTTTTTCTTGTCCTTATAACTGATCAAGTTTCTTTGCCAGGCTGAGTTGCTGCCCTTGGTACGATAGAACAATCTGACCTTCTCATTCTCGTCTGAAAGTTCAATTGAGGAAGAACTGAAAAGAGAAAGTACAGCAGATATAGTGACAATATTGTTGAGTCAGAAGGATCTGAATACTTTTGTTACTGGTCTATGTTGATGAAACTTCTCTAGTTTCTGCTCTTATAATTGAAATTTGAATTTCTTGAATCTAACATTTGACTCTTTATTTTGATTTCTCGTCCACTAATCAGGTGAGCTATCTCATGGAGATGCTTCGCATTTGCCGACGCTCTTCATTTCTTCAAAGGTAGGGGTTCACATGATTTATAGCTTTGGATCTACCAGCTAATTTATTCAATCCGCCCTCTTTCCACACTTCTCCTGTGCTTTCTGCCTTTGTTAATTTATGTTTCTGTGATGCAATTTGTTAGTTTGTCTATTTGGTGATTTACTTTATTTGCCACGTATCTATCATCCATAATTGCTTAATCCATGTTCACACAATGAGTTCCATATTTGCTATCTTCAGATGTTATTTTCCATAACTTTGTTTCAATGATTTTAATTGCATATTTACTTCTCAAGGATTTGGTTTCATCCAAATTTTACTGTTCAATTTAAAATTCGTTATAGGTTTAGAAAGTTTTTCTTTTCATCTTTTGACATTAGCATTCTATCAGTTATCCAATAAGCTTTTACTTATGATTTGGTGTTGAATTATAATGTACTACTCTTTAGATGAGGAATGAATTTGTCAACACATCTTCTCTTTGATTCACTAATAACATATTTCCATATAGAGCCGGTGCCATACTATCCAAAATGGTTTTGATGCTTGTTGGATATTCAATATTATTTTATTATTTGAAGGAAGCAATCAAAAAAATGTGGTTTAGCTGTTACTTAGCCTATAACTAACAACTGGCTATAAATTTCTTCCTGGATATGCATGCTTATTATTACATGTTTCATTCTCATTATCTTGTGGGTTGTTGATACTCGTGCTTTTCGTACTGCCCTTGGGCAAAATTTGTATTATGTTGTTATATTTCTTCCTGATCAGTATGACTTTTTTCTTTTTTAGGATCAGGAAGTAGGTTCTCAAACAGGAAGCAACATCCACTTTTCTTCCATTCAAACACATATGGCTAATGTTTTCAGGTTTATCCCAAAGTTTTCTCAACTCTTCAGTAGGTATATTTTTGGCATTTCTTCCACTTGATTACGGCTTATTATTGCTACACTGCCCGACCCAAGGCACGGGAAATCACCTGCAATTGTAACCGAAGAAAATTTCCGGTTACTTTTTGAAGTTCAGAAGAAGGTATTGTAAGTGCAGGCCACTAATTTCAAATCTGAACAATGTCCATTTGAATAACCAATCTGCATATTGTTTGGCTGTTTGCTTAATTCTGAAGGTTGATGAAATCCGTGCAAATCATTCTGGTATGCTGGTATCACTGACCGACATTTGCATGAAGCCTCTTGGTGAAGATTGTGCCACCCAAAGTATCCTACAGGTTGGTAACATTTCATTGCATCTTCTTTGCATGTATTTGCGCATAGTTTTATGGTTTAGAAGCATGCATGGTCTACTTTTTAGTTCAGACTAGGGAGAATTTGTTGTATGTATTACTTAGACCATGCGCTATTGTGTGTTCCATCTGATGGCATGGTGATCAGCAAATGGTGCCTGCAGAATATAAGGTTGTCGGGTCCAGTCTATTGTAGTCGACCCATCTACTTCGCATTTGCCTACGCTCTTCATTTCTTCAAAGGTAGGGGTTCACATGATTGATAGCTTTGGATCTACCAGCTAATTTATTCAATCCGCCCTCTTTCCACACTTCTCCTGTGCTTTCTGCCTTTGTTAATTTATATTTCTGTGATGCAATTTGTTAGTTTGGTTATTTGGTGATTTACTTTATTATGCCAATGAAATTGGAGAATTAAATGAGGACTGTGATGGGAGTGTCTCTCTTTCAGGTCATTCTGGGGTTATCTGGAGTAGTGTTGGTGATGCTTTCGGTACTTGGATATACTGGATTCTTTAGTGCTCTTGGAGTTAAATCTACTTTAATCATAATGGAAGTCATTCCTTTGTTGTATTGGCAGTAAGTTTTTGATAAGGCTGATGTTTAATTTCATTGCTTCCGAGGGTAATTCATTTTCATTAATATGGTACACTTAATTGTAGTTGCTCCACACACACACACAGTTTTTGACAGGACTGATGTTTAATTTCATTGCTTCCGAGGGTAATTCATTTTCATTAATATGGTACACTTAATTGTAGTTGCTCCACACACACACAGAGAGAGAGAGGGGAGAGAGTGACTGGAAGGTGGAACAGAGAAATGTCTGTAGTAGTTCTTATTTACTGTGCCTACGTTCGTTCTTTTCGTTTGGCGTACGGTTAGTGGTATGATGAGTATGTTCTTTCTTTAAACTTCTCTATCATTTATACCTTTTCAGGTTGGAGTGGACAACATGTGTATATTGGTTCATGCTGTGAAGCGTCAAGAAATTGGGTTGCCCTTAGAATAGCGGATTAGTAATGCCCTTGTCGAAGTTGGTCCTTCTATAACACTTGCCAGCTTATCTGAAGTTCTAGCTTTTGCTGTTGGGAGTTTTGTTACTATGCCAGCATGCATGCCGTCAATGTTTTCTGGTAAGGAAGTTTCGAATTACATTCCAGCGGACTTGCATGTTACATTCTATTATAATTAGCTCTACGTCATCTCTCTTGTCTGCACAAGGGGATTTCATTTGAAGCTGTAACTTACCTATCCTATTGCTGTAAAGTGTGAACTAAATTTATTCGTACACTTTGTTTCCTGCAGCTTTAGCTGTCTTGTTGGATTTCCTTCTGCAATTTACAGGTGGGATTCTCCAGTATTTCTCTATGTTCTATGGTTTTATTTATTTAATACAATTCTTTGTCTACTTCTCAATTCCTAGAATCGAGTTTCTGTAACATCTACTCTTCAATTTCAATGAGTTCTCGATGTTCAATTTTTGTTGCTTGCAGGTTGAATGTGTTGACTTTGTATTGACCATTTTGTAAATCATATTCTTACTCGCTTTTCTAGGGTGGCTGTTTACTCGAAGAAGAGGAAGTAGCAGAACTGGGTATGTAAGAGAACCTTGGTTGACTAACACTGATGAAGTTGTAGATGGTTACTTATGGCAATCCAAAGAGAAATGAGGTAGGGGTATCAGTTTCTAGATCTTCTTCACCTCTTCTGCTCTAGCCCTCTACCATTTTTTCCATGAACCTTGAATTTAATTTGTTCAAATGTTTGACAACCATCTTGACTGCATTCCCATTTTAATATATAGCTTTTCTAATCAAGTTTCGGATTTATGTTTGCCACGTCTCTATCATCACATAATTGCTTAATCCATGTTCACACAATGATTTTCATATTTGCTATCTTCAGATGTTATTTTCCATAACTTTGTTTCAATGATTTTAATTGCCTATTTACTTCTCAAGGATTTGGTTTCATCCAAATTTTACTGTTCAATTTAAAATTCGTTTTAGGTTGAGAAAGTTTTTCTCTTCATCTTTGACATTGGCATTCTATCAGTTATCCAATAAACTTTTACTTATGATTTGGTGTTGAATTATAAAGTACTACTCTTTAGATGAGGAATGAATTTGTCAACACATCTTCTCTTTGATTCACTAATAACGTATTTCCATTCAGAGCCGGTTCCATACTATCCAAAATGGTTTTGATGCTTGTTGGATATTCAATCTTATTTTATTATTTGAAGGAAGCAATCAAAAAAATGTGGTTTAGCTGTTACTTTGCCTATAACTAACAACTGGCTATAAATTTCTTCCTGGATATGCATGCTTATTATTACATGTTTCATTCTCATTATCTTGTGGGTTGTAGATACTCATGCTTTTCGTACTGCCCTTGGGCAAAATTTGTATTATGTTGTTATATTTCTTCCTGATCAGTATGACTTTTTTCTTTTTTAGGATCAGGAAGTAGGTTCTCAAACAGGAAGCAACATCCACTTTTCTTCCATTCAAACACATATGGCTAATGTTTTCAGGTTTATCCCAAAGTTTTCTCAACTCTTCAGTAGGTATATTTTTGGCATTTCTTCCACTTGATTACGGCTTATTATTGCTACACTGCCCGACCCAAGGCACGGGAAATCACCTGCAATTGTAACCGAAGAAAATTTCCGGTTACTTTTTGAAGTTCAGAAGAAGGTATTGTAAGTGCAGGCCACTAATTTCAAATCTGAACAATGTCCATTTGAATAACCAATCTGCATATTGTTTGGCTGTTTGCTTAATTCTGAAGGTTGATGAAATCCGTGCAAATCATTCTGGTATGCTGGTATCACTGACCGACATTTGCATGAAGCCTCTTGATGAAGATTGTGCCACCCAAAGTATCCTACAGGTTGGTAACATTTCATTGCATCTTCTTTGCATGTATTTGCGCATAGTTTTATGGTTTAGAAGCATGCATGGTCTACTTTTTAGTTCAGACTAGGGAGAATTTGTTGTATGTATTACTTAGACCATGTGCTATTGTGTGTTCCATCTGATGGCATGGTGATCAGCAAATGGTGCCTGCAGAATATAAGGTTGTCGGGTCCAGTCTATTGTAGTCGACCCATCTACTTATAATTACAAAGATAATGTGGAAGAATTGGTGGGATAAATCTTCATGTTGCTTGTGTAAAACCATTATTTGACCAACAGTTTATGAAAGATAAACTGTACGTGAAACTGTTCTAAAGTATAATGTAGTGGAATAGTCACTGTTAAGGTGCTTTTATTAAATAAGTAACATTTATCATGTTTTTTCTTTTTGGTGCGTGTGCGCAAGGTGCTGGCAGCACCACTTTTAAAATTTCGCTATTTTTTGCTCATTTTAGCAAAAATTATGATGGCCTAAGGTCTTCATAAAGTAGCATTAGTAATTCAGTCAATTGAGTTTTTGATTTGATTCAATGGTTGCTTTTTATGCTTCTCCTTGATCCTGACGAATAACCTTTACTTTTAACAGTATTTTAAAATGGATCCTGACAACTTTGACGATTTAGGTGGAGTTGAACATGCAGAGTACTGTTTTCAGGTATACACTAGTCTTGTCATTGTTCTAGATATCTCTAGCCTTGGGCATCTTTTAAGGGTTACATTAAGAATAATGCTGATTTTCTTGTTTTATCTTTCAACTAACAGATGCTTTTTTCTCTTAATAGACTACCTTTCTTTTTTTCTTTTTTTTTTATGAATACTCTTAGGTGTCCAATGGATCATATTTCCCTTCTATTGGGGCCCTATTTGTTGTAGCACGAGCCAGTGGGTGGAGTGAGCTGACGGTCATTATCTTATGCAATTTTCTTTTACAATTGAAACCCATATTTTACTTTATCAAATGATTTGGGACTGTCATCTTTTTTGTCAGTTTCAAGGCCTTGTTCTTTCTTGTTTTTCTTTTCCGGCCGATTTTTTCTTTTGCTACTCTTATTTCTTTGCTTGGATTTCTACTTTCATTGGCTTCCTTTTATTGATTCTGCTTTCTTGTTTGCTTTTACTTTCTCCAGTTTCTTTCACTTTCTTAAACCAATTTTTCTATATTCTTTTAATCTCTCTCAATTTCAAGGCCCTTATTCTTTATTGTTTTTCCTTTCCTACCGATTTTCTCTTTTGCTACTCTTATTTCTTTGCTTGGATTTCTACTTCCGTTGGCTTCCTTATTCTTGATTCTGCTTTCTTCTTTGCTCTTACTTTCTCCATTTATGCCAACTAGTTTCTTTCACTTTCTCAACCAGTTTTTCTGTTCTTTTAATATCTCTCAGATTTAAGGCCTTATTCTTTATTGTTTTTCTTTTCCGACCGATTTTCTTTTTTGCTGCTATTAATTTTTTGCTTAGATTTCTACATCCATTGACTTCCTTATTCTTGATTCTGCTTTCTTCTTTGCTCGTGCCTTTTCAATTTACAGCCAACGAGTTTCTTTCACTTTCTCAATAATTTTTTCTGTTCTTTTAATCTCTTTCAGTTTCAAGGTCTTATTCTTTATTGTTTTTCTTTTCCTTCCGATTTTCTCTTTTGCTACTCTTATTTCTTTCCTTGGATTTCTACTTACATTGGCTTCCTTATTCTTGATTTTGCTTTCTTCTTTGCTCTTACTTTCTCCATTTACAATTTTTCCGTTCTTTTAATCTCTCTCAGCTTCAAGGCCGTATTCTTTATTGTTTTTCTTTTCCTGCCGATTTTCTCTTTCTCTACTCTTATTTCTTTGCTTGGATTTCTACTTCCATTGGCTTTCTTATTCTTGATTCTGCTTTCTTCTTTGCTCTTATTTTCTCCATTTGCAGCCAACCAGCTTCTTTCACTCTCTTAACCAATTTTTCTGTTATTTTAATCTCTCTCAGTTTCAATGCCTTATTCTTTATTGTTTTTCTTTTCCTGCCGATTTTCTCTTTTACTGCTCTTATTTCTTTGCTTGGATTTCTACTTCCATTGGCATCCTTATTCTAGATTCTGCTTTCTTCTTTCCTCTTACTTTCTCCATTTACAGCCAACTAGTTTATTTCACTTTCTCAACCAGTTTTTCTGTTCTTTTAATCTCTCTCAGTTTCAAGGCCTTATTCTTTTTTTGTTTTTCTTTTCCGGCCGATTTTCTTTTTTTGCTGCTATTATTTTTTCTTAGATTTCTACATCCATTGACTTCCTTATTCTTGATTCTGCTTTCTTCTTTGGTCTTACTTTCTCAATTTACAGCCAACGAGTGTCTTTCACTTTCTCATCCATTTTTCTGTTCTTTTAATCTCTCTTAGTTTCAAGGCCCTATTCTTTATTGTTTTTCTTTTCCTTCCGATTTTCTCTTTTGCTACTCTTATTTCTTTCCTTGGATTCCTACTTACACTGGCTTCATTATTCTTGATTTTGCTTTCTTCTTTGCTCTTACTTTCTCCATTTACAATTTTTCCGTTCTTTTAATCTCTCTCAGCTTCAAGGCCGTATTCTTTTTTTTTTTTTTCTTTTCCTGCCGATTTTCTCTTTTTCTACTCTTATTTCTTTGCTTGGATTTCTTCTTCCATTGGCTTTCTTATTCTCGATTCCTACTTCCTTCTTCGCTCTTACTTTCTCCATTTGCAGCCAACCAGTTTCTTTCACTCTCTTCACCAATTTTTCTGTTATTTTAATCTCTCTCAGTTTTAAGGCCTTATTCTTTATTGTTTTTCTTTTCCTGCCGATTTTCTCTTTTGCTACTCTTATTTCTTTGCTTTGATTTCTGCTTCCATTGGCTTCCTTATTCTTGATTCTACTTTCTTCTTTGCTCTTACTTTCTCCATTTATAGCCAACTAGTTTCTTTCACTTTCTCAACAGTTTTTCTATTCTTTTAATCTCTCTCAGTTTCAAGGCCTTATTCTTTTTTTTTCTTTTCCGGCCGATTTTCTTTTTTGCTGCTATTATTTTTTCTTAGATTTCTACATCCATTGACTTCCTTATTTTTGATTCTGCTTTCTTCTTTGGTCTTACTTTCTCAATTTACAGCCAACGAGTTTCTTTCACTTTCTCATCCATTTTTTCTGTTCTTTTAATCTCTCTCAGTTTCAAGGCCTTATTCTTTATTGTTTTTCTTTTCCTTCCGATTTTCTCTTTTGCTACTCTTATTTCTTTCCTTGGATTTCTACTTACATTGGCTTCATTATTCTTGATTTTGCTTTCTTCTTTGCTCTTACTTTCTCCATTTACAATTTTTCCGTTCTTTTAATCTCTCTCAGCTTCAAGGCCGTATTCTTTATTGTTTTTCTTTTCCTGCCAATTTTCTCTTTTGCTTCTCTTATTTCTTTGCTTGGATTTCTACTTCCATTGGCTTTCTTATTCTCGATTCCTGCTTTCTTCTTCGCTCTTACTTTCTCCATTTGCAGCCAACCAGTTTCTTTCACTCTCTTAACCAATTTTTCTGTTATTTTAATCTCTCTCAGTCTCAAGACCTTATTCTTTATTGTTTTTCTTTTCCTGCTGATTTTCTCTTTTGCTACTCTTATTTTTTTGCTTTGATTTCTACTTCCATTGGCTTCCTTATTCTTGATTCTGCTTTCTTCTTTGCTCTTACTTTCTCCATTTACAGCCAACTAGTTTCTTTCACTTTCTCAACAGTTTTTTTGTTCTTTTAATCTCTCTCAGTTTCTTTTCTTTTCCTTTTTTTTATGAATACTCTTAGGTGTCCAATGGATCATATTTCCCTTCTCTTGGGGCCCTATTTGTTGTAGCACGAGCCTGTGGGTGGAGTGAGCTGACGGTCATTATCTTATGCAATTTTGTTTTACACTTGAAACCCATATTTTATTTTATCAAATGATTTTATCTTGCATATCGAGTATGAGGTAATGTTTTTGGTCTTGGGACTGTCATACTTTTTTGTGCTTATATTGGAGACTTTGACATTGCCTCCATCACTGTTTATAGTTAACATGACTCTTATAGAGAGTTTATGAGTGTCTTCCTTTTTCTTTTTCTTTTTTCTAAACAAAATAAATTATTTGTTTGGTCAGGGTCATTCCTACTGATTTTTTTGGTATTGATATAAAACTATCTTTCAGCATTATGCTTCTGCGGACGCATGTTTGAGTGCATTTAAGGCCCCTCTTGATCCAAGTACTATTCTTGGGGGATTTTCTTTATTTTTTTCTTGTCCTTATAACTGATCAAGTTTCTTTGCCAGGCTGAGTTGCTGCCCTTGGTAGGATAGAACAATCTGACCCTCTCATTCTCATCTGAAAGTTCAATTGAGGAAGAACTGAAAAGAGAAGTACAGCAGATATAGTGACAATATTGTTGTTGAGTCAGAAGGATCTGAATACTTTTGTTACTGGTCTATGTTGATGAAACTTCTCTAGTTTCTGCTCTTATAATTGAAATTTGAATTTCTTGAATCTAACATTTGACTCTTTATTTTGATTTCTCGTCCACTAATCAGGTGAGCTATCTCGTGGAGATGCTTCGCATTTGCCTACGCTCTTCATTTCTTCAAAGGTAGGGGTTCACATGATTGATAGCTTTGGATCTACCAGCTAATTTATTCAATCCGCCCTCTTTCCACACTTCTCCTGTGCTTTCTGCCTATGTTAATTTATGTTTCTGTGATGCAATTGGTTAGTTTGTCTATTTGGTGATTTACTTTATTATGCCAATGAAATTGGAGAATTAAATAAGGACTGTGATGGGAGTGTCTCTCTTTCAGGTCATTCTGGGGTTATCTGGAGTAATGTTGGTGATGCTTTCGGTACTTGGATCTACTGGATTCTTTAGTGCTCTTGGAGTTAAATCTACTTTAATCATAATGGAAGTCATTCCTTTGTTGTATTGGCAGTAAGTTTTTGATATGACTGATGTTTAATTTCATTGCTTCCGAGGGTAATTCATTTTCATTAATATGTTACACTTAATTGTAGTTGCTCCACACACACACACACAGTTTTTGACAGGACTGATGTTTAATTTCATTGCTTCCGAGGGTAATTCATTTTCATTAATATGGTACACTTAATTGTAGTTGCTCCACACACACACATAGAGAGAGAGGGGAGAGAGAGAGAGAGAGAGAGACTGGAAGGTGGAACAGAGAAATGTCTGTAGTAGTTCTTATTTACTGTGCCTACGTTCGTTCTTTTCGTTTGGCGTACGGTTAGTGGTATGATGAGTATGTTCTTTCTTTAAACTTCTCTATCATTTATACCTTTTCAGGTTGGAGTGGACAACATGTGTATATTGGTTCATGCTGTGAAGCGTCAAGAAATTGGGTTGCCCTTAGAATAGCGGATTAGTAATGCCCTTGTCGAAGTTGGTCCTTCTATAACACTTGCCAGCTTATCTGAAGTTCTAGCTTTTGCTGTTGGGAGTTTTGTTTCTATGCCAGCATGCATGCCGTCAATGTTTTCTGGTAAGGAAGTTTCGAATTACATTCCAGTGGACTTGCATGTTACATTCTATTATAATTAGCTCTACGTCATCTCTCTTGTCTGCACAAGGGGATTTCATTTGAAGCTGTAACTTACCTATCCTATTGCTGTAAAGTGTGAACTAAATTTATTCGTACACTTTGTTTCCTGCAGCTTTAGCTGTCTTACCTATCCTATTGCTGTAAAGCTGTCTTGTGAACTAAATCATATATAGACTATTTGCCAGCAGCCTTCTGATGTTTTAGTTCTTCTCTCTATGACATTATGATTTGGTCAGCTATCAAGTTTCACATTTTCCTTTTAGTTACCTGATGGCCTAATTATTTTTCTCACTACTTATCTATCTTATCTTTTGTAGGATGTTCATGCACGCATTCAGGGCCTTTGGCCAGTTAAAGCTGCTGTCATTGTCATCTTTGTTGGGTTTGCTTTAGCAACTATTGTGAGTATTCTAGATACTTTGTGACAGCCTGCTATATCTTGATTGGAGTTTGTAGCTTCTGTATGTCTTGGCAGCAGTCCTAATAATCATCTATACTTCTTATTACTCGGTTGTTTAGGCATTATGCTTTAGGATTGAACCTGGTTTAGCGCAACAGATTACTCTTCCCACGCGATTCGTATCTTCAGGTTCTTTTTCCAACGCTTGTACCATTCAATCTCTCATGAATAAGGTCTTTAGGCCTTGTCTCAGGGATTTTGTCTTGGTCTTCTTTGATGATATTTTGATATACAGTTCAAACTTGAACTCACATATCAAACACTTAGATGTGGTCTTGAAGGTGATGGAGGAGAATAAGCTCTATGGGAAATTGGCTCAGTCAGAGGTGGAGTATTTGGGTCATTTGATCAATGGAGAAGGGGTTAAGGCTGACCCTAGGAAGATTAAGGACATGGTGGAGTGGCCTGTGCCTAAAACTGTTAAGCAGTTGAGGGGATTTTTTGGGGCTGTTTGTTACTATAGAAGATGTATTAGGCATTATGGGATAATTAGTAAACCTTTGACCAATCTTCTCAAGAAGAATGGATTTTCTTGGTGTCCTGAAGCAGACTTGGCCTTCCAATCTCTTAAGACAGCTCTCAGTACCCCTCCTGTTCTGGCTTTGCCTGATTTCAACAAAAAAAAATTGTAGTAGAATGAGATGCATGTGATGCAGGCATGGGGCTGTGTTGATGCAAGATGGTAGGCCTTTGGCTTACTATAGAAAGGCATTTGGTCCTAGGTGTTGGTTTTTCTACATGTGAAAAATAATTGATGGCCCTTTCTACATCAATTCTTAAATGGAAACATTGCTTAGAGGGCCATTCTTTCATAGTTAAGACAGATCATCAAAGCCTTGCATGCTGGGACAGATTCAGGAATGGGTTAAACAATGTGAAGTTTGCCAAAGATGCAAACATGAACACATTTCATATCATGATTTACTGCAGCCCCTAGAGATCCCTAGTAAACCTTTTATTAACCTTAGCATGGACTTTGTGGAAGGTTTGCCTAAATCTGAGAGCTAGGATTCCATCTTAGTCATAGTAGATAGGTTTACCAAGTTTGCTCATTTCATTGCATTAACTCATCCTTTAGCAGAGAGTGGCTGAGGAGTTTATGGATAGAGTTTTTAAAATGCATGGACTTCTAGTAAGCATAGTCAGTGACAAAGATAGAGTGTTCACTAGCTTGTTTTGGAAGGAGCTGTTTGCAGCATTGGGAATCAAATTACACCTGAGTTCAGCCTATCCCCAGTCTGATGGCCAGACTGAAAGGGTGAACCAATGTCTGGAAATGTACTTGAGATGCATGGTTTTTTCATAAACCTCAAGGATGGAATAAGCCATTTCCTTTGGCTGCATTGTGGTATAATTCTTGTGTTCACAACAGTATCAAGATGTCCCCTTTTAAGGCCCTTTATGGGTACAAATCTCAGGGCTTTTGGGGAAAGTGTGTATGCTGGTGACATTCAGTATGGGAAGTGTCAAGAAAGCTGGAAGAAAGAGTCAAGCGGAATGCTATCCTGAAGGAGCAACTTCATGTGGCTGCTAATAGAATGAAGCAACAGCAAGACTTGCACATAACTGAGAGGTCTTTTGAAGTTGGGGAGTGGGTGTTTGTGAAGCTTCAACCTTATAAACAACATTCTGTTGTGATAAGGAAGAATCAGAAACTTTCTCCCAAGTTCTTTGGACCTTACAAGATCAACAAGAAGATTGTCTGATGAGGGACCATCCAAGGGGCTGCCCTACAAATATCCAATGACAAAGCTTCACGGACCAATGACAAGACAAAGAACCAAGTTGGTGAATCAACTTATTTCAAGATTGGTCTGAGACATCAAGGTTAAAGAGGAAACTATACTTCAACTTATAGATGATGACAAAGTCAACCTCTTAACTCTTCAAAGTGTGCAAAACGGCCCAAACAAGCAAAGTGACTAAGAAAGGGCATTTTAGTCTTTTTATGTACAATTAAAGTCTATACTAGACTTTAATTATTTTCAGCATATTATTTACATTGTTTAGGCGTGTGATAGCAAGTAGTTGCTATATAATAAAGGACATGTTGTCCATAGTTGGTTATTTAGTTGTTAAAAGTCCCACATCTATTGGGACTCTTCTTGTTTAAGTGTTTTACTTGATAGCAAGTTGTTTGGTTCAAGAGTTCTAATTCTTCTAGGACTCTTATTTATTGTTGCTTGTAACCGAATTGTTACTCTATTTAATAGAGGGTTCGGCCAAGATGTAAAGGTACGTTAGATATATTGATATTTTGGTAAAGTTATTCCTTAGCTTTTCGTGTCTGAACTTCTATGTAGAACTTCATTCATTCTTTGAGTTACTGTATCAACAAGTTTAGTTTCTCTTGTTGTGGCGTTTCAGCCTCCATCGATACTTAGCCTTCCTTAGCGTTGCGTTGATTATATTCCCTAGAAACTAGTTCGAGAATTAGAGCAAGTTCCAGCACAACTTACGCTGTCGAACCTTTTGGTACTTAGTACCTCTCGGTTCTTCATCATTTGCCTTTGTGGCTCTTATTCTTTGGACTTGCCTCTTTCTAGAATACACCATGTACACCATGTATTCCATGTTAGCCAACTGAAGAAGAAGGTGGGCAGTGGACAATAGTACAGCAGGACCTTCCTGAAGTAAATTCAGAAGGACAATTGATAGTTGAGTCCAGGGATGGCAATTTGACCCGTGACCCGTCGACCCGCCCTGCCCCAACGTCTTTTGGAGCAGCCCCGCCTCGCCCCGTAGAGAAAACGGGGCAGATCGGGCATGATATTTGTGTCCGCCCGCCCCGCCCATATATATTATTATTCTTGGTATTATTATGCCGGAGTACTCGAAGCCCACCTAGACCTAGCCCAATTAAAAAATGCTCTAATTCCCTCATATCATACTACCCCAGGCAGGCCAGCCCCTCATTCTCTCATTCCCTCATAATGCCTCATTCTCTCTCAGCTCAGCGAACCGCCCATCCGCCGCCGAATCCGCCTTCCTCTCTCCTTTCTGTGGTTCTCTTATTTTTTTTTTCCTTTTTTGTGGTTTTCTTACAGATCTGAAGGTACAAATTGTTGAAATTTTTAAAATTGTAAAAAGGTACAATGGAGGAATTTGCAAAAAAAATGAAACAGAGAAAATCGTGTAAAATGGAGGAATTTGTTAAAATTAATTATTTTTATGATAAAATTAATTATTTTTTTATTTATAAAATTAATGATTTTTATGATTTTAAAAATAATTATTTTTAGGATGGGGCGGGGCAGGTCAGATCTGCCCCGCTCGGAGCACGAGGTGTAATTTTTTGATCTGGGACGGGGCAGGGCTGGTACTTGAGATACCCGCCCGATCTGCCCCATTGTCATCCCTAGTTGAGCCACTAGCTGTTCTTGATAAGAGACTAAGAAGGGTAATTCTGCTGTTGTGCAATAACTGATTTTGTGGAGTCGTCTTCTTGAAGAAGATGCTTCATGGGAATTTGCTAATGCATTCATGAAGAAATAGCCGGGCTTTGCTTGGTCAGCTTGAGGGTAAGGTGAGTTTTAAGGAGGAGTGATTTGTTATGTAATATAAATAATCCCATCTTATAGTGTGTTTGCTGGGAATTGATCCCTAGTCCCTTGAGTTCATTTTCCCCAATTCTCTCTCTGTCTAGGGTTCTTGAGTTCTGATTGTAATTCATCAATTCAATCCAGAATTCTTCTTCTCTTCTTCTGTTCTTTTCTGTTCTCTTGTGATTAGTTAGATAATTGCTGAAGTTAATTACCAAATTCGTAACAAAGAGAGTGATTATGTTAACTCAGTGCGGGCAGGACGGGAGCTCAGTGCTAGGCTCTCTGATTCTTTAAAGGTTCGAGGACCGGAATATTATGGAGTTTACTTGGAAATTAATTCTCTGTCACTGAATTAATATTATGTGTTTCTTATCCTCTTTTATATTATGATTGTGCATCGTTGCTCAGACATATCTAATTTTACCACACGACATGTCCTTTTTTGCTCATTCCCTCTTCTGATTTCTATTAATGGAATTTTTTCTCTTTATTTGATATAATGCTTCCTCTTTTCTTTTTCCCGTGAATTTCATTTTCTTTGTCTGGCTTTTGAAGAACAGTTTATGGAGCTCCGCCATCACTATACTTGTACTGGCCATGATGGTATTGGATCTCATGGTAAGCTTTCCCCTTCCTCATGGATTGTATTGGATCGCATGGCAAGAACCTTTTTCCATGGATTTACTTGAAGAATGACTATCCTATGGAGCTTGTGCAGGGCGTCATGGCACTTTTGAAAAGAAATAGATTTCATATGCATATTGATGAGAGAAATTGGTTCACATTTGAATGTTATAGTGGAAATGGAAGTTCCCAAATTGAATAAGATTTGGAAGAGTTGTGTTAAATTGAGTGTTTAGAAGGGGAGGAATGGTAAAAAAATTATTAAATTAAGAATGGGAAGAGTTCCCCAAAAATTTGAGAGACCTTTTGTTTTCCTTTATTTAACACAAATTAAATTAATTTTGTATATAATTTTTTATAACATCATTGGATCTTAGAAGGTGATAAAAATTAATGAGTTAAGAAGGTTATGAAGTCTAAGAGTTTCATAATGAGATTCATTAAATATGTACTACGTAACCATAGTATATTCCAATTCTCTAAAATTAATAACATTAACTAAAGTTATTTACTTGATCTCTTAGAATAGCTATATTTCTTAGCTATATATAGTTAATGAGCAATAGCTAAACTACTATAACTAAATATTGAGTTCCATAGCTATCTATAGCTCCAATTTATGTTTTTAGCGAATGAGGCATTGCATTTAGAGAGTAATCAAGGCTTACATTGCCACATATAAGCTTTCATTGGACCATAAATCTATAGAATGCCAAATGTCGTCACCACAACCTTCTACCCCTAACTCCAAGAAGGGAAAAACATATAAACCAGATAATTTCAAGCAATCTCAGAACATAAGGACACCCCCATTAGATGAGAATTAGCAGTGCTTTCAAGGGAAAGGTAACAAAAAATATCATCCATAGCATAGCTTTATCAAGAATAGAACACCCCCCCCCCCCCCCCCGGGGGGTGGATGGGAACTATCTTTAACTTGAGATAAAACGAACAGGAATTAAGAGCTGAATGGTTTACCAAAATGATCGGTCATTTGCCAAACCCTACAACAGAATACTTGCAAGTTAAAAAATAAATTAGTCTAGTGATCTTACAGCATAATGTGCATGTGAGCACGTCTGTTCTGAATGTACATTTTGTTAAGTGCATTCTCTACATAGCACAAAATCAGATTCTTCTTCCTTGTTCCATATCATTGAGACTTGGAATTGTATTCTGAGCCAACATGACCTCTGATGTTTCCCTCCCATGCTGAGATTGAACATATAGGCTCTCTGCTTCTGATTGACGTATTCCAAGGCAATTTATGTTTGATGATGTTTGGTTGCTATTTCGTGACTCATCCAACATTCGGAAATACACATGAGGTCCCCAACCTGTAAATCCAGGATAAGATTTTAAGGAAGAAATATATCTTGTAAAACAAACATTAATCAGCATGGAAAAAAAACCACCCGCAACCCCAACCTCGCACAAATCTAACATTTATTGCTTTGGCCACCAAAAGAGTGGCAACAGCATAAGAGACAGTAACAGAATATGATTCAGAAAGATGGACATGTTCTGTAATAAGTCATGATACCAAAAGCAACAAAGTGATCATGGTAAAAACACACCCAAAGTTCACAAAGCAGTGCACTAGGCCCTGATGAAGATGACCCTAAAATGAAAAATTGCATCCAAATCTCTCTCTGAATAACAGGTTAGACTTAATAATTCCAAGAAAATGTAACAGACTGGCAATCGAAGGACAAAAAAAAATAGAAACAACCTAAAACCCATATTGAATCAAAGGAGTTAACCTAGTTCCTAAAGGAGTCTTCTTCTAAAACGAAGTGTATAGTCAAGTAGAAATTAACTGGATCTTCGTGTACCTCTAATAGAATAAGCCTAGAAGTTGTAGCTATTTAGGCATATAAAAGCACATAAGCAAACAGTATCCAGATACTCCCCATTCACGTTATCAGAGCCTGTAATATCAGCAATTGCGCTAAGAGTCTCTAAGAGACATGTTTTCATTCTCACTTATCTCCTTCCCTTTCTTTCCCTCATTTTGCTTGATTGGGAGGCCAAGGGGATCGTGAGGTTTGAGCTGCTTTAAATTGAGTATCTTAGAATATGCCTAAGGCTTCCACAAGCTTTAAAGAAGGTCTTTTACCTTCCAAGGCAAATGTGACTGCTACTGTAATCTAGAAGGATCTATATATGACCATAGTTCAAACATATGTCAAACTATATCTTGTAAAATGTAGACAAACATGAGTCTGGAGCACCACTAGCTGTTCCCCCGACAACCTCGTTCAAGGATGGACAATCATGTCTGTCTTCATCCTTCTCTGTTTATCTTATCATGCAAGTAAAAATAAACATATCAGGTGAATGTCGAACATCTAAAAGTGAAATCGATACCAAATGCCATAAAACAATAATAGAACTTGTAATAGCTTTAAGGACTTACACTTCCCTGTTTCTTCCAATATTTTTTTACCAAGTTATATTTTCATGCCCAGTAGATGTTTGTTAAAAAAAGAAGCAAGGATAGAGGCTTCAACTGCAACTTATCATATAAAGAGCTAACAGACGATCAAACTTTTAGAATTACTAATAAGAACAAATGAAATATGGAAAGCACCTTCCAAGTCATATGGTGGTGGAAAAAACTGCAAGTAACAAAATGAAGCAACAACCATGCCTGCAAAGAGAAGTAAAAAGAATGAGTTGTATTAGTTGCAGCTGAAGAGAAGAAATAAGATACTTTATCAAGAGACTGAATCCGTGTTGTGCACCTAAAATAGCTCCAGCAAATACATCTTGCCAATGGTGCCAGTAATCATCAACTCTTGAA
Source organism: Vinca minor (assembly GCA_026122235.1). Classification (NCBI taxonomy): domain Eukaryota; kingdom Viridiplantae; phylum Streptophyta; class Magnoliopsida; order Gentianales; family Apocynaceae; genus Vinca; species Vinca minor. The sequence continues at coordinate 817,749 of JAOCZM010000142.1, forward strand.
ACTCCAACTAATGAAGCAAAAAGTAATGGTAGGAAAACAAGACAGAGCTTTGCAACATGACCGCTGCGATCGAATACTTTAATTTTCCCAGACAAGTACCATGCCAGGAAACTAAGACCGGCAAAAGACCCTAAAATGTATTAACAAAAAGTCAAAAAATTACGATAATACAAAGTTAAGTTGAAAAATACAAAACTAAGAAAAAGTTTCTGATGTACAATATTACATACAAGAAGTATGTCCACTGGGGAAACTTTTATGCCCTTCTTTAATGACAGCAGCCAGACCAGTACATTGGACATCACCAGTGACAGAATCAAACACCTGGAAATGTGCATAACCGGATGTAATCATGAAAACATATACATATGCTACCAAGCAATATCCAGGAGCTAGTTAATGGAAGACTCACCCCTTTTCCATTAGGAAAACAACGCCAAAAGAAGTCCGGGCGAGGTCTACCAACAGCATCTTTGATTGCATCAGTAAGTACTCCAGTAATAAATACAGAGTACAACAGACCTGCATGATCATACACACATAATCGACTCATTCTATGTGAATCGTGCCATTGCTAGTAACACTGCAAGAGAAATAGAAGAATACCTAATATAGCTTGGTGCAGATCGTAGACATCCCTTCTGATGAAAAAGAATGTGATAATGACAACAAGAGGTAATAATATTGCAATCATCTGTTCAGCACACCAGAAAGATAGAAATAACAAAGTGTTAGAACTTAGAAGTTTTACCATTGACATCAATATAAGCAAATGCATCCATTTTTATTAAACTAATGAAATTGTTCCATGCAAAAGATTCCTGTAAATACCGGAACAGCCCACAGAGGAATGGTATTTTCTTTCATCGGATATTTCAAATCTGTCATCATGTCTGCCCCAACAAAACGATGAAATGGTTCTATTACATTTAAAACGACCTCTATCACCACAAGCAGCAAGAGAATAATCCAATCATGCATATGAATTCTTAGCACTTGAACTCCATGGTTTCGGATTGTTTGCGACCCAACTGAATAGTCTCTGGCATTTTCACCAACTACACAAATCAAAAATAATAATCAGTTTATACAATGATAAAATGAATAAAAGTAGTCAGCATAACTCGGAATTATATCTTCATTTTTATACAGAAAATATAATACATCATATCTGCAAATAAGGCAAATAATTTCATAACTTTTGAAACTCACAAAATCTAACTTCGCCCACCATAAGGAACTTAGCATGTTCCACTGGCAACATTTTCAAAAAACCGAAAGAAATCACCACATTTTTTACTTAACTACGCTAATGTCCTTTAAATCTTCACCGACTGTATCAGTAAGAGTAAAATGCAGTAAAATATTCAATGAAATGCCACACTTTTTAACAAAGTAACACATTCTTATCCTTTTATATCCAAATCTTGAAAAAAAAACAAATGAAACCAGAACAATTCAAGCAGTATATATACACAGACTACATCACAGAATAGCAATTCTAATACAAATTACAAAATAAAAATAAAGTGAGCGATAGTTGATAAACAATCAAATTTTCAATTATCAGTTTATACAACGAGAAAATGAACAAAAAACACTTAGCATATAAGCCAGAATCATATCTTCATCTGATAGGAAATTAAGGCTACTAATCACATTTAACTTATGAAATTCATAAATCTAAGTTCACGAACCATAAGGAATTTACTTAACATGTTCCGCAGAATACATTTTCAAAAGACCGATAAAAAAATCCACCACAATTTTACTTAAACATCACTAATGTCCTTTAAATCTTAACTAACTGTATCAGTAAGAGGAATGCAGTAAAATATTAAGCGAAAATGCCACAATTTCTCAACAAAGTATGCATTTTAATCATTTTTATATACAAAATTGAAAACAAGAATAAGTTAAACAGCGAAACAAACAGTAACAATACACAGATTATATCGAAGAAAAAAAATTCAAATACAAAGTGAAAAAAAAAGTAAAGTGAGCAACAACCAATCAAATTTCAAATCAAAATAAGAAGAAAAAATCACATGTAAATGTGAACGAACCTGAGATAAATCGAAAGAATGCGATTGAATTTGGAGTGAAGAAGAAGGCGATGAAATTCAAATTATAATATAATATTTGAGAGTATTTATAAAGTTAAAGAGCCGGTGAAGAAAGGAGGAGTAGGTCTATCGTCGTCTTCTTCATCTCCTTGGTTTGTCACTTCTTTTTAGTCAAAAAGTAAAGTGGAATGTCGTGCAGAAAATGACACAAAGAAACCGCAAAGAATTCCGAATTTTATAAAGGAAAACGCCAGAAAAAAGGTTTTTTATTACTATCTAATTCGTAAATATAAGACTTTAATTAAATGTAATGAAAGTCTTATATTTTAGGAAGGAATGTAGTTCACATTAATAATGCATCAATTAGTAACATAAGAATCTCCACCTATTTTTTTATACGTCCAAGTTGGTCTAATAAACCAAGGAAAACACCTCCTAGTCTAAGCGAGGTAATAATAATAATTATATAAGTGATAAATACACATGTTCTAAAGTGATTATCAATTATTCCTTCCATACCCATTTAATTATCGTTTAGCAGATATATATGTATCCAAATTAATTGTCATTTATATGTCTTTTATTAGGTGTCAACATTTTATTTTAATTATACCCTCAACATATCTTTGAAAAGGTTTGAGTTTTTTAATTTTTTCAAAATTTCTTAAACGTCTTATATTTAGGAGGGTATATTTGATTTTCACTCTTGAACCAAAAAATTAAAATTGGTCTCACATATTTTTTTCAGTTTTTACCTTTTATTTTATTAGACAAAAATTCTCACAAAAATATAATCTATACACACACGAAAGTTTTCTGTACATTAACTAATTAACAATGGCAGGTGGGTCAGACCCGCGAGTTTGAACTGGGTATGGGTTAGGTTTGGACCCAAAACTACGAGTATCGAGGTGGGTTAGAGAAGAGGCGGGCCTGGGCCTAGGTGGATCAGAATTTCAAAACCCACAACCCGCGGGGTTGGTCTGGATCGGGTCGACAGGTTTGAAATTAATTTTTGTAACTTTTTTTGTTATGTTTTTTTTTAATGTAAGTTTAATGAAAAAAAAAAAACTAAAAGAATAAAGTTAGAAATAAATAGAGAGAACCATGGTAGTGGTGTGGGGGAGTTTGACATGGATTTCTATCGATTTTATTAATAGCAAAAACAAAGTTATATAAGAAGACAATTTAGGGTCTAAACCTCCCAAATGAAAATACTAGAGACTTCTAGATTTATTCAATATTCTTACACTTAAACTAAAAGATTATTCCGAAGCAACATTTGGTTCCGAAGCAAATTATTACTCCCTCCGTCCCAAATTAACTGTCCACATTTCTATTTTTGTTTGTTCCAAATTAACTGTCCACTTTCTAAATAAAATAGATATTAATGATAATTTTTCCAATTTTACCCTTCTTCCAACTCCTCATTGAATGCTCTTAGTTAATTAAAATTATCACTTTCCAACACATATTTAAGAGATTGTTGGATGTTGTGTGAGAGGAAGGAGAGAGAAAAACATAAATTTTAAATGAGATTAATGAAATTAATTAGGGGTATCTTAGACTTTTACTTATATTTTACCATCAAAATCACCAAAACCTTCATACCCGTGTATTTGTCAAAATGGACAGATAATTTGGGACGGGAGGAGTAGCTATTTATTCACAGAGCATAAATATATACACAAACTTCTCTATCATAAATACAAAGATTATATATATCATGCAAGTTTCACTTTCTCCCTAGCTCGACGTCCTCGAAAGCCAAGCGTGATTCTTGGTCTGTAGCTTCTGTGTTAAATACATTTTGGTTTGGCAGTGATTGGTGCTGCACAATCTGCACCACCGCGCCCTGTGTATTAACTCCATTGATGGGAACCCCTCGTTGTGAATTTGATCGGTACTCCTCCATGGCTCGGAAGTATGCATAAGGACCCCATCCTATATATCAGGCAAGAAAATGTTACATTAGAAAAACAATGCAGCAAATAGCTGTGAATGAATGAGATGCTACTTTCATAAACACGGCATGATGGATAGTTAGTACGCGATCTGCTAATATACCCTTAAAAATTAGAGAACTTCTAATGCCAAAGTGGGATGACGTGTTCTATTCGTTCATTTGAGGTCATGTTGGAATAGCTCAGGGTCAGGCCTTCCCGCGAGTAAGAATCACCCGTGAGTGCAATCTGACCGAACACAAATTAGTCCTCCCCAAAGGAGATACCGGATGCTCTAAGCACGGGTTATTTAGATTTCATAGTATAGATGTCCTCTAATCAACTTTTGTGTTACTTTTTTGGTGATTGTCTTTTCTCTGTTTCCATGATGGAGTTCATACTATGAAGCATATGGGAAAGATGATAATAGAAAATCATGCTTAGCTTAAAAAGTTCCCTCATTTCTCAATTTTCATAGTCCAGTGATAATATTCACTATTTTCTCTGCGCTAATTTGAGAAGCGGAAGAAGAACGAAAGCAAAAATCTTACCTTCGGAATGATAAGGAGGTGGGAAGAACTGCAGGTAGCAAAATGCAGCAACTACGAGACCTGAGAATGTGCATATAGATGCTTAGTTATATCACAAGTGGTGCAAGGCAAACTTGATTCTGTTTCTGCATTTTCATTGTAGGTTACTTATGAATAGAGAAACGGACCTATTAGACCTCCAGCAAACACGTCTTGCCAGTGATGCCAGTAGTCATCCACACGAGAAATGGCTACAAGAGATGCAGCAAGGAGAGGAAGAAACACGAGACATAGCCTTGCTACATTCCCTCCACGATCAAATGCTCTAATCTTTCCCGATAAGTAAAATGACAGAAATCCTAGACCGGCAAATGACCCTGCAGAATATTCAAAATATCATAAGATTCTGCTCTGATTAGGAAGAAAACCGAAGATCAAGAACCTTCTCATTCCAACACAGTTACTAGCCACCATAATCTCCAAATATGCTATCAGCTAAGGTAATAAATAGTTCAGACATAAGTAGCAAAATGTTCGAGTTAAAATGATCTTACATGAAGCGTGGCCGCTTGGGAAACTCTTATGTCCTTCTTTTATATCACTTTCTTTCCCATGGCATTCAACATTTCCCCATCTATCATATTTCTGAAAAGAATGAAAGAAACAGAAACTTGCTCGGTTACACTAACATTAGATATCCCGAATGACCAATGCACAAGAATTGAAGAAGTGTAGAATTCTAGATGAATATGAAGGCAAAAGACCACAATGTCCTTGAATTAATTTACTCAAATACTCTTCTTTCTCTTCCAACTTCAAGCCAATAAATAAGGATGAAACTACAAATGGACAAGTAAAAAAAAGGCCATTTGGGACACGTAAAAGTGGACGGAGTATATAGTTAGTGAATCAATAAGCAATGCCATAAAACTTTGAATAGAAAACTTTCAGACAGAGGTAATACATACATCTTGTCCATCTGGAAAGCAACGCCAGAAGAAGTCTGGTCGAGGTCGGCCTGTTGCAACTTTTATAGAATCAGTAATAACTGCAGTTATTAACACAGCAAATAGCAACCCTGTAATTCGAGTATGAGAAAGTTGTTAAGCCCATAGATGCTTCCTCTGACTTCGAACATCGATAGCATGAAATACATAAAGGAAGAAAATAACAAGGAACTCTAAGTTAAAACAATGAAATGAACGGAAAATGAAAGCATCTACATATGTACCTAGGATGCCATGGTGCAGATCATAAACATCTTTCCTACGAAGATAAACGAAAACAAAAACTGCAATAGGCAGCAGAATTGCGTACATCTGTAAAAAGTACGCCTCAGTTGTAATACATATGATCTTGGATAAACGAACTACGCGCAACATAACATAAAATGAAAAATCATATACCTGAAAGTTAAATTATTTTTATTTAAAAAAAAACACTTACTAATACTGACATGTTACATTGTTAGTATAATTCTGAATCAGAAGTATTTTTCCGCAAGATGACTAATTAAATGAATAGGCCACGGGGTAAGAGATAACTAACTTACAGGAACAGCCCAAATGGGAACTGTGTTTTCTTTCATAGGATATCTAAGATCTGTCATCATTTGCTCCCCGACGAACCGGTAGAACGGTTTTATAATAAACAGAATGATCTCCATCACTACAAGAAGTAGTAATATAAGCCAATCATACTTGTGGCTTCTAGAAACAGTTGCTCCATGAGATCTAATAGTGCATGTTGTTCCTCCCAGCTGAGCTTCACCTGCATTGCCCTATTTTTCCATTTTCTTGCATAAATAAAAAAAATTCTGATTTTGATGTTTCTTCAATTACTGTAAATTGGCATGTTTAATACTACCTCCATTCCTAAATATAAATACAAAACTTTCATTACATGTTGCGAAAATTAAGTAAGCAAAAATTACTCAAAATACTAATATTACTCTCTTAAATGATACTTGTATATCACTAATTCTATTTAAGAGAGTAATATTGATGTTTTTTATTACAAAAACATCTTAATTTATACTTCCTTAATTTTCGCAACATGTAATAAAAGTCTTATATTTAGGAATGGAGCTAGTACCTCATAGTAAAATTCTGAAATGGACCGTATCTATGTCCCTACATACGAACGGGATGATGATCTATAATTCTCCAGCGTAAGGAGGGAGACAATTTCTCTTATTTGTTAACGGTCTCTCTCCTTACCCTTAGAGGATTTTGGTCCACTAAAACAGACCAGGTCCATGACAGAATTATCCTCCCTCCTTTGGTCACATAAAGGCTAAATCCCTCGCCACAGAATTATCCTCCTTCCTCTCTTCATGCTTGACTGAACAAGAGAAGATCTATACTAACACCACACTTGAAACATTGAATTGTTGGATTAAAATAATAGTCGACCTAAAAGAAACCATCAAAATCCATACCGAACCCCTTAATTTATACTACTGCATATCATCAAATCTTCATATATACAACTCATTCTTAACATTGCAAACTTGAAATTAAACAAGAAAATAAGAAATCAAGAGGAAACACTAACCTGAAAAATTCTTGTAACTGGAGCAAAAGATATCATATTTTTCCATGCCATGATGAACTATCTCAACTCTCTCTACAATTACAAACTTCTAATTACATAGGAAAACAGAAAAATTAAGTTAATATGGCAATAACTAGAGCATATAAGGAATACCTTATTAAGAGATATGGGAAATGAATAATTACAAAGTAAATTGGCTAAAATTCAAATTAAACATCGTTAAATTTAACGAATTATTTATAAATTTACCCTTAAAATATTCAATTAATTGAATAAATTTTAACTGCTAGCCATTTCCTTTAAGATATTTACCACAATTAATGAATGGGACCCAGAAAAGAAACTAACAACAACCCAAATGTCTTCTATGCAAATGATGGTGATCCTATTGACAGTTACTTTAGAATAATATCATTTTTTTTAAATTCGACTGGACGATTGCCCCATGTAGGGGAAAGAGGTGCCTCACAAGAGGAGGATGGTAGCTCTAAAAAGGGAAATTTAAAACTTGTTTCATATAAGGAGAGGGTATCGAACCCACAACCTCATAATCCTAGGCATGCCTTTACCCCACTAGACTAAGGATCTTGTGATTAGAATAATATCATTAAGATAGGAATTTTAGAAAGAAAGAAAACAAGAATTAATTTTTTTAAGGAAACAAGTTGTGGGGACAGTTGTTGTTGAGGAGTTGATTGAAAAGTTGCCTACTTCTATCTATCTATGAATGTGGGAGCAGCGACGAATATATGACTTTTAGATTGGGGCGAAAAATTGTTGTACAAAATATTGGGACGAATTTGATCCAATATTCTGAACTACATATAAAATTTATTATATCTATTAGTATTTTTTAAATTTCGAAAGCGACTGCGCCACTCGCCCCAGTCTTCGTCACTGGTGGGGAGGTTTGGTTTTAAAGAGAGAAGGAAATTTATTTGCAAATGTGGTAGGTGAAATTATAATCTCAGGCATTGCAGCTTCTTGAAGATTTTTCTTCTGCAGTTTGTGATGTCGATTGGAAGTTATTGGGAGTTTGAAAGTTGAAACTAATAATATGTTTTTTATTTGTTTTTTTCGAGGTATGGCACGCTACTTAGTGGTACGCACTAAATAAATTTCATAAACTCTAGGATGTAAACGTCTTTGAACAAATTGAAAATAAGAATTTTAAAGTTGAATTTTCAAATTCGTTCATTTTCGACTCGAGTTGTTCGAGCTCGTTAGTTGAACTGTTCGAAGTGTTCACGAACAACTCGAATTTAATTCGGTTAGGATGTTTGAATTCGAATTGTTCGTTTAAATCTTATTTGGGTTTGATATCAAGTTCATTTAACTAATTTTTCTCTAAAAATTTATTAAAAATATTATATTTGAGTAATCCTCAATAAAATTAAAATATAAAATAAATTTTATATAATAATTTATAATATTTTTTTATTATTTTTAAACAAGTTCGATCAGTTATTCTTTTATCAAACGAGTCTAAATTAATGTTATATTTCATCGATAAAACCCAACGGAATAATGATTTTGAGAAATCGATGAAGCAATGTTTTATTTGAGGCATGATTACAGCAAAGCAAACGCTGACGGCGATAGAGTGACCATTGTTACACGTGTATTATATGAGCAACCACTTTATGCGACTTGTTGCCAAAGGTTAGGGTTAGTCTCCAATACATCTGTTTAGGTGGTATCCTCAGGATCAGCCCACTTTGTTTGACAAAGGTTAGGGTCTCAGATCCCGTCCCATCCTCGCCCATACCCCCAATTATTGGGGACTTAATGGGTTATGCTATTGTTGTTGTTGATGAAGCAATGTTTTATATTGGAATCATCTAAAAACTTTAACCGAGGTGGGCTCTTTCTCATGATGACCAGGTGGTTATGAAGAATATTGTTGGGCTTGGTCTTAGAATGGTCATGAAATTATATAATGGGCTAATCATAAATTAAAATTATTGGGTGTGACTTTTTTGGCCAAGATAAATTTTTCAAATTCGTCCTGGAAAATCCGTCTTGGACTAACGTGGCCAATTATTACGCGCCTGATAAGCGGTGAGGGTGACCGGAGCTGGTTGATCGGAGGTGGGAGATAGGTGGTCGCGACTTGCTGGGTGGGGGATTTTTTTTTTCTGCCTGTTTGTTTGCCAAGTGAGGAAGGGAGGAAAAGGGGATGCGGCTGGAATTTTAGGACAAGAGGAGGACGGATTGGCTGACGTAGTCAGACGCGTAACAATTGACCACGAAAGCCCAGGACGGATTTGGGAAATTCGTCTTGACCAAAAAAGTCACACCCAATAATTTTGATACTATGGTTGGCCCATTATGTAATTTCATGGTCATTCTAATGCCAAACCCAATATTATTGTTCAAGTCTAACATGGTGAAACTTTAATGTTCTGATTGAGTTCGGACCAAAGGCAAATCTAAAATTTAAAAGCTTAGGGAGCGGATTACGTAAATTTAAAAAAAAAAAATTAAGTGACAAAATATAGTATTTAAAAAAGTTACAAAAAATAAAATTTCTTACGAAGAAATTGTCATTTTAAAAAGTTTTTGAGGGGCGGTCTCCTCCACCCACCCCTTGTTCGGGATCAAATTAATTAGTGACTACTACTACTTTGAAGTTTGACTAAACTCCGATTTTAGCGTGAAGTTGGAAGTGTTTAAATTTTGGTATATAGGGTTGGAGTAGGGATGGACTATCAATTTAGTCACTGGGTTAACGACCATCAAATATTTAAATCCTAAACTCTTGGTCGTTAATTTAGTTTAGGGTTTAGGGACACGGGTTTAATATCTATGATTTAGGGTTTAGAATTTTGACACTATATCAAGACTAAATTGACACATTTTCACAAATTACATGGACCTATTCGAAAGAAATCAAAATTTATGTACTACATTGAAACTAGCCCTCCATTAGCATGTTGGATGTGTGTTAGCTTAGAGACCCAATTGATACATTATCGTCTAAATTGACCTGATGCCACTCTAGGGACTAAATTAAAAGTCTTTTCCATTTTCGAGGACGAAAAAGTTAACCATTTCTCTATCTATCACAAATATTTCATTTTCTTACCTGATTAGGGGTGCATGTTCATAATTGACTTTTCATTCATGCGACCCATATATATATATATATATATATATATATATATATATATATATATATATATATATAAATTTTATTAATTTTTACGCATGTCGATAGTGTGATTAGTCTAAAATCAAACTCAAATTAGATCCAATCCACTTGTACCCTATGCATACTTGGATTGAGAGATGATATAAAAGAGTAGAGAATAGAGAAATACTAGATTAATTAGTCCAAAAATGTTATTGGCATAATAAGATAGGTCCCAAAATTATACTACATGATAACTTACTTAGCTGGATTGGCGAATGACATTATATCTTGTTATAGTATTCTTCTTTTTTTGTAGACTTGTAGTTGCTAATTGATACTCCCTCCATTCCTAAATATAAGACTCTTTAAACAATTTTAAAAAATTAAGGAACTTGTCATTTTCACCGAAAGTTTCAATATTACCCCTCTCTCCCACTGCTAACTTCTATAGCATAAGAAAAGAAAGGAAAAAATAGGGATGGCAGAGGCGGCAAATAAAAAAAATGTCGAGGCTATAATTGGAATAAATTATTGTCAACTAATAAAAGAGTCTTTAAACGACAATTAATTTAGATACCTATAAATCTCCTAAATGACAATTAAATGTGAATGGAGAGAGTACTTATTAGTATAGTAAGACAGCCTATAAAAGGTAATAAAGTTATTACAAGGTCCTTAGCCCAGTGGGTTCGATACCCTCCCCGCGCATGGGGTATTCTTTTAAATTGTCTCCCTTTCTAGGGTTATCTTTCCTCCTCTTATGAGGTGCTACTCTCTCCCCTCTTGGGGTGTACGCCCAGTTGGGCTTAAAAAAAAAAGGTAATAAAGTTACATAAATTTGTATGTATTCATATATTAAAAAAAAAACATAAATTTGTATGTTGTGAAAAAGTTAAAGTCATAAAAGACTACTGTGTATCGTGAAAAATATTTACAAATATCCGAATTTTTAGTAAATTTATGCATAAAAGCTTATAATTTCTAAAAGGTACAATATATAATACGTATCGTATAAGTTTAAATACGTTAAAACGAGTTTATACAAATAATTCCTATCTTGTATAGGTAAAATACTACTTCAATTGTTTGCTTGTTCTCCTCTTGGTAATTTTTTGTTTCTTCATAATATTATATATAAAATGTCATAAAGGAAGTTTCAATCAAACACATACCACAAGGCAAAAGAAATTTTAAATTCAATTTTACATATTCTCTTGGGATCATTTGTGATATGACTAGAACAAATCATAATATACATAACTATTTGTAAACATAAAGCCTCTTCAAAGACAATTTGAACTAGGTAAATTGAGTAGCATACATATGGTAATCTAATGACCTTTATATTTTACTTCTTTTTGGTAGCATGTATGACAGATATTGTCATACAAAGTAAAGAAAATACTTATTTACGTAAATAAAAATAACATAACACAAGTTTATAATTAATGATATGATTATATGAAAATGTGTATCAAACTAAAAATTTATCGCATAAATAAAAATGTTTATGAGTTATCTATTTAAGACTTTATCGCGAAACCTAAAAAATTGGTATATACATTGAAGGGCAGTGATAATGCCAGAGCAAATATCCTCCTGCAAGAGCAATTTATTTTCATGTGATAAAATTGCCTCTCTAACATATCAATTAGTAAATCTTTTAATTATCTTTACTATTTTTTCTCACCCCTGATTTCTTTCCCCAATCTGATTCTTTTTTTTTCCTTCTCTCTCCTCTTTCCATTATTCTCTCTAATCTTGACTGGTTTTTTTTTTATCTTCTCTCTCCTTCTTTCCTTCCCTATTATTCTCTCTGTTTTCTGTGTATGGTAATAATGAAAAAAATCAGTAATAAAATAATACAATTTATTTGATTCTTTTATGAATTTGTAACATATCTAATTTTTTCTGTAGGTAATCATCCTTTTAAGATATCGTCATTTTAAGATTATCATAAATGGTGCAAATATTTTCTTATAAAAGAAGATTAAATGCGTATTATACCTGTTTGTTTTATCAGATCAAATACAACTATCTTCTTACTTGTTTGTTAATAGTTTGATGAAGAATCTGAAGCTTTTTTAATGGAGTTGAATTAACTATATACTTTATAGTTATTATTATTTTTATTGATATTCATTTAGCAGAAGGTTTTTGAACGCCCAAGGCGGAGCCCCATGAACGGGGAGATAGAATGACCCCCATGAGCGGGAGAGAATGCACTCTAGATCGTGGGAGAATAAAGCTCACCGCAACGCTGGAGGAGGGTATCGAACCCGGGACCTCTCGGTCCCGGGCCAAGCACTTACCCACTTGGGCAAAGCACTTGATGATCATTTAGCAGAAGGTTGAGAGAACAATAAGGAAAGAAGGAGAGAGAAGATTAAAAAAAAATACTCAAGATTAGAGGGAATAATGGAAGGAGGAGAGAAAAGAAAAAAAAAATGAGATGGAGAAAGAAATCAGGGGTGAGAAAAAATAATTAAAAATAATTAAAAGATTTACTAATTAATTTGTTAGAGGAGTAATTTTGTCACATACAAATAAATTACTTTTGCAGGAGGATATTTGCTCTGGCATTATCACTGCCCTACATTGAATCATCACTGACAATTTAAATTAGGAAACCCCAATGAATCATCATTGATTGAGTCTTCTTTTTTTCTTGTGTTAGATATTGATTGACTACACATCCTTTTAACCCTCTTCACTATTATAGATATACATCTTTTTATTCATTTCACTATGATATCTTTTAGAATCGGTTTAGATTCTTTTTTTATATACCAGCACACTATAAAAGTGTTTTTTAATTCCTTCTCATAGAAGTGTTACATCTTCTTGTGGGGTAACTTATCTCAATTCAATGCAATCGTTAAACTATTGAACATATCATCATCTTTAAAATCACATTTTCATTTATATTGCTAATAATTTTCGGTCGATTTTTACGATACGGAACATTAAAAAATTTTTGTATGTACAAAACACTTGTCAGCTAACGGATTAAAAATTTGACAACTGTGATTATTTTATTACTAACACCTATTAAAAAAATTCAAGTGTTTTGAAATAGGCGATCTCAATCGTTAGATCTTTTAATCTGATAATTAATAGGCGAAACACCTATCGTTCCGCATTGTAACCAAGAACATTAATTTCTTCTCTTCATAATATCAAACTTTGATAAATGCCAAGTTACCTTTATACAAGATAAGAACTAAGAAAAAATTTAAGTGTTCTTTTTTTTATAAAAATCCAGTTGGATTAAAAAAAAAAAAATAGTACATATATTGACAGCAGTTTCACAGAGCCTGGCTGGTTTATTAGATACTCACTGAATGATGAGCTAAGGGTCCACCAGAACCTTCACATTTGATACCTTCAACATCCCATTGCAATCGCCCTCCCTAGCTGTCAAACCACATCCTTTCCCCATTGTTTTCACATTACTTTTTCACCCCAAGTTTTCCTCTCAAATACCCCTTTTGGAGGCATCTAGGATTTCTACATTAAGGGACGGAATAATTTTTTTTTGGAGAGGTGAGATATAAAATTTTAAAAGATTGCACACAACAAAATATTTTTTCTTATAAAAAAAAATTGGTATTTCAAAAATGTCGAGAGCAACCGTCCCCCTTAAATCCACTATTGACCCCACCCCATCTCACGTATCGTGTTAAATATTTTATTTTTCAACACCGTACTGATAAACAATTACGGTCAATGTTTAATTTAATAGTATAAAATTACATTTTTTAAAATACTTATTTTTACCAAAATAACTATTTTGTATTTTTAATCTCAATAGTTAAATTATTAATTTAACAATTAAAAAAGTCAAATTATTTAATTACTAAAGAAAAAAACCTCAACATCAATTTCCCCAGCATCCAACTCCTTGACCCTCTCTTCTTATCCTCCCCTCTCCCATCTCCATTTGCTATTTGGAAACTTCCCCTCTATGCCCCCACCAATGTCTCCATTTTTTGGGCAAATAATCGTCTGTACCCTTTTGTATATTTATTGATGTGTCCAACCAATTACTAATTTATCAGTGTGTATGTATATATATATAAAATTAAAAAAAATGATCACATGACGAATTTTTATTAGTTGAGCACAAAAATGAGTTCACAGACGGATACAGGCGATTTTCACTCCCTTTTTTGGGAGGGGATTCTCCACCATTCTATCTATGAAGAGTAGTTGTAAAGGATTTTCTTGAAAATTTGTCTTAGAAACTCTAGAAATTCGTTAGAGAATATGTGTGTTTCAAACTAAAAAGTTTAGTTTGATGGTGATAACCGGATACACAATGAGCAGAATGCAACATCAAGTAACACCAAATTGAATGACTATAAAAATATTTAAACTCAAACTCGTGAAACCTAAATATTGTTTAATAAGTTTAGCTCAAAGTAGTTTCTAAGTTTATATATGTGTATTTAGGAAAGTTTCATGTTAAATAAGTTAGGAGCTGATGAAGTTTGATTTGATTTTTTTTTTTAAAATTGTATCGTTTATTAGAGGATATATGATTGAGATACTGTCAGAGTAAGTCCCCTCCAAAAAACAAAATAATCATTCACTTGTTTACTCATAAAGATAAATGAGTCATTTACTTTAAAAGTGCTCGGCAGGAAGAGACTTGCTTTGACAATATCACCAGCAAAGATATATACGAGTTTCAAACAAAAACTCTAGCATTTTGACTCCAGATAGAACACTCTTCAAATACTTGAATTGGAAATATCCAAGTATGATCCCACTTAATACAACCTTAATTAAACTCTTTTATTCTTCACTTATCACTTTAAGCTCAATTTGTCACCTTAATATATCCTTGATCAAGCTAGACGAGATTGACCACGAAGAGTAGTCAGTAAGACGTTTCACCTCTCACTGTTAGGTTTAAGGTTCGAGTTATCCTGAAGAAGTGGGAAACCACTATCATTTTTTCTGAAGATCGACGATTTCCTTTTTAAAAAAAAACTAGAGAAAATTTGTTAAAATGATATATTTTTCTAACTAAAAGTAAGTAATCTTACAATTAATTTGTGTGAAGAACACGATTAGATTGAGCTCGAACTAAAAATATTTGAATTAAATTAATCTTGCAAAGTTACTTGCAAATACCTTTCAACAAAGTTAAAAGAATTACATCACGAAGTCATTAGACTGAAACCATACGTTACGACTTTTAATATCAAAAGTAACATAATCGTATGAATTACTCTCAAATATCTTTCAAAGTTTAAAATTACATTAAGTGGTCATTTCGGTCAAAATGGACAAAATCATCCGATTAAAACCATATGTTATGAGTTTTGATATCAAAAGTATTAATTATCGAATATTTATAAGGATATTTAAAGTCAAATCGAAAAAAATGTCTTCTAAATCTCAACGGAATAATTGGCCTTTAAATATTTGAACAGAACCATATAAAAACAAATCAAAAAATATATTAATCACTTAATTAGAGCTATCTAATTGAACTAATTACACCCAAATAAAGAAACAAAAAGTAATTAGGTGCAATAATATTAATTTACGAATCCCAATATAATTTGGGGAAAACAACTGGAAAACCTATTATAAGAACCTCCCAATCTTGACCAAACATATCCCTCTCTCCCCTCATTTTTTTCTTCTGCCGAAATGGAACCCCCACCAGCTCCGCCTATCAACACCGTAGCACCGCCACCTCCGCAACCACAGACGTCGTCGCATATCGATCCAGTTGAATCATCTCCCCGTTCCCGAAAAAATGACTACTGGGACGAGCCGCCATATACGAGTGCTGCCCATTCAATTGCAGCTCCGGCAACCACCAAACTCCGACTCATGTGTAGCTATGGAGGCCACATAGTTCCTCGTCCCCACGATAAATCTCTCTGCTATATTGGAGGCGATACAAGAATTGTTGTCCTAGACCGTTATTGTTCACTCTCAGACTTACATAGTCTGTTGTCTAAGAATCTTCTGAATGGTAAATCGTTCACTCTTAAATATCAGCTTCCGAATGAAGATTTAGACTCGTTAATTTCTGTTACGAGTGATGAAGATGTTGAGAATATGATGGATGAATATGACCGTCTCCAGCAGAATTCTTCTAGTTCATTGAATCCTAAAACTGCTCGTCTTCGATTATTCCTGTTTCCTACTTGTTTAGATTCTGAAACATCATCTTCAATTGAGTCTCTGATTGAGAATAATTCTAAATCGCATGATTGGTTTTTAAATGCCCTAAATTGGAATTCATCATCAAGTAAAATTCGTGCATATTCCGAGACTTCGTCTGTGAATTGTTTATTAGGACTTGATGAATCCATCGAAAATCCAGTTGTAAAAAGTGAAGCACAGCTGGAAGCATCTTTAAGTATGAAAAATGGTGGTGGTGATGGCGCTGAAAAACCTGTCAATAATACTAATTCTAATATTGGGCAAGATGTGCACTCGGTGCCGGATTCTCCGATGCTTGAAACTAACTCGTCTTTTGGGTCGACGTCATCATCTCCATCATTGGCAAACTTGCCGCCGATTAAGGTTCATGTAGATGAGGGGAATAATAATAATAATCAAAAGGAAGTTGTGGTACTCGGAATTGAGGAGTCATTTCAACAGATGAATATTGTTGGAGCTGGGAATGGGCCTAATAATGTTTTGAAGCAAGAGGATGGGGGTTTTCTGGTGGCAGCTCCGGCAGCTGTGGCGGCAGGGACTGTGGTTGCTGGGGAGTACCAAAATCGGGTCTTTTCAGATGATGAGAGATCAGAGCAGGGTGTCCCAGTTGGGTTCAGAAAGCAATCACAAGTGCAGCCTCAACAACAACCGCAGCAGCAACCGCAACAACAGCAATTATCTCAATTGCAACAGCAGTATCAGCAGCTGCAACAACAGGCATCCCAAGTTCAGCAAAGTAAACCACTTGGTGGATTTGATTTACCTTCTCCAGATTCAGTTTCAAGGTAACGAAAATTAGCCAAAGATTTCTTCTGTCTAAATATTCATAAATATGTTTTATGGAGTATTTGCTTGTTCTTTCTCTATGCCAGGTTTTATAATTGTATATTTTGGTTGATAAGTCTTATACTTGTTTGTTCCTGATGTTGATTATTTACTTTCTTCTTTCCATGATCTGCATTGGATCTCGGTTCTTTGGTTTATGCAGTGAGGGTAGTGTAACAAATCCATTGTCTCGACAAAAGCCTCCTATGATGTATCAAGAATCAATTATGCAAATTCAGTCTGGAAATAGCAGAATGCTGACTAATCAGATGGACCGCAAGGCCAGTGATCCAAATAGTAGGATGCAAACACAACAGCAAGTTCAGGAATCTGGATATGTATTGCCTAGCAAATTTGATCAATATCAACAGTTGCATCAAACTCAACAATTTGTTCCTGCCGGTGCCCAATACATTCACCATCACCCTCACGGGGCAGTTCCTATGTATTACCACCCCGTATATCCTTCTCAGCAACCAAGTCATCCTCCTGGTCTTGACCATCAGTACCCAGTATACTATGTCCCTGCTAGGCAGACCCCCCAAGCCTATAATATGCCCATCCAGCAATCAGGTTTCAATGACTCTAGCCCAACTGCCCGTTCCGCACTGTCACAAACACCTCCTGCTACTGCAATGGCACCTCCTTCTGCAGCTTACAATCCTCCAACAAGTGCTGCTACTGCTAAACCTGAAATGGCCACAGGTGTGTACAGAACATCGGCTGCAGCCCCTCAGCAGATGGTGCAGGTTTCTTCCAGCCAGTCTTCACCACAATATACTGGTTTCTCTCAGATTCACCATCCATCACAGTCAATGGCTCCCTCTGCAACTGGTAATTATGCTTATGAGTTTACCGATCAGGGAGGACATGCACAGATATATTATACGCAGGCTCTTGCTCCCCAGATGGCTGCTCAATATCAAACCATAACTTCATCCCCTGCAGTAATGTTATCTGAAACTTCCTCTCAGCTTCCAACAGAGAACGTTAAACAACTTAGATCACAGCCGCAATGAAAGGTGAGTTTGGCATGGATAATCATTTTTGCAGTGATTGGCTTGGTTTATCTGTAATTTTTTCCTTTCCAATTATAGTTCATCTTGCTAAATTTTATTGATTGCGGTGTGTATTTGTCATAGTTAATAAGAAACTTGGATTTCTTTCTTCTTTCTTATGATGGTAACGTAGTCTTCAATCATACTGTAAAGGCTCAAGTTCATGTAGTTATCTTCTGTCATTATATCAACTATTGAATAAAGTGCAAAATATTGGATGAGAATTTTTATATCCTGTCTGCTTTACTTATTGATCTTGGCATCGGTATCATCTTGATTCTTGAATAGGAAGCTGAATCCCATGGGATTTTGTTTGGGGTTTATCCTATAAAACGTTTCTCGCCATTCTTAACATTGTAAGATTTTTTATACTGCCGAACTAATCTGAAAATCTGCTGGTTAGATAGTATAAAATCATTCTACTTGAAATGAAGGATTTAACGAGGCGTCAATATTTTAGTTTTTCCCTTGTTCTGGAAGTTACCGGATTGTAACTTGCACTAATTTTCAGACTTCAAATTGTTGATGTTAGATTGTTAGCTGACATTATAGTGCTGCATCCTTCTTTGGTGTTTTTATTTGTTATGAAATAGGTTAGATGTGCATACTAGTTGAAAGAGGTAAAACACCATTTTTCCATCATCAAAACTTCAGACCTGTTATCTAAGAGGGATAAATCATTTAAAGTTTGGGTGAATGAAACAGAGTGTATATGCTGTTAGCAATTTGCTCGCAGTGGTTTCTGTTAGCTTGATTCGACGGCTATGTTTCGATAGTTGCTCTTGAACAGTTAAATAAGTCAATAGTTATTCATGCACGACTATCAACTTTTTTTTCCAACCGTTGGGTAAACAATCATCGGTTGAAATTGTATTAGCACGGTGCTGGAAAAAAAAACATGTCAACACTGGAACCAACTCGGCCAGTTAGTGGCCTTGAAGATCTTTCAGGAATGTTGCCTCCCTCGACCATCCAGATTGTGTGAATTTAGTCACACAGTGTTCAAAATGTCCTGAATACTTTTTCTTTGCTCACATTTTGTCACCCAGTTAATGGCTAACAATGCTGGGGGGTTTATTCTCTCTGTTTTTCCCATGTTATCAGCCATATATTGTAGATTTTGCTTTTCTTGAATTTGGATACCTTCTTCTCTATGAATGCGTCACTCTTTAAATGTTTATCTTGCTGCAAAAGTGATGGTAAGCTTTACTCTTGCATTATTCGGTACCTTTTGCACTTCCCGAGGCTCCAGCGTGGAACACTTTTTTCTGTACGTGCGAAATTAAATTTTGCACATCATATTGAAATTTTGAGGGTCAAAATTGATTTAAAATAAACATATGTCCCCTGGTTTATACGACAAAAGGACACTAAACCAAAAGGAAAACTAGCAAACTCCGAAACCTATTAAAGAGCCAAATATAGTAATTTAGGCAATGTTTCTTTCTTCATTGTTGATATGCATGATTGTATTTTTATTAATATCTTCAAAAACTTGGAACATTGCATGTGTATTAACTATATGTCAATGGAAAGAGATTATACAACCACTTGTGGGGTCCCCAATAGGGAGGGGAGGGAGATGGTGTGTTGGTGAGGTAGGGTATGCCACGGCTCCAGTGCGAAATGAGATAAATTCCTCACATGTAAAATTTACCTTCATTCGTTAAATTAAAATTTTGACGGTTAAAATTAATTAAATTTTTTTTTTTTGGTTAAAATTAATTTAAAAAGTGATACCTATCTTGATTTACGACACGTCGTGCATGACACCTATACTGAGTCCAGGATACCTGTCATGCGATCTGTATTTGTTGAAAATGTGCTCTTCCTCATAGGATACGGGCCGGTTGGGGTAGAGTAGCCAAGAATTTGGGATAAGTTAAAAAAATTCATGGCTAGATATTTGAAATTGGAAATTTTCTTGGCCAACTTTTGTATGTTTTTTTTTTATTATTTCTTTATTTTTGCAAAATTTAATTAAAATATGACCCATCATTCACTTTGGTCCATTTGTCAGGGGTCCATGGGTACTGAACATTTTTTCCACACCTAAATTAGTTTGGACCTTGCTAGGCTAATAGAATTATTCACTAAAAGATTGACTAAAATAAATTTGTGGACCTTTTTATCCTTATAGTTGGGTGAATCCCTTATACCAGCAGGAGGTAAGATAGTCATTTAACACCCTCAATTTGAAGGTTTAGGGTTTCTATCCCTAAAATTCTAGGAGTAAATCATTTTCCAATTAGTTTTACGACAATGAAAAATACTTTTCGACTCAATTAAAGTTTTTTTTTTTGTGTGTGGAAGACTCGATTAAAGTTGTTTATATACATACAAGAGTCAAATATTATTGATTCATTTTTTTTTTTATGAATAAAAGATTACCATTAATAACAAAATGGTCGGGTCATTACAACCTAAAAAATTTCCAAACTCTTTCTCTAATATAACAAAAGAGAGGAGTTGAGAAAGGAAAAAAGATAAACAAGACAGAAAAAAATTACAAAAGGTAACGAAAAATAACTCACACCCCAAGAGGTGGGAAACAGCTAAAACTACTAATTTAACAAACAAACCAAATATAGTCTTCTCCGCAGCATCTTCATCGCCATTTTTGAACTCCAGATTCATACGTAAAGAAAAACTTTCTTTGTAATTCTTGACATGTTTACCTCTTGTAATTTTTTCAAGTTATTTAACAAGTTCAGCAGCCAAGAGTGGACCCCCCTACCAAGTGCCAACAAGTATCAGTGTCATTTTCCTTTTGTCAGCTCTGCAGTTCATTCCAAAATGTCCATTTCTAGTTGATACTGATGACCAAACCACTTCATATGAACTATGAAGCTTCCTATTTTCATTATTCTTCAAATTAAACTTCTTTACTAAGCAAAGATAGTCTTGCCGACATCAAGAACTTAGGAGCACGTTTTTGCTGAATAGAAACAACTTAAGACAAGATTTATCTAATGCGCACTTTCATGGTATAAGTGTTGTAGCATGTTTTCAATCTTCAAAAAGAATATAATATGGGATTTATCTAGTGTGAACTTTCATACAAGTGTTACTACCTCCGTTATAAAATGTTTGCCACGTTTGAAATTTTCACCCAGATTAAAGAAATGATTGGAAAGAAATTAATATGAGAAAAAAATTCAAAATACCCCTCAATTAATGACTGAAAAACTATTATTAGTAAGTAGTTGAGAAATAAAGTAGAGGTAAAATTGAAAAAGTAATAATAAATATTCGTTAATTTTTTTAAACATGACAAATAATTTGGAACGGAGGTCTTTAGAAAGAATATAAAACGATATTTATCTAGTACACAACAGAAATTGTCGTTCGGAGAATTATTTGGATAGACAAATATACCCCCGTTCGAAGAAATGAAAAACAAACAAATAAACAAATAAATAAAGATGTTATTGCATTTTAGTACCTCTAGATTAGGGGCCACTATACTTTAGTCCTTGACTTTAGAAAACAACTCATTATCGTCTCAACAATCTTGATTGCCGCTTTGGCTGTACCAGTATAGCATCAAGAACTACTCATGCGAGAAGGTCCGGAGGATGTTTCTGTTCTTCCGAACATACATGCAAAAGAGTACGCTAATACATGAGGAGATCTACCTGGTTCATACCTTCGCGATTGCGTATTCTCGGATCAACAAAAGAATCTCATTACATTACAACCTACAAGTGTTTGTTCAGCAACTACGAAATTTGACAAGTCTCTAAAACTACAAATCTATATTGAACACTCTAACAGTATGATCAGCACCACAAGAAGCAAGCTGCATGCTCTTACAATTTTCATTCTTTACGGGATTTCTCCATGCTAATCGGTTAACTGGGGAGACGTGACACAAAAATGGATCGAACTTGGCTATACAACCTGCTTTACCTGCAGCTGGATTTCCGTTTTCAGGACTTGTAAAAGAAAGTCTCCATAACTCGATCAAGCCACTTTCCATTCCAACAGCAAGAAGTCCGTGGTTCCTCTGGCGATCAAGGCCCGCCCAGGATAGGGTGGTTATACTACTATTGAATGGTGGCAGAGTCATGCGATGCTTGACTGAATGACCGTTCTCTACTTGCCAGATCTTTACGGCCTTATCTCTAGAGCCGGTGGCAAACTGATGACAAAATGGGTTCCATGAACATGCCCATATTATTCTTTTATGTGCTTCTTGCCTGGCCACCAATTCGTGAGTAATTTCATCTGCACCTGGAATCGCGACAATGTCAAAGGCGCTATATGTCATTTGAAGGAAATTGAGCAGCCTTACAAAAAAAAAAAAAAAAATCTCAACTGTTCTTTTGATGCTATTGTGAGTCAGTAATAATGGCCATAAGGGAGAGGAATGGTTAAGGAGTGAGGGACTCAAAAGAACCGAATGAGACTAGTCGGCGGTTATAATTTCACCATCATAAGGAAAAGGTGATTTCTTCCTACCCATTAGCCAAAGCAAGATGCTCGAAAATGATCTATCACACAAATTAAGCAGGAAAAAATATCAGCACTAACCTGTGTGTTTGATTGAGAATACAGAGAACTGGCGATCCCTGGAGACTGCCAAAAGAAAACTGCCATCATGAGAGAACTCGAGCTTGGTCACTGTTAAGCTGTGAGAATGAAGCCGGCCAACAGACTTCCATGAACCAACTTGCCACAGCCAGATTTCAGCAACTGATGCGGATTGAGCCTGAAAAAGACCAGCTTTTCAGTACATTTACAAATGCAGATAACTCGAATTGTCAGTATGTTAAAAAAAAAGCACCACAACTCAGACTGAAACTGTAATAGTACGTGTCTATTACAAGTTATCAACCAGGATTGAGTTATGGATGTGAAGGTTTGGGTTAGGATTAGGAACTAGGTACGAGTTTACATTCTAGTTTCTCATGCTCAGGCTCCAATCAATTATGAACTTGAGGTGATTGAATGCCTTTGGTGCACGTAAATGCTCTGGATGTTGAATGAAAGAAGAATAGTAATGCGCACATAAATCAAAATGGTTCTTGGGGCTGCCTTCTCTGATGCGCTTTGGCGTTGATGTGGGCATGATTCCATAGCAAACGTGACGGTATAGGCATTGAAAGAAGAAAGAGGAAAATAAAACAAAAAATAGACTCACCCTTTTCCTATGATTTTTTCTCGTGCAAGTCCGATTACTCCAAAGATATTCTTTTGCTTAAGCATAATATCTAACAAGATTTGACTATGATGACCAGTAACAGCCATTTCGTTTCTATAGATGCCAATGCAAATGAATTGATGTATTTTAGCACCAGAAAAACATCGAATGAAGTTTCTAACTTCTACATACCTTGCATGAAGAAGCAACAAGCTTTCCCTCATGGTCACAACATAAAGAGTATAGTTCATTTCCATGTCCATATAGTTTGTGCGACTCCGGCCAGAGTGTATGCCAAGATAATTGATCCTCAATAGGTGGTTCGGTAAACTCAACCGGAACAGCTTCTGGGATTGTTTCAAGGGTATCCATACCATCATTACCAGTTTTGATTGTTGGCTCATGTGAAGCTGCAGAAGAAATTAGTAACTTGTGTCATTCCAATGATTACAGCTATATTATCCTCACAATCTATCCAACACAAATAGCTTGAAAGAACAATGCTAAGGGAAACTTTATCCTAAATACACTCCATTAGTCCTGGACCCATGTTCACTCACAACTGCAAAAGTACTTTACTCGCCTACTTGTGCAAGTAAGGCAGCCGAAATATGTGACTAAGGGGGTGGGCATAGGCCCAATGGAGCATGGTTAAGATAGAATTTTCCCACAGCCAGACCTTTAAAGAACCTACCCACCCTCATGCATTCACCCCATGGGTCGAGGAAAAGGTATGTTCAGAAACCAATAAATTATAGAACTTCAAGAAAATAGTGCAACAGCCGATACAACATGTATTGACATCCAATAGTATGCAAGGAATTCTCGCCAGAATATAACTGGAAAAGGCAAAAGAAGTTGTCCTCTTGACATAATCAAGCAAGAATCAACACTATGTTCCAAGATTTTCTAAGCATGAAGTATGATGCATCAGTACATCTTTTTGCACCCCCAGATTCCGAACAAATACATGCATGACCACACAAGAAATAAGGGAAAGTTACATTAAGATACGTTTTCGTAAAATGAGACTAACGACACCTTGACTATATATGGGTTTCTGGGAGAGGCCCAGTGCAGACATATTTGCACCCAAAATATGTACATCAACTTGAAGGTCATCAAGAAGACTTGAATCGGGTGAAGTGGCATGATTTAAACTCTTCAAGAAGGATAGAGGAGCCTCAAAAACTCTCGCAACTTTCTCATCTGCCCCACTCACGAAACGATGGTTTCCTTTTCCATTGATAATGGTGACACAATTTATATCATGACCATGAACTTGAGGCCGTGCAATTTCATGCCATGTTTCCTCATTTTCTGTACAGGAATTTTTCAACCAAGGGGAAAAGATTCGTGTAGTCTGCAAAATTAGCACAAGTTAAACTTCCGTAGCAGAGAGAGAGAGAGAGGGGGGGATTATTACCTGGTCATGACTAACAGATAGTATATATTGCCCGTGTCTAGCCCATGCAATATCCGACACTGCAGAAAAGTGTCCAGAGGGAACCTTTTGAGGTTTCCAATCATCCAAGCCAACGTTTCTCCAGAGATGGAAAGATCCACCATATCCATGAGCTAAAATTGAATCACCGACAGAACTCCAATGACCACCATAAAATCCTAGAGCGCAATGACTTAACTCACCAACAGTTACAACATTGATCCAGATACCAGTAACTTTCTCGGGTTGCCAAATCATCATCGTCTTATCCATTGATGCAGATAATATGCTCAGAGGCTGATAACACTCATTCCCATTGACGAGTGAAGGTGGTTGCCATGCCACCGAGTAGACCCAATCTTCATGTCCGATGAGCAAAGATTCCATTGAAATTTGGTAAGACGATGAACCAGCTACAAACATTGGACCTTTAATGTAAGAAGCCAAGCTGATTTCTCCATCGTTATTAGCCAAAGATTGTCGTAAAGCTACCTTCCATATACGTATCCCTTTGTCTTGGGACGAGCTTACCAGTAAAATACAAGTTTCACCCTCTGCATGTATAGGTAATGAGAAATCCAAACTCCGAATCCAGTCAGCGTGTCCCTTTAGCTCACAGACCGGAACAAGCTAGGTCATTGAATACAAACAGAAATAAGAAATCCATTTAGCAAGAAAAGAACATAATGTAGATAAATTTCATGACCATAGAGATGTCAAGTGCTAAATTACTTTTCCAGCCCTCTCGCCGCAGTACAGGTGAATCTTATTATCCAATCCTCCCGTAGCAAGAACCAGATGACCAGAATTCCCAGGCAACTCTGTGAGTGAAAGTGCAACCATAGTTTTCGAACCAACAAGAAGGGTATCTAAACATGATAATTTACAATCACCTGAAGTAAGAAAAATAGGTCATGAAATGAATATGTGACAATCATTCGCATTAAGACAGCATCAACAGTTGCAAAATAATTCCAACTGAGTGGAAAAGATGAGCAAAAATTTGATAAAACAAATTCAAGCATTAACAAGCAAATAAGTCAAATTCCGTCGACTCACCCCCATTTCTGGAAGGAAGCACCAAGTCCCAAACATTAACAGTTCCATCAGAGGAGGTGGATGCAAATACTGCGTTTTCGTGAGAGATCATTATCCCACTAATGCATGTAACACCTTTCTTATGTGGTTGAGGTACTTGTAATACGTGCCTCCACTGTCAACAACATATGCAAGTAGCTTGGTAAACGGAGAAGAAGACATAAACTTGATCAAATCAAACACTTAAATACATATTGCAAAAACGGCGCCATTTCATGAACTGCCTTGTCAAAATTGATCAGTAAATTGCAAAAATAAGTAACTAAAGGCGTATCAAGGGTTGTTATGAAGAACATATAAATAAACTGAACGTGCAGGTCCGCCATCACATTCGAACAAGATTTTCCCAGCCCACTCTTGATGCCAGAGGAAGGAGGAAATTAAGCACCAATTCATTGTATGCAAATCTTTGGATTATTGTTCAACTCAAAAGTAACAAATTACACGAGCCTAGTTCCACTATCAAGAGTATAAGTCCTCGATTAGCATTCCATCACGAAACCAAAATGAGAACAAAAGCAGCCTTTTAGTTACTACTCTAATCTGGTGAAAAATTCATTAGATATTAAGAACTACTCAAGAGAATCTCCCTGCTCCCCACTAAATTCTTCATTACAGATAATCTCTACATAGACGAAGAAAACTACGGAAAATAATGACTACCAAACAAGATAAGCATATCGCGAAGGCTGGCTATTTCAGAACTTCATTAACAAAATAATCATTCCTCGTGAGAGTACTTTATTGTTCTGTTTCAGCTTAAGGGACTTCTTTCAATGTCAATGCTTGATTTAATGTTTCAATACAGAATCATTTAAGCAAAAAAAATAAAGAAGCTAGAACCGGACCGTGGGCGTTTCTAGTAGAAAACTACCTTCTGGTCTGTAAGAGAGAAGGCCCACAACATAATAAATCCACCGGCATCCCCAGATAGCAAAAAATGCTCTTCCAGCTCCTTAGCTGTTAACAAGTGACCACATACTATCAGTTAAAGAACATAATTCCCATCTAACATAGCTCTTAAATAAAATTAGTGGTATACACGTAATATTTAAGAGAGTAATATTTATATTTTGAGATAGTACTGAATTCATCATAGTAAAGAAATTTGAAATCTCATAAAAATCCCACAAAATGGTTTCTGAAATTTCGTGAACCATCAAAGCTAAAAAAGAAGTTTTAAAAACTTTAATAAACCTTCAAAGTTGTATGTAGTCACATAACCCAAATTTGCTCCTTTTTTTCAGCTACAGATTAGATTAGAAAATAAGAGTAACTTCCTAGACACTGCTAATGCGGGAATCTTGTTTTTTTTTACAGATTAGATTAGAAAGACAGTACCTTTAAATGAAAACTTGGAATTTGGAAGCCAATAAGTGCAGTTAACAACTGATTTATGTCCTGGAAGTGTAGTCAATATTTGTGCTGTCTGCAAATCCCAGCAAAAAAAAATACAAAGAATCAAATTCTAGGATATCACAAAAAAGTGTATAATGAAACAAAAAAACTGAATTTAAGAAAATATTGAAAGAATTCAAAGAGGAATAGAACAATGATAAAATTACCATGGGACAAAAAATAGCAACAGCGTTGTGGGCACCAAAAGAAACCAAACCAGAGGCTCCCCATGAAACATTGTTTACTATTCTGTTACATCCTGCTCCTATGAACACTTTATCTACTTTCAATTCATTGCTATCATTCTTTGAATCCATTAGAGAGAGAGAGAGAGCTCTGGATGGGAGTGTGTTTGTAAAGTTGCAGGGGAGGGACGGAGGAATAAGAAGGTTTGGACTGTGCTAATGGGCTTAGTGAATTTTGTTTCTGGACTATTTGTTGGGCTATTCGATGCGATGCTATAAAGCCCAATGAAAGAAGTCAATGGTCCAAAGCAGAGATATTGTGAATCGGTTTGCTTTTTTTTCTTTCTTTCTTTTTTTAGCCGTTACTGTTTATGTATTTTTGTTTCACTAATCCCGGTTAGGTTTTTAGAGTCTTTGGCCGACTTAAAGAGATTTTTTTTTGTAAATATGTGATTATTGTGACGAATGATTCCGAACAGACGACTTCTTTCACTGAGATAAATATGAGTTGATATTTTTAAACAGTTTTCTTATTATTTGTTTGTGGTAGTAGTAGTTTTTATGATTTTACTTTTTCCGTTCAATATTGATATTTACTTTTTACGAAATAGAGGTTCAATTTTGGACGAGAGAAACATGTTGACTCTAACATGTCCACTCAACCTGATTAAGGAGGAAAAGTGAAAAAAAAAAATACTATTAATTCTTTTGAACGAGTTTTTAACTAAATAAAAAAGAAAAAAACGCAACCTCTTCAACACAACAAAAGTAAAGTTTTTGACTCCATGTGTTAAATCATATAATCATAAAGTGATTTATGTTTAGAGAAGCCATTTGCTTAGGATTATGTATTTGTAATTAGATAATTAGAAGCTATGAATATCGCATATTTACAAAATTATTTCACATCCTAACTGAAAAACATTATACTCAAATAATATAAGTTTTGTGTTAATGACGTATTGTCCAAATGATAATAACTGAGGTCTCTCACATTTTTTAAATCATGTGAAGTGCAAAAAAAAACAATATATCACATATTTGTAGGAAGGAAAATGATTTCCGGCTAAGCAAAATTGACTAAAATCTCTAATTAAATACTATTCACCCCTGTTTGTATAAGAGATTCACCTAATTATTTACTATTTTGCTACCAATTTAGTCAATTAATTGACTAAGACTTATCCACTTAACACTACTCTGGTAGGAATTCCTCCCAGATGAAGTAATGTGTCAGGCATTTTTTTTTTTTTGGGGTAGAAACAGCCACTAAATAATATTAATCAAAAGGTCCCAAAATAGGATTAGATTCATTACAAACAGATCTAACAAAGCAAGCCCTATGGACATCCCCCGCCACTAGTTGACTTACAAAAAGGGGGGATTGATTGGAAAGCAGATAAATCAAGGGAAGGGAGAGAGGATCCCCACTAGTATGCGCATGCATTCGCCTCCCTGTAAATATGAACCACACTAGTCTCCTGAATCGTCAATAGAAGGTCCCTGCAATCATGAATAATAGAAGACAAAAGATGAGTGGTGATATTAGCATGTAATACAAGATGAACAATAACTTTAGCATCAAGTTCCCCTTGAAGTTTGGAAATATTAAGATCCTTGGCCATCGTAAGTCCATCTCTAAGCGCCCAAAGCTCCGCTATATTATTGGAACAAACTCCAAGACTTCTAGAAAACGGCAAATAATCCTCTGTCCCCAATTCCTGTCCCCATCCTTGTCCCAGCCAATCACAATCCACCCTGTGTATATATAATTGGAAAAACTATTTATATAGTAAATTTTGATTGGCTGGGACAGGGATGGGGACAGGAATTGGGGACAGAGGATTTTCACCCCTAGAAAACCCCCGCATCCACTCCCTGTTGTGATTCCGAATGAGACCCCCACTACCACTACATCCCGAATTCCCAGTGGTCAGGCATTTTATACAGATAAAAAAATATAACAATATGAGATTTGATTGCATGCTATTTTACTTATATTTGCTTCTGATAGGCCCACACCGAAAAGTCCGTACAGTTTTGGGCTTCCATTGTTTCATCTATTCATCGAATAGGCCTAAAAAAAGGACTCAAAAAATGAGTAGTACTACCTGTACAAACTTGCGAATAACGTGGCGCACTGTAGAGCTTTCTTCTTCATGATCATGAGTCAATGGCATCTAACTATTTTATTATTATCATTTTCATTCTTCTTTTCATCTTCAAAAAGATAAATCAAAATCAAATTGAAAAACTCAAATTAATTTCACTTCGATCGGAATCGGAGCTATTATAATGACTGTAATTCAATCTGATATCTGTTCCGCAATTCAATTCGCCACCGAATTCCACCGCAACTGCCGCCTGCATCAGAGGTTGTTACTTCCGAACTCCGTCGTCATGTTCCGCCGGTCTCTATTGTACAAAAGCTTGACGATAGCATCGGGATTAGGTATTATCAGAGCTTTCTCGACTAATGAGACTGAAGATAGCAGCTTAACGAGCTCCGTTGAGGTCACTAATAAGCCGCCGATATGCACCGCCGACGAACTCCACTATGTCTCCGTTGATAAGTCTCAGTGGAGACTCGCTCTTTGGCGCTATAAGCCTTCCTCTCAGGTCTTTAAAGTCGCTAATTCGCATAGAAAAAAATTGCAATTTTTTTATTCACTTTTTTTTTTGTAATTAATATACATCCGTTCCATAATATATGCATGATTTTCATTTTTTTTTATCTACGAAGGAAATGATTGACTACCGTTACTATGAAGAAAAGTCTAAAATGCCCTTAATTAATAACTAAAAGTTATGGTCAATTGAGTAATTAGGACTGAAAAAGTTATAATAAATATGTATTGGTTTTTGAAATGTGACAACTATTTTGGAATATAGAAAAAATACAAATGTTGCATATAATGTGGAAAAGAGGTAGTGTTATGCGGCAAATAATCGTCTGTACTTATTACTGTGCTCAATTACTCACAATTCACCATGTGTATATATAATTAGAAAAAATGTGCACATGTCGAATTCTGAGTGGTTGGACACATGATTGAGAATGTACCCCGTGTACAGACGATTTCCACCCCTGCAGAACATGTAATACTTGTAATGTGGTTAAATGTTTACATGGAGATTGATATTATAAGTTTTCGAATGATAATTGCAGGCTCCAAAAAGAAACCATCCTCTACTGCTATTGTCTGGAGTAGGTACTAATGCAATTGGATATGACCTTTCTCCTGAGGTTAGTTTCTCACTCTCGTTCTTTGTTGCCTTGGTATCCTGAGAGTATATTCTGGAAAAAGTTTCTAACTTTAAATAATTTTCCTTCATTATCTTGAAGTTAAAATATTGAAATTAGATTGAGCTTATTGAAAAATGGTTTGGACTTGGAGCGCAGATAAAATGCCAGCAAAAGAAAAAGGAAAGAGAAAAGAACAAAGAGGTAGGGAAGGGAGGAAAGACTGTGAGAGAGCTGGAACTTTGTGTTAAAGTTATCTAAGTTTACTTGAAAATTTCGGCCACATTTTTTGTACAACAAGTCCAATAAGTCATGCATTGTTTGCGAATTTTTCTTGAAATTAAATTATTTGCATAAGTTCTCACGTTCTCCTTGTACATTGCATGCGGAATTTTGTTGTTCTTTTGTTTGTATCAAACTCTATATGGATTTACCGTATGGATGAGTTTTAGATCTCATCACTTCTTTGAATTCCTCTGACGTGATTGTAATTTTGACGACCAGGACATGGTGCTAATGTTTGCTTTATTTTCAAAGAGGTCTAATTTTTTGAAGGGTTTGATGCTAATAGTTGACTAGTTATAAAAATGGTTCTAAAGTCTTTAAAGATGCAGGCTTTTGCTGCTTTTAAGCGGCAGCTGAAAACTGGTAGCTACCTTGATGTCATATTTAGCTTATTCAAGATTTATATAAAAAGCACTGTCAAAATTAATTTTTTAAATCAAATGAGAGGCCAAATATAAGTGGACTTTTTACAATGTTAGTCCTATGTACTCATCAAGTGGGGCTATTCTGGGAACCCCACAAGCTTGATTAATTCAAAAGCTAGGTAAATGGTAGTTGACAAGCCTATCGGTTTTTACGGATGTTGACATTTATAGGTTGCGAGCTGAGCATTTCAATTTTCATTTTTAGATGCAAGGTTGAAGATAATAATCTGCTTTTGGTGTTACATTTTGCAGTCTTCATTTGCACGCTGTATGTGTGAGCAAGGATTTGATACATGGATCCTTGAAGTTAGAGGTGCGGGATTGAGCATGTGGGAATCAGATACCAAAGATATTGAGAAATCAGCCCATGAAATATCTGCCAAAATGGAAGCTGCTACTGACAATGCAACTAATGGTGCAATCTCCATGAAAGGACAACCAACAGATGCCCAGAATTCTTCAGCAGAACCAGAGGTTCCTGTGCTTCATGAAGAGTTAATGGGGATGGCCACAGCGTGGGATGAATCAATTTTAGTAACTAAATTGACGGAAACTTTCACGCGTTCTGTTTCACCTCAGTTGAATGATTTACTGGCTCGTTTAACCACAACACTACAAGATTTCCAGAAACAACTGGACTTGATTGTCAAGTATGATTGGGACTTTGATCATTATCTGGAAGAGGACGTTCCTGCTGTGGTGAGGTTACATTTTCCCTTGTTATAGTTTATGAATCAATAACTTCTAAGATACGGCTTTCTGAAATGATGTCAACTAATTTTTCTTAGGATTCTTCTTGCATCTGATAAGTGCCCTTTTGCAATATGTATAGATGGAATACATAAGGGCTCAAACTGAACCAAAGGATGGTAAATTGCTTGCAATTGGACATTCTATGGGAGGCATCCTACTATATGCTATGCTTTCTAGATATGGTAAGATGCACCGGCACTAATATGTGTTATGACACCTAGTTCTGGATAAATTCGTTGGAGTTGGCCACTGCTGAGACATCGGCTGCTAGCATGCCAATTACCCTACAAATGCTCTGTTTGTTTCCGAAGCTTATTTCATATATGTATTCTATGTGCTGCCCAAAATTTAATTAAATTTTTTGCTTGCAATAATTTAGGTAAAATGTATTGATTTCTTGCATGAAGAATTTACTTCTTTTCACATTATTTACAGGGAACAACAGAAACAAAACTAGATATTTTAAAGTTGAAGCAATTTCCATATTATTTTTAATTGAATTTTCTAACGTTTGAGGGATGTTCTTTGCAACATGGGAATGAGATTTTTATATTTGCATCGTGTATATATTTAGTTATTTACTTAAAGTTTATATATAAAAGAAGTTAAACAACTACTTATGGATCTATTTTCATTTTCCTTTTCATTTGATCTCTAAAGCCTATGAGGGAAAGGAGTCTGGATTGGCTGCTGTTGTTACTTTGGCATCGTCACTTGATTACACATCTTCAAAATCAGCATTAAAATTATTAGTGCCCCTTGTAAGTCGAATGTGGAGGTGCAGTTCCCTCTTTTTAATTGAGATTAATAGAAACCCCATGGACAAATACTAAGCAAATAATTTGTTGTGCAGGCTGATCCTGCGCAGGCTCTTAATGTGCCTGTTGTTCCATTAGGAGCTCTATTATCTGCTGTTTATTCTATTTCATCTCGTCCTCCATATGTCTTGTCTTGGCTTAACGATATGATATCAGCACAGGACATGATGCACCCAGAGTTGCTGAAAAAGCTGGTTTTGAATAACTTCTGTAAGCATGGATACCCGTTTTACATTTCAGCGGTCATTCATTTACATTTTTGTCCCTTGACTGTATTTCATGAGTGTGATTGTGCATGTGCATCATCTCACATTTTTTCTGATCTGTGAAAGGAATATTATTCTTTTCATGTATCATAGTTTCTTCTTAGATTCCTAAATATTTTTTTGGTTCATTATATTCAGGGACGAAGACAATATTTCTAAAAATACTATTAGATGTAATAAATTTTTATATGTAATTCGGAATATTTATTCAAATTCGCCACCCCAATATTTTATTTGCAGTTTTTATATGTAGTTTGGCATACTGTTGCAGTTTTTCGCCCCCCAACGCCAAATTCCTGCCTTCGTCCCTGATTATATTACTTGTTTTTTCTGAGTTTGAATGACATGGTTTATTACATCCCTAATTCTTCGCTGTGTTGTGGATCATCATCCTGCCTTCGCATGAAATATACAGTGCAACTGTTTTTGGTTTCCTTCAGTTATTAATTAAATTAACGTAATCTTAGTACCTTCTGACAGGTACAATACCTGCTA
Source organism: Vinca minor (assembly GCA_026122235.1). Taxonomy (NCBI): domain Eukaryota; kingdom Viridiplantae; phylum Streptophyta; class Magnoliopsida; order Gentianales; family Apocynaceae; genus Vinca; species Vinca minor. The sequence continues at coordinate 851,612 of JAOCZM010000142.1, forward strand.
AACTTATATTGCAACTGACTACATCATTTAAAGAAGGGGGACTCAGAGACAGAAGTGGTAATTTTTTTTACAAAGACAGCATCAATAAAACCAATGTCCCTGTCTTGGCTATTGCCGGGGATCGTGACATCATATGTCCACCTGAAGCTGTTTATGGTATGTTTATTTCTAGGTCTTCGTTTTCAGATATATATCTTTCTTTCGTAAAACCAAAAACATGAATATTTTCTTGCTTACCATTCATTGGGCTGACAGATACTGTGAAGCTGCTCCCCGAGCATTTGGTAACCTACAAAGTATTTGGAGAACAAGATGGTCCACATTATGCTCACTATGATTTAGTAGGCGGAAGAATGGTACATCTTATTTTTCCAATTATTTTTTTACTGATTGTTTTATTGTAATATATTAATTTATGAGATGTGTGAAAATATCTACCTATTAAAATGTAGGCCATAACACAACTCTATCCGTGCATAATCCAATTTCTGAGCAAGCATGATTAGAATGATCACTAAGGCAAGAAATTGTATCGTCGAGTGCTGTTGCTAAACTCTGTCACACGGATGCTATGTTCACACTATACTTCTTCCTTCTGCTGCTAGTGAGTGTTGAAGGCCAGATTATTCCAAGTTCTACATTTATTCACCAGTCCGGCCTGATTTGTAGCTTCCTTGTTAGGTGGGTATGCATAATTTATAACATGTTCATTTTGAAGTAAGATTTCCAATTTCTAATCTTTATGTAAGTTTAAAATGTTCATTAATTTCTTGTTCATGTTTCATCTTGCCCCGATTCCTTCTTTTTTCGCGGGATAAGGGGTTAAATTGTATAAAAAAGTTGGCCATGAGATTGTTAGCTGCTGAAAGTTTTTTCTGTACACAAATATTAGGTGAAGACAAGTATTTGTATATCTTGAGCACAGTAAGACAAGTTTTGGAGTCTCATAGTTCAAGAATGGTACCCTTTTATAAGATAATAACAAAGTATACAATGCAATACTTAATACATATATATATATATATATATATATATATATATATATATATATATATATATATATATATATATATATATATATGGGTCTGAGTTTCTTGCAAGAGTTTCTCAGAATCTCTTCCTTTCTTTGACAGGTCCTCTTGGAATCTTGTTAAGGAATTTGGAGTCAATTTTCCTGTATAGTTTCTTCGCATCTCGTTTCCCTTGGATAACAATATGATCAACCTCGTATTCGTATTGCTCGTACATGACTGGTAACGTTGCCAGGCAGAGAAATCCTTCAAAATTCATAAAAAATAAACCAGAGAATCAATTAGTAGTCCAGAACAATTTAATCATGATTTTATCAGTTATAATCATAAGGATTTTCAGCAAACATACCAATGTAGATCAAATTTAAAGAGCTGAAATAGTTTCCTATAGTCGACAAAATCCATAGAAATGTAATTGCCTGCCACAGAAAATGTGATTTATATTATTTTCGCTTGAAGGTGAAGATACTGGGTGCTCTGACTTAAAAAAAAAGATCCAACTATGGTTATGTACCAGGAAAAATGTTCTTAAATCCTTTCCTGATGATATCTTGTAGAGCTTTTGTAGTAACCAGTTGGTTTTGGCAAACAGCCACTTGAATGTCGATTCCGGTATTGTAATGTCATGGAAATCTGGAGGAGACCTAAACAAGGAAAAAAGAGGGTGGTTTTAGCATAACATTTTCCTCTTCTGCACGTCTATCTCCATAATTGAATGTCTATTTTCTAGAACTTAAATTCAATTTCAGATAAAAAAAAATAGCATAAAATATTAGTTACCGATCAACAAATCCAGCCCCACATGACCAGAGGAACACAATTAACATCATTCCTATGGTGATTTGAGATAGAAGTGTCACGAAATTGTACTCCACGACCTCGAAAAGAAACCATATAATGGTGAACCCCACTAGTATAGAAGCTGATAAATTCTTCTTCTTCCATAAAAGTATATCAGCAACTGCAAAATCACCACAGATCAAGACAACGTTAACATTTTTTTCTTTTTTTTGGGTCCAAACTAGAGTGTCGGTCCCACAACGGCACTACATTAACTTGAGCATTTACAAAGTTAATTGGAGTCTCGAGATATGTTGAAAAGTTGGATATGGGCCAAATTTCACCCTAAATGGTATCTTACAAGGAAGAAATTTGCATACAAACTAGTTATTGTAGGGGAATAATTAGTGGCGAATTACAATCTACAGGTTGAAGGTTAATTACATAACGACGTATTTTAGTAAATTGTAAAAGTAGGGAGGCAAAATGCATTTTACAAGAAAATTTCATAGGAATAAACTTTTCGTATAAAAAAATTCGCGTTTAAAAAAACATTGAGCAAACCATTCCCTAAATTTACCTCTGACATAACATTGGACTAGACAAATGTGATACCGTATCGGAAAAATAAACTTATACGTAATTTCAGTCACATAATACCTTGTGAAAAGTGAGTAATTGAATTTTGTAAAAAAGAACTTTAAATAATAACCGCAGAACAAGAATTGAAATATGTGCAAAGAGGAAAAAGAATAAAAATGAATCACCTTTTCCTCCTCCAAAAACATGATGCAAAGACCTTTGACGACCAAACAAGCTTTTAGGATATGAGTTAGGTTCATCAGAATCAGAGGAATAAGAACTCGACATGGCTTTAAAAAAAATCAATAAAAAAAATTTCTCAATACTTTGATTAATTCTTGATTATACCAAGTAATTAAGGTTTGTAATAATACGTACAATTATATATGTGTGTATTGTTCTATGCTTTGTTGCCAAGTTAATTAATCACAAGTAATGAATGAAAGAAAGAAAAGGAATAGCTTTGGCATGACTACCAGGATTTGGCTTTGCAGGCTCGTGACCTTTCATTAAAAGATAATTTCATTTTCCATTGGATTCTGTTTACTCCAAACTTCTCTAGTGCATAATTCATCTACCCAATTTTCAAAGGAAGTTAGCACAGTTCGTGCAGTAATTTTAACTCGTAATTAAAAGTGTCAAGTACGACACCTTTGCTTAATAATAGGCTTTTTTTTTAAAAAATTGTCTAACTAATTAAGTATCAAACTATCCATAGTATAAAGATATCTTTTTAACCACGAGTTCTATGAGTACTAGTTTGAGTTGTTATATCCTCATTGTTGACGAGTATTCAAATCCTTCGATAGACTTCAACTCTCGTGAATTTTTTTCGCAGTTGTGGTCTCTGTGTAAAAATTAGTATGAGACAAACTCTTTCCCCACTCACTGGTGATCCTTCAGGCAATCATAAGGCCAAACATTAATTAGTCACGAGGTAAACAGAAAAAAAGGATATATTTTTTATTTACAAGTCTTATAATGAAAATTTACTTTAAACATAAACAATACAATATTAAATCTCTATTTTTTTTTAAAAGAAAAATTAATGGGGGACCCAAAGTTGGCAGTCCAAAAATATATTTTGGAGACAAAAAAAAAAAGTCAAATAATGAGGAAAAGGAGGAAATTGGCTAGATTTAAATACCTTAAGTACCAAAATAGCAAATTACCTCAAATGAAAAGTCCTCGCAGTAGAAAAAAGAAAAACCCGAGAAATATGTCCAACTTCTTTTGGGCTCACCAAGACAGGCCCGGCCCACTATGTTAAAAGGACGGGCCTTATACGATATAGAAGTTGATTGCTTGAGAACAAGAAGAATCTGTTAGCTGTTCTTCTCTGTCCTTAACTTCTGCAGGTCAGTGCTGATGCCGCTATCTTTCTGCAATTTTAATTCTTTAACCTCTTAAGCTATGCTTCTTTTCTTAAGGGTTATCCATATAATATCATAAATCACAAAAAAAAAAATTGTTAATAATTTCTCTGCATTTGTAAGGACATGTAAATGTCTGCCCCCACATATATAGGTTAGTGATATTTGTATGTTTGGAAGATTCTAAATTTCAGCTTCCCCGGTTTTCTTGTTAGTATTAGACACCCTTTTTTCTTTATGTAATTTACAAATGATTTTTTTTTTTTTTTTTGAATTGGAGATGAAGGGCCCAATAAGAATGTGGAAAATAGAAAGTTGAAATCTTTTTGTTTCATAGATTTTTTAATATCGGGGGAGTGGATGTCGAAACCGAGTGAGAAGTGATGCGCCAACTGTGCTAGCCTATTTAAAGGTTTTGCATTTAAGTTTGAATGCAGATTATATGACACTACCTATTGATTTTTCAGTTTCTGTAGGTATATTGGGAAGGGCTTAATTTGTTTTTGAGAGAATCATCATGCTACGCTATTTTCGCCATGAATTATTTGTTCGAAGGCTGATATTCTCTAGAATGTATAGTTCAGGAGAGACATTGTCAGACAGTACTAGTTTGGTGAAAAGGATATGCAAGATTATGATGTCTTGTTCAAAATTAGAGCTTGATACCACCCTTGACCAGAATGGAATAAGGGTTTCTACAGAAGTAGTCGAGCAAGTTATTAAAAGATTTGAAAATGCCGGAATGTTGGCACACCGTTTTTTCGAATGGGCTGGAAAACAACGAAATTATGAACATAGTGTTAGAGCATACCACAGCATGATTGAGTCTTTAGCCAAGATAAGGCAGTATGAGATTGTGTGGGATCTCGTGAATGCTATGAGAAGTAAGAAAATACTGAACATCGAGACGTTCTGTATAATTATGAGGAAGTATTCTAGGGCCCAGAAGGTAGAAGAGGCAGTGTATACCTTTAATGTTATGAATAAGTATGATGTGCCTCCGAATCTAGCAGCTTTTAATGGCTTGTTGAGCGCCTTGTGTAAATCGAAGAATGTGAGGAAGGCTCAGGAAATTTTTGATAGCACGACAGACCAATTTGCTCCCGATTCAAAAACTTATAGCATATTAATTGAGGGATGGGGAAGGGCTCCGAATTTACCCGAAGGCAAGGGAAATTTTCCGTGAAATGGTTGAGGCGGGTTGTGAACCTGACATAGTGACCTACGGAATTATGGTAGACATTCTTTGTAAGGCGGGGATGGTCGATGAAGCAGTCAATATAGTGAAGGAGATGGAATTTAGTGGTTGTCGGCCAACGTCATTCATTTATAGTGTTTTGGTCCACACGTATGGTATTGAGAATCGCATTGAAGATGCTGTAGATATCTTCCTCGAGATGGAAAGGAGTGGAGTGGAGGCCGATGTGGGTGCTTATAATGCCTTAATCAGTGCATTTTGCAAAGTTAACAAATTGGATAATGCCTACAGGGTTCTTGATGAGATGGATAACAAGAAAGTCTCTCCCAATTCAAGAACTTGCAATATTATTGTAAACAGCTTGATCGGTCGTGGAGAGACCGACGAGGCTTTTCGGTTCTTTCGTAGGATGACCAAAATTTGTGAGCCCGATGCAGATACATATACCGTGATGATAAAAATGTTTTGTGATAAAGACGAGCTTGAGATGGCTCTTAAAGTGTGGACTTACATGAAAAAGAAGCAATTTATTCCAAGCATGCATACTTTCTCTGCCCTCATAAATGGATTGTGTGATAAGGCTGATGCCTCGAGGGCTTGTAATCTAATGGAAGAGATGATAGAGAAAGGAATGCGGCCGGGAAGAGTGACCTTTGGTAAGTTAAGACAGTTGCTTCTCAAGGAAGGGAGAGAAGATGCCCTCGAATTTCTGAATGCGAAAATGGATCTTTTGGTTAAAGAGCCATTATGTGATTGAACCAAACCTAATTTGCGACTCGGAGCTGGGATGATCACCCCAAGGCTAAAAAGACTATGAAAATCCTGATTTAAGCAGTTTGATCAATTATTGATTTGTAGATTTGGAGGTTTGGAATGCCCCGCCGAAACAACTGTTAGATTTATCAGGTGCTTATTGCTTGATAGTGAATCCATAATTTTGCATAAATCTGCAGCAACTTGTTGGTTGTCCAGCATTTCTCTGATTTGTGCGTTTAAATATATAGGGCCAATAGAAGAACTACTTAAAGCAAAGAAGAGAATAGAAAAGGAATGTTGATAGAAATCGGTAAATGGCCTATATAAGGTTGTAAAAACATCAGCTATGAGGGATATTTTTTTTTGGATGATCTAGCCTCCAAATATTTTACTCTAGAACTTCAAAGGATGTACTGAAGAGAATCGCAAGGCGGTGATGCTCCAGTAATCAGTGAGGGTGACAGGTAAATGTATGCGTTATCAGCTTCCGCCATTGGTGATGGAGTTGAGCAGAATATATGTCTCAGTTAGATGCAGTGTATCTACAAGTATTTGGCTTTCACGAGCAGTAAATCCTGTTTCAAAAGTATTCTGGACGATCACAGGTTCGTGTTTTCATATGAATTTTCCTTAATTCCTCTGTCCTGAGGATATAAATAGTCCAGGCATTGCCATTCTTGAGAGGCCGCTTCATAGCAAATTGTTCATGATTTCGGAAAATGGAGTGCTGATGTTACATTTTGCCATATAGCATTGGAATTAGTGTGTAAAATTGTTCTGGATGTTCAAGAAATTTTCATTCACTCTTCTTTTTTCCTCACTTGGAAACTGTCTAGTTTTCCATGCCCAATTTATTTTGTCTGGCAAAAAAATGTATGTAGTTAAAGTGTGTACAAGTACCACCCTTTCAATTGTTTAATTTCCAATCCAACTGATGAACATAGCTATTATCTTGATTATGGAAATAGTTATTCTTTCAATTAGAATAACTATTATCCTCTTTTTAAACCTAGTCAGTCAAATTAAATTGATCTCACAATTACTATTAAATTAGCATGTGCTAAAAAAAAATGCATCAACAAACTAACTTTAGCGCTCTTATCATACTTGAAATGGGAAGGCGTCTACTTTTGTATTAGAAATAAGATTACAGAACGCAAAAAAAGATAAAAGGTAAGAGTAAAAGTTAAATTTTCTTTTCTCCCTCACCCATCACCTGGGAAAATTCTTGTATGGGCCGGCCCCAATGGAACATGTGAGACATAAATGCAAGCAGGACCTACAATGCAGGTGGGTCCTAAATGATCTTATGTGAGAGGGAGTGTGGGGCCGGTCACATGGACCGTCCCATGCCAGACTCACCCCCTCACCTGACCATAAAATGAAAGAGGTGTTATGATCTCCTCTTCTATCGGTAGCAGTGCTACCACATCATAACCTTATTCCCCAATGAAAAAGTACATGCTAGCAATAAGCATACGAAGATTGGACTAAACATATTCCATAAGCATTTTCATAAAAGGATTGATGCAGGAAAACAAACAAGCACCACGACAAAAAGCAATTCAAATCAGCAAACGACATAAAATCGAAACAGTAATAATGCTAAACTTCGGTTTCATTAGCTTATCACCAAAACACTTCAGCAAGAGAGATTAATGTACACACTACACAACACGGGGCACCTAACATGTAAACTCATAATATACTCTATCAAAATCCCCTTGAAATCATAATGAAAAAGTTTAACAGCCTATACCAGGACATAAAAAGATGCTTGTTATGTTGAATCCTGATGTAAAACTAGAAGTAAATAATCTAAACTGACCAGCTGAAACTGGCCCGAGCTTTCGTCCATGCCAACAGGATGGTTAACCAATTCAGCTTGCATACCACTTTGCTAACTCCTCTTTTTTTTTTTTTGGAGGGGGTGTGGTGGGGTGTTTAATAGAGCAACATTTTAGGGGTACTACTCGCTCGGCTATTCATGCCCACTTTACTCATTTTTCATTTACTTTCATTCTTTCCTTTTCGTTCCTTTTCATACTAATACATAGTGCCACAACAAACCATAGTAGCCATAATTTTCTTCTCTAGAAAACTTGGAGTTGGCTATCAAGCTGACAAAAGTTTCTCGGGTTCTCCCTTAAGGGGAAAGGTTCAGTGTACAGGATGAGTTTCTTCATCTCACCCACGGCGGAAGAAGAGAAAATCTGGATGATTGACTTGAAGCAGATTGAGAAAATTCTCAGCCACTTGCAAGAGGGAGTTCAATAATGGGCGTGCATCTCCTCCATTGGGAATCCACAATGATGGCTTGAACTTGTAGTGAGCAAGACCAAAAACGGGCAACGAAATCTTTGGAACTCCATCTATTTCGCTTGGATATGTGAGCATTGGCGAAGGCATACTTTGATAACCTGCATAAAGTCCAGGCAAAACCATTAACCCACAGGCAGAAAATGAGAAATAGAACTTAGGAATCCTCTTCTAGTTTGAGAATGACAGAAAGCAACAGACAAGAATATAGAAACAAGCACAAACCACCATCTCTCCAATCATCAAAACATGCACACATACTTCTCTCCCCACCCGATTTGTCAATGTTCCTTTCTTTCCTTCCTAGTCTTTGTATCTGGGTGAGAAGTCCACCCGGTAGGTTTTTGACAGCTACCCATCAATTAGATAAGGGTAAAAACTCTCCATGACCACTTAACTTTTCAAAAATCCGAATATGTTTTTATAGAAAGGTCTAGGTCTGCCCTTCTATCTCCGGACTAAGGGAAGAGGCTTAAATTAAAGCATGTGACCAGTTTCAAAGGTGATTTTCACCATTTTGTATCTTCTTCTCCTTTCTTTTTCCCTAGAGGCAGCCATGGATAATTGCCACCACCCACAATTGTGACCATACTTTTCAACCACTAGCACCCTCCATAAAAAGTGAAAACAAAAGGAAAGAATATTTCAGCTACCTGTCACAGGAGTATGGAGAGAATGGAAGGTCAGAAAGCAAGCATCCAAATCTTTAAGAGTGGGTCCCATAGGTATTCTGTAAATTGGATAACTAAAACAGTAACATTAACATATCACGTTAGACTTGTAACCTTTTTCTCACAAACGGGAGAGCAAAATGCACTAACAACCGTACCAGGCCACAGATATCCAACTTGAAGGTTGTATATCACAACTTCTGAGTGTTTTCAGATCAGGGAACCGCTGAGCAAGTTGTGATATCTATGATTTTGAAAAAGAAAAAAATAATAAATAGCATGATAGAAAATTTTACTGCAAAAACATTATTCATTTTCTTAAATGGCTTGAAACAAAAGCACGAGACACACTTTGTCTGCTAATGGTTCCCGTCCATAAGGCTGGTCCCGCTCGAGATACTCAAACAACAAGCAAGCTTGAGAAGTGCCAGGTTCACTTTCATCACTGGAAAAGCCTTCCTGAGAGGACATTTGCTGGTTTCTTAAGGATAACTGATCCATTCTAAGAGAGCTATCGGCCGGCCGGTGATTGAAGGTATGTTGTTCCCTTGAATAATTCAGGCAACCCCTATCATGTTCACAATCACTGCTGCCATCACTACAAGAATCCCTAAAAGAGTCAACATCACTGTCCTCACCCACGTGCCTATTCACAGGAGAAGCATTAGAGATTTGTTGTATTAAACATTGTACAGTAAAGCTACCATGTAGGAAAGTGAGAATCTAATAACGTTCACAGGCATCAAACATATCTAGCTGACATTACAGAGAAAGAAGAAACGGAAAAAATAAAGGTTGCACATTAGATGATAAAAGATACCAGAAAAATAAGTACAGTTGTTTGATGACTGCAAGAATATTAACAGTTGAAAAGATTTACTTTTTTTTTTTAAGGAAAAGAAGCTACAGTAGATGAAAGGGGGAAAACTTCAATCGAAAAAAAAAGGTTTATGCGTTAAAATATTCATCCACCCAAGAAATATTCAAGTAATATCAGCATTCAGCAATCAGTTAAATCTATCACTTTTACAGCTTCAACTTAAAATACACTCTTTCCAGACAATTATGTGCATGTACTAATTCAGTAGCAACGTTTAGTATAACCCTGGCTGCGAGTAAACCAATCAAGCTATTCAAGATATAAAATTTCAGCATAAGCTAATTAGCTGTATGATGAGCCTATATTTTACTAATATTTTGGATTGTTTTCCTATTTGTTTTGAGATTAATTGAGATAATAATATATTAAATTAGTCTTTATGAGTAAATATGCCTAAAAATGTTCTTATTAATTTTATTTGATTCAATTCACTGTTTTTCTAATATTTGATTCAGGTTAAAGGGCATTGGAAAAGAAGAATTATATTTGGCATGTGCTAAATTGTAACTGATTCCAACTTGAAATAGAAGATTGAAGAATTGGATTTCAATTCCAATTAGGAAGAAGCCAAAAAAACGTTTGACATGCAATTGGAATATGCATTGAATATGTCAATCAACATCCTAATAGGATTTGGAATTGTGGTCTGGCTTTGCCTATTTAAGGATATTTAAGGAGAAGAAAATCAGCCGTAAATATCATCATTGTATATACCATTCATTCAATATCTCTTGTACAACCATTCAAGAAGGCATCGGCCATCTAGGCCATCTCGGCCAAACCGTGGAGCAAGTGATCGAGGAGCTCCAAACTTGTGGATCGATTTGTCATCAGGCTACTTCTTTTATTATTTTTATTTATGCTTATTTTCAGCTAGTTTTGTTGTGACTAAGACCTTCTTTGAAGGTCGAAACTTTTATGAATATGTTTAATTTTTATTAATTTATTTATATCAACAATATGGTTAATTGTTATTATTTGTTCTTAATGCTTGCGATTTTCTGATAAACTATTGCATGAATCTAAATTATTTGTAGAGGCTGAGAAGTTCTATATTTAATTGGATCACGGATAATAACAACATGACGTAAAATTGACTAGAGATAGATTTCAATTTCCTTGTGTGGTTTCTAGCAAGTAGGAAACAAAAGCTAGGGAAAGTCCACAGAGTTTTATGCGGTTTTAGGTCTTAAAATCACGTAGAGATACGACTGATTTATTCTCCAAGGCTAGGAGCTTTTCGCCAAGAGATTGAGTCTAACTTATATTCGGGAATTTCTATCATTAACCTAGTTGAGACATAAATTAAAGAATTATTTATTTTCCATAAAAGGAGTAGACTGGATTAGAGGTGTCTTAGTCCATTCGTTACATATATTTTTATTTCTTTTAAATTGCATCTTTACTTTATTTTAATTGTTTTTTTCATTATTAGTTTTACTTAATTAATTCCTCCTTATTTTGGTTTAAGTTAGGTTATAAGTAAGATAATTTTCCAGTTAGATAAACAATCCTCGTTGGGAACGATCTTGTACTTACTATTTTATTACTTGTTGATATTTGTGAACTTGCAAATTTCGCATCACTGTCACATCTTCTGACATAGTATTACTGATCTAACTAAACATATCATAGGAAGACAAAGGAGAAAGACAACAATCCTTCTAACTCCAAATGACAATGGGGCAAATATAAATGTTCTCTAAATGTCAACCGAAAGATAGAACGAAATATAAGACACACAGATAACACTACACCCAGCAAGCTCTATGCACTTAATCAAAAAAATAAACTTCTTGATAATCTAATTGAATGAGATACCTTGACTTAAGCAAAGATTTTGATGAGTCACCGTATAACTGAATGCCTGACAAATAGGGCACATAGTACTGAATCACACAATCGCTTTCATTCAATATCAATGGCACTCCGACACCATAAGCACTCCACTCCTTGAATGACTCCCATAAATCACCAAGTACAAAGTAAGGCTGGAACTCCACATCACAAGTCCTCCATCCCCTCGTTGTAGTCTGATTTTATCACATACATTCAGAGAGCACGTGTTAATAATACGAAACGGAATAAGTATATCTTAGTCATATTTAATGCATCTGCAATAATCTATCCGCTATCCATTTCAACTGCTGTATGGATTTCAGTTTCAGTGACCGACTGCCACACATTTTTTCCATGTTGCCCGTTAAGGATCCAGACTCCAGAGTCGAGAGCAATTGTACCCTCTAAAGAATGGCATCTTCAATCTTTTGACTTGTCCTATAACATCGCTTGCTCTGGAAGCAAAACATGATTCTAAGCCATTCTAAGTAGGCAAAGAATGTATAACTATTGTATGGATTCATAACTACTCCAACCGCAATGGAAAAAAAAAGGTTCAGTAATTTAAAAAAATTCAAATATCCAAAATCCGTTCAGTAACCACAAGACAATGTCCATTTTAAATATGCGAATTAAATGTGGAAAACTCTGAAATCAACAACTACTTTGGTCATTTAATCATTTAATGAGTAGTATCAATATGGACAATAAAGATATCAATGAAAACAGACTTCTTCATAAATTAAACTACATAAACAATATATTTCATCACTAACTAAATTCAAAACAATAATAAAAAACTTTAGATAGATATTGAGCTGGGACCGAAGGAATGACCGACTCCAATAACCGTTCCAAATTACACAACGATGGCTGCGAAGGTTGCTGCTGCTGCACCAACGTCGTAGTCACTCCCTCCGTCAATTCCCCTACTACTTCCGCCTTCTCCTTCCTTGGCTGCTGCTCATCCACGACGGCTCGGTTCTTGGACTCCACCGGCAACTTATGAGAGTGTCTTACGGTAACATCACTCTGTGCTCTCCTCAAATGATCCTGAACCTGACTCTGATTCCGACTCCGTCGTGCCCTAGCGGCACTGTAAAATCGATCTTCCCCATTCCTACTCCTATTAAATTGCAATCCTGCTCCCAACATCCTCTATATAAACCCTAATTTAAAAAATTATGTATCTCCCCACTCTCCTCTAAACCCTATTCTATCTATATTCTCCGTATAATACCTATATCTATATCTATAAACCACCAACAAACAAACCTCCTATAGATATAAACAGATATTCAAGTTGATCAGTTTTTAATCTTCGCTGAAGGAAAAAAAAATGTGAAACGGATGAAATAGGCGAGTCGAATACCAAAGTTGAATAAACCCTAGCAATGGCAAATCAGATAAAAAATCACATGGCGATTTATGTATATATATATATTTGGAGAAAATTATGGATTTGGATGTAGAAATTTAGGGCACAAAGCGATGAAGAGGGGGGAATGGCGATTGAATGAAGAGAGAGAAAGTTTGCGAAGAAAAAGGCTGGGCTTGGATGGGAAAAATTCTCTATGAACAGTCTTTTGGTACCTGTGAGACATTATCCTGCAGGTAAATCATGTCTCAAATTATGTAAAAAAAATGTATGGTCTTACGCACAAAGGTCGTCATATGCCAAACTTTCCCGTAGGGATGGGGGTAGGGGAAGCAGAGAACAATATTTTTTTTAATATTTCTTTACTTTTTACAGAAAAACCAATTATTATTAATTTCTTATTTTTTTAGGAAAATTCATATACGTACTCCATTTTTTAAAAATAAAAAATAAACAAGTCACATACATTAGGCTAAAATCAGTCCGTAGATTAAAGTCGGATCAAGTGCAAAGACTTTAATGATAAGCGAATTTAGTTAAGCTAGTTTCACCTCTAATCTTCGGGGGAAGATAATATGTTTAACTTGATATTATATTTGTCAAGATCGTATTATTTAGATCTAATTAAATTAATCGAATTGATACTCAAACATTTGTCAACAAAAAATAAATAAGTTTAGTTTTCTTTAAAAGACAATATTTGAAGCTTGCATATGGAGAAATGAGTTTAGTATTCTTTAAACAAAAATAAAAATATTCGAAGCTTGCGTGGAAACAATTTCTTTATAAAAAAAATCTAAGAGAGGTGTTAAATATTTTTATTTTTATTTTTTATAAGTGTGGTGTTAATTGAGACAAGTATTTCCTGAATTTCTAGGAGGAAAATTATGATATGGATCAGATCCATATGAAATTTATTGTACAGATAAGTCACTTCATCACATAATTGTCTTTTTTCTCATTCTATAGTGACCTGACTAGTTCTGAACCACATGATCTCTCAGAACTATCATATTTCTAGAAAGTAATCCATCAAAACCTTTGATATATGTACATCTTTCAACTAAGCTCCAAGTCAAAAAGGATCAAGGCAGTTAAACTCGCGATCCTACGTAGGATCAGAAGGGTATATGAGGATCGTATAATCGTAGAATCGTAACTTGGATCGTAGATGCTACTTAATTTAAAAAATTATTTGAAAATATATATGTACTCTTAGAAAAACATTTCAATCACAAATTTAAAGTGTCTTAAAGAAAAAAAGACAATCAAATACTCAAAGCAAATCATTCAAGTTATTAGCATGTTTATTAATTATAAAGATAAAAGTACAAATATCATGTACTAAAATTAAACATGTTTATTAAATTTAATTTGAAGTTAACAAAATTAAATAAAGGCAATGTAAAAAGATTATGTAAAATTAGTTGAGATTATTGTGAAACAATTAAATTTTTCAAAGAAAATATGAGAATTGAAACAGTCAATCACCGAATACTTTCCATATCAATTCACAGAATGGAAGAGGAGAAGGAATGAGGATATATTTATCGTAAGTATGGATAGCAATATACCAATTGAAACTAGTGTTCCCAGTCTAGTCAAAATAATAATAACAAAAATTAGTTAATTAATTAAAAAATAATCTAGCAATAACAAGAAGCGAGATATAATTTGAAAGCAAAAGAATTTATATGTTGCTGAAACATGATTCAAATGGCGAAACTTCATTTTTAATGACTAAGTATTCAGCAAAAAAGTCAACCGGAGTTGATTTAATTGGTAAAATGTGCGTAATTTCTATTTTTAATTAAGATTCAAATATCTCCTGAGATATATAAATTTGTATACATCTTAGAGTGTCAGTTCTGAGTATAAGAAATGATAAAAAAAATAGAAAAAATATGAAGTGTTTCAGCAAAAAAAATATAAAAATATAAAATTTTTAGTTTTGAATGGACTCGTAGGATCGTACCGATCCTACGTTTCTATACCTATCCTACCGAGTTTACTCCAATCCTACCGGATTACCGATTCTACGTCCTACGAGTCAACTCGCGAGTTTGACTACTATGAAAAGGATACCATCCTCTTTCTCTTCCCTCTCTTTTTTCTCTCTTCTTCTTCCTCTTGAAGTTTCTTCATTTTTTATCTTACATGACTAGATCCAACCAAAAACTCTGACTTTCAGTCGGATCTTGGTTGGACCTAGTCATCCTTCTTCCATTTTTTGTGTCTTCATCCCCTTCTTTTGTCGTAAATCGTGATGGAATTTTTTCAAGGCATTATTATTCAAGATTCAAGACTCATATGCAAGACCTACTTCAGATCCTTCTAGATCTGGAGTTTCTCTCAAAACCCGGAGTTATTCTGGACCCTTTCTCAGTTTTCTTCATCTTTCCGAGACAATTTATGGGACGGTTGATACGCCCATGGTCTCGTAGATTGTTGATTTCTAAGAAAGGTGTTGAAACTGAGCTTGTTACTGTTGTTACAGAATCTCGGAGAAGCTGTTGCGAAGAATTTTATCATGTATTTATTTTTTCTACTGTTTTTTGTGTTGTTTACCTAGTACGAGGTGTGGACTTTTATCTGTTATCATGGTGTCTACACCATTGTATAACTTTAATTTTTCTTGTATTTTCGTTTTATCTTTTAATTGTAATGGCCTTAACTATTTTATGATTAATGAAAAAATTCTTATTTAGCAAAAAAATATAAACTCCAAGTCAACTGCTCTTTCCTAAAAATATCTGATTTTCTTACATAATTTCTCTTCCTTTGATCAACACCTAAAACCAAAGAGGGTTTTAGCTTTCACTATGAGCTTGGCCGATTCTTGTTATCTTTCCTACTTTGCTCGTTTTTGGCAGATTATTGAGAGTTCTTGATGCGAATGATAGTGGGTTACTAGTTTCCCTACAATTTTTTGCATCTTTGGGCAGATTTTAAGGCTTTTTCTGGCTGGTTTCGCTGAAACTTTCAAGTGAAGCAGGAGGGCTTGCTGTTTGGTGCTTTTTTTGCTGTTTTCTTTTGGGATTTCTGCACAAAAAATATATTTTGTTGCTCCCATTTGAATTCCGAGCAAGGCTGTCTTCACAGTTTTTGCAGATTTTGAAGTTGGTTATTCGTGTTCTTCAGCTTCAAGGGGTGTTCTTCTCAGATTTTCTGGGCAGTTTGAAGAGTTTAATCCAAGAAAAACTCGAATTCCAGCCCTTTTGGTGTTTCCCCCTCAAAACAGTCGCTGTCAGTCAAAGCCTTGGCTGCTGTGCACTGTCCTGGCAGACTGGGCTGCTGCACTGCTTTGGCAGCTTGCAGATTTTTGAATTTTTGGAGGGCCATTTCGAATTTTCAGTCTAGTTTGATTGATTTTTCTCCCACATGGCTAAGAAAAACAAGAACAAGTCAAAGGAATGAGCTGATTTGGCTGAAAATATCCAAGAAGGAATTGCTCACCATGAATCACTTGCCCCTACTGCCCTTGCTGCCCAGATTTATGCTCCTACTCCGGACACAACTTTGGGGCTGTTTTGGTCGAAGGAGATTTTTATTGCTTGTGTGGCAAATATTGTCCCTCGATTGATGGACCGCTCGCTGCAAGAGAGAGCTACATTTCTCCCGATAATTGCCTACGCGGGGGGGTGTTTCAGAAGGTAAGGTACCATTTCCACCGGATGCTTTTACACAAGAGGCGTTTAGAGAATTGTTGACGCCATTTTTGTTGGCCGAATGCCTTGCCATGGTCCCCACTAACCAGGCTGTTACCGTGCAAGAGGATCCCACAAATCAGGACAATACCGTGCAAGCCAAGACGGATGCTACTGTCGTCCCAGCCAAGGCGGACATCGCTGTCCCAGCCAAGGCGGACGCCGCGCTCTCGTCCCTGGGCATGGCGAACAATGTTACTCGAGAGTGGTGGGACTAGCCAAACGGGAACAAAGCTTGATTGGGCCAAGCTATTCAGTGTAAATCGACAATTTGAAAAGGGGTTCCAGCTCCCGGACTTGAGAAACAGTGACTTGGAAGTCAACATGAAAGCTGAGTATCTAAGTGACGTTGAAGACAGATTGAGGGCTATCGCTAGTGGGATTTTTTCTGTCGAAAATCACCCGAAGACACGCCATCTATGAGGTAAAGAAAGCTTGGCCCTCTTACAAATTTTACCTTCACTCTAGTGGGTGGATTATTTTCCGATTTGAGACTGATGAGGCTAGGCAGCATGTCCTAAGCAGCAGCCCACATGTAGCCTTTGGGAAGCAACTTATGCTTAAAATGATGCCATCCGATTTTAATTTCTCATTCGAAGAAGCATGCATCATGCCATTGTGGGTAACTTTAATCGGTGTATCAATGTGTTGTTGGAACGAATTGGGCATTGCTGCCATTGCATCAAAAGTGGGCCGACCGATAGCCACTGATGTTGTTACGGCAAAGAGGGAACGGCCCGGCTACGTTCGGGCCCTTGTGGAAGCGAACATCGCAAAGGAACTCACTAAGAGTATCAAGGTGAATATGCCGTCGGGGAGCATTAAGTATATTTCGGTTGGGTATGAGCATATCCCGCAAGTATGTACAATTTGCAAGTCTTTTGGACATGGCAACTCATCTTGCCAAGCTGAGTTCGAAAACAGTGTGCAACAACCAAAGTTAACCGAGCAAAAGCCGTTCATTGTCCCCCCGAGAAAAGGTTCATTTGTGCAGCCAAAGAAGGGACATGTGTTTGCAGCTCAAGCCGCTAAGGCTACTCAAGCTGCTAAGGCTACTCATGGGGCATCGACTTCCTCTAGCAAGCTGAAGGCGCAGCAAGCTAACACATCTAAGAATGGGGCCAAGAACAGAGGTGAAGCCATGGGCCAACGGTCTTTCGCCAACGTGGTCAAGGAGGGAACTTTTGTGCAAAGGCCAGGGAAGGCCGCATTGCAGCCTACTGTTCAGATAGAGGCAACCAAGCAAGTTGCGAAGAATAGGGTTGAGGATTCTCAACAACAACAAAACAAGGGGCAGCCTATTGCAGCGACGGTTGCAGCACAAAGCAAATGCAACAGGGGCAAGCCAACAACGCCCAAGGCCTCCGAGAAGCACATTACCCCACTAGTATTGGAACCTTCTGATGGTGGGGAAGAAGGCAGCGAAACAGATGACGAGTACATCCCCGGGGCAGCCGAGGATGTGCAATTAGGCGAGGACGAAGATATGGACGAAGAAGCCGACGAGGATGAGCCAACACAATCCGAGGATGAGGATGACACCGATGGTAAGGATTCTTAGCCCGTTTTTGGCAAAAGCAGCACTTGTATTGCTTTAGTTACTTAGTCGAAAGTTTTGATGTTCTCATAGAATGTAATAGGAACTCTTTGTCTTGTATTGCAGTAGCTACTTTGTATGTAGGTTAGAGGGAGGAAGTTAGAGAGTGTAGCTCTCCATCTTGGTCTCCTTGGGGGCTTCCTCGGCCATAGGTCTACTTTGCTAGGAAATTATGTGCCTCTCATTATATCCGCTTGTAGCGGCTTTGCCCGCAAAACCCTTTGATCTTAATATACATTTACATTTGATAAAAAAAAAAAAAAAAGGGATAATAAAATATGATCATTCCCACTTTCCCACAACAAGTAATTCAAAACCATCCTCAAATCACTACCTTGAAGGTGATCATTCCCTTCAAGGTATAATGGTGGTCTTTTATCTGTTATCATGGTGGTTTTCACCATTGTATAACTTTTATTTTCTTGTATTTTCTTTTTATCTTTTAATTGTAATGGCTTTGGCTATTTTATGATTAATGAATAATTTCTTATTTTTAAAAAAAAAGGTGATCATTCCCACTCCCCCTCAACAAGTATTTCAAAAACCTCCTGAAATAGCAAACTCCAAAATCAGATTTTTCTCTTATCTAAACCTAGTTTAGTAGTGGGATGTGCTAATTTAGGCTTACTATTAAAGAAAGTGACATATTGGTCTTAAAAGTAAAAAATGTCACTATCCTTAGCTATTTTACTTGTTTTAGAGTCCGGATTTCACGTCCGAAAGCGTGTCTACCTTAATGGTGGAGGTGTCTATTTTGATAAAAAAAATTATGGTCCCAATTCGGGACCAACTATACATAAAAATAAACTCTACATTGTAATATTTCATACCAGTTATAATATGATATTGTACGTACATTTTTATTTTTTTTAAAACTCATTAATCTTATATATATATATATATATATATATATATATATATATATATATATATATATATATATTGAGAAAAACTCCAACTATAGGAATTCGTTTGGAAATTAACTAAACATTTGGACTAATTTATTAATTGTCAAATAAAATCCACAACAACAGTTGTTCACTTCTTCTCTAGTACTAATTCCCCTTTTAATTTCATACCCTTGTTTCCCTCCCCTCCCGCTTTCCTCTTCGCCCTCAAAATTCGGGCCAAGCATCAGACTGGCAGTCAAAATGCATAAAGGACAAAATATGGCATTCAAAAAAGTGGAGACAACTTTTCTGGCCAGACTTCCGTCTCGAGGCCAAGACGGAAGTGGGACTTCCGTCCTGGTTGACCTGGCAGCCATCGCAGCTTTTTTTGCCAGGTCAACTAGGACTTCAGTCCCCAAACAGCAGCCTTTTTCCCTCTTCCCCTTCCCTATCGCGTTTTTTACCCCAAATGTAGTTTTTTTTAAACAGTCCCCCCCACCCACCTACTGCCGAACTCCCCCACCACCGCCGCCACCTTTGATATCAATTTCATTGCATCCCTCTCTCCAATTGAAGGTAAAATTCGATTTGAATTTCAAATTTTTTTTTTTGCTAAAAAATAAACTTTATAATAGGACATTGTTTATGAAATTGGTACCAAATTGTTGATATTCTGAATTATATATAACTGTTGTGATTTTTGGGTAATTTTGAAATTAGGGTAATTTAGAAATTATGGTAATTTAGAATTTAGGGCAATTTTTGAAATTAGGGCAATTTTGAATTTAGGGTAATTTTGAAATTAGGGTAATTTAGAATTTAGGGCAATTTAGAAATTAGGGTAATTTTTGAAATTAGGGCAATTTTGAATTTAGGGTAATTTAGAAATTAGGGCAATTTTGAAATTTATTTTTTGGTAATTTGTGAATCGATGTTACTAGTATATTTGTTGAAATAACCTGTGTTTTTCCTGATAATTTGTATGTATATTATTTTTTGTTTAGATGGTCGTACCCGCTCATCTTCAGCCCGGTCCTTACGATCCGACCGTCTTGAACAAACAACCATCCTATAGATCATTAAGAATATGGCTAGGAGATGCAACACTGAACGAACCTTTAAAGGTTATTAAAAGTTCGGGAAACTTTTACGCCACCTACAATAGAGAAACCAACCCTAGGGTAATAGACCGGGTAGGTTTTGGAGGTTGATGTAGGTTAGGTAATATGAATGTAGATCACGCTCTCGTGACTGCATTAGTTGAGAGGTGGCGCCCGGAGACCCACACGTTCCACCTCCGTTGCGGTGAGGCGACCATCACACTGGAGGACGTAGGCTGTCTTCTAGGACTACCCACCAGGGGCCGTGCAGTGTCGTGGAGTCACGACTACAATTACACTAAGTGGTCAATGGGTTGATCACGTCTACAATATTTTAGGATTTAGACCCAGTGAGGCTGCAATCGTGGGGAACACTGCACGTGGTAGAGAGTGTATGCCCATATTAGTGAGCCCTCAGGAAATGATGTTACCCACAACCAGTGCACATGCAGAGGCTGGGGCATTGATCTTCATCCCTGCTGGGTACTTTTCTTTTCCCGGATAAGTCGAGGTCCCGGCCAACATGCGTTATCTTCTAACCCTCGATGGTCCCCTGAGCTTGACACGCATTCCCGGGGCAGCAGCTGTTCTCGCGCATTTGTACCGCCTGGGATGTGCATCTCGTGCATGGGCTGATTCCAAGGACATTAGCGGGTGTTGCTTGTCGATTCGAGTTTGTCCTATGCCTTTAAATTTAAATGTGATTTTATAAATTAAATATTTAATAATCGATTTTGTTTGTTTTGACCAGCTGTGGGCGTGGGAGCGTATTTCATTTCTCCTCCCGGCGAACCGAGGCGACATTCCAGATGAGATCCCCGCCGACGGTCGAGCGCACGGGGCTAGGTGGAATGCCCCCGGAGTTTTCGCAACACTCCGAAATCGCAGCTGTTGGTGTTTCATGCAAAGCACTCGATTTGATGACCGAGACAAAGGGGGTGAGTCAAAAGGGGGTGAGTCAATTTCATTTTTCTTGTTTTTTTTTTCCCGTTAACTTTTTTGTTTGACTGTAACAATTTACGGCTCCAGTGGAGGCCGTACCCTGGGATCACGGTATATGCAGAGAGGGCGGCTCGGGATGTAGACTTTTTTATGACGTGTCGATCCCGTACGCCACTCATCTGATTCGAGATGGTTGAGTACCACTTGCCCGACAGGGTAATGCGTCAATTTGTCTTCCATCAGGTGGTACCAATCCCGGCAAGCACAGAGGGCACAGTTGAGGGTCGAGACCTCCACACGGTGACGGCGTTACCTACAAACAAATGGGAGATCGTCCACGCCATTTACATAAATATGTGGACCCATCGCGTCGATGCACTGGAGGTGGCTGCTTCCGTCATTGGTAATGTTATTGCACCAACCCGTGAGTACATGGATTGGTACACTCGCATCACGGTTCACCGCATAACAAACCCCCAAAATCGGGACCAAAGGCCACTCGCGATGGGAATTCAACCCACCGCTACAACAGATGACATTTTGGTAAGTTTTTATTCGTGTACTTATTTCTTTGTTCATTTTTCGTCTTCTGAATTTACTAATTTTAATATTCTGTTGTAGGAGGAGTCGTCCAGGGTGATGCTGGAAGAGTTCGAGAAGCCTGCCACTTGAACAAATACGGAGTACAAGTCACTCATCACCTGGGCTGCCAAAACGATTAAGGATGCCTTCGCCGCTGCAGGAAAGTCGGTGTCATGCCGATCACGGGCCGCTGATGTTGTAGATGCTGTCGTTCTGCAACCTTCCACACAACCGAGGGAGCGTGTTGCTGGTAGGGCTGCGGTTGGGAGGCAGGGTACTCGTTGGAATCGACAGGCAACACAGAGCAGCTTGCAGCGCGGCGCCTGAGGCAGCGTGGCGGTGAGGCGGGTCCGTCCCAGCCGCATGAGCAACCGACTCAGTCTACTGCTCAGTTCGGAACTCAGCTAGATGTACCACTTCAATTTGAATACCAAATTCCCTGCCACGGCACTTATTCTCCCGATTTTCAAACGGGGGGACATCCTGGTGCGGGGACATGGTCGTCGGGACAGCCAGACATGTATTTTGCTGCGACGCCCTCGTACAGTCGGGACCTGGACCAGGCACATACACTTCAGCAGACTCCGCAGATCCAGCCAGATTCCCCTGACGAAGTGATACGAATCGACCACCACGGTGCCGAATTCTTCGAGACTGAGCATGGTAGTGCGGTGCGAGACAGGGACGCCAACACCTACTATCTCCAGACTAACCCGCGGAGGACCCACAGATACACCCCTTCGGAGCAGTATATAGGTTTTGCTTTGTATTTAATACATTTGTTGTATTCGTTAGATTTTTAATACAAATAGTTTTATTTATTACACACACGATTCCATTCCTTTTTCTGCCCTATTCTTATTATTGAAGTTGGTTTCGTCAAAAGTCTTATTCAACTATTCCAACGAAACTCGGGTTTTTCTGCACTTAATGGAAAAAGTTCATTTGCATTTTTTTTGGTATGGGCCTCGGGTGGACTTCCGTCCCGAGGTGGAAAAAATTCATTTGCATTTTTTTGGTATGGGCCTCGGCTGTTTGGGGAACGGAAGTCCGAGGCCAAGACGGAAGTCAAGTGGGACTTCCATCCTGAGCAGAAATGTTGTCTCCACTATTTTGAGTGCCATGTTTTGTCCTTTATGGATTTTGACTGCCAGTCTGATGCTTTCCCAAATTCCTGCTCTCGAATTCTAAAAGAATACTGAAAGGAAAAAGGAACATAAATTGCTACATATTAGAAATACCATGAAACATAGAAGGCTTCGCATGGCCACTCTCTGATTTTAATCCCTATCCTGATCCCTGGAAGCCCGAATGTTTTAGTGATTCATCGTCTCAATTCTCTTTGCAAGAGCAGTACTTTTTCAGCATGAACGCCTCAATTATAGGTAATTTTTCTTTCCTAAGCTCAATTTTCGGGTTTATGTTTCTTTTTTCATGATTTCAAGAAGATTTTAATTTTTAAATCTCTCTGGTGCAGTT
The DNA here is from genome assembly GCA_026122235.1 of Vinca minor. Taxonomy (NCBI): domain Eukaryota; kingdom Viridiplantae; phylum Streptophyta; class Magnoliopsida; order Gentianales; family Apocynaceae; genus Vinca; species Vinca minor. Next base: position 874,716 of record JAOCZM010000142.1, read on the forward strand.
TGTGAGTCTTTTTTATTATTTATTTTTTAGCCTTCATTTTTGTTATAGTAATTAGTTGAATAGTTTAGTGTTTTTTGCTTTTGGATGAAGATCCTTTACAGGGAGATTTTCCGGAAGTAGTAGAAGAGTATTTGGAACATGGGGTGACTAAATGCATCGCCTTTAATCGCCGGGGAACACTTCTTGCTGGTATTCTTTCGACACTGTTTATTGATAAGACAATGTCTCAAAAATTATGGTTTTGGGTGCAACTTTTTTGAACATTTTGGTGACTTTTGCTTGTTAAGCATATACATACATCTATTTGTACATTAAACCCCAAGAAAAATTGCATTCACAAGATTCTAGCTTTCTTAATGTTTTTCCTTTTTTCTTCATATGCATTGAATGTGTATTTACGTAGTACATTTGCAAGGTAATTTGCCCTTGAAATTTTGGCAAGTCTCAATGGAATAACCGAAAAAAAAGATGAAGAGATTGTGGTTTTAAATTTTTTACTATATGTTTCCAGTGGGAAAAGCTATAATGCTTGTCTGATGTAGCCCTTTGATATCTGGAAAACATCAATATGAGGCAAACACATGGGAGCCATACTATGGCAGCTCATTCAGTCTATGTGAACTATCCCTTGTTATTCTGAATGGAAACGATGAAAGCAAGTCACTTTACTAATCCTTTACCTGCACACCAGAACTTCACACAGGTTATTTTGTCAATCACTAGGTAACTGTAGCAGTGAAATTTTAATACAATTCGCAACAGAAGCACCAATCCAAGGCAATAAATTCAGGATTTATTTTTTTAATATTAAACAAAAGGATTTTTTGTAAACAAAATCACTAAAGCTACAACTAATCCATAAATTGTTCAAGTTTCCATGATATCTAGAGTTGGGACTGAACAAGCTGTAAATTTGTTGTTTTTCTTTTTGTTTTTTAAGCTTCCTGGCTGGTGTCAATCTAGCTTCCAGGGTCTGACTACTGTGTCAAACCTGCTAAAAGGAACTTAATTTAGTTCCTTCTATTTTCTTCCTATCTTACTCCAGCTTTGCTGTGTGTATTTAAACAATTCAGGCTTTGAACATCTCGATCAACTTCTCCTGATATTTGTATGCATTATGTGCAATAAATCAATGGGTATTCCCCTACCATGTACACAAATCATCAGTAATGTAGGCTAGTCTTGCTTTTCTTTAAATCGTCAGCTGTCAGCTGGGGAATCAATGGAACTGTAATGAAAGGATTGCTATTTTGTGGTGATTTTACAGCACATGCATCAATTAGAAGTGTCATCAGATGCTTGTGGAACATTTCATGTTAAATGTGCACTAATCCAATGACATTGATTTTTCTAATGTTAGGCTGATGACTTAGTCTAGAGAAAAGAGTGGTTTAAGGAAAGATTGGATGCATAATGTGAATATCAAACATGTGCGCTTGTATCTTTATGTTTTTTATAACAGAACAAGTGCTTTTTTTTCTCAAATTGTTATGTTAGTGTATTACCTTTTCCAATTTTCACTGTTTTAAAAGTCGAAAGTATACTTTGAGAATTGATTTTAGAGCCCTCATTAGAGCTATAAAAGATTTTAACTTTTTACTGATACCATTTCTCTTGTATACTTTTGAAGCTTAGCTTCATGTATTCTAAGAGAAGTGCTGAATGCATCATCTGCATTTGATCTGATTTACGAAGCAATTATACATTTAAGAGGGTTAGATGTCCCAGTTCAACATGAGTTTGACATAGACTCCCTTTCAAATGTATCTGGAACCCCTTGGCATTGTCTATGGTTAAGAATTTAGAAGTTAAAAACAGGGATCAAACACTTATGGTACATGTATCAGTTGTTTGAGTCCATTGCTTATGGCACCTACTCGTAAAATATACAAGTATATCATTTCTAAATTCTAAGAAAAAAAGAACTATTGATATTCAATCTGGCGTGGTATATAACTATAGATATTATGTTATTCTGTATTATAGCATTTGAACTAATCATGTTAATAAGGGGAAGAAATGGTGTAACCCCTTGTACACAAACATATAAATCTGTATAAACTATGGAATTCTAAAGCTTACCAAACTGTTGTTGATTACATATGCATATACAATAATACATTGATTTTATTATAACTATCAAGTATAAAATTCCGTATCCTGATATTGTTTCTAGTTTTCTTCTTCTTTCCTTCTTCCTCTGATTTTGCAAACCTTAACCTCAGAGTTAAATTTATGAAACACTTTCTATTTGAAAAACCCAAGTAAAGACTCTTTCTCTCTCTGATATTCTGGAAGAAACTAATGGAGATTTTGTATGTTGTCCTTGATTTTATTGTTGCTAGTGATTCCAGTTATTTCAATGGATGAATTGGTATTTTAACATAATTTCCGTGGATTTTGACATATTGCTATTATTTCCTGTTGCTCTTCTGCTTCTAATGTGCAAATATGTCTTTTTGTCTTTCCAGCTGGGTGCTCTGATGGAAGCTGTGTTATATGGGATTTTGAGACTAGGGTGATTGCAAAAGAACTCAAGGATGAGGATTGTTTTGCTGCAATAACTAGTCTTTGTTGGTCTAGATATGGTCACCGAATACTTGTTTCTGCTGCTGATAAATCATTGACGCTGTGGGATGTTGTCAAAGGAGAAAAGATAGCAAGAACAACACTTCAACAGACTCCATTACAGGCTCGTCTGCATCCTGGTTCCACTACTCCTTCAATTTGCTTAGTTTGCCCTCTTTCATCGGCCCCAATGATGGTTGACTTTGATACTACTAACACAACTGTGCTTCCTATATCACTGTCTGAAACAACAAATGGAATTGCACCTCCATTACGTAACAAATTTTCAGATGGATCTGCTCCTTATACTCCAACAGCAGCATGTTTTAACAAATATGGGGATCTAGTTTATGTTGGTAATTCAAAGGGGGAGATACTCATTGTAGATCATACAACTATCCAGATCCGGGGTATTGTTCAAGTTCCCGGGAATTCTGTGATAAAGAATATTGTATTCAGTCGGAATGGACAATATCTTCTTACCAATTCAAATGATCGTACAATCAGGATTTATGAAAACCTTCTTCCATTAAAAGATGGACTTAAAGCTCTTGATGAATCTGATAGTCACTCAGATAAGCTGGAAGGTGCAGAAAAGCTGAAATCTATAGGATCAGGGTTGTTTAGCACTTTTCCGGGAGTTTCAGGATTCCATCACGAAAGTGCACTGGAAGGCCCCATGTTTCAGTGGCGATGGGGAGTGGGTTGTTGGTGGCTCTGCTAACAAAGGAGAACACAAGATCTACATATGGGACAGAGCTGGACACCTTGTTAAAATCCTTGAAGGTCCAAAGGAAGCATTAATAGATTTAGCATGGCATCCTGTGCACCCCATCGTTGTCTCTGTTTCACTGGCTGGATTGGTTTACATATGGGCTAAAGATTATACTGAAAATTGGAGTGCATTTGCTCCCGATTTTAAAGAACTTGAGGAAAATGAAGAGTACATAGAGCGTGAAGATGAATTTGATTTGGTGCCTGAGACTGAAAAGGTGAAATAAAAAAGGCTTCTTGGTATAAAATTACTAGATATTTTCATTTATTCTGCTTCTAACATGTATGTACTTTTGCAGCTCAAAGAATCAGGTGTGAATGAAGATGATGAAATTGATATAATAACAGTAGAGAAGAATTCATCTTTCAGCGATTCAGATATGTCACAGGAAGAGATATGCTTCTTGCCTGCAGATCCAACACCTGATGTTCCAGAGCAGCAGGACAAGTTTGTAGGAAGTACTTCAAAGTTAGCAGACAGCAATCAATCGGGATCTCGTCTTTCTCATGAGCCAAGACAAAATGGGCAGGCAGTGAACCATTCTTCAAGTCCACTTGAAGGTAGAATAACTGATTCTATATCCATCTCTGGACCATGCATACAAGTAATAGATTTTCATAAAAAAAATTATAAGCGTGTTATGGTCTTCTCAATATGGAAGAAGGGATTTTTTATGCATAATTTGGTAAAAGTGTAAAACATTGAAATAGATCTTATGGAAAGCTAGGTCAACAGTGAGAAAGGGCTAGAAATTTTCTGCAAAATCAGGCTTTCTTCTCCCATCTTATTATAATGCTTCCTCTGATCTGAGGTGTGTGATATGCATGTTAATTTTTTTTTTAATTTATATCGGTCAAGGTGAGACCAGGAAATTGATAAGAAATTTCTCGTATTTACCATGACATTCAACTTGATCTTACAGCATGCATATCTTCCTTCAAGGAGGGTGTTAATTTTTGGGAAAATACTGGAAAACCTTGCAAAGCATCGTTTGTCAAATTAATTTATGTTTTCTTATTAACCAAAATCTAAGACCCTAAACTTAAAAGGAAAAAGAATACTTGAATAAAGCCCTTACATATTGAGGATTTTGACTATCCTTGGAGATTGACCATGTAGCAGTAGTTTTTGGAACTTGTCATCCTGCATCACCTAAATAGTCAAACTACTTATCACCAACTAAGATCACTAGCAGAATCCGTGTCTTTTTTTCTCTTCTTTTCCGTGTAAGATAAACTTGTTTAGACCATCCTAAATTTCTATATACTGTCCTTATACTTTCCTTATACTTCACTACTAAAGAATCTGCTATACTTTTTTAATATCAAAGAAACACTAAAGTACTATTTTTTATTAAGAAATTGGTTACATGTTTAATTCTTGTATTTGATAGACATTTCTTGATAAATTTTTAAATCTTAGGTCACTTGGATAGTATTCTTTTGAAGGGTAAAACAATCATTGGTCTTGTTTTCTTCTGTAGTGTAGATTGATTTAATATACATGAAAAACATAAATTTAGTTTAATGAGTTATTAGTATCAGATACTGATTTCAAAACGATGTGCATTATTGACATAAACAATGTATTTGAGACAAAAGTATATTCTGATAGGAGTCCAACATGGGTTCAGGTTTTGGTTTCTAAATCTGCATTCGATGCTCACCTGAAATTCTTTTACTGTATGTACACTTTCAGAAGCTTCTTCTTTCACCTGCTCAAGTTGGTCATCGTTTGTCATACATTTTACTAATTTAGTAAATAATATATCATTGGAAACATGATTTGGTTTTACATAAAGTGAACTAGCTAGATGTTCTAGTTTGGCTTCTGTGCTGAACTGTGAATCCTATGTGCAGGAATGGATAATTCCGCTGCAGAGGATACAGGAGGAACACGCTTGAAAAGGAAGCGTAAGCCTTCAGATAAGGTATTGGAGTCTCAAGTTGAAAAGGCTAAGAAGCCTTCTCAGAGGTTCAAACCGTCTGGTAAATGATCGGAAACCAAAATCAAATATGTTGTTGAGTAATAGTTAGATTTATGTTCTTGTTTATCGCCATGTTTCTGTAGTTCACCGTTGCAAAATTTGTCAGATTCTTGTACCTTTGAAATATTTTTCACTTCTCAAATAGTTTCTGGCTGGCTATTGATAATTTTGTAGTCCCATTACTAACTGCCCATGTTTGGTTCCTGTGGATGGTTTGCATTTTGCATTTTTCATATAAAATATAATTTTATACCTTCCTGCTTCTGTTGATTTGCCCCACAATTGTATTTTGTTTCTTTAGTAGAATATTTAACTTGGCTTTATGAGTGATCAATCATTTTAAGTTGGTAATTGATTGTAACGTGCATTTATGCATCTTAAATTTTAAATTTTTGAAATGGTTCATGTCTTTTCGCAAATAAGAGCAGAAAATGAGTTTAGTATTCTTTAAATAAAAATAAAAATATTCTAAACTTTCACGGAAACAATCTCTTTATAAAATAATCTAAGAGAGGTGTTAACTTTTTTTCTTTTTTCTTTTTCGATAAAGGGAGGTGTGGTGTTGATTGAGACAAGTATTTCCTGAATTTCTAGGAGGAAAATTATGATATGGACCAGATTCATATGAAATTTATGGTACAGACAAGTCACGTCATCACATAATTATCTTTTTTCTCATTCTATAATGACCTAACTAATTCGAACCACATGATCTATCAAAACTATCATATTTCTAGAAAGTAATCAATCAAAACCATTAATATATGTACTTCTTTCAACTAAGCTCCAAGTCAACTGCTATTTCCTAAAAATATCTGATTTTCTTACATAATTTCTCTTCCTTTGATCAACACCTAAAATCAAAGAGGGTTTTCACTTTCACAATGAGTCTTGGCCGATTCTTGTTATCTTTCCTACTATGCAAGAAAGGGATAATAAAAGATGATCATTCCCACTTTCCCTCAACAAGTAATTCAAAACCATCCTTAAATCACCACCTTGAAGGTGATCATTCCCACTCCCCCTCAACAAGTATTTCAAAAACCTCCTCAAATAACTACCTTAATGGTGGAGGTGTCTATTTTGGCGTGCAGATTTTCTCCTATGCTGAACTTGAAGAGGCTACCAACAATTTTGATGCTACAAAGGAACTTGGTCATGGAGGCTTCGGAACTGTCTTCTATGGTAAGAAGCTTATCTTGATTTCCATCCAATTTAGGGTGTATTTGAAATTGAACATGGTTTCATTCCGAAATCAAATGCGAAATTTCACATTTGTGCACACAAATTCTCTGGATGTTGGATGAAAGAAGAATGATAATGTGCGTATAAATCAAAATGGTAATTAGGTATGTCTTCTGTCTTTCATTTGAGTGAAGGATTCCGTAGCAAACTTGGTGGTATAGAGGACTACTGTTTCAGTGGTATTATATGAGCAATAATCACTGTGTGCATTCATTGCCAAAAGTTAGGACAGTTTCAATCCATCTGTTTCAATGGTATTTTCGAAGCAGTCACTAGTATTTATTGTCTTTTATCCATCCTCGCCTATACTCCTAATTATCGCGGAGTTAATGAATGTTGTTGTATTGTTATGGATATTGTTGTATTGTTGTATCTAAGGAAACTGGTAACCATTGGACAGCCAAAATAGAATTGAAGTTACAAACAGTGCGATAGCTATCACAGAAGTCAATCAGGGATATCAGCAAGGGTAATGTGGCTAGTTACATTGTTGGACTTTGCCCAATCTGCAATATTGTCAGCACGACAATTTACATATCTATTAGCATAGTTAAGATCCCGGAATCTAGTCAACAGTTGAATTGTCTATGAGCTTCATTATTTCACAAACAATTCACCTTTTACGCTATTCAGTATAGAATTTGTTTTAGGATAACTTATTAGTAGTAGAATTGTTTTTGGGCTTCGTTAGTTATGATTCTTGATTGACTAGTATTTGTTTCTACAACCCAGGCAAACTTCGTGATGGAAGATCGGTAGCTATTAAACGTCTCGACGCGAACAACTTCAAGTCGATAGAACAATTCATGAATGAAGTTGAAATTCTCGCTCGTTTGAGGCACAAAAATCTTGTTTGCCTCTACGGCTGCACTTCAAGAAAAAGCCGCGAACTACTACTTGTTTACGAATACATTCCAAATGGTACGGTTGCTGATCATCTCCACGGTATTGGTAATAGAGCAAATGATCAATTACTTACTTGGCCAGTTCGTATGAGCATTGCCATAGAAACCGCTAGTGCATTGGCTTATCTCCACGCTTGTGATATAATACACCGAGATGTGAAGACTGATAACATACTCCTCGATAACAATTTTCAAGTGAAGGTTGCAGATTTGGGGCTCTCTAGACTCTTCCCTACTGACGTTAGTCATGTCTCCACAGCTCCACAAGGTACCCCTGGTTATGTTGATCCGGAGTACCATTACTGTTACCAGCTTACCGAAAAAAGTGATGTTTATAGCTTCGGTGTTGTCCTAATTGAGCTCATATCATCAATGCCTGCAGTCGATATAAGCAGGAATTCATATGAGATCAATCTAGCAAATTTTGCAATAAACAGGATTCAAGGACATGGGATCAACGAACTGATTGATCCATCATTGGGATACAATTCAGACACCGTGGTTACGAGGATGACAACTTGTGTGGTAGAGTTAGCTTTCCAGTGTCTGCAACTTCAGAGAGAAATGAGGCCTACAATGAATGAGGTATTAGAGACATTGCAAGCAATTCGAGATTAGAACAAAAACTCTTCCGAAAACACTCCCGAGTCCAGTGGCAGAGTGATCCATGCCTCACCTGAATCAGATGATGTCGTTTTATTAGAGAAGAACAAAAGATTTCATTTTTCACCAAATGCCGTGACTGATCTTTGGGCCAGTGGTTCCACTACCACAACCAGTTCCAGCAGATGAAACCCCAGTTCACTTCTATTATAAATTAGCAGGTTATAATCTATTTCTTCAGTTTCTGCGATTTATTTTCATGTTTTCCACTTAGAGATATGAAGCAATATTAGCTAAAGTACATAAATATGTAAATTGTAAATTAGCTAAAGGAAAGAGGATTCCTTGGCCAAAAAATTGTGTCTAGAAAAACCAGGATTATATATGGAGTTTCCTTAAAAAATATGGCCATTCTGATCAAATTATCGTATACTAAAACATGAATCACATATTCAAAGAGGAGGAAGAGTAGAGAAGGAAGTTGACATGGAAATCTTTAACTAGGACTTTGGAGAAAAATAAACAAGATGGGGGCATTCATGGGCATATCCCATATTAACTTGACAATAGCTATGTTTCCAATTATTGTAAATAGTTGGTAAACTATATAGTGTACCGAGTACACTCTACGGTATAAAATTACACTCAATAGTGTACATAGTATATTATTAGAGTTTTTCTTGGGGGGTTCGGCTCGGTAGGAACTTCAAAGCCATTCTATATTATGAAAACAAAACCAGCAATGCTTCCCTTCGTTCTTAACACTCTCAACTCTTTGTTTCCAGAGTTATATAAGTGGACTACACCATACGGGCACCAACGAATCATCAACAACTCGCCATTAACCATTGGCTGGATCGCATGAAATTTATGTGCCGAAATCAATGTAGTACAATCTATTTCATATGCTTTGATCCAAATGCACTTGTCGTAATCCTTAATCCACCATATAATGCAATTTAAACCACTAATGGAATAGCTAACTAAGCTCAGACTACCTCCTAAATTGATCAAATACACATTCCAATAGAGCACAGCGTCCGACGGAACACAAAGGACACTGAACGTCTCGGTTCTCATATCGAATGAGAGAATTTCCCACTTGAAGAATGACGGTGAATGTTCATCCGTAAACCTTAACCAGTTGAGGCGTTGGTTCGCAAAGACAAACTTTTCATTTGGCAACTCTGCTGGAAACTTCTCTCCTATGGCTTTCCAAGAAGAACATGAAATCTTGGACCCTTCAAGAAAACTGAAAATTTCGCATTGTTTATCTGAAAAGCATCTCATGATTTTGTATTCTTTTGTTGAAGATAAATATCCAAAACCAATTAACCGCGGCCTTTCGGATGGCCTTTCGAATGGAGATTGCATTGGAATTGTTAAAAGTTTATGAGTTGTAGCGTTACATACATAAAATTGCTGACGGATCATACCGGGAAAGCGCCTCATCGGAAATGTACTTACTTCGAAACATATTAGTCCATCGACACTACCAGCAATATTTAAGATATCACCAGGAATCATCACTCTTTCAGTAAATTCGTCAAACACCTTTCCTTCAAGATCAATTATTTTGAAACATAGACTCCATCGATCCTCTCCATCACTTATGTAGAAAAGTTTAAATCTACGGTGATATAAGTTGATGAACCAAGGATCAGAAATCAATCTGCAACATTGTTTAGATATAGATTTGAATCTAAAGAGTGTTTCTACCGGAAGTCTTAAACATATATCAACTAGAATTTCTTGCGGGACTTCTCGAGCGACCTCGGCCATGGATTCTCTGAAGAAACCCTTATGTAGAAGAAAACCTAATTATAAAAAGGAAATCAAAGAGTTGGGCTAACAAGTTATAGGAGGCCGGAGAGAACAATTCTGTTATGAGCCTAATACATGTCTACAGATGTACCGTAATTTTTATTATTGAAAAAAGAGATAATCACTATTTATACCCCTCAAATATGTTTCAAAAGCAACTGTTACCCCTCAGGAATATATGGTGCCATAAATGTCCCCAACAATTTACGGGGTGCCATTTATGTCCAAAATTGGCGGAGAACATCGATAAGTGATGGTGTAGCACATGCGCGGGCCGCACATGCAAAATCAGAGAGGCAAAATCGTCATCTGATAATATATCCATCTTCATTCTTAGTCCTTCTACTCCAAAAAAAAAAAAGAAAAAGAAAAGGGAAGCCAAAAACCACAACAATGGCGGCTTTATCAAACACCTCTGCTTTGGCCTCAAAATCATTGCTTCCCTCATAATTTAATAATCCAATCCACCACCAGCAACCCACTAGCCGAAACCCCAGATCGCACCGCCCCATATCCAGCCAAGACCGCCCATGTTACTGCTGCACCAAAGGCGGCGGCGGAAAATGGAGTGTGGAAAGCTGGAAATCAAATAAGGTATTACAACTTCCGGAATACCCAAATAAAGGTGAGCTAGAAGAGATGGTTGAGTGTCTACTCTAGCTAGAAATTATGGATCGAGCCTATCATGATAAGTTTACAACAATGGCATCCGATGCAATATATGAAATACCGATTGACTCAGAGCCAGCGACTGCTAAAGAAGAAAACTCGAGAGGGTCTGTTGAGTTTTAAGCAACAGAAAGGTAGTCAAACTGGAACTAAGAAGAAAGGCATGTGTATGCAGTGTGACATTGGAAGACAATCACAAGATTGTGACTTAAACAATCAGAAGAAAGGTGACAAAGTAGAAGCAGAAGACTGCTTGGAATGCAACAAAGATAAGAAGTGGGCTTGCCAGCATATTGGAATAGTATAGGATATTGGGCTTGAGTTTATTGACTGAGATAAACATCCCATTTATTATATTGTACATATCCGGGTCAAGCATGTGAAGATCCAAGTTATTTATGGATAATCCATTTTAGATTAGATATTTTCAATTCCTTTCAGTTAGTTGTTATGTACAATTTTCTTTCCATTTTAGATGTGTATATAAACATCTCTTGGAGCCTTTTTGTCATATATGTAGGGATGACAATTTGACCCGTGATCCGATCCGTCCCGATAGGATTTGGGGCAAATCAGATATGATCCGTATAAAATTTGGGGCAGATCAGATCCGATCCGCGAACGGAGCAGATCAAATTCGGATTTCACTGCTGCCCCGATCCGCTCCGATACGATCCGTACATTTATAATAATAAGAGGATTTTATGTGCTAATAATTTAATTGCGTTTTTAGTCCACATTATATATACTCTCTTCAACAACCCTAGATAAAAAAATCCCAAATTCTAGCGCCCTCCTTCCAAGTTCAACCGGTTTCTCTCAAAAGTCCCCAAAATCTAACGCCACCCCCCCCGTTTCTCCGTCGGTGGTGACACTGGTGAGTCGTCTTCTCCCTTCGGGTCAGCAGTCTAACGCCATTCTCCACCGCCATTCTCCACCGCGGGTCCCCAAATTCTAACGCCATTCTCCACCGCGGGTCAGCAGTCTTCTCGCGGGTCACAGAAACGAAGGCGGGTCGGCTGGGTTTGGAGCTCCCCTAGGGTTTCTGGGGCAATTTTCAACAACCTTAACTTGTGGATTTTATTTGGTATTTATTATTGTAATTTTTTTGTTTTATTTGGTATTTATTTACTTGGATTTTTGCAAAGGTGATAAGGTTTTTAATTTGCACTAGAAAAAATAGATAGTTCTCATTATTAGAGAAGGAAATGGGGAAAAACAAGATTTTGGCTTCCATTTTTACAAAACCAGCCTACACAGTGACAAAATACAGCAGTAAAAAAAATTAAAAAAAAAAAATTAGCCAGATCGGATCAGATCCGCTCTGGACGGAGCAGATCACGGATCAACAAAATCTGATCCGAGGCGGATCACGGATCGGATCGGATCGGCCTAGGGCAATTGCGGATCAGATCAGATCGCGGATCGATCCGCCCCGATCTGCCCCGTTGCCATCCCTACATATATGAAAATACAGAGAAAATTCCCAAAATCTCTCTTCCTTTCCTTGCACATTTACAAATGCATTTTGCACTTTATTTCTTGTTGGGGTCGCATTTGGAAGTGTTCGCCGGTAACCAAAGAAGGAAAGAAAAGTTCATTATGCGGAGAGCTATGGTGTCAGGATTCGTAGGACCTGATAGTAGAAAAGGTCTGTAGGGATGATGGATGAAACCAATCAGAAGTGCAAATTGCGCAAGCGCAGCTGGAAAACGGACCGCACCCACCCTGAGTTTCGAGAAGAGAACGATCATCGTGATGCACTCAGGAATTAAAATCCAATTAGTCAAGACTAATGAGAATGACAGGAAGCACTATGAACTTACGCAAGAGTCTTGAACAAAGACTCAAATTTGATTGCACCCCTTCACTCCCTCAACGATTAGAATCCCAACAACCCCCTTCTTTCAGCAAACCCTAACAGTAAAAAATCCACCTATTTGAATCCCTATATCACACCAACCTTTCTTTCCCCTCTGTAAGTCGTAGTTATATCACCTCACATCTCTCATCTATTCCCATCTACATTTGACTAATTGTTTATTCCTTAATTTTCACAACTTGTGATTAAAGTCTTATATTTAGGAATGAATGGAGTATCAGGTATCTACCGATTACATGATACTACCAAGTATTAAGTAATCATTTTAAATTAGGTAACAAAATATTCTAAATCAATTAGGTAATTCTTAATAATTAGATAATTCATAAATATGTTTAATGTGTAGCGAGTAGTAATCTCCAGCTATATATAAGTTGTATGTGTAGAAAATAAAATACATTGAGAAGAGATGGTAGAAAACATCTCGTCTGATATAGTAGAGAATATACTGTCAAGGCTACCAGCGAATGTTTTGCCCAAATTCAAGTGTGTATCTAAAAAATGGTACGATATTATTTCTAATATTTGGTTCAACAATTTTCATCACCAGAGATCAAAGTAAAATCTTAAGGGTCTCTATTTAAATTTTCAATACGTTGACATACTTAAAAACACTAAATGCACCGTTTATATTGGAGACTTATTTATATGAGAAATACATAGTATATAAATTTGTAGATTATGAAAAGTCCATATGGATCAAAGCATACGACATAGATATGATGAAAAATATTTGGAGGGGGTCAAGCCATGACTTTATTGATGGAATGAATTGTCAAATAGTGAGTGATGATGTCACACCCCGTGACATTTGGATGGCCGGGCAGTGCGTCTTCTTCCAATAAAACACTGGACCATCAAACAGAAAGACTAAATTTCTCAAAATGACACTTCACTACAATACTTAAATAATCTCAAGTCTTACAAAGGAAACATAGGTTCTTACAATCCCAAAAAGAAATAAACATAATCCAAAGAAATACAAGTCCCAAAAGTAAAACACATCTATCTATTACATCAAAACCTTAACCAAGTCTCTCCTCGATTCATGGCTCATCAACCGGATTCGCCACCTGCTTACCTGCAAAATGTTAATAAGGGATGAGCCACTAAACTGACTCAGTAAAGTTCCAATACCATTGGGATGAAGCACTGTTAGACTCTAAAAACATATTCCCGTACACTCTAAACCATATGAAATCATTACATATTTTACTTGACTTGAAATCCACTTTAAAATAAATATAAAATACTTTACTTAAACAGAAAATACTATGCTTGAAAGCAGAATTGAAAAGAAAACCAATTTATCAAAAACCGAAAGCTCACATTTATTAATGTTATTGTCAAAAATTACATTACTAACATTTCGTCCAATCATATTGAAAGAGTTTTTTTTTATCGAGTAAACCAGTCTTTGGAGCAAAAAGTTAAATACTTTTGTAAACATTTTAGTGTCACTTTGTAACTTTAAAATTTTCAATTACAAACTTTTGAGGTCTGTTTATAATTAATAAAAACTTATGTCATAAAAATTGAGGACATATCTGATAGTAACTCACCAAAAAATACATACGGCTATATATTGCAAATAGCTCCAAATTATTATTTTACGTTCGCATGTGTGTAATTTTGTTGAAACTTATAAATTTTCTTAATTTGTTTAACTTATGATTGAAATATTTTTCTTAATTTTATGTGAGTACATATGAAACATACATTGATATTCATTTGCAAAACAAGTCAAATTCCTGTAATAAAGGAATTTGAAAAAGACTATTATGACCTTCTTCATTGAACAATTTTGCATTTTGGATGGATTTAGAAAGGGCATGGAAGGTGTGTGAAGATTAGGGTAATCCTCAGAATCATTTCAGATATGAATTTCAAGAAATCTTTGTAGTTTAAAGGGTTCTTGATTTTCAGAGCCAAGTGATGATCAGCGGTAGCTATGGAGGACTATATTTAAATTCGAGTCATTCCGTCGAATTTAAATAGAATTAGTGATATATAAGTCATATTTAAGAGAATAATATTGGTATTTTAATTACACAAACATTTTAAATTTTATTTTCTTAATTTTTTCACAGCATTTAATAAAAGTCTTATATTTAAAAATGGTGGGAGTAGTAGGTATCCACCAATTACATGATACTACAAGATATTAAGTAATCAATCTAAATTCGGTAACAAAATATTCTAAATCAATTAGGTAATTCCTAATAATTAGACAATTCCTATATAATAGAAAATATGTTTAATGTGTAGCTAGTAGTATTCTCCATCTATATATAAGTTGTATGTTTAGAAATAAAATAAATTGAGAAGAGATGTCATAAAATATACCGTCTATCAAGGCTACCATTAATTGTTTTGCTCAGATTCAAGTGTGCATCTAATAAATACGATATTATTTCTAATACTTGGTTCATCAATTCACATCACCAGAGGTCAAAGCAAAATCCATCACTATGCCCTTGTACCGAGGTGGTCTTTTCAGTAAATCGTTGTTTATTGATTTAGGAGGAAGTTTAAGCCTGATCGATACACCATTTATATTGGAGACTTATTTATATGAGAAGTACGTAGTATATAAACTTTTAGATTATGGAGATAGAAACGTGAGGCGGCAAGGATAACGACGGTCTCTTCTCTCTCTCCTTTTTTTCTCTCTTTTTTTCCTCTTGAAATTTCTTCCTTTCTTGGTTGGATCTAGTCATTTTCCACCATTTTTTGGTGTCCTCACCCCTACTTTTGGTCACAAACATCGATGGCTCTTCCCTAATGCGTTTTTCATCAAGATTCAAGACTTGGGGGCGAGATCTTTTGTCAATCTTCTTAGATCGACTAGTTGGTGGTAAGTTATGGATACTCAGTTCTGTTATGGGCCCTTTCTTGAGTTTCCACCTCTTTTCTAGGCGATTCTTTAGATCGTTGATAAGCCCATGTTCTTCTGAATCACTGTCTATGACAGAGGTTGAAACCAAGTGCTTGCCTCTGAGGTTTGAAAATAGCGATGAAGATGCTGCGAGGAAGACTATTTTTTGTTTATTTGTTAAATTAGTAGTTTTAGTTGCTTCCCACCTTTTGAGATGTGGGTTATTATCTGTTACTTTGTATAACTTTATTTTTCTGTCGGTCATTTTATTATTAATGGATAATCCTTTATTCATAAAAAAAAAAACTTTTAAATTACGAAAAGTCCAAATAGATCAAAGCATACGACATAGATATGATGACAAATATTTGGAGAGGGTCAAGCCATGACTTTATTGATGGAATGAATTGTCAAATCAAATGGAGATTGATGAACTTGCGATGATCACTAGATTGTTTAGAGGTGAAATTCATTTGTATTATAACATTGAGAAGAAAGAATTGAGAAAAGTTGGAATCTCACGTCACGATGTTTCGCATTTTATTCAAAAAGTTTAATCTGATTACAATATATTTAAAGTTCAATACAATTAATATAAGTTGAGTGTAGTATTTTGTTTACGATTATTTCAGTCAAACTAATCATGTGTATGTTAAAAAACTTTCAGGAATAATTTTTCTTGAAATTTAAATGTTTCTATAATTTTGACACACAATAATAATAAAAGGTGTTCATTTTTTTCCTTTTGTCATTTTGGCACCTAAATAAGCAGTCAATAATTAAAACAATTTTCTTATCATTAGTGATATTCTCTCGTTTTTTCAATCTCCTATCATTTTTGCGTCTCTCAAGCACATACAAGTGACTTGCTTTCACTGTGATTCGCCTCTTTATTTATCCTTTCACTTCGTTTCTCAAAAAAGGAAAAAAATTTATACTCAAATGTGAAAAAATTTATAGTCTACGAAGAGAAAAAATTTGCCAATAATTTTTACTCAAATGTGATGCTAAAGTAATAAAATGTTAGTTCGGCTCTTATGCGGAAAAAGTTTTTTCCAATATATACGGAACACCTCAAAAAATGTGTTTTTAATTTAAAAACAGGTGTTCGGCGCGAATAGGTGTTTTGAAAATTAGAACATGTGATCTTTTAAATTAATCTTAACCGTTAAAATTTTAATCCAACAAATTAGAAAAAATTTGCACGTGCAGAATTTTTCCCGTTCCGTACTGGTGATAAAATGTGATCACCATCACGATAGATTTGTTGCTGCTCTGGGTGATGCACTAATAATATATCCGTTAGTCAAACACTAAAGTGGAGTGGGTTTCCGATTACATGAACTTTACTGCAATGTTAAAATTTCGATTTAAATCGTAAAATCTTAGATTTTACGGAAGGAAAACGACTTGAATCGGAAGTAAAATCGGAATCTGGTAGAATCGGAGTAGAATCGAATTGTAAAATCGTAAAATCTACCGATTTCACAAATTTACTATTTCCAGGCAGATTTTAACTATTTTCAGGCTGAAATTGGCTATTTCCAGTCATATTTAAGCTATTTCCAACGGAAATTTGCTATTTCCAGGCGAATTTCAATTATTTCCATTCCACACAAAAATTGGCTATTTCCAAACGGATTTCAATTACTCGTTAATAAGGTCAAAATTATTAGTTCAGTTCTCTAAGTTTCGTATTTTAATAACATCTTGGTATTCATATTTGTTGCTTATTTACAGAATCGGTGGTCTAATATTTTTGTGGTTTATTTTATTTTGATGTTTTGAAATATTTATAAGTTAAAAATTATGTTTTGTCGCGTTTTTATATTTTAAAAAAACTTGTGAAATTATGTTTTATGGATTTTCGCATATTGTTAGACCATATGATATGATTTATATGTTAATTATTATTATTTATATATAAAATATATATTTTAATTTTTCGGTACGATTTTACGATTTATTCTACGATTCACGATTTTACGATTTTTTCACCTCCACCGATTCCATGTAGAATCCCGATTTTAACAACCTTACTTTCCTGAACTCCATACAAACATTGAGTAGGTTTCAGATTACATAAACTTTTATGAACTTCATACAAATACTGAATGTGTTTTCGATTACATAAACATTCGTGAACTTTATAAAAACATCAATAATGTGTGTCCGATTAGAAAAACACTCTTAAACTTTGTAAGAAAAATCTAACTTGTTTCGAATCCTTAATTTTTCTTTCTTATTACTATTCTCAACTAGACAATGGCTTCTAGTTCTTCTAAACCTCGTACTTACTGGAAAGCTCCACGACATGGATTCATCAAACTCAATACCGATGCTAGCCGCCGGGTTCTCTCCAACAATTGGTCCAGAGCAGGTTGGATACTAAGAGATGAAAAGGGGAAATGGCTTGCAAGTGGGATGCAAACACTTGGATTTGAGCGCGACATATGCTTCTCAGAATTGAATGCAATTTCTATTGCATTGAAACATATTGAATCGTTAGGATATTGCAAGAACATTGAGGTTGAAAGCGACAGTCTATTTTCATGTGATCGAATTAACACTATCTCCAATGATAAAAAGAAGGATAATAGAAAGAAGCCTAACAAGTATAAGGAGCTCAAGACAGAGATTGTTACGCGAATGAGTAATATGAATATTGTTAGTGTCAAATGGGTACCTCGCGATGCTAATAATGTGGCTGATAAGATATCTAAAATGGCAGTCCATAACACATCAATTGAAGCAATTAATGTCTTAATCTCACACGATGAGGAGCCTAAAGAGATTAATAGTGAGATGGAAGGTGACAGAAAGTATATGAACTCTTAAAAATTTTATATGCATGACAAAAAAAACTGACAATATAGTAAAATTAGTACTAATGGTGAACTATGTAAATAGTAGTATCAAAATTTATAAATAGCTTCTTATAAAGATTATTATTTTGCCATATTGTGTTGTTTCAAATCATATTGTGTTCAATATTTATTTTAGAACAATTAGAAGTATTTCTAAAACTACAAATGGACCGTCAAAACAATTAGAAATGGTTCCTTAAATTGAAAAGGAAACTAGAAAAGAGCAGGGAAAAAAATATTTACTTGAGAAAAAAATATTATGTCCAATGTAAATCTTGTAATTGGTGAATGTAAGGTGAGAAATTCGAGGGCTTTTGCGCAATTTATTTTGGTTGCGTATATGTTTCGAGTTGAATTGCTCAAAAGTAATAAAGGGATTTGGATGAGAATATGACTTAGTATATGTCTGGTTATAAGAAAGAATTGAGAAAAGTTAAGAGTCCCACGCCACAAGATGTTTCACATTTTGTTCAGTGAGCTTCATCTCATTATAATATATTTAGAGTTCACTACAATTAATACATGCTGAATTCAAAAAAATTCAAAAATAATCTTTCATGAAATTTAAATGTTTCTATAGTTTTGACACACATTACAAATTAGGGAGTTGGACCTCCTGCTAGGTTTTCCTTCACAAGATTAAAACTCTCTTAATTTTCTCAATTTCTAATAGATTATTTGGGAATTGCATTTGACTGGTCTAATTTTTGTATAATGGTCATGACATGACACCCAAATTTTGGGAACAAACATTTTTGTCGGCTGACGTGGCCAACTCCCATACGCGCCCTGCCACGTCAGCCAAGACGGAAGTCCCCTGGACTGGTAGTGTGTTGTGCCAAAAAAATTTAGTTTTTTTCAGTAGGCTGCAGTTTTTGATGTTTTTTCCCCTGTGCTGGTATTCTAACAACATTAAAAATCCCCAAAACATATTATTTACCAAAATTTGAGTAAGAAAATGAATAAATTGTGTATTAATATAAAATGAACAACGTAATAATCGAAAAAATATTTTATAACGTAAAAATGTAAAATAGTTCGTAACAACAATGAATGAAACGTAAACAAATTAAATGAAATGCTATCTACGGCCCCGCAGGTGTGTATCGATCAGGGCTTCTCGGGTCTTGTCGCAGATAGTAAAAGCGATCATCTCTCGTTCGCACGGCGCTACCAAGATCAGTTGCGAAGACTTCCACCCTTTCCGGGTCGATAAATATCGACTCCTCGGGCAACGAAGTCTGATGCTGCGTTTGAGGGATGCGGAGGCTATACGAAGGCGACCCACCCGAAAAGAAGCCCGGTTGAGCCGATGTAGAAGGACATGCTCCCAGATGCCCCCCGTCTGAATACCCTGGGAATAAGTACCCATGCTCGGATATTGGTATTCGAAACGGGTGGGTACGTCGGCCGGGCTAGGGAACTGAGTCTGGGCCGAAGACTGAGTCCGATCTTCCGCAGGTTGAGCCGGTTCCGGGGCCCCGCCACGTTGCCGAAGTCGCCTCGCTGCAAACTCCTCTTGGGTGGCCTTCCGGTTCCTCCGAGTACCTTGCCTCCCAATTTGAGATCTTCCCGGGACATCTCACTCGGCTGTGTAACCGGTTGCATAACAGCAGCTTCTGCTACATCAGTTGCATGGGATCGGCACGAAACACTCTTCCCAGCTGCCACGAATGCATCTTTTATTGTCTTGGCCGCCCAAGAAATGAGAGACTTGTACTGACTGTTGGTTCGGGAGACAGGCTTCTCGAATTCTTCGAGCATCAGTCGGTTTGATTCCTCATGCAACAAAGATATTCATATTAGTATACTTTAAATAAAAATAAAAATGTTAAAAACGGAACGAATGAAGCTTACAAAAATCGCCTCGGACGTAGCGATGGGTTGAATGCCCGTCGGGAGTGGACCGGGATCCCTATTCTGGGGGTTAGTCAGAAGGTGGACGGTAATGCGATTGTACCACTCCATATACTCACGGGTAGGTACAATAACATTACTTGGAACTGGAGCGGCGTCCGCCAGTGCATCCACGCGCTCTTCCCACGTAGCTATGTAGGTGGCGTGTTTGGTTTCCCAATTCCTTGCCGATCCCTCTTTGAACGAGTGAACGTCAACACCCGCTTTAGTTCCCTCTGCCTCCGCCGGGATCGGTATCCCCTGCTGGAACCCAAATTGCCTGTGTGAAACCCCATCCCACATGGGATAAGTCTGAAAGTTGTGACTGGTATATAAGGTGGGCCTAAGTACCCACTATCATCTTGGGATATCCCTTTTGGCATAGCGAGTTCGGTTGCCAAGTAGATGATCGTGGGTACTGCCAGGCCCATGCGTCGCGTTGCGGGCCCGCGGGCTCGGGGCGTGACAGAGTGGTATCAGAGCAGGTGACCAGGCGGACGTGTGGGAGCTAAGTGCCACACCATAAGGGGTGGGGGACCACCTCTAGAATCCTGCACACCTGGTTGGTCATGAGCTAAGTGTGTTTGGGACGCCTAGCGAGGACGCTAGGGTCTTAAGGATGGGTGAATGTGAAACCCCATCCCAGCATGGGATAAGTCCGAAAGTTGTGGTCGGTATATAAGGTGGGCTAAGTACCCACTATCATCTCGGGATATCCCTTTTGGCATAGCGAGTTCGGTTGCCAAGTAGATGATCGTGGGTACTGCCAGGCCCATGCGTCGCGTTGCGGGCCCGCGGGCTCGGGGCGTGACAGCCTGGCAACCCTGTCAGGCATGTGGTACTCAATAATCTTGAAGCAAACGAGAGGCGTGCGTGCCCGACAGGTCGCCTGGAAGCCTTCATCCTGGGCCGCCCTCTCGGCAATTACCCAATCTGGGTACGGCCTCCACATAAACTGCATAAAAAATGAACTTAGTGTAAAACAAATGATATAATTTCAACATAAAATAAGAAATATACTTACCCCTTGGGCGCCCGTCAGCAGATCCAGCTGATCTCGAAAAATCGTCAACTGCGATTTGGGTGCGTCGCAGAAACTCCGACCCGTATTCCATCGCGACCCATAAGCTCTCCCGTCAGCGGGAATATCATGTAGAATGGGGCCGCGGTTCGACGGTCGGAGACACGATATTCGTTCCCACGCCCACAACTGGTACAGAAAAAACATGGAATAGTCAGCAAATAATAAAAATACATGCTAGCAATAAAAATGTATAAAAATTGACACAAACCTGAATTAATAGGCAACATCCAGCTATGTCCTTCCAGACGGCCTGTGCAGAGGTGCACATCTGGCGGTACAAATGTGCAAGGACACCGCTAGCCCAGGAATGCTGGTCCTCTGCTAGGATTCCGTCGCAGAATAGTAGGAGATACCACATATTCCCCCGTTACCCGAATTTGTTTGGAAAGTGGAAAGTGGACATCAGGAGGAAAATTATAGCCCTGGCCCGCTGGTCTACCTCCACGTCAGTAGTACCATCGCCTAGGACCTCACTGATGTGGGCATACACCTCTACGAGCGCGATGGTATTACCCCTAATAGACTCGGGTGGGGGTCGGAATCCTAGGCTCGCGTGCACGCGCTCAATCCATTGAGTTTTGTTGAGGTTGTAGTGCTCAGGCCAACTCACCACATGGCCCCGGTGGGAAGTCCTAGAAGGCATCCTACGTCCTCCATATTCTAAGAGCTCTATGCGATGCGTGTTTGTTTAAAACACTAGGATCATAAGGACTGGGCAGAAGATGTGCAAGAACAAACATCTATACAAAAAAATAATAATATACAATTCATTAGAAACTACACATGTTATACCACCAAATTCAAAATTCCCCTAAGTAAAAAGTCACAAAATAACAATTTACAATTCACAAATCACAAAAATCCTCAATTCACAAAAAATTTCAATTCACAAAAAACCTAAATTGATAAATGCCCTAATTTTTTAATTGACTTAAATTCACAAAATCAAAACAAAATTCAAACATATAAAACTTCAAATAGGGAATAAATTACTCTAAATACCTAAAATCACAACAATTAAAAGTTCATATAATAGCATATATGTTAAATTAATCCAAAAAATTCAAAAAAAAATTAAGGATTTATACCTTAAAGTTTGAGAGATGAGAGAGAAGAGGGTGCTTGATTGGTGCCGGCGGAGGGGGAGTGTGACATCCCGTCCCTCTCGGGTCGGGTATGCCGCGTGCCTCTCGGCACTGGGTTCTATCTTTTTACAATTACATGCGGATTTTTTTTTCCTTCTAAACTACTCTATCGTTTTATGGCTAGTCCTACTTTTTTTTTTAAATGTAAAGAAAATATTAATATTCTGAAACTATATTGATTCTTTAATTCTTTTCAGAACCCCTGCTGACTTACCGCCCTGCAGCCTTACCGCCACCACGGTTCCGCCGTTGTGACACCGCCGCCACTTCATCGCCGCTGATCACCACCCTCTAAGGTAAGCCACTGTTCCTTTTTCCTATTTTATTTTCTGTTTACCTATTTTTATTTCTAATTTATTTTGCTTTAATTCGTCTCAGATCTTTCGCCGCCAATCTGCCGCCGATTCGCCACTGGTAAAAGGCTGCTCTACTTTATTATTTTCTTATTTCTTATTTCTTATTTTAGTATTGGAGATTTTGGACTGTAATGATTATGGCGTTTTAACATTTTATGGCTTCCTTCTGTTTTAGGGTCAAGTAAAAAAGACACCCTATAAATTCCTTTTTAACAACCCCCTTCCCATAATTTTTTTCTCCATCTCTCTCCTCTTTCTCTCTCCCTAATAAATTCTCCCAACCCTCTATCCCTCATAAAATTTCTGCCCCTGTCCGCCGCCGCCTTCTGGAAAAACTATCGGACCACCTTTCACCGGATTCCACCAATTTTTGGTTTTTCGAACTTATTGGACCAAATCCACCACAAAATATCAATTTCAAAAATTTTGGAGGCAAAAAAAAATTCCGGCAAAATGGACTCAGACGATTGTGGCTATTTAGAAGACATTGATTTTGAAGTAAATAATAATAATTTTTATATTGTGTTTTTGGGGTAAAATTACATGTGTTCAACTGATAAAATGCGAAAAAAATACTCCGAAACCGAGAAAACAGCACCAGAAAATACATTTGGAACCGCTCTACGATGTCGGCAGTGGGTATTAATTTTTTTAAGGGATAGGCGCGTGCAAGTAAACACGAGGTTTTGGTGCATTCCGCGTGTAAATTTACACGCGGGTATTAATTTTGCGCGTGTTATTTTGTAGGTGGTTTTTAGGTTTTCCGCGTGAAATTTTACACGCGTTTTTCTTAAAATTTAATTTTTTTCCAGTGTCGAAAAAATTATTTTTTGGTGCAATTGTATGTTGCAATTAATTTTGTAATTACTTAGTATTAAAAAGTAAATTATGAAAATATGTTTCGGGTTTTCAGCGTGTAAAATCGCATGCGGTTTTAGGGTTTTTCGCTTGCAAAATCGCATGCGGTTTTAGGGTTTTCCGCAAAAAAAATTCATACATTTTTTAAATAAAATTTTACATAAATTACAATTTAAGTCATTGTACAATTAATTGTAACACACATCCTAAACCAAAAAAATTAAATTTAAATGCTTAATATCCTAAACATCTTCATCATCATGCGATTGACCGGATTCCGAAAAAAATTCTGCCGCCGCCGCCGGAACACCAATCGGACCACCTTTCTCTGGATTCCGGCCAATTTTTGGTTTTTCGAACTTATTGGATTAGATCCACCACAAAATATCAATTTCAAAAATTTTGGAGGCAAAAAAAAATTCCGACAAGATTCCGGCAAAATAGACTCCGACGATTGTGGCTATTTAGAAGACGTTGATTTTGAGATAAATAATAATAATTATTATATTGTGTTTTTGTTGTTAGTAATTTTTTTTGGGTAAAAATACATGTTTAAACTGATTAAATGCGAAAAAACTAATCTGAAACTGAGAAAATAGCACCGGAAAAAAATTAATTTTTTTGATCCGGGTGCAGATTTACACGCCGAAAACCCTAAACCCACCTGCAGATTTACAAGCGGAAAACCCTAAACCCGCCTGTAGATTTACATGCGCCTATTTAAAAAAAAAAAAAAAAATTCCGCGTGCAAATTTACACGTGAAAAACCCTAAACCCGCGTGTTATTTGGAAGGCGGTTTTTGGGTTTTCCGCGTGTAATTTTACACGCGGGTCTTAAAATTATTATTTTTTTAATTTTTTTAATTTTTTTTTTTAGAAAATCCTAAATATTTTTTTAGGGGTATTGCAACAAAAATTAAGTGCAAATAAAATACCAAGTATTTTCTTTATATTTAGGTTTTAACACTTAGGGTATGGTATGTGATAACTCATCAAAATATCAAACAAATTACAAGGCTAAAATTTTACAATTCTCAAAAAAATAAAAGTTTTACTATTAAGTGTCTTATAAACTATTAAAAATAAATGTTACAAAAAATAACAGTCAACATTCATATACTTGGTCTAATTTTTAGTAAATCAAGTGACGAAAATTAAAACAATATACTGATACAAATTGACGTCGAGGTCATTTAAACTATATATTTTGTATTAATTGAATTACATATATTCATAATATATATTTTTAATTTATGAAAACTAATAAATAATGTTCATTGTTTCTTAATAATTAAGTTTTGTTTATTATATTTTTACTAAAAACATTCAATGTATAATGGTGATAGAAAATACTATATAAATAAGATATAAAATTTCTTGAAACCACACCAAACAATGTGAGACGAAATAAACAACGACGGATTAAGAAATTTTATACATGTAAAGTATAAAAAGTAGAATCAGTCAATCATAAAATGTGGACTAAAATAACTAAAATATTCCCCGTATCAGGCCAATTTCTTCATCATCAGGAAGTTATTTTAGATCACTATAAGGTACATTTGAACTTTGATTGTTATTTTTGGTAACATTTATTTTGAAATAGTTTATAAGACACTTTGTAGTAAAAAAATTTAACTTTTTAAGAAATGTAAATTTTTTAAACTTGTGATTTTTTTGAAATTTTAATGGGTTATTACATATCGTAAGTGATAATACCTAAATACAAAGAAAATACATGGAATTTTTTTTGCACTTTTTTTTTGTTGCAATATTCCTTAAATAATATTTCGAATTTATGAAAACTTTTATTTAAAAAATGTATGAGTTTTTAAAATAAAAAATCTTTTATTTTAAAAACCCTAAAAAAACATTAATTACACTAACCCTCAAAAATAAAAAACATTAATTACAAACCCTAATTAATTAAATTTGTCCGGATAAAAAAAATTAATTTTTTTTATACGCGTGCAAATTTA
Organism: Vinca minor; assembly: GCA_026122235.1. Classification (NCBI taxonomy): domain Eukaryota; kingdom Viridiplantae; phylum Streptophyta; class Magnoliopsida; order Gentianales; family Apocynaceae; genus Vinca; species Vinca minor. The sequence continues at coordinate 900,237 of JAOCZM010000142.1, forward strand.
CACGCGGAAAACCCTAAACCCGCATGCAGATTTACACGTGGAAAACCCTAAACCCGCATGCGTGTTTACACGCGTCTATTTAAAAAAAAATAAAAAAAATTCCCGCGTGCAGATTTACACGCGGAAAACCCTAAACCCGCCTATTTAAAAAAAAAAATCTGCATGCAGATTTACACGCGGTTGACCAGCCACCCGCCTGCGTGTTTACACGCGGTTGACCATTTTTTTTCCTCCAAAATTTTTGAAATTGATATTTTGTGGTGGATCTAGTCCAATAAGTTCGAAAAACCAAAAAAAAAAAATGGCCGAAATCCGGTGAAAGGTGGTCCGGCAGCAGCGACGGGCGGCGGCAGAGTGGCTCCCGGCGGCATAATTTTAATTTGGAGAGAAGTTAGAGAAATCTAAGAGGGAGAGAGAAAAAAAAATTATGGGGAATGAGGGGTGTTAAAAAGGCAAGGTGGGGTTGCCCAAATAGTGGGCATGTTGTTTTATACTTTTTCCTCAAAGGAATAAACTTTTGTATTCAAAATCTACTGCTGATTTCTGGGTTTCTTACTGTTTTTCTGCTGCCTGAACCAAGTGTAATATGATTAGCATAATTATTATTATTACTAACTTTTTGCTACTGTATGAATATGACTACTTATTGCTATGTATATATATATATATATATATATATATATATATATATATATATTTATTTATTTATTTTCATATTTGGTGATAGGTAGGCTTGGGTTGATTACTACTGTTATTATCTCCTATTTGCTAAAACTTACTAGAATTGTAATTTAATTAATCATTCGTAATAATATGTTTACCTTTCCTATCTTTGGTTTTTTTTTTCTATATCTGAAAAGTATTAAAATTGATTGAATTCTTGTCAAAATAAATCTTTTGATTTGATCTAATTTCTTTGAAAGAAAATCAGGTAATTAAAATTATATTATTTCTTTCTAGTTTCAAATTGTAAATAAAGTAGAAAATTATGAAAATACTATTTCAATAACGTGATAAAAGATTCAAGGAATTTAAACGTTCAATCTCCAAATATTCTAAGGAAACTGAACAGTTAAATTCTTTAAATCAATTTTTCTTCGGTCCAGGTTCCAAGGAAGAATTTGGATTTACATTCTTTTGGTTCACCCGTTTTATCCGGACAAATGTCCAGTCAAATACGTCTCCACCAGTGGGGTGGGTTACAGGTGCTCCCGGGATTGCGTTCCCACAAATTGCATTTCCACAATCCTCGGGCTCCGACAGACTCAGAGTTCATTTATTATGTAGGATCAAAATAACAAACGGGGAGCAGGAGTACCTGTTTAGACTTGATTCTTCGCTTGTACTATTTAATTTTATGCTTGTAATAGAAGTAGTTTGTATGGTAGGGTAGTAGTGTAGTGTAGTGTAGTCTTAGTTTTCTAATGAAAGTGTTCACAGAAGATCCAATATTAGGCGACTGTGAAATCCTTCAGAGCATACTTCCCAAGAACTACGGACCGGGAGAGAAGAGATAGTTTTAGGGAGAGTTTCCCTTGGAGAGGTGCAAGTGAAAATGGTGAGGGAAGGCCTCTATTTATAGGGGTAAAGAGGCCTTGCCTGGTAATTTCTTGTTTTGTAGGGACTTTTTATGTAAATATAATTTTGATGTAAATAACATATAATTCAGGGACTTTTAATGTAATTATTCCTTTTTTTTCCTTGGCGCCCAGGTACTGGATAAACATCCTTCTTTTCATTTTCTTTTATTTCCTAATTTTAAAATTACTGTTTTACCCTTGTCTTTCAATAAAATTACCAATTTATTGTTTGGACCATTTTACTCTTACTAATTAATCTAAAATACATTTTTAACCTTATAAAGGAAAAAATAATATAATATTACCTTTTCAAATTGATACCTGAAATTACAGGTCGTCACAGGGAGAGTAGAAGTGGTTGGGGAAGGGGAAGGGTTTGCCTTGAAGGTTTTTTTTTTTGGCTGTTTGGTCGCGTGAGGTGGGAGAAGAAGAGGATTTTTTTTGAAAGACTACCAGGCCAGGACGGAAGTGGGAGACTTCCGTCTTGGCTAAAGTGGCAGGGCGCGTCTGAGAGTTGGCCACGTCATCTAGGACGGAAGTCCCTAAACCCACTTCCGTCCTGGACAAAAATGTTTGTTCCCAAAATTTGGGTGCCATGTCATGACCATTATACAAAAATTGGGCCAGTCAAATGCAATCCCCAGATTATTTACCAGCAAGAGAGTACAACAACAACAACCAAGCCTTAATCCCAACAGATTGGGGTCGGCTACATAAACCAAAGTAAGAATCACGTAAGGTCATCCACATGGATGCATTCTCTCCATTTCTTTCGATCCCAAACACAAACCCTCATCTAGTTCTAGCAGATTCATATCCCCTTTTATCACCTCCGTCCACGTCTTCCTCGGTCTCCCTCTACCTCTTACGCCATCTATATTACACAATCCTTCAATTCTCCTAACCGGAGCATCACTTGGCCTTCGTCTAATGTGCCCAAACCAACGCAAACGGTTCTCTCTCATCTTGTCTTCAATAGGTGCTACACCAACCTTCTTCTGAATAGTCTCATTCCTCACTCTATCCATTCTCGTATGCCCACACATCCATCTTAACATACGCATCTCCGCTACATGCATTTTCTGAATATGACACCTCTTAGTTGCCCAACATTCTGTAACATATAATAATGCCGGTCTAACAGCGGTTCTGTAAAACTTTCCTTTCAATCTCAGCGGTACATTACGATCACACAAAATACCCGTCGCACTCTTCATTTCAACCAACCAGCAAGAGAGTAAATGGAAATGCTTGAGATTAGCTTCAAGATTAAAACTTTCTAAATTTCTTCTAACCTAGGAAAACTGCAGCCTGAAATCTTTGAATAATTCAGCTTTCTATTGGAAGAATATCGAGAATAAATCGAACCTTCATTATTACCTTTGTCCGGGTCAGAAAAATAAGTACTGGAATCGAAGACCCCTGCCGTCGTCTACCAAAATTCTCTCCGTAGTCCTCCACAACCACCGTTCTAAAAAGGGTGGGTGTGGAGGATGATTGAGAGAGAGGGGAATAAGAAAGAGGGGGTAAGGATGGGTGTGAGGTAAAATTTCAAGATAAAGCCGCTATGAAACTGGATTAGAACTTTCACACATGAGTTGTGGTCGTGACCTACCTGGCAGGAGGTTCTCTTCTTGACGGTTCGACTATTGGTGCATAACGGCTATAATTCAGTACCTACTGATTTCTTTGCTATTATAGGCTATTAGATAAAAAGTTCAACGATGGAAGATTTTTGTGTGGGGGATACATGTTACACTTGTTACGTAAGATATATGTTACATGATTAATGACGTGTTCATCAGGATAAAACAAAACATATGTTGCAACGTGAGGACATGTGTTCATAAGAGGATAACACATACTTTATTAAATTTAACACATACTTAAAAATATACAACACATTAAAAAATATTTCATATGTATTAAATATAAAGCGTTCAACATTTTAAACATGCACCTCTTCTTCATTGTAAATAATCAAATACGGAAAGGCAAATGTGTAATCAAATTTGACAAATTTAAAAAAAAAAAGTGTAATCAAAGACCACCCCCTCTCCCCCCCAGTGGGGTTGCCCACTTCCAAGTCGTCCAAGTCCACGTGAACCCATGAGAGTCATTCTTTCCTCGCTTCTTTTTCATATATATATTAGTTTATGGAGCATGACTTTATCAACAGTAACTAATTCCTTAACTATACAAACTCTTCGAAGATGTAAATAATACGAAAGGACTTTTATTTAGAACAATTATTTTGTGCTTCTAATATGAAATTGAAAAAATGCTACAGAGGAAAAGGGAAAAGTATTAATAATATTGTTTTTCTTCTCGAGTAACTTCACTATTTTTAAATTTTTATGAGTAGATCATAGACATGTAGTTTTTCAAATTAATATATTTTTCATTTAAATTTTTTGAAGGTAAGATGACCATTAAACATGTTAAAGTGTTTTTCGAAATATTTATAACAGAGAATATTCATATTTTTAATCAGGGTTAAATATTCTATCAAAATGTAAACATATTTTGTGAGGTCAGTCTTATTCGACTTACCTTCTTTTATAGTTGCAGACTATTGCATAATATATAATTTACTCAATACATATTTGAACAATGGCTATCACTCTTATGATAGTTTTTGAACTCACCATCAATATTCATGTTCCTATTTGTAAATCCTGAATTTCTCTATTTACAAATTCATAGCCTTGTACTTAAGTGTTACTAAATTCATATCTTACACGTAAAATAATTTTGTCTAACTTTTATTTCTACAGTGACACATATATATATATTTTTTACTAATTATATGTTGACATTTTTTAAAAGTCGAAAAAAAAAGTCTTTACTTGAGAAAAAAGAACAAGAGAAAGAAAGTAGTAATTAAAACAGAAGAAAAAGAAAAACATAAAATGGAAGAAAAATATTGACGCCATTTATTTTGAAGCTTCAGCTAAAATTTCGTTCTTCGGGTAAAGATCTTCCTTTTTACTGTTTGTTATGAATGAATCCCAAGAATTCAATTCAGAGATCCAAAGTTTATTGAAATTAGTGAAAAAAAGATAACAAATTCTTGATGGGTTTTTGTATATATATAAAAAATTAAATTGTTTCTGTTTGTAATTCTGCATACAAGAGGGCCTTTTGTCTGAGGATTTCTTATCAAAGTTAGTGAAAATCTAATCTTGAATTGTTACCCTTCAATTTGTTTACAACTTTTTTATGGATTTCTTTTTTAAGAAAAAAATTATTATAATCGAGGCGGGGTGTTGAACGTGGACCTATAGTTTCGAGTAAAGTGCTAACAAATTATGCTAGTTTTCCTTGAATTTTTATTGATTTTGTGTATTAATAAATTGTTTATATTTGTAATTCTGCGTACAGGAGGGTCTTTGTTGGAGGATTTCGTAGCAAGTGTTTCTTGGTTTATAGAAAGGTAGAAATTTGAGAAGGTGCCAAGGGATTAGAATAAAGGGGAATGGCGGGTGCGAAAATAGAGGGGCCATCGGCTCTGGCGTTGAGGAGAGATCCATATGAGGTTTTGTGTGTAACAAGGGATTCTTCTGATCAGGAAATTAAGACTGCTTATCGAAAACTTGCTCTAAAGTAAGTTGCTTCACCACCCCCACCCCCCCACCCCTCCCCTGCTGTAATATGTTCATATTATTTTGTTTGTTATATGTAACATTATGTCCATTGTAAATCTTGTAATGGGTGAATGCAAGGTGGGGAATTGGAGGGCTTTTGCACAATTTATTTTGGTTGTATATGTCTGGTTATATACGATTAACGGGTTCGAAAAATTATATGTATTTGCACTTTAGATTGTCAAAAAACCAAGTTCTTGGACCTTTGGTTTGTTGAATTTGAAGTATTGATCTCAACATAATGTGAGTTGTTAGTCCCCGTGTGTTCTGTGGTTATTGTCGGATACTGGATGTTAATTGTTTGAATTTGTTTTTTTTTGGAGATGGAGATGTATCTTATGTTGACAAGGCAAATGTTCTTATAGATTTCATTTCAACGATAGAATACTGATTTGGCCTTTTGGCAGGTATCACCCCGATAAAAATGCTAGCAATCCGGAGGCATCAGAGCATTTTAAAGAGGTTGCATATTCATATAGCATTTTATCTGATCCAGAAAAGAGAAGACAATATGATAATGCAGGGTTTGAGGTACTTTCTTTCTGTTTACATATTTGTTCTATTGAGCTGTTTAAACGTGTTGTTGATGAGAGGGTTTCTTCTGTATGCAGTTTAGCACCCATCTTGATTTAGGCCTTTTGGATACTTACAAATATAAATTAGGTCAAAATGTCACATTCTTTAGTTAATTGATTTAATTGCCATTTAATAGGTGGCAGCGCATTAGGCTTTTTAGATAGTTACAAATATAAATCAGGTCAAAATGTCATATTCTTTAGTCGATTGATGTAATTTCCATTTAATAGGTATATTTTTCATTTTTGTGGACTTAGTCTGTGTATTTGTCCTTGAAGTGGCGTGATGATATAGTCTGTATGTGGACTTTATTTTGCTTCTAAATTCATGCCGCTTTAGGCATACCAATTGTTCATTAACGTTGAAAGGGATGGCTTTCTTCTGTGTTGGTAAGTCTATTGGTCTAGTTTATGAAATGTGTTTCATATATTTATCTAGTCGTTTGTGTCTGCTTACTCTATGTCCAGAACAATAATGTGTGGAAAGATCTTTAGATGGCTAAAAGGTATAGTTTGTAGTCTCTAGTCATTATTCCATCCTTATTTTTGCTTTCTTCCGTTCAGGGCATGACCCCTGTGTTTCCCTGAATATGTGCAAAATATCTGTGTATCTGCACAAATATTTGTGTTTGACCTGTGTGTCGACGTCAATGATCACAAATATATTTTGGCTGTTGATATTATTAATACATGACCATTTCTTAGACATACAGGAATCCATGCGTCCGAAAGTGGACGTGTATTCTCTTTGTAAACCTTTATAGAGTTATGCTGGTTTTTCATACTATTTAAAGTTGATGAGTAATATCTTTTAATTGTTTAACATGTGATTTTTTTGGTTGGTAAGGCACTTGATACTGACGGAATGGATATGGAAATTGATCTATCTAATCTTGGAACTGTAAACACAATGTTTGCAGCACTATTTAGGTATGGAACATATTGTGTTCTACATAAGAATCTTTGACCCCCCCTCTATTTTTTGTCGACTAACTTGTCTATTTTTTGATAGCAAGCTGGGTGTTCCTATCAAGACAACTATTTCTGCCAATGTTCTTGAAGAAGCTTTAAATGGGACGGTCACCATTAGACCTCTTCCAATTGGAACATCAGTGAGTGGAAAGGTGCGTCTTTATATATAAATACATATACATTACATATAAGCTTACTTTTTATTTTTCTGTTTTTCCTGCTTATATGCATTTTGTTGCAGGTAGAAAAGCAAAGTGCTCATTTCTTTGGTGTAACTATTAGTGAGGAGCAAGCTGAGTGTGGAATAGTTGTAAGAGTAACTTCAGCTGCACAAAGTAAATTTAAGGTATGTTGCCTTGTCGTACTTCATCATCTTCTGACTAGTAAAGACGCTCTCGGCTCTCCATTCCTCTCCCTCTTTTCCTACCTCTTATTCCAATGAACGGACAGCTTGCTTGCCCTATGAAACTGAATATTGAAACTTGTTTCTCATTTTCTTTGCAGCTACTGTATTTTGAGCAAGATGCCAATGGAGGATATGGACTGGATTTGCAGGTATTTTAGCTTATTGTCTGTGTAAGTAGCTACATATGGTCCTCTGCCGCACATCTTGTTAAAGATTCCTATTCCAAAAAACGTCCCTTGATGTGTCACCTTATCCTCCTTTTTTTTTCCTATCAAGCGATTTGCCACTTGTAAATATAGGTTTTTCCTAATAATCCATATCCTTGAATTTGTTGTGGAAGTACTTTTACCCTTTCGATTCATCTTAAAGATCTGGTTGTCTTGCCTCGTTTGTACTGTTGTCCGAATACATATCAGGTTTTCGTATAGTTGATTTAGCTCTGGTGGTTGAGACTTGATATAGGTAGCGTCAAAATTGTGGATCGAAATTTTGTTAAGTAAAGACCATGATGGATCAATATTCCTTCATTTAGTCTGCATGAAACTAGACTAACTTGCCCAGGTAAGGATATAGGAGAAGTTTACAGTATTCCTTGGTTTAGATGACTTCAGCCAATGGCGGTTGGCTTTGCAAAAAAATGACTTTCTGATTACTGAGGTGTGAATATCTTGTTGAAAATTATTTTATGAGTCACGTTATTGAACTCCACAGTTTTCTGCTGCATAGTTTAATCATTTTTAATGCTATGCTTGTCTTTATAACAAGTTAGTGCCATTGGTAACGAAGAATATGATAGAAAGTTTGCTTTTATATAAATTGATAAATTTGATTAGAGAAATTTGCATCGGAAAGTTCAAGGCTGTTAATATTCAGCTTTGTTCTTAAGTTGATTGTGAACTACTCTCAAGCACCCTTCATTTGTCTATTGAAAATGGAAGAGATGTGTGTTGGGGGGGGTTAAAATGAGAGTCATTCTGTGAAGTTTATGATGATGCCGAATGCAGCCTTTCTAAAAGAATTCCCCTAAGCATGAGATGAGGAGAAGAGATGCACTTCTTTCTTTCCAACTGAAACAAAAGAGAATAGATTCTTTCATTTCTCTCCAACACAAACAAATTAAATGCGATTTCTCCTTGGTTCTCTCATTAAATTTTCTGCTTCTCTCTCTCTCTCTCTTCGATAAAGAGTATGACAACCTCTAGTAGAGAGCTTCTTGTTAATCTTGTAATGTAAAAGTATCTTTGGTATCAAATGCTAATATTATTTCCTTTTTGTTGTTCTTCATCCTAACGGAGAAGACAAATGTGAAAAATGAAATGATGTATCTTCTCAGTACGTTAACCTGCTGTCTTGTTAAATGTTTACAGGAGGATAGTGAGAAGGCTGGTAAGGTGACATCGGCTGGAATGTATTTCTTGCACTTTCAAGTGTACAGGATGGATACAACAGTAAACGCAGTATGTTGGATTGTTGGTTGCCCTTCTCTTCTTGAATATTTTCTTCGTCACAAATATTTAACTATATTTATATATTATGGTATTATAGTTGGCAATGGCTAAAGACCCTGAAGCTGCATTCTTCAAAAGGTTGGAAGGCCTTCAACCGTGTGAGGTCTCACAACTAAAAGCTGGCACACACATATTCGCAGTTTACGGTCTGAAATACGCCTTTTGTCTGCCTGTCCATGGTCTTGGTTTCCTGCCATAGTCTTTGAAAACTCAACTTTTATTTCATTTTTGCAGGAGATAATTTTTTCAAACCTGCTACTTATACAATTGAGGCTCTTTGTGCAAAGACTTACGAGGATACAACAGAAAAACTCAAAGATATTGAAGCTCAGATTTTAAGGAAGAGGAATGAGCTACGCCAATTTGAGACAGAATACAGAAAGGTGTCCCATCTGGTTTTTTCTAGCCACAGCTACTACTTGCACCAACTACTCGTATAGAATTTTTTAAACTATCCTTTCCTCAGACTCACACCTGTGTCCAAAGCTGAAATTTTGCGTCATATCTAAATTCAGCGTTTTATTAATTGTTTTATGGTGTTTGTAGGCACTGGCTCGCTTCCAAGAAGTCACCAACAGATACAGCCAGGAAAAGCAAGCTGTAAGTTATTGCTCACTCAGAAATTCAATAATTATGCAACTCTTTTTGGAATCTTATTAGGAAAAGGGACGTAGATAAGATAAACTTATATGGATGCCTTCTGAGCTTATGATGCATGTAGGAATCTGATGTATTATTACAAGTAGCTTTTCGGAACATAACCAGAAAATTCAACCAATTATATCAGTTACATTCGCCTATCTCACTTTGTCTAAGCTACTAGTTACAGGCCATTTTTGTTTGGCTCGGCATCACTACAATATCATTCAAGTTTCTTATGGTTGACAAATTATGTTAGAAATGTCCACCCCGCTGCATGTTTTTCTATGGTCAATGTTTCTGAAAGTTTCCCACGACAAAATTCTGTTTCTCTTAGTTCGGTCTTCACATCTGTGATTTGCATTATTCTTCTTTCTTTATCCTGATTTCATCTAGTAGCTTGTTTGATCATAACAACTATTATTTTCTTGTGTGTAACAAAAAAGGTTGACGAGCTGCTGAAACAGCGAGACAGCATACATTCCTCGTTTAGTGTTGCTAGGTCGGTGGTTCTTGCTGGTGTCAATGGTTATTTTACCAACGGTAGTAGTAGTAGTAGAGTTCCTTCTGAAGATTTCAAACCGGAGAGCCCAGGAGGGGAAGATAGCAGCTCAGATGCAAAGGACAAAGCATCAAAGAAGAAATGGTTCAATCTCAATCTAAAGGGGTCGGATAAGAAGTGATGGAAACGGCTATTAGATTTTGCTTCTGAGGTTTGGAATTTCACCCTTTGCACGTAAGAGAGCCCCGAAATATATTGGTATGCAGATATCACCTTGGCTCGTTGGATAGATTTCTTTCGCTTGGGTTCTTCGAAGTTCTTAATGGCCTTTATAATTCATTGCAATGTGCATTGAGGTGTTTGTGTATTGTATCTATAGCGAGTATTTTCTTTTTCCAAATGAATTTGAGATGGAAAAGACGAGTCTTCAGTTCTTATAGCTTTTATAGAAGAAACAAATGTGGAACTTAGATTAAGTTCCTGGTTTTTGTTATAGAGATGATTCTTTTTCCCCAAAATGATTATTTCAATTTTTGATAAATTTATTATTACTTTGTATGTGGGATAAGATTGTATTTGAGTGTACTGTTAATGAAAATGATTATTATGCTTATTTTTGGCATCTGCAATTCTTTCTCCCTTCTCTGTACCACAAGTTGGACTTTTGTTGTGGGTAAATCGGTAATCTGGTGGGGATATATGTAGGATAAACCTGATCTTGCGAGATGAAGCTGCTCATTAGGTGACTTTATCACGGGCAAACTCTTGGAATCAAAGGCGAAATCAAAGGCCAAGCCTAAGCTGAGCTCACTTGTTACCACAAGTTGGTCCCTTTTTTTTGAAGCCCGGATGGGCGATTGTCCCATAAAGGGGAGAGAGAACTGCCTCATAGGAGTAAGAAAGCCCTAGAAAAAGAGACATATTAAGCTTGCCCCCACTGGGCTGCGGCCTCTTTGACTACCACAAGTTGGTCCTTAATAGCAGCAAAGACAAGAAAAGTTTTTTTTTGTTTTTGTTTTTTGGGGGTAGAAATGGGATACTTCTAAAAGAAAAGTTCTTTATATTGATTACACATTAGACATTGTGGACTCTAGTTTTGGGCTTGGTGGTTGTAAATTGTTCCTTGAGCTACGAGGCTGTGATAATCGAGTCCCATTGAATCTAAGAGGCTTTCTCATGATAGTTTCATTCCACGAGGGATTTAACGTATATTGTTTAGTAAAAAATAAATAAGAAAGTAAATACTTAATTTCGAGTAAAGATAGTATTTCACGAATAATTTCATCTCTCTTTCTTTCTCTCTCCTGGGATCCATCCAACAATAGAGGGGTCCATTGCATTGAACCTCAACCTTATAGGTACCTTTTTTGTTTTTAGAGCTAGTGTGTGATTTAAATTACAGGATCTGTTTTAGTAGGAGTCCATCACAAACTATTTGTACACCACTGAATCCAATTTCATGTCTTTAACCTGAATTATACCATAACAACACTTATAAACAAGTCTCTTACTAGACTATTTCACAACCACACTTGTAGAAATGATTCTCAAACAAGGTCAAGGCACGAAATTGACAAATGAGTCCTAGGTCTAGATGATAAACATCCAATTTTACAAATTTCTCTTGTCGCTTTTATAATGAGATGTTCATACAGAGATAATCTGTTAAAAAACATAAAATACTTATCCAAAAAATGTTTCGTATATACTAAATTTAAAATGTTCAACAGTATACCTTGGACCAACCAATGTGTTTGCGTTACATGTTATGTGGTGCTTTTTTTTTTTTGTTGGTGAAATAAGATATATATAAACTCACTAGCACTGTAGGGTACGAGATAAAGTTATTACAAACCGGTCTAACTTGAAAAACCCCCACTTTCATGCCCTGCAACTATTTGGCTCACATATTGGGTATGAATTGGGGTATCCCTGATAGTCCTAACAAAAAAGGTCCCACGGGCATCCCGGCCACTAGATGGCTCACAAAAGGGGGTAAAGAGTGGAAAATAATAAGGTTGGAGGATGAATAAAGTCCTCCAGCTTTAGTAAGGCCATCTACGCAAGCATTGGCCTCCCTCTGTAAACATGGGAGATGTTAGTCTCCGGTATGAGGCTGAGTAGAAACCTGCAATCATAAATAAGAGGGGATAAGGGGGAGGGAATGGGGAGTGAGTAGCAACATCATCATGAAGAATCAGATCAATCATCACCTTGGCGTCCAACTCTATAGCTAGCTTGTCGGTCCTCATGTTGATAGCTAAAGTCAGTCCGTCCTTTAGCGCCCAGAGTTCAGCCATATTGTTGGTACATAATCCAATGTTTTTATAGAAACCCGCTAACCATTCCCCCTTGCTGTTTCTGATAAGGCCGCCTCTACCGCTGCGACCCGGGTTACCAACGGAAGAACCATCGACATTAAGCTTACTCCAACCAGCGACAGCTGATCCCAGGAGACAGTACTTTGTCTCGAATGCGTTGAAACCCTCTAACCCCCCTCCCAAGCGTAAAACTCCGTAGATCTAGATATGGTATCTTGAAGAGGTTCATTACAGGGTTTGCCCGGTGTGAATAGTTTTTTATTCCTGATGTTCCATAAGGTCCAACAGCCAAAAAAGAAAATCATTCCCCAATGCACACAATTAAAATGAGAGGTGATGGTGGTCTCCGTGCATCTTTGCAACCATAAGTTGAAATCAACACCTTGGATGCCTTGGATGAGCTGGTATAAGCCCAGATCGTGCCAAAGTTTTTGCGCCCTGTCACATTCCCGCAACAAATGTTCAATAGTCTCTGGAAGGATTCCGCATTGAGGGCAAGTCGGCATGGTAATAATATGTTTCCTAAAAATCTGTTCCCGCGTCGCTAGACGGTTATGGAAGCAAAGCCACAAGAATATTTTTATCTCGCTGATTGTAGTTTGCCGACCAAATCCAGCCTCACTCTCTTTGATCGGGAGGATGATCCTCAATATCATTGTGGATCAATAAGTGTGCTTGTTTGGAGTTAAACTCTCCATCCGTTGAGTTTTTCCATCTCCTGAGGTTTGGTTAAGCATATCGGTCAGGTCTAGGTACCGCTCTGACGCAATCAACGATATGCATTGGGAAATCAAATGACAAACGTTTGAGGTTCCAGCTCCCCGATGGACCATAAATAAATATGATATATCCATCTTCTTCTTTGTTTAAGGGTCCTGAGATGAGCTTCCTCAGGGGACCCAACCCAGATCCAGTCATCGTGCCAGATTCTAACCGTATTTCCTTGACCCGGAGTCCAAACAGACGCTTTATGAAAGAGATCGATGCCTTTCCTAAGGGTTTTAAGATTGATGGATCTTTGGCCTATTTTCAGATGGATGGTCGCCTCAGAATCCCCTTTAATGTATTTACTTCTTAGGACCTCATCCCAAGTCTTGGACGATTTTTTATTCATTCTCCAGCACAACTTGGCTAGTCCTACCTGATTAATGTGCTTGTCTTTTATGATCCCCAGTCCTCCCAATCTTTTTAGTCTTGCCACATTGTCCCACATAACATGATGAAGTTTATGTTTTGACGAAGATCCTCCCCAGAGAAAGGATTGATTTTCCTTATCAAATTTATCACATATCGAGGAAGGGATAGGTAAACATTGGGAATAGTAGGACAAAATTTGAGTTGAGGATTATTGGATGATCGAACGTCTTCCTGCTATAGATGAGTAGTTTTATCTTGGTAGGTGACTAAGTTTAAAAGTTACATCTAAGCCAATGAATACAGTACACGTAGGAAAGAGATTTGACTTTTTGACAATTCTCTTTCCTACTTGTACTGCATTCATTTGCTTGGATGTAACTTTTAAACTTAATCACCTGCCAAAATAAAATTTCTCGCTATAGATAGGAGGTTAGCTTTCCAACCCGAAAGCTTTCGTCTCACCTTATCTAGGATGAATTGGAAATCAGAGTTTTTAGGTCTACGCTGGAAGAGGGAGAAGCCGAGATACTTACCCAAGTTCACAGTATGTTGAATCTGGAGAAGATTTTCAATTTCATTGATTCTAATTTAGGATAAGTTCACAGAAGCAGTAAATTTAGATTTGGACAGGATAAATTTATATAGCCGTCCAAGTGTCTACTTTATTGGCGACCCAAAAACCACATTTCTTTTGTCTTACTGGTTGACCATTTCCTTCACTCAGTTTACGGGACTTTACATCTTTTTTCTTTGTTATTTTACTGTAATAATAATAGATAATAATAGATGTCATTATCTACAAACACTACAAGTATAAACATATAATTTAAAGTCTAAAGTCCCCTAGAATTTCACTTCCATATGCTTTTGAAAATATAGACATTCTAGATTGCGATCTAGAGATTAGACTTCACGTTGGACATCACTAATTATTGCCATTAGTTTATTCTCAAATGTGTATTTTAATATTTAACTTCTTCTTCTTCTAGTGAAAGAAAAGGACGCTCTAATATAGTAGTAATTAACTATTGTGTATGATTTAAAGATTCTACTCATTAATAAATCCGGATTGGAGTAAGTAATAATAAGATTCTACTCATTCCCCCCCCCCCCCCTCTCAAAATCCTGGTTTTTGACCAGCTCCGATTAGAGAAATTAAGTGAACCATTGACAAAAATTTGCCAAATATATACAACCTCTAAAAGAAATACATAATTTTAAACAAAAAATATTTAATACATGTTAAGCGAAATAACAATATGTAAAAAGATACTAGTTTGCTCCCTAAAGTAAATAGAGTTCTTAAAGGTTTAAAAGATGGAGGAGCCTCTAAAGAGTTCGAGAATTCCCGGTTTCTTTTCAATTTTGACGTATTTGTTTTGTGTTTTTAGGTATTTTATTTAATTTTCTATCTGTATTTAGTATTTTAGGCGGGAAAAATAAGACGGGTCGGGGCGGGCCAGTGTGCAGTGGCGGAGCGTACAAGGGGCCCCCCCAAGAATTTTCAATTTTTTTATATAGTAGGTATATATATCCAACGGTTTAGAATAAGAGAGCTATTTTTTTTTAATGGCCCCCCCAAGAATTTTTAATTTTTTTATATACTAGCTATCACTACAGCAAAATATGTCTATTGCGGCGTTTGTCATATGTCATGATAAGGCAAATAAACGTCGTTATAGATCTATACTAACATTTATTGCAAATGTCGCTAAACGTCGCATTTGCCTGTGTCGTTATGGTTTTTTACGACATTTGTTACAAGCGCCGGTACCTATCTATTACGACGTTTGTTGCGTCATTTTAAAGTGTTTCAAAAGGTATTTTACCGACATTTGTAAATAATCGCAATAGGTCACATATTGCGACATTTGTAAATACCGTGAATAAATAGTTATTCTGACATTCGTATATTTTTGAAACTAAGGTCGTGGGACTCGAGCCGAGTCGAGCCTAGACAAGCCGAGCCGTCGAGTCTAGCCACCTCTGAATAATGTAGAATAAATTTCCCCTTACTCAAAGGGATGGGAATCGAACCCGCGACCTCCTGCATGTATGTCATGCAATGTGCCGCTGAGCTAATTGATCATTTGTTATTTATTTCTCCTCTTATTATATTTATTATAATGAAATTTTGGAATTGTACACTTACTTATTTTAATTTCTTTTTGTGAATCAAATTAAAATTAATACACTCTCATTAAAAAATTTATAATTTATATCTTTAATGTTTCTTTAAAAAATATATTTCAGAAACATAATCTCTATATTTGTGTATGTCTGGAAATGTCGATTTTATCAACCGACGCTATTAGTCGTCGTATAAAATTCAAATATAGCGTCGTTTGTCTGAAAAATCAGAAGATCTAGCGACATAGTATATAAATGTCGCTATATGAGTCACAAAAAGTAACAATTTATAACAACGCTTAATGTAAATGTCGCTAATCAACATCAAAACGTCGGTATGAACAACAATTGCTATAACCGTCACTAAGAAACGTCGTATAAAATCCAAATGTAGCGACGTTTGCAAAAAGTGTTGCAATAACGTACTCTTTTTGGTTTTAAGCGACGTCGGTACAAAAACGTCGCAAAAGACTGTTTTTGTTGTAGTGTATATATATTCAACGGTTTAGAATAAGATAGATTTTTTTTAAAAAAAGATCGGACGTTTTGCAAAACACATGCAAATATATGATACACACCTAAACCTACCATTTAGAAGTAAAATAGGCCCACTTCTCCTTGTAAATAAAATAGCTCGGTTATGTATGTTAAGCGATTTAGGGTTAAAAACGGGGCAGAA
Organism: Vinca minor; assembly: GCA_026122235.1. NCBI lineage: Eukaryota > Viridiplantae > Streptophyta > Magnoliopsida > Gentianales > Apocynaceae > Vinca > Vinca minor. The sequence continues at coordinate 916,333 of JAOCZM010000142.1, forward strand.
AACTCATTCGATGAGCTGATGAAGAATCAAAAAAAATTTCCTAAAGACTTTGTATATGTCGTTTAAATTCAAATTTTCTAATAAAATATATAATTCTACATCAAATATATCATTTTACACCGTAAGCAAATTTTTAATTCGGCCCCCCCTAAATTCAAATCCTGGCTCCGCCACTGCCAGTGTGAGGCTGAGAATATCATCTCTCCCACCTCCAACCCCGTCCCCAATAGCGGGGTAATATTCATTCCCACATCTATCCCCGCCTCCGCTTTAAATGTAAAAATCCTCGCCCCAACTGAATTAGACTGAGTCAGAACTCCGATTTAACTGAGCCAATTGCGGGGAGGAAAGAGTTATTTCACATGACTTAAAGCTAACTCCACCCAACCTATACCTTAGGATATTAAAAGTAGGTAATGTCACTTGGAATAATACATTGAGGGACTTATGTTGAGTCATACCCACATTGTTTGGATTATATATATTCTTTGAACATATCCAAAAAAGGGATTACAACTTGAAAACTAAGTCACATTTTTGGGTTCACCTCTTTGGATCCTTCCAAAGTAATGGTTGCAAAGGAAACAAAGATGACTAGAAAGGTAATGGAGCTTGCTTGTATTATGATAGGATTATGTCTCTAATTAATAATCTTATATTATGTTTGTAATAATAAATTTCATATAATATATTCTTTCATTGGTTGATTTTCCTTGATAAGTACAACTTTGGTGGGCCACTCTCCCGATTCGGGCGATCTTATATGATAATATTGGCATCAGTGTTCAATCAACAACAAAACATATTATGATTAAGCTCTCTAAAAGGTGTTTTATATTATATGGTGGAAATCAAACCATTAACAACAAGGCATATTTTTAAACTCTTTGCTTGGGAAACTTTGTATTTAAAAAGTAAATTGTATATATTTCACTTTAAAAATTTTGTATTACGCGTCTTAAATTTCAAAAAAAAAAAAAAAATGATGTTTTATATTGGCTAATTGGTGAAATTCGTCCCAAAACAATTTACGATTGGTGACTTGGGTCCCCCAATTTTTTTTCTCTTTTAGATACTCAAACAATTTGTATGTTTGTACCATGGGTCACTTCTGTTCAAAAAATCGCTAGTCAACGGTTAGTCAACATTTTTTAAAAATTTCACTCAAAATTCCAGTATATGAATTACTGGGTGAAATGTTTTAAAAAATGTTGACTAACCGTTGATTAGCGATTTTTTTGAACAGAAAGACCCATGATACAAACACACAAATTGTTTGATTATCTAAAAGAAAAAAAAAATTGATTGGGGACCCAAGTCACCAATCGTAAATTGTTTTGGGACGAATTTCACCAATTAGCCTTTCATATTTGTAGGGTCCAAGCAACAAACATTGCTTATGTGTAAAGGGTCCCATGATGTTTAGCCTAATAAGCTTGTTCCCATATGTTTTGGTAAGAATCTTCATTCCTGTCACTAATAAGAAATTTACATGTGTTAATTTTTTAATTAAAAAAATTATAATTTAAAAAAAATAGTGAAACCCGTAAGAGAAACGTGAATACGTGTCAATCATCTATCCGTGGGGATATGGAATGGAACACAGAATAGGGATAAGGGATTTTTTGCCATGTGTTTCCCTACATTAGTGGGAGTTAACCATGTGCTCTTCACATCTTGCCTCCCTTCTAGACCCGCATATATAGTCTTAGATGAGCTAGAATGCTTCAATATAGTATGTCAAACAACTTAATTTGTTTTATTAGTTTAGATCCCTTTCCCCCTCAAGTTCTCAAGGATATTTTTATCCTTACAAACACTCATTTTGATATATAGTTATAATCCTTAAGCTTTCTTTTGGAATATGATCAAGAACAATTAAGTAATATGGCTAGCTAGCTAAATCATGCATTTTAGTGTAGGTTTAGCCACTAGAAAGCTAACTAGCTAGGTTTCATGCTAATCTTGAATTTTCTTATCCTACTTAACCTATATTCTCCTATCTAACCACGCCATATTATGTCCAATTCATGCATCTTTGTTTTGAATACGTCACAATATTTTTTAGCAATAAGTAAATCAAATTGATCAGAGTTGAATTGACAAGTGTGCTTAACTTAACTTATGTGACCTCAAATTGTATCCATGAGGCTTGCCCAAGGAATAGTAACGGGCAGTGACGGAGCTAAGAGGGACGGGTGGGGGTCGCCCCTAAAAACTTTTCAGTAAAAAGTTCGCTCACAATAAGAAATTTCTAAATGTGCCCTGATGACAAGTTCGTGTTACCCGGAAAGTAATTTAATGTTGTATTTACGAGATTTATTTTGTTAAGATCTCAACTCAGATTAGTCGGTCGATACGAGATACTCGGACCCGGTCAACCAAAAACTTAAGAGATGAATTTCTTCACTTCAACTTCTTTTTCTTGGACAAAAATGTCCTAACATGAGTTGATCACATGGAATGTTTGGCCAAGTTGAATATAGTCAAGAACTTTCACAATCATATAGTTTGAAACTAAGCTGAGATTTGATCACTGATGAGGGTTTTTGCCCCATTTTTTTCGAACTTCAAACTTAATAGTGTACTCTAGTTTGACCCGCTAGAGAGAAGCGTTTTGCATGCAAAACCAAATTAGAAGAATCAAGAAAATATAGATGCAAGAATTTCAATTCAGGGACTTCTTTTTCAGACTGCAGAGTCTTAACAACTCTTTGAAGTCTCAACTTTAAAGAGTATGAACTCTTTGAAGTCGCAACTTTAATGAGTGTGACTAATGAGCAAGAAATTGAGAGGGTCACTTCACATCATTGTATGTGTCTTTCTATTTCTATTTCTATTTCCTAATTATCGAGAAAACTTGAAACAAGTGAAAGAAGTTTGGTATATTTTAACAAAGGTTTATATTTTTTTTAATTTAATTGTGTAAAAAAATAACGCGATTGGAAGCTTTGCTAAATGCAAGAGGTCTGATTTTAAGAGTGACGAATTAATCGAGGACAATAATGCTAACCGACAGGTGTATTGATGGAGTTCAAACTTGAGTTTTACATTGTTTATGGATAAAAAAACTCGGTTAGAAACTTTACGTCCAAGAAAGATTCTGATCTTAAAAACCGACAAAGTGTAATATAACTCACATACCGATTGAATCTTTAACATTACCTAGCTAGAAAATATTTCTATTTCCTTTTTTTTTAGTCAGACCAACTATTTGAGCCCCATAGCAGGGGTGATGGTGGCCCATCTTGATTTGTTTTGTTAACCTCTAACCTTCCTAAAGATATTGTGAAAGAAGGAAAGAAAGAGAGAAATCATTGGATCCCAATACAGAGCAAAAAGGTTAGTTAGGTTTAATTAGTTTACAATATTTTCTAAGATTATGGTATAATGGGATCCTAATCTAAGTGTCTTGTAAATCTATAGCCATAATTTCAGGTCCCCTATGACTAAAAAATTCACCATTAGCTAGTTGGGTTCCCACAACTATAATGCATGAATGGTTGCTCACAACTATCCCATCTAAACTCTACCTCCTCTCAATTTGAAAATTTAACATTATTCTTTTTTCCCACCCCTCTCCGAAAGGATTAATAGTGGTTCCCCACTTCCCTTCCAGCTAACTCGAACTCCCGACCTACCAGGTTAAAAAGTGAAGCGTATTCGGTTTCATTGTGGATAATTTAACATTATTCTACTAGCTTTTTATTATAAAAGTTTTTGTAACCTATAGCAAACAAAAACCATGATTTTTGATAGTATATGTAGGTTGTCTTAATTAAACACTCAAGATTCTCAATTTCATACTTATATTTATCAAAATAATATACCAATCAACCATTTCATATATCATTAATTAAATTATTTTTTAATAAATAAGTTCTCGTCACAAATTAATAATTTTTTTAAAAAATAAACCATTCAATATATCCATCCGGTTTTGAGGAGACATATGTATATATGAGGCCACTAGCTTAGTAAGTCATGATGATTTATTAACAAAGAATCTAACGGTTGAAAATAATAAAATCTTTGGGCAAGAAAACGTAAATGAAATCATGAATTGGGGAAGGAAAGGGATCCGGTTACGATATATATATATATATATATATATATATATATATATATATATATATATATATATGGTGATAGTATAATTTTAATATTTTTTAATTTAATAGTTAAAAAATACTATTTTTTTTTACTAAAAATAATTATTTTAACTCATAAGATTGTTATTTTCTTGATTAAAATAATATCCGTATGTAAAATATATTGTGAAATACATGTATTAATGCCTTAACTTTGACCAAAATAGTGAGAGTGTAAAAGAAGAAATGTTTTCTTAAATGGAAAAACTTAGACTAAAATGAAAGAAGATACGAACAATGGAAAGAGGGGACAATGGTGGGTCATATTTGGAGTTGTGGTGAAGACTTTGGAAGAGGCTTTTGGTTTTGGTTAATATAGATTAGACTTTGGAAGAGGCTTTTGGTTTTGGTTAATATATACATCTATGCTTTTTTAAGTCACATTCAAAATTCAATTATAAAATTGTTCTTCTGAAATTAGTTGCACAATTTTTCTCACATAAATTAAATGGGGTTTACTTACAGATATGGAGTTATACTCAATTCATATAAAGAGACTATATGACAAGTCCCTACAAAAACAGTTGTAGAATTAAGTAATATAAATCGTAGTTAGTAAGATTCGCAAATCTCTCCTACACTTAAATATTATACCTTTCAACGTCAATCACGCAAACATCCTAAACAACAATTCATTATAATCACGTAATGGTAGGCCCTTTTTCTAAGTTGCAACACCTGAACTTTCATTCATGCATCCATTTCCTTTTTTCATTCCGAATTCTCTGTCAAACAGCAAACTATTCTATGTCTCAATCTTATTAAACAGATAGATATGTATTAATATTTTAAAAATTATATAATTTATACAAAAATTTGCGACCTTTTTACCAAAAAAATAATAATTGATTCTTTGGTAATAGTATTTCTTTACAAGTCTTGCATGCATGGGATGTTTTGACTTTTAATTAGTTCTGTAAGAGAGAAAGAAAGAGAAAAGGAGAGAGAGAGATCGGTAGTTGGTCTGTGTCCGCCCTAAGTTTAAGTTTAAGTTGAAGTGAAAGAGGGGAAAAGCAGAGGGGTAAGCAACCGCCCTTAGTGTAAATGTTTTCTAAATCTAATTTAAAATTATATATATAAAAAAAAAAAAGGAATAATGATAGATATGAAAACGATAAGTAAAATTATTATTGGAATTGTAGATAAATAATTAAAATGAGACAAAAAATAATATTTGCGACAACTAATTAAAATTGGACAAATTGTTTTTAGATGTTTATAAATTTTTAAACTCTTTGAGGGCACTTAAAAAATTTAATAAGGTCATTTCTACTATTTTACTTTATAAAAATATCACTATATAAATACTTAATTCTAAGTTTTTATTTTTTAGTACTGAACAATATGTGGCTCCACCACTGCATTGGGGTCGGTTCTACTGAATCTGAAACATATATGAGATTAATAATTAAGAAAATCCAGAAGTATATATAGCAGAGAGCACTGAGAATTGAATAATAATTATATGAAACTTGGGATTTCTTGTCAGCTTCTCATTAGAATACTAATGACCTAAAGGCCGCCATAAATAATTATATTTCTTTTTATATAAATAATATTATTACTATAACATTTCTGATTTGGCCAGTGGAAAGACTTCTCTCAATTTTTTATGATATGCATGTTAACTACAAGAATGTTATAATTGAAAATGTTATAAGTGGAGAAGGGGTCCAGTTCATTATACTTTATAAAATATTGAAATTTTAAATCTCTTTAGTTTCTAAAGTGTATAATTAATTGTAACATACCATTTACTCAATCTTAATTAATTTTGACTATCCTAAGTAGATTATCATTATTTATTTGGAGCAGAAAGGCTTCAATTGTCATAGAAGAGATAAGACTTCCAAACCCAAAGGAAAATTCTCCTTTTGTCTATTTTTTTTCTTATATATTATGTTAAGATTGGTTTTTACTTTTCATAAATGTGCGTATGAGTGAACCAATGAAGATATGCAATTATAGGGGAATCAAATGCAGGGGCGAATAAGAAGGTGTTCGAGGTGATCGATCGCATAGGGCCTCTAAAAAATTGTGGCACCAATTTTATGTGTGTGTGGTGTATATTTGTATTTTGTTGAAGAATAATAAAAATTCTAATTAATTGTTTTTTTTTTATATTTATAAGTACCATTAAATATTGTTATCCTTCTTTTTGGACAAACCATCCCACTCTATTTACAGGTAAAAACCCAAAATTGTGAAATAGGTTATCATTATTCTTATATATATATATATATATATATATATATATATATATATATATATATATATATATATATTAACGAGGTTGTTCTCTTTAGTCTTCAAGTTCATTCACAATTTTTTTTTAATTTTATATGTTCTACTTTCTACTCTGATTTACAATTATATATGTAAAACACAAGAGGGGGGGGGGGGGGGTGAATTGGGTTTTAATCGATCTTGCAAACTTTTACAAATCTATTCAATGCTAGTGTAAATTTGTGCAAGATGAACAAAAGCAAAACTAAACCCAACAACAAGACAAATGATTTATAGTGGTTCGATTCACTCAGAATCTTGAGCCGCACCCAAGGATTTTAACAACTTCACTAAGAAGACTTTTTACACTTGTGTCTAACTCACTAAGAGTTTTACAACACAACCACAATACAAAACTCACTAAGAGTTACTTGCCCACACAAAGTAGGACTTATACAAGAATAACCCAATCACTTAGAAAGGGAATAAGAATGTTTAAAGAACAAGGTTGTTCACTCTTCTAAGTGAAAGATATTTACCTTTGAAGTACAAGAATGTTAAGCTCTTAGAACATTTGATGCACACTCTTTGTCTTGCTTTTGAAAGAACACTTTAGAATGATTTAGATCATAAGATGAAGTGCATTTGCTTTGAAAGTGTTTGAGACTTGATAAGAAATCAATCTATATTGTATGTGCAAGTCTTAGAGTCATTCTATAGCTTTGGAGTATTTATACATTTCAAAATAGGCTGAAAAATGACTCTGCAACGGTCAAATAACGGCTAGTTCTCGCAGAGTTCGGTTGACCGAACTGAGACCTCGGATGACCGAAGCACCACTTCGGTTGAGCCTAACCTAGGTCGGTCGACCGACCCTGGCCCTTAGGTCGACCGAACTTGCCTATAGGTCGACCGAAGTGCATCAAACTAACTCTCTGTTTCTGCTCGGTTGATCCGAGAAAAGCTCGGATGATCCGACCTTCTGAGCTTTGAGAGATGTTGATTTTTCACACGTTTTGAAATCTATTGAAGTCTAAAAGGTTCTCTCAATATGTAACAAGTAAGAGCATTTAGAAAACCGTTTTAAAAGACTTATACTTTGAAATCAAAGGCTTTTGAGATATGAACACATATGAGAATCATTTTGAAACTTTAGCCTTTTGAAAACGTGTTTATGAAAACATGCAAGACTAGAGTGTAGAACTTATGTTCATGAGAGCATTGGTTAGAGCTTATAAGATAACGACTTATAATGACAAAACTAATCTAACCAAACCTAAGCCTTCAATCTTCAATCTCGATGAGATATGCCTTTAAGTATAACTTTGAATCTTGATCATGGCTTGATTGAAGTACTTAGAGCTTCCATTATGAGAACCATTATTCTATCACAAAGATTGAAACCATTAGACACAACATCAAATGTTTGTCCATTATCAAAAACTGAGTTTGTTCGCCCTTAGGACTTACAATCTCCCCCTTTTTTATTATGACAAACTTTGATGTAATTAGATAGAATATGGACATAAATAAGAACAAGGAAGCAAGGCAAAAGATAAGACAAGAACATATAAGAGCGAGACTAGTGCTTAGAAAATAAAACCGAGAGTGGAAAGAGAGACATAAGCACTAGCATGATAAGTTCTTTTGCCATTGCATTAGGGACTCTTTGAAGAGCCCTATATCGCAACCAACCTCCTTTCCTCCTTCCTTCCATCAAATAGCATTCTTGTGTGTAATATACATACCTTGGTTTACACAAGAAGCTAACTTACCATTTCATCAATGTTGATGTGAGTGCTAAGGATCCTATTATAAAGAACATGCTCACACAAACATTAGAACTATCAATGGTTTGTTATCATCAAAACAACATTAATCATTTTGCCCTTCGGGCTAACAATATATATTCAGTTCGTGATCTTGTTGACTCCTTACCAAGATTTTTCGACATTGGTAATTAGCCAATTACAATAATACAATTCTTTCAGTCCTCCATCTTCATAACAAATCAAGTCGATAGAAACGCCTTTATGAATAGTGGACAATTTGATATCGATGGAAATGATTTGAATGTAGAGCTTAAATTGCTTAGAGAATTCTTGCCTAATGAAAAGATGGGACCTATTGAAATTTTGATAGTTCTTGAAGCGTGTAGATTGTTTTCCTAACGCAATAATTGCTTACAAAATTTTGTTGCTTTTTTGGTTACTATTGCATTTGCGATAATGAGTTTTTCAAACTTGAAGTTGTTGAAGTCATACATGCGTTCTACAATGTCTTAGGAAATACTCAATGGATTAGCGACAATATCAATTGAGAATGGTCTTTTGGAGCAAATCAAATATGAAGATTTAATTGATTATTTTGCTTCAAAGAAATCTAGAATGATCGTTATTTTCAAATTAAGAAAGTTTGTCAGTATTTATATTTTTAAAATTTTGTTTAAAATGCTTTAGTACATTTTGGAGAACAAAAAATATGATACAATTGTAATGATTTTTTTGTTATATTTACCTAAAAGTCACTATTCTCCGATTATGTAGGGACTCATTTTTTAATTTAGCACAAGACCTCCAAAATGATTGAGACGCCCCTGATCAAATGTAATTCTCATCCGATTATGATTAATATAATTTTTAAGTTTTTTCTTATTAATTTTGGGCTTTTCCTAAATCATAGTAAAACAATCATTTTTTTTCATATCAAATTTTCTATGTTCTCGTGTTTCATCTCCTATATATTCCACTAATACCAAATTGTTAAGTGATATTTAAAATATATATATATATATAACTTAAAGATAATGTTAGAATCTTTAGCGAAAAGTATAACATTTGACAATTATATATAAATAGATCGATAATGTGACAAGAAATAGAATATGAGATCTTTTGCCCATCTTTTTCTTTCGTAATTGGTACTCTATATAATATGATATTTTTCATTTAACTAATGCATTTGTCCAAGAAATATATGTACTTCTCTTAAAAGGGAGTAAAAAAATTCTTGCCTTAAATTTATCAAGCTTGTAAATGATTTTGGAAAGGTTCTTTAATTCTTTGTGAAAAAACATGAAGAAGTGAAAAACAGCAAAGATTTTTTCTTTATATGTAATGAACAAGAAAAGTTCAAGAAAAAAACAGTAAATACCAAAAAACAATCTATATTAAACCCAATCATTTGAGAGCTCAACCAACATTCACATGCATCACATTCTATTAACTCCAAATCTAGAACATCAAGAAAAAAAAAAAAAAATCATGTCACTAACCCTAAAACATCAAAATCTTGCATTTAAAAACCTTATATTGTTAACGATAACAGTCAAAATTTTAATCTCAGATAATATATCAATTAATATTATAAAATGTAACTAAATTTTACAGTGACTGTCAAGCTTTACAACAATTTTTTTATTATTTATTATTATTATCAAGATTTGAGACCAGTGGTAAATAACATTCACTGAAAGAATTCCACCTTATATTGTGAATAGAAAACCCAAAAAAAAAAAAAAAAAAATCTACATTATAAATTACACGAGGACACATAAGTAACTTCACCTCCTATGTGTTAAAGCCACAATCTTGTTGATCATGTAAAAAAGACAAGTGCAATCCATTGGGTCCCCAAGTGTTATTGGGTCGTATTCCAAATTTATACACACTTTCTTTCCCTTGATGTCCGCAACCATCTCTCTCATTATTCTTTCTCTGTCTCACAAAATAAAGTTTCTGTCTCATTTTCCATCATATCATTATTATACTATTACCTATTTTTTTCATTTTAAAAAAAAAATATAATCTAAAAAATAGTTTAACTTTAAAAAAAATAAACACGTAAATTATTTATGAATTATAATAAAAGATGAATCCATACACGATAAAAAAAATGTGACATATAATCGCAAACTATGTACTACTCACAAAAATTTAATCCTTTTCAAACCTATATAAATACACCCCACACACATGCAACTTCTTCCTTAAAACTTGAATCACTCCTTAATTTGATTTCCGGTATTCTCTTTCTATATCTATATCTATCTATACATGGCAGAGCTCGATTACGAAAGTAAACCTAGTAATACCAATGGACGTTTAAAGCTCTTTGGCTTCAACGTAACAGAAGAAGATCATCAAGAAGATGTTGATTCAACCAAATCCCCATCTGGGTCTCCGGAATCATCAAGTTTTCCGGCCTCCGATGGCCGGAAATATGTGTGCCAATATTGCTTCCGGGAGTTTACAAATTCACAAGCACTTGGTGGCCATCAAAACGCTCACAAGAAAGAAAGACAACAATTAAAACGTGCTCAATTGCAAGCCAGCCGAAACGCCGCTGTTTCCTACATGAGAAATCCTATTGTCTCTGCTTTTGCTCCACCACCTCATCTTCTAGCTCCGGCTGGTTCGATGATGGTGCCGGGGACTGGTACGACGTCGTCACCGTCGTGGGTTTATGTTCCACGCGCCGCTACTCCTTTCCACGTGTCGCGTGGATGTGTTTTTCCAACAGCAGCCAATGGCGGGAGAAGTGTAGGGAACTTAACGTATGCTGCCAGTGTAGCGGAATCTAGCTTGACTAGTGTTGGGCCTTCTCAAGTTAAGGCCCATAGTGGACTGCTTGATGGGCCTTCATTGAGTAGGTTCACAAGCAGTGATGATGGGCCCAATTTTGATGATGGATTTGGGTTGGATTTGCATCTAAGCCTGGCCCCAGCAGCTCCGTAACTTTGCTTAGTTCAGACTTCAGATTATACGTCTGGCTTGGGAGCTTGGCTGGCATTGAATGGCTTGGCTTAGCTTGAAAAGCTGATAGTTTAATTTATCCGGAGCCGGATCTTGTAAATCTTTCTGATTTATTAATTTATTTATTTTTTCTAAGGGAAGAAACTTCTTGCTTGCTTTTGGAAAATTACAAATTTACCCCTCTTTTGGAGTTCTACATTGAAGCTTGTATCCAAACAAGGTTGTATGTTGCATGTAAATATGTATTTCAGTGATAAACAAATTAGGTTTTGATGAAATGTTCAACTTGTGCTTTTCCAAAATTCAAAATTTGTGACTCCATTATTCATTTTGTTGGGATTTATTTTGGCATTTGTTTGTACTACTAATTAACTAATTAGTTTGGAACACAAGATATTCTGATTCAACAACTAAGTAAAACTCAAGTGGCAGGGACGAAGTCGGGAATTGTATGTTGGGGGCGTAAAACTGCAATCAGTATGCCGAATTACATATAAAAACTGCAAAAAAAAATTGGAGAAAGAACTTGATCAAATATTCCGAATTACATATAAAATTTACTATATCTAGTAGTATTTTTTAAAAATTTTTGGGGGCGGGGGGAGGAATCGTCCTTGTCAAGTGGTAAGAAGATTCACTCCCGAGTTGTAGGTCATGTTATGCTGCAAGAGAAGTGAGAAATCACTATTAATCTTCTTGGGAGTTGAGTCATGTTGGGAAAGCGATAAACCACTATTGATTCTTCTGAGAAGAGAATAATTAAAAAAGAAAATATATTCTGATTCTTTGCAAATAATATAGGTAATTCCTTGAGATCTTGAGAAGAAAATTAGAAATTAGTTTTGTAATATTTAATTTATTGTTTCTTTGAAAAATAATTTCCTTGAATTAGCTTCTTTTTTCTTATACAAAGAAAAAAAAACTTCTCTTTTCTTTATTCTTCAATGAGATCTAAGATTATTCATTCAAATACAAAATTAAGGTTTAATAGGATTTTGATTATTCATTCTCCAATGGAATCGTGACCATTTAACTACACCATCAGAAAAGTATTAATGGTCCAATCATGATAATTTCAAGAATATATAATAGGACGATCAAGGAAACTATATTACGGAACTAAATCGATCACTAAATTACAATATAAGTTCCTCAAATTCTTTTGTTTTAAAATATTTACATAGATATCGCAATATTGATAAAGTATTTTGAATATTGAAGAAGTCTAGTGTAATTAGTGTGTACAAGTTCAATAGAAATCTTCTATCCCTTTTTTTTTTAATAAAAGAAATTTTTTATCTCTATTTGGTGTTCCATTCCATATTTCACTAATAAAAAATTAACATAAATTATTTTTTTAATTAAAAAAATTTATAATCTAAAAAAATAGTAAAACACGTAGGAAAAAATGAACATGTGAGTAAAGTCAATAAACCCTAGATCATAGTTATTGTTGTCATTAAAAATTCCATCATGGTAATCATGGATCTCCTCTAGATAAATTATTTATCATATCTTGGGACCAATCACATGCAAACCAGTTCTTTCCTAGCTTTAAGAATAAGTTCTTGATTGGCTGATGGAGCATATGAAACCTAAGTTATTGTTGGATCAGCTATCTATAGTCAAACAGTAGAATTGTCATTTTCTTGTCTTTCTCCGACAATCACAGCATAAATAGAGGGATCTCAAATCACCAAAAGCTCAGCAAAAAGTTTGTGTTTCAAATAAATATTAAAAATATATAATTATTTTTTCTCCTCATTTTGTACTAATGTGAAAAATTATGAATCACAAGATTCAGTAAACTGGGCTCATTAATGTAGAATTATTCTATGAAGAAATACCTTTCAAACAAAAGCAAAATATTTATAGGGAAAAATGATCATAGTGGGAACAAACAATTGGCTTCTAATAAAAGTTGTGAATCTTACGTAGGAGTAACCATGAATTTGCAAGTTTGATGAAAGCTTGCGTGTAATCACGAAAACAAGAAGAAAAAGAGAAGATAATATTCACATATATCAATTTATTTAATTTTACGGCTAAAGAAAGTACGCTTATAATGAAATTCAAATTTTTTAGTATACTCTCTAGTATTAATAATATTACTATACATGCATTAGCATGAGTAATTTAAAGTGAATTTAGATATTTGAAATAATCACATTGTACCCTGTGTAATAATATTATTAATATATTAGATAAATTATGAGAGAGTGTACTGTACTCATAATGCTTCATCTTTAAGTTGCCCACAAATGTAAAACAGCAAGGAAATTGTCAAAAAGGGAACTTCAATTGCATTGACATATTGTTCAAGATATGGCAGCTTCTTTTCGGTGCAAAGTGGAATTTATCATATTGTTTTGTTCATATTTTATTTACTCTCTCTCTCTATATATATGTTTTTTCATACTTTTGCACCATACATTGTGTTGTTATGTGATGGAAATCCATTGGTTATTTCTTTTTTATGTACTTCATTATACACACAAGAGTACAAGCATACACAAAAGATGGTTCGACTAATCTAGTAAAAATGTCAATCGGTCATCAATAATTGCTTCCAAATATCAAACTCAGAAGCGGACAGATAATTACTAAGTATATTGCTTGATAAATACAAAAGGAATTTGACCAATATATTCAGGGAGAGAAGTATAAATTATATTTTGATCTAAATAGTTTATACTTGAATAATGTAAACATATGAATACAAATAACATCATAAGATTCTCATCTTGATATGATTGATGTACAATGATGAAAACCCTAATTATATATTTGGGGAGGATAGTACTAGAACATGGTCGAATCGATCATTATAGAGAGTGAAAAAGTGATAAATAAATAAATAAAAAATTAGTTATGGGATTTTGAAAAAGCACAATGATGTAAAATGAAAACCCTATTTACACTTCATGAGAAATCTTCTATTAAGAGTATTTTTGTAACACTTTTGATTCCCTGTAACATTTTTTTAATAAAATTTAATTTATACATCCTAAATCTTAAAATATATAATTAAATATTAAATATTATAATAAAAGTGTTGCAAAAAATATTACAACAACAAAAGAAAAAGTGGTTGGTGAGACAAAACAGATAAGAAAAATACACATCCATTCCCACAACTTTGCCTAAAACAAACACTTAGCTGTTTCCTTTGGGTCCCAATTTTTAGTTTCCTTCATCAGTGCATTTTTGAGTGATGTAGACTACCACTACCAATTTAATTAATCAATAAAAAAAATTGCCAAACTTTTGTTTCCAACAACTTTGTCTTAGGTGGGACTTTAGGAAAGCCATCTTCCAATGAAGTTTCAGTTGTACAAATATAGAAGTTAAAGTTTTGGGCTTTGGTTGGTTGTAACATCACTGAAAAATAAACTCATTGAGAGCTAGCTAGCTCCCTCTGAATGAGGCAATCAGGGAATTAATTGCCATTTTGGTCATCAACATACTTTCGCGCAGCCAATTTCATCCTTTTTCTTTTCTTTTTTACTTTTTTGGTCATCAATTTATTTTCAAACAACCACTTTCATCCCTTATATTTTCAAACAACCACTTTCATCCCCAACTATTTTACTGAGCAGCCATTTTGGTCATCAAATTATTTTCTAGCAGCCACTTTCATCATTAAATAAGTATTTTTAAAAAGGATGAAAGTGGCTGCTAGAAAATAATTTGATGACCAAAATGAAACTGCTAGAAAAATAATTGGATGACCAAAATGGCTACTCGTAAAACAGTTGGGGATGAAAGTGGCTGAACAAAGTTAAAAGGGATGAAAGTGGCTGTTTGAAAATAATTTGATGACCAAAATGGCTGCTAGAAAATAATTGGATGACCAAAATGGCTACTCGTAAAACAGTTGGGGATGAAAGTGGCTGAACAAAGTTAAAAGGGATGAAAGTGGCTGTTTGAAAATAAATTGATGACCAAAAAAGTTTAAAAAAAAAAAAAAAAAGGATGAAATTGGTTGCGCGAAAGTATGTTGATGACCAAAATGACAATTAATTCGGCAATCAGGGGTGGCTAAATGGGCGTTCGATCGCACATGACATCAAAAAATTGGGGCCTCAATTTTATATTAGTTATATATATGTGTGTTTGTATTTTTAAAATTATGTTTAAAATATTTTAGTAATTTTGTAAAGAAAAAATTATGATACAATTATAATATATATTTTTTATATTGATATAAAAGTCATTTTTTTCTGGTTACATAAAACATCATTTTAAAATTTAGCCTGAAAGCGAATTGATTTTGGGGTGAAATACAATTTTTATAAGAAAAATTTACAAAAAATAAAAATAATAAAAAATTTCAATTCATCAAATATTTTCTCCCCAAAATCAATATTTTTTTTTAAGGATTATAGTAGAATTGAGTCAATATCATAATGCAATGCAAGTTTAAACTCCAAATCTTGAGTCTGCCACTGGGTTGATGAGCAACATGGTTATAATATCACCCCATTAGAGACACAATATAATGTCCATCCAATTATTGGAAATATCTGATATGGATCCGGGTCCATGTGGACCATGTTGTCCAGATTTGGCCACATCCCTGCAGAATGAGGAGAGAGAAGGAAATGCAGCTGATGCTGACAAATCCGGATCGCATGATCCGAAATGGGACTTTGATCCATGACAAAATAGACCCCAATTATTAGTGGTTTGAACCTACAAAAGATACTAATCACAGACCTCCACATGCCTTGTTCCACCACTGTCCGATGCTTTTGCATATGATCATACTCCATTCTAAATCTCATTTCTTTTATTTTTTTCCTTTGTATTTTAAGCTTATTTCCATTTTTTATCTATTTGGGGCAACTGCTAACTAGTGACGAGATTAATCTAAATTCGGTTTACAAATGTGTTGCATAGTTTGACTCTTGTTTGATGTCAGACTTTACCTTTGAAACTTTTGAATATGACATCATATACTCAAAATATAGAATGTGGCATTAGCAATCCGCTACCACACTCGGATTTAAAATAAGCTTAATTCTCTTTATATTACAAGTAACCCTAATTAACCTAGTGGTAACAAAGAAGGCTAGGAATCCTCTGTCCTTATTCGATATCCTATTCCTTGTCCCACCAATAAGAAAATGACATGTATTAAAATTTTTAATTAAAAAATTATAACTTAAAAGAAATAGTGAACTCACAGAGAAAAAATATATACGTGGAAAATATTTATTCGTGAGGATACATAAGGAGACACAGAAACGGGACAGACCATTTTTTGCCAACAAAGAAGAGCAATAATCACCTATCAAGCTAGTTTTCGCCTAAATATTGCCGTTAACGATTAATGAGATTCCTAAGGTTAGTGGTTGACGTTATCAATTCTTATAATACTATCTTCCATTAAATTGTATTTATGCGTCTGCTTGATGTTTTTTGAACTATATATAAATAAAAAATAGATAGATATATAGGCCAATGGCATAGTATTAATTATAAATAGATTGATGAAAGATGAGCTGCCCAATCAGAACTCAGTCTGGCTAATTGTTGTATAATAAGCAACCACTTATTTATTATAACATGAGAATTAAATCAATAGTACCCCACATGAAGAAACAGTACTATGTCAAGGAGGCCGTAGCCCAGTGGGGCAAGTCTCTACCTGTGATCAGGAGGTCTCGGGTTCGACACCCTCCCCCTACGTGGGGCAATAAAATTCTCCTCCTCTGGTGAGGAAAAGAATTAAGGTTGTTGATAAAAAAAAACAGTACTATAGTTAATTAATTAAATCAAATCAGAACTCAGTCTGGCTAATTGTTGTATAATAAGCAACCACTTATTTATTATGACATGAGAATTAAATCAATAGTACCCCCACATGAAGAAACAGTACTATAGTTAATTAATTAAATCAAATCAGTTTCATCTTATCTACACGTATATTTTTATTGACATTATATACAAAATAATAGTACTATCTGAAATGAGGTTGTCCTTACTAAACTTTTTGGAGCTATATAAATGAGGTTACAAGAAAAATCAGTTCCCGGATCAAGAAGAAAGCTATCTTTTCATTAAAATGAGCGGACAAGAAGAGCTTGAACATCAATTAGTAATTGGTTCAAATCAACTTAGAAATAATAATAATAATAATAATGCAAATGCAAATGCAAATGTAGTTATTGTAGGACCAATAAATAATTGATGTTTAAGAGAGTACTTGATGTAACAATTGTGTCCTACAAAACCAAAAAAAATGAAGCTAAGGAAAAAGGCAAAATTAGCTAGCTAGATAAAGTTGATACATTTATTTAGGTACAAAACATTTACATGACATTGAACTGCTACCAAGAGACATAATTCTGAAAGATGCATTTGTTATCAGTACTGATGTGTTGTCACTGGTTTGAGGTGCCTCAGTTTAAGCTAAACCAGTCTAGATACATTTGCTGATAACTGTAACAAGGACAAGTGCCCCTTTTTACACTACTCATTTTGAGGGTCAGGCTGATTAATTCGGTTAGAATCTAAAAACGCACTTTGACCTGATAAAAATTCGCGTTGTCTTGTATTAGACAAGAGTAAAGCTCCAAACATTTAATTAAGAGACCTCACAACTATGAATAAGAATATGATTTGCTGGAGTGAGTTAATTTTGAGAACGCGTCAAAATTTTAAAGTATAGCAGACAGTGTATTAAAATATATGAAACCCTACTTTGAAAACGTACGAGATTTATCGGCTTCATGCATGTCATTGGATGCTGATTACCAGTGGAGACTTTTGGTGTTTTATATGATTCAGTGAATGTATAATTGATGAGTTAGATATACAATTATGAAACTAGGGTACGACCAAAGCTATGGCTAGGCAGCTTCTAGCTTTGATTTCTTCTGCAAAATGTTCAAAAGATTAACGCAACTAAAAGAAAGAAAGTACGCCTACTATATTTTCTAGAACGTAAAATTTTATATTATTTTGTGTAAAATTTATTTATAAATATCGTGTTTCTTTTCTCTCAAATATTTTAAAATTTAAATATGTGATTTGCGGTCTAACTTATAAATTATGGATTCACCCCTAATCTTAGTGAGCTAGGATAAAGTTGTTCTTTTTTAAATATATAAAAAGCTGTGAAAATGGAAAAAATATTTAAGGGGGTGTCATATGAGTACATGTGACATTCTTGCTAATGTTTTTTAACTATAAGGGTGTGCTTTAAGAAGGTTTTGGTTTGGTCTGGGCTTAAAATCAAATCCAAACCAGCTTTCCCGCCAAATTGTTTTTGAAATTTGAATTTTTTTCGCCAATTTTAGAGATCAAAATTTGAGCTTGAACGATTATTTGAAAAAAAACAATTATTATTTAAATTTCTCCCGCCAATTTTAGAGGTCAAAATTTGAATTTCTCCCGCCAAAATTTAGAGACTCAAACCCAAACCAAAACCAAAACCAAAACCAAACCAAACCAAACCAAAATCAAACCCAGACCAAAACCTTGTCCAAGCACACCCTAAGTTACTCAAGTAATAGTCTGATAATCGAGTATTTGACTAATAATTTAGGAGACTGATGGTTAAACCTTGGCAATTTCAAAATTGTCTTTTTTAACTACGAATGAAGAATTCGATTGTTAAATTAATAATATAAATATCCAACAATAAAAGGAAAAAAAAAAGAATAACCTATACGATTTTACTTTTAAATATGTTGGTTATTTTTCAATTTCAAAATTTGTAGTACATTGCCTAGAACACTCTACTAAGTAGGGGTGTTCATGGTTCGGTTTGGTTCGGTTCGGTTTTATACATTTTTCAAACCAAACCGAAATATTCGGTTTGGAAATTTTAAAACCAATCCAAACCATTTAAAATCTCAAACCGATGCATTCGGTTTGATTTGGTTTGCTTTGGATTGGTTTGGTTGCTCAGTTTTGCGAGACACAAAAATATTGATTATAAAGTTTAAAATTTTTTTTTATTTAATTAGTTAGTTGCTAAAAATATTTTTAAAAAAATATGCCTATTATTTTCTCAAGGTAAACACAATAAAGAAAACAAAATAATAAAACATAAATTCTTGGTCTTGATCCTTACACTTTAAACAAATTACTTCAAAATCATCCTACAAGAAAAAAGAAAACCACAAAAATTACATAATTATTAGTTCAAAATAGTGAAATACAATAAAATCTTTTGGTAAATCTAATATCGCATACCAAATGATAACTTTTTAATCTCTTGGTTTAACACTTGAAGAACTTGCACTTGAAAATTCTAAAATGAGATACAAAAGTTAGCAATTATACTACAAATCATTTTAAGGAAAAATATATTTTATTGCAAAAAGTCCTTTAATATATATTATATATATTCGGTTTGGTTTATAATTTTTTTTAAACCAAACAAAAAATTCGATTTTAATTTAGCTCAAACCGAAATCAGTCCAACGCACCGCTCAAACCGAAAATTCGGTTTGGATTGATTTGGATCGGTTTGAATTGGTCAATTCCGATTTTTCTTGAACACCCCTACTACTAAGTCCATAAGACTGCACTAAGATTCAATAGAAAACGAATAAAATTTGTAGTACCAATTTGGTCATTCTACCAGAAAAGACGAGAATCAAAGAGCAACTTTCTTATCAACAGGCCTTTATTTCACCTCCATTGATAGTTTAAATAGCTTAATAAATATAGAATGATTCTTTTTTCTTTTTCCTTTTTTTTCTCTCGTATGACTCATGTGTTCGGGCTTATAATTTAACTAATCTTGAGAAGTAACAATCTTTCCCCCGTTCGTCACTTATATAAATCTGAATGCGGTCACAAATTATATACTCATTAGGGCGGGATGTTCTAAAATTCTTCTCCTTATAGACCTCTTTATAACAAGCGACTAAGACCCATCAAATTTGAAATTTTGAACCCTTTAAGTTAAACTAGGACGTATCATCATAATCAAAAGCATGATCTTCCAACATCAAAGTCCCACAAAGATTTTCACGTTTCTTTCATGAGACGGCGCCACATTTCACGTCAAAAAAATTAACCATCCCTCAACCCCTTGGCCACAAGAACAAATAATTATTTTTTTTAAGGAAAAAAAAATCTAGAAATGATTCTATTTCCTTTTCCACCTATTAATGTTGCATCTTTAAAAGGCATTCATTCGTCCCAAATTATTTATTCACTTTGTGTTAATTAATGTTTCATCAAATTATATATTGTGATATAATAAATGTCAAACATGACTCTATTTAATTCTATCTTACTTTCTCTCGATTCTTCTTTCTCCAACATGTAAATGGTAGGATACAAAACCCATAAATAATGAGCCCTTTATTTAAAGTGCGAATATATAATTTGAGACAGATCGAACAAAATGTGAACAAATAATTTGGAACAGAAGGAGGAGTAAATAAACATTGTAAGTAGCGCAGGTGACTTAATATGGTTGTCATGAAAAAATGCTATTAGGGTAGTAACACGATCAAAACGACTCAAATACCCGTAGGACCACGGAACATGGTGTTCACCGTCTGCCCTAAATTGCAGGACATAGAATCCCAATTGCCTTAATGCTACATATCTGTGACCTCTTCCTCTATGGTTTTTATGTTACGATTAGTATAATTTAAAATCTCAAAAAGATAGTTGTCGAAAAAGGTTTACCAGTTTGTCAACTAGAAGCAGGAAGAACCGGCTGCTCTTTATTGGCTGGCTCAGAAGGCCGATCTTGTCCAGCAGACGCAGCAGGATTTCCTTGTTGAATTGGCACACAAGGCCTCCAGAAGTTTCTTAATGCATTCATTGGCAGCGAGCTCGAATTTTGCTTTCATAACTTCAGTTTCTTTTTCTCGGAACTCCAGCAAAGCATAGTAAGTATCATTCAATGTCTAACACGACAAGAAAAAACGCCCAAAGCTTTCAGTTAACATATCACAGTATACACTTCCAGTCGTGTTACAATGGAAAGAAGACATTCAAAATATCCTTTATTTGCTTGGACTGACATCACTATGATATACAATCACAAAATAAAATGGTGAAAAAATACGACTACAACCTAGATAAATCAACAAATTTCACGAGGAAAATACTCAAAGTGACAGATGCCATTTACCTGATATATATAGAAAATAGCTTCTGACTAGATTTCTATCTGTGAAATCGAATAATTGACAGGAGAACGATAATGTGTCCCCAATAAGAAATGCCGCAAGGCAAGGGGGTGGTACAGTTTGGTAACCTACATAGCATGGAAACCAAGCTATAAAATAACTAAAAGAGAAGCTCCAAAAATTAAATGGGAAGACGGGGCTAGAAGAAAAAGAGAAAAATGCTGCCTGAAATACTACCTGGCGAATGGTGAAGAAGTTATTCAGTGATTTGGACATTTTTTCATCATCTATAGTCACAAATCCAGTATGTACCCAGTAAGAGATATGGCTCTCTGGGCAAGCAGCACAGCTCTGTGCAAGCTCGTTCTCACATGATGAGGGAAAATCAGATCCATCCCACCACCGTGAATGTCAAAAGAGTGAGTCAAATAATGAGCACTCATAGCGCTGCACTCTATATGCCATCCAGGTCTTCCAGGACCCCATGGGCTATCCCAAAATGGCTCACCCTCCTTCGCAACCTGCAGAAACGAAGAGAGGTTTATATCAGAATTAAATTTAACTGAAGAGAACCTAATCCAAACATTTTGAGTTTAACATTAATCTTTTCCAGTTCAAGACGGTGTAGGGTAGAATCTACAACTGAATCATAATAACATATCAAGTATGTTCCTTTCACAAAATATGTCTTCCTCTTGGTTCAGGTTTGTAATTCCGATTCTTTTTGTCTTCTGGTTTGGTGAATAAGGTGGTAAAGGGGAGGTACAATGCACAACTTGATAGTTAACGAATGTTCATCTTCCACAAGGCAAAATCAGCAGGATTTCTCTTGTCCGGATCTACAGCAACCCGCTCTCCAGCTCTATTACCTTCTCGATTAAGTTTAGATAGCTCCCCATATTTTTTTGGGTAATCATCAATAGAGAAATATACATCCCCCTTCACAGCATAAGCACAACCATTGCTTATGATCTGCAAAATAACAGAAATAAAAGCAAGTCAGTAACATATAAAAGAGCATAAGTTACCAAGAGATATCCCACAGTAAAAATAAGGCACACGCAATACAAAAAGTAAAGACATAATCCCCATGTTGCTAACTATCGATGTCAGTTTCATGTCCCATATTCTGCAAACAGAACTACATTATCCGTTATCCCCATTTCAAGAAAGGAACAAAATTCTGACGTAATAACAGAAGTGTCATAGAGAAGCAACAAACCTGAGCTATCATTTCCTTAATTTGATCTATGTGACCAGACACACGAGGCTCATGTGTAGGACGAAGACACTGGAGATCATCCGTGTCAACCAAGAACTCTTGGCAGTAACGATCACTCAAAGCTAGAGGATCTTCTTTAGGCTCTTCAGATGCTTTCTTAATAATCTTAAAACAAACCAACAAGGTCAGAACCGTAAAAATAAGCAGAAAAAATGTTACATATGAGGGTGAGGAGCAACTTGTGCAACACAAACAGTTAGCAGAGACCCGCGTAGTTGCACACTTTTATGGCGTTCTCAATTTCTACCTCGAAAGTTAAATCTTTTTTTAGGTATGCTGTGATTCCTTTGTTCAAGTCTTGATGAAAAATTAAAGAAAATTAAAATGTCCACATCTCATTCTTCAAGATAAGATGCTGATTGTCTCATTCTTACTAGTATTTTGTTATCATTAATTTTATATATACTGTGTCCATCATGCAAGGCCCAGATTGTAATAAGACATTTTTTTCTAATCCCAAGCTATTGGCCATCTCTTCGCAGCCAGTGATCTATTCCCTTGTTTTCCTTCACCAAATATGCTTAATAAGTAAACTAGTTGACATATACCAAGATATCAATCAAGGAAGCCATTGGAAATCCTTTTAGAGTCATCCTACTATTATCCTTGTTTACTTTTTCCAGGCAAGTGCCAGAGTAGTAAAATTGATATTAAAAAAAACTGAAATTTTTTAGATTTTTGAAAATTATTGGAAACAATAGTGAAGGGTCCTCTAAATTGATCAGAATACTACTCAATCCAGAAACTTGAGATCTCCATCCAATTACTACAAATAATCATTTAAAGGAAGAACAATACAAATGTCTTCAGACCAAGGCGGGTTTAATATATGAACTAACCAACAACTTACAACCATATGATACATAATTCGCCTCACATGGTTCAAATGAACGCTGCCTTGAACCATAAATTTATAAATTCCATAATAATATGCTTCTTTTGGATCCTAATTCAGAATAAACAATTAATTGCTCAGAAAAGGAAAACAAAATGCATGCCCTCAAGAAAAATCCTGCGTAAATCAAAAGTTTTTCTTATTCCTTCCACAACAGATGCCATTCTAGTTTCCAGTACAATCAAGACATAAGCTTATGAAGAAGGGGGAAAGCTCCTGACCTTGTCATCCACATCAGTGAAGTTACGCACATAAACGATCTCGTATTTCAAATGCTTTAGATACCTAATAAATTTCTAGCACAAAAATGTTAGTAGGCCGCCGAGTTTTCTTTATAGGACAAACCCGATAGCTAAACAAGGAAATTTTACTCATAGAGAGTCATTGCAAGAAAAACCGAGTTCATGCTAAAACACAACAAAGGTTCATCAAAGAACTTGCACAGAGCATCAGATGTCCATATGTAACTAGAGATGCATAAAACGAAAGTTATAGTTAAGCTAAGTGTCAAGCAGGATCCTTTATTAGCTAGCCAATTACGGGGCATGCCACCATCTTACAGTAACCTCAATGCAAGAAAAGACCGATATAGGCACGATAATTAGATGAACATAAACTAATCTTACAACAAATCTATTAAAATTCAACCTCAACTAAAGAAATCTAATTCAGAATCTAACTCCCTCATTCAGTATTGGCAACTAGAATAATCTTTTCGTATTAATCCACAAGTAGTAGTTGAAATCTAATTCAAAATCTTTCTCTTCCATTCACTATTAGCAACTAGAATGCGTAGATATAAAATAAAATAAAAAACACAAACGAAAAAATAACTCTGCTGGGACGACATTGACATTGAATCTTTCCCGGATTGAATCTTTTTTATCATTAATTCGATATCAGAGTCAATTTCATATTACCCATTACAAAAAAAAAGAATCATAAAGAAGTAAAATTCCAATCAATTCAACTAGAGAGCGCATTAAATCAATACTCCATGAAAAAGAGAAATCAGAACAACAATGGAAAGTATACCTATAGAGAACATCAAAGGAGACATAAGCGCGAGCATGGCCGATGTGGCTGTAATCATAAGAGGAAGGAGAGGTCTCATGTGTGTATCTGCATCCTCGTTAGTCCTCTTATCGTAACATATATTAGAGGATTATATAATTTTTTTATTAAAAATAATTGTAGAAGGCGAAAAGTGTGATTAACTCTACAAGCATGATGAACTACATTGATCAACCTCAATTTTGTGGGTAATCAAAGCTGTTGAAAACAATTTAATGGGTTCGCTCTCACCTCTTCCTCATTAAAATAAAGTCAGTATTAGTGGTATTGTCGACTCTGTCTTTTACAAGTATGACCAAATTAAAATTTAGTGGGATAGATGTTATAACGAACTCATTTAATCTATTCCACCCATGTTTATCCCAATTGGAAATTCATGTTTAAACATGTGTATTGTGTCTATCACAATCGAATTGGGCTGTTGCCTGCGAGTTGGTGCGAGTTGGCCCGTTTAACCTTAGGAAAGTATTACTAGTTTCTTATTCTCATTTCTATTGGCATTCTTTCAATCTTGAAATGTCCCAAATATTTTACACTTTCTTTAATTACAATTATATTTTTTTCATTCAACCGGTGTTGTATTTTTTAACACCTATTGCGTAAAACACGTGTTACATATTTTAGGACATATGTTAAGTATAAGAGAACACATATTATATAGAATATTCTTTCTAACCTTATTTTTTATTGCAGAAGTTCGCCGACGCTAGAGTCAGCCACATCTACAGAGAAGCCAACTACTGTGCAGATTTACTTGCTAAGAATGAGAATTTTTTGGATAGTTTTACTTTACTCTACTTTTTAGTTGCACTTCCCTTTTTTTTTCTTTTTTCTTTTTTTGAGCGCCCGAAGGCGATTGCCCCCGAAGGGGAAGAGCGGAGAGTACCCTAGATAGGGAAGATTGAAGCATGCCCCATGCCTGGGGAGGGAAGATAAGCCTCATAAGGAGGAGAATTATTTGCCCCATTATGGGGAGATATAGGAATCGAACACGGGACCTCCGCCCCGTGTTTGGGTAGCCTTACCACTTGGGCTATCCGATTCCCATAGTTGCACCTCCCTTTGTTAGCCAAGTTTTGGCAAGGGATGCCCATGAGGCTTGTTTTGAGAGATTAGTTCCTTCTGTAATCTCTAATACTTTGCCTCATTTTGATTAATTTTAATATATATATTGTTTTTCACCAAAAAAAAAAAATATTATATAGAATATAACACGTATCTAATTATAATATGTGGTAATCAAAATTATGTGGTACATATTTATTCACATTAAAAAAGAGATAACTAATTTAGATGAATCCCGACCAGATAAATCTTGAAAGTCATAATAAATAAGAATATATCACATGGAACTAACTAATAAGAGGAAGGAGAGGACTCATGTTGTGTCTGCATCCTCGTTGGTCCTCTTATCGTAACATATATTAGAGGATTATATAACTTTTATTAAAAATAATTCTAGAATGCGAAATGTGTGATTAACTCTACAAACATGATTGACTACCTTGATCAACCTCAATTTTGTGGGTAATCAGAGCTGGAAAAAGTTTAACGGGTTCGCTCTCACCTCTCCCTCGTTAAAATCAAATCAGTATTGGTGGTATTGCAGACTCTACCTTTTATAAGTATGACCAAATTAAAATTTAGTAGGGTAGATGTTAAACCGAACTCATTTAATCTATTCCACCCATGTTTATCCCAATTGGAAATTCATGTCTAAACATGTGTATTGTGTCTAGCACAGTCGAATTGGATTGTCGCCTGCGAGCTGGCCCATTTAACCTTAGTAAAGTACTACTAGTTTCTTATTCCCATTTCTATTGACATTCTTTCAATTTTGAAATGTCCCAAATATTTTACACTTTCTTTAATTATAAATAAATTTGTTCTTAAGTTCTAAATTTACTATTGTCTTATTAATGAACTTAACAACTACATTTAATACAATTTATAACTTCAATAGGATTTATTTGGATTTTTCAAGGTGAATAACTTATTTATTACCGTTAGCCCGTTTCGTTACACGCGGTCTCAAGTAGGCTGGGTTTTTTCTTTCCTAACAGGAATAGGAAAACAAATAATATTGGATTTACCAAAATATGGGTCTATGGACCGTTACTATCTCATTGGCCCGTTACTATCCACGAAGGGGAGCGGAATCTACAAAAATTGGAAGGAACACGCCAATTTCGTAACAAAGAATCTTCGTCTTTAATAAACGAATCTCTAAAAATCACAGCCAAACGCTCCCTAATCCTTTCTCCCTATATATATATATATATATATATATATATATATATATATATATATATATATATATATCGTCCATGGAATCTCTGTCATAATTTATTCCCTCCATTTTCTAGGGTTTTAACTCTATCTGTTCTTCACCTCCGGAATCAATTGATCAATCAGAAGAGAGAGCTCGAGGAAATTGGGAAAAAATGGTGGGGAAAAGTGATAAGGAGCAGTGTCTGGAGCTGTTTCTGAAGATTGGATTAGATGAACGGACGGCGAATAATACTATAGCCAATAACAAGGTTACCAATAATCTCACCGCAGTTATTCATGAGGTTAGCTAATTTAATTTAATTAAATCTTGCATGCAATCTCAATTTAATTGTGTTTTTGAATTTCTTGAAATTGCTGTTTTTAATTGGGGATTTTGTGGTTTTGCTTGTTATTTGAAAAAATAGAACAGTGGAGTAGAGGATTTTAGTCTTGGATTGTTATAATGGCTGCATGTATATAGTTTCTTGATGCTTTTCTTGGATAAGTTTTTCATATTTGGTTGATTAAATATGTGGATTTTCATATTCTAAGCCTTAATATGCTTTCTTTTTAATCAACTTGTAAACAAATTTACTCGGAATGAAGGATTTATGTTCGGGACATTCTGTAGAAATTTTGGAGATTATTTATGTCATCTTTATTCTGATATATACAATTTTGCAGAGTATTAATTAGTTTGAAATAATTTTTCATCTTGGAATAGAAATTTCCTTGATCATTAACTATTAGAGTTTTTTTTTGGTGCTAAATAACCATTAACTATTAGAGTTGTCTCTAATGTGTATCCTCTTTTTTTTGTCACGTTTTAGGCAGTGGTAACGGATGGCTGTGATAGAACTGTTGGAAATCTTTTGTACACGGTAAGTTTATTGATATGTTTACTCTTGGAAACCCAACTCAGTTGAAAGATCTTTCTGATGTAATTATTACCTTATGATTAAAAGTTCTAGAAGATTTTTTGATGTCTGGATATAAAGGGTTTAATATTCTGGTTTTATGTTCAAGAATTTACCTTTACATGAATTTGAAAATGGGCGTTGATAATAGGAGCTACTTTGTCTGGTTAATTGTAGGTTGCTACCAAGTTCCCAACAAATGCGCTTACACACCGACCTACCCTCCTCAAATATGTTGTTTCTTCGAAGGTATCTCCAAGCTTCTTCACTCTCTCTACCTCACAAATACTGTAACTTTTGCTGATCTGCAATATCATTTACTCTTGTGAGCTGCAGATTAAGACTGCTGCCCAGTTGGAAGCGGCCTTTGCTTTCCTTTCGTCCATTGCTTCAGAGAGTTTGAAGATTGATGAATTTGAACAGGCTTGTGGTGTTGGTATGAGACACAATTCACTATTATTTTTTCTGGGTTTATTTAAGCCTCTACCTATGTTACTCAAACCCTTTGTTGATGCCTACCGTACCCGTGCCACCCGTGTCGACATGACACGACATGGGTATGGGTATGATATACTTACCAGATCTGGTTAACACCGAACATATACTTTGTTTTAGATGTTTAAGTACCCGACACCTAAATACATACCCGTACCCCACATCCCTACCCCGAGTCGGGTAACATAGGTCTCTACTTCTTATATTGCTTGGATTTTTTTTTTCCTGTTTTTGTTTTCCCTTGAAAATGCTAATAGTTGATCCTCTCTTGGTAAACAGGGGTGGAGGTCTCTGAGGAAGATATAAAAATTGCAGTAAATGAATTTTTTGAAGAAAAGAAGCCCATGATTCTGGAGCAGCGCTATCGCACAAACAGTTAGTTTGCCTTGCTTCTCATTTTCTGCAACTCTTTTCACCTTCAATGTGCATGTACTTTACATAAGGATTCTCCAGAGTTGTATGCATTATTGATGTATGTTTTCTGATATCTTCGCCAAACATGTAACCTTACTATAATTAAATGCACATACTGGACTTGGGCCATGCTTTTGAAGAATCTTGACTAATGTCTTGCTTATGTTATTTTCTTGATTTCAGTTATATGATTATGTACCTTTGTTGGGACAAAACAATTAAATGCTGTTGTATGTTGGAGTTCTGTTTATTATTACTCCAACCTATCAAACTTGTAAGTATTTTATCTGAACAAGAACAAAACATCATTACTGGCTCTTGAAGTATCCCTTGATTGTGTTGTATTGATATGGAACCTTTGTATGTTAGAAATATGCACCTAATGTTGACAGACATGCTAGTCATTTGAGGAAATATTTGCTGCATGATCTTCTTGATTAGATAGTCTTGTTATGCTTAAAAGTGCTAAAAAGTTTCAGAACAATCTATCAAGATGGGACACTGATCTAACACAATCACCGTAATTGGCGTATAACTATTAAATTTGGATACATGTCCTATAGATGTACAGTAAGTGCCCAAGTTACGTGGAATCCTGCGAACACACTTCAATGTTTTCTTTTCCTTAATCATCTTCTTCCAACATGATGCGCTTGTTTGTATTTGGTGTTGCTTTTAGTTTTGAGTAACATACTGTAATTGGTCGTGATGTTGTGTAGTTGGTGAGCTTTTTGCTCATATTCGGAAGAAGCAGCCTTGGGCTGATCCAAAGACAGTCAAGGTACTGAAACCCATTTCCTTGCACTCTGCTTTTTCTTTTAGTCACTAACAAGATTATTTTTCATCCTCACATGTATTTATGATTTTTGACTTGCTTAACCAGCACCTGGTTGATGCAAAATTATATGAGCTACTTGGCGAGAGAACTGCTGCTGACGATGAGAAGCCTGTTAAAAAGAAGAAAGAGAAGCCTGCCAAAGTAGAGGTGAGTCAGGTTGTGGCATCCCTGGTTTGGTAGAGTCAAGGTTGAAGTTTCCTTGCTAATTTCTTATGCGTGGTCTTCTGTAGGAAAAGGTTACTGTTGAAGAGACTCGTCCACCAAAACCATCTGAAGAAGAACTTAATCCATATACTATATTCCCATCACCAGAAGAAAATCTGAAGGTAGTTAGCTATTATAACCACCTGTGTGACTTACGAAATATTTGAATTTTGTACTTCTTAGAAAATCATGGTTCATTCAAGAGTCAAAGAGTAAACAAAATTTGCGTGTGAAGACTGGTGATCTTAGGAACTTATTTTCTACTCCTCCAGGGCCTGTCATTATCTGAAATCTTCATTATATTCGATCCTTTTAGGAAGTCTTGGTATCTATATCTTTAGCTTTTGCTGTGGTTATGGATTGGAACTTCAGTCTTGAACTGACTTTAAGATTCAGAATGTGCAAATACTAATTGTACATATATATTTTCATGCTTGTGTTTTTAAGTGGAAATGATGAATTTCTAGTATGTTGATTATGTTCTTGAACTGATTGTTTCATGCTTCTGTTTTTATAAGTAGAAAGGATTGGTGAGTTCTAGTCTATTGGCCGTCTTTATCATGAAGTTCTCAATTGCTTCCAGCTCCGCTGTCTCACCTGTTGCTATATCCAAATTGCCTTTCCCTTTTCTCCCCTTTTGTAGACTACTTGGCCTTGTCTTGCAGGTGCATACAGAAATATATTTCAGTGATGGGCGAGTGCAGAGACCGTCAAATTCAAAACAAATACTTGAAAAACATTTGAAGATAACGGGAGGAAAATTTATAACTCGCTTTCCACCGGAACCGAATGGATACTTGCATATAGGTCATGCCAAGGTAATACATTTTTTAATGATCTACTGGGTTACTACTTAGTTACCATTTTTATTCTGAAGTTGTACCTGATATGAGTGCAGGCAATGTTTGTCGACTTTGGCCTGGCAAAAGATAGAGGTGGAAACTGCTATTTGAGGTGGGATTCATTCTTTGCAACTTTATTCTTTCTACCATTTTCTTTCCCATATTATGTTTCGATAAAGTTCAAGTGCCATCAAAATGTTTACTGCCAGAAATGAGAATAGCTAGAACTTTCAGTCATGCTCTCCTCAACCTAAATGAATGTAATGATTGGTTAATGAAAAGTGATTGTGAATAATTTGGTTGCCCGGAACTGAGGATATGTTTCTGATGAAATATGTGGTTATAAAACCCAGTCAGATGGTTATTATCTTGGTTTTCTTTTTTTCATGTTTTCTTTGGCTCACAGGTACGATGATACAAATCCAGAAGCTGAAAAGAAAGAATATATTGATCATATTGAAGAAATTGTAGGATGGATGGGATGGAAGCCATTCAAGGTTACACTCTGGTTCAATTTAATGTATACCAACTATATGATTGTTTGTCTTGCCATGTTTAAAATCATGTTAAAATTTCACAGATCACCTATACAAGTGATTATTTCCAAGAACTCTATGAGCTGGCTGTTGAGTTGATACGAAGAGGTCATGCTTATGTTGATCATCAGGTTATTTACCTTTTTTCATCACACCGTTCAATACTTTATACCCATCACAAAAATTCTTAAGTTTTCATATCATATCATCGGATGTGTACCCGCACTGGTATAAATATCTGTACTTAGGATTTATTTGTTTATTGACTGTTTAAACTTTTTTCCTGGATTTTGCATTTTCCTAAGATAGTTTAATTTCTTTCCCACATTCAACTAGACACCTGAAGAAATAAAAGAGTACAGGGAAAAGAAGATGAATAGTCCTTGGAGAGATAGACCAATCGAAGAATCACTTAAATTGTTTGATGAAATGAAGCAAGGCATTATTGAAGAAGGCAAAGCTACACTGCGAATGAAACAGGATATGCAGAGTGATAACTTCAATATGTATGACCTAATTGCTTATCGTATCAAGGCAAGTATCTTGGTATCACCTTAAAGTCTGAAATTGGAAAGAACTCGTATAAATGTTGTTGCCTTATTTGTTTTTGACATCATTGCTGAGGTTACCAGGAAAGCATTACTTTCTTCAACTCCTTTCCCAGAAATGGTTTCTCTTGATAACGGATGGTTTTACTTTTCTCTTTTTCAGTTCACTCCTCATCCTCATGCAGGAGACAAGTGGTGCATCTACCCAAGTTATGATTATGCGCACTGCATTGTAGATTCTCTTGAAAACATAACCCACTCGGTATGTCTTCTCGCTACTCTTTTTCTTTGATTGCTATGTTTATAAGTTACTTGGTCAAGATGTTGGCTAATCAGCATTGGATGAGTATGCCTCATAATTCTTTTCTGCAAATTTCCAACTCTGGTATTTCATTTTTCTCTCTAAATGTTAATTTATGCAGATGTTGCATAGAATAAGATTATAAGAACTGCGTCTGTTTGAAAAAAGAAAAGAAAAAATTGAACGTTCTCTTTACTGCTTGGCTTTTTTATACATGCCAAAATCTCGCCATCTTTGCAATTTATGGGCGTATTGGTTCAGGAAGATTGAGCCATTAGTTCCTGTTATCTTTTTACTGAGGAAACACATTTCTTTCGTTGAGCTCAGCTCATTGACCTTTTTGCTGAACTCTTCAATCTCCTATTTTTTTAGATACTTGTAAATCGGAACCAGTTTCTATGTCAGGTTACCTGGTAAAAAATCTGTCTCGATATTTGCTAAAAGTACTCTGGCATCTAGATTTAATTTAATATATCTGTGTGTAACTGGTAATTTAAATACTAAACAATTACCATAAGGGGGGTGGTTTCTATTTATACGGTATTCGGTAAAAACCAGATTATATTTTGTTCAATTTTAAATATAAAGTGATTCTTTATGCAGCTTTGCACTCTTGAATTCGAGACACGCCGTGCTTCATACTACTGGTTACTGGATGTTCTGGGCCTTTACATGCCTTATGTTTGGGAATATTCGCGGCTGAACATCACCAACACAGTAATGTCTAAGCGTAAGGTGAGTTTCTTATCATTTCTTGCATGATCCTGATATTTTCTTCCGTGCTTAACTAAATAACACATGCCCGTCCTCAAATTCAACTGCTAAAAGTGAGTGAAAAAACTGAAGATAGTTTTCTTGGCTGACTATTTGTTAGTACAGTTGAATCGTCTGGTAACTGAAAAATGGGTCGACGGATGGGATGATCCTCGTCTGATGACACTAGCTGGGTTGCGGCGTAGAGGGATGACTCCAACTGCAATGAATGCTTTTGTTCGAGGGATTGGAATCACTAGAAGGTTTAATTTGAATTTCACACTTTATAGGGGCCTTAAATTTCAATTTTTTTTAGAACAATTACTTTTATATGCTAGGCATAGTGTTTCACCAATCACACTTTGTTGTGCATTAAGTGGTTACTGGACTAATCAGGATTATAATTCCATCTTGCAGTGATGGTAGCTTGATACGCTTGGAACGCCTTGAGTACCACGCCAGGGAAGAACTAAATAAAACAGCACCACGCACAATGGTGGTTCTAAAACCGCTTAAGGTAGATATATTCTTATTAATGTTCCTATGCAGCAAAAGCTCATATTAGAGAGAGCGAGAGAGTATTATGAGCTAAAGCAATTCTTTGCTAATGTTGATTGGTAAATCTGTATATAGGTTGTTATTACAAATCTCGAAGCTGGTTCAGTCATGGATCTTGATGCAAAGAAATGGCCCGATGGTCAAACAGATGACGCCTCCTCTGTTTACAAGGTGAATGGCCACACCAATTAGCGTGTATAAGCTCTTGATTTACCTGATTACTTTATTGGTGGACATGAAAGAAGATTCTGATTTTTTTTTCTTCCCAGTTTTTTCTTGTTACCGCTGCACTATTTATGAACAGGTGTTGTTTTCTTTTAACTTTTCCCTTCTTTTATGACAGGTTCCATTTTCAAATGTTGTGTATATTGAACGCACTGATTTTCGAATGAAAGATTCTAAAGATTACTATGGGCTTGCTCCTGGCAAATCTGTCCTTCTTAGGTACCCTTTCAACTATTTTTTTTACCATTAGTGTATCATGTAGTTCACTTATTTGGATCCTGATTAATGTTCATCGCTAACTTTGCTTTTTCTGCAGATATGCATTTCCTATAAAGTGCACTGAAGTTATACTTGGCGAGGATAATGAGTCTGTTCTTGAGGTTCGGGCTGAATATGATCCTTCTAAAAAGACCAAGCCCAAGGTACTTTATTGACCTATAACATTGGTTAATTTTGGAGATAAAGTCCTTTTTGTTTACATTTTTGAATACTCTATTGCCAGGGGGTTCTTCACTGGGTTGCAGAATCTCCACATGGGATCGAACCACTTAAGGTGGAGGTCAGATTGTTTGACAAATTGTTCCTGTCGGAGGTCAGTGTTCTTTGTTTACTGGATATTTTTGCTTTTGTACAAAAAGCACAGCATGTTTGCATGATCTTGTGCCGGTATCTTTAACACGACTCTTCTTTCGAATTGCTCTCAGAATCCTTCTGAGCTTGAGGATTGGCTTGGTGATCTGAACCCACAATCTAAAATTGTGATATCGGATGCAATTGCTGTACCTGAACTTCGAAGTGCTGCTGTTGGAGACAAATTTCAGTTTGAAAGGCTTGGTTAGTTCTAGTTCCAATTGCTTCTATGTTTGCACTGCTTTTAATTGCACTGGCCCGGGATTCGTTACACTTCTTTTAATTGCACTGGGCCAGGATTCGTTACACTGCCTTTAATTGCACGGGGGCAGGATTCGTTACACTGCCTTTAGTTGCACGGGCCTGGATTCGTTACACTTCCTTTAATTGCAAGGGGCTTTTATTATGTATTCCTATGTACTCCTCCCTCTGTTTCAGAATAGATATCCTAGTTTCTATTTTAGTATGTTTCAAAATACTTGTCCTAATTCTATATAAAGGATTCATTTATTACTCAATTTCCAACTTTAACCCTTTTCTCCAACCAGCGATTAAATGCTTTTGTTTTCCAAAAACCACTAGCTACCCAATCAACCATTTGAACCACCAAACACCAACTATTCTTAAATAAGAGCACTTCTGACATCTATCAATTTTTTCTCTGAAATTTATAAAAAACTTAATCCCTGTGTAAAGTACAATTAGGAAAGCTTTTTTGAAACGGAGTGAGTATGCATTTTCAATGTAGTTGATCTCATAACATTCAATTGTCTACCATCTTCTTGAAGAAAGTTGATATTATTGCATCATATTCATATTGCGAAAATATTGCAGTAAGATATGAAATAATATACGATGAAGTGTAAAGAAAATTTAAGAAAGTTGATATTATTGCATCATAATCATATTGTGAAAATATTGCAGTAAGATATGAAATAATATACGATAAAGTGTAAAGAAAATTTAAGTAATGAAAGGCCTAAACAGTAGGAACTACTTGGAGTACAGGTTAACAGCATAAGCTGGAATCAAGACTTCATAGTTCGTCTTAAGATAATGAATGCTTTAATTGAATTCTCGTATTATCTCATCTGCCTTTCTGCGTACTCATAGTGAAGATGTTGTAAATGTGTTTTTGTTTACTTCATCCTTGCAGGGTACTTTGTGGTTGATCAGGACTCAGCATCGGAGAAGCTTATTTTTAACCGGGCTGTTACATTACGAGATAGCTATGGTAAGGGTTGCAAGTAGGTGGTCCGCTGCAGGGGTATTGACTTGATGCGTAAAGCGAGGTCAACTTCATGAATTTTGGGTACTTGTAATTTACATACACCTTTTTTACCGACTGAAACAGAATATTTGAGACAACTTTCTGTAGATCTTGTACATGGTTCATGTATATCAGGAAAACGATGAATATCAGCTAGTTAATTTGACAGCTCACTTTGGAAGTAGTCGCTCCCTTTGCTAATGAACTAGATCTCGGTGCTAATGATCTCGATTTCGGTTGTTTTATGATGTCTCTGCTCATTTGAAACAGTGTTTCTGCTGCTAACTTATACCGACTGCAGGGAAGCAGCCAAAGCCGTTTTTTGTGTGTTAAGCATGATAAGTTGATTTAGAAAGTCCTAGGACAAAAAGAATAATGAAGTGGGCTATTGTTATGCTTTGGTTGATAGATTGATTGTTGATCAACTGAAGTTGCCTCCCATGTCGCGAAAGTTGTTCTGGTTGTTGTGAGTTGGGATGCCTCATCTGGATGAATGATATTTTTCATGGTTATGTGACAGCCACAGGTCTTTGTACAACCTTAAAGAAAGTAGTGAACTAGGGACCGTCTTTCTTCTCTTCCTCTTCCTTTTGTTCAACCCTTTTCATCAATGGTTTTTATGAGTGAAAAAACAAGTCATTTGAATGCTGTTTGGAGTTGTTAAAGATCTAATCGTTACTATGGTTCATGAACATTTTAGAATGAGCCCCCAACCGTCATTGTTAGCAGAAATTGATCATATATGGAGTTGGGGGTCTGGGGATCCTAACATGGTGTGGTAAGGGTCCAAATAAGCTAAAGCTAAGGTGCTGAGTGGTGTTTATTTTTTTTTTTTCTCGGTACATGCTGATCGATTTATCAGTTGTTTGGATCAGTTCATAACTATGTTTTGTTTCTTAATTATATATACTTAAGGGATCGGAAGTGTGTCTTTAACTATTGGATCGAAAATTAATGTTGGGTGTTTCCCTCAACACCATAACCCGATCCCCCCAAATCCCTTTCTTTATCTGGGCTGAATAATCCTCTTCCCACCCAAACCAAAGAAAATGTAAATGAAAAGGGCTTCTGGACTAAGCAATATCTATTTGGTGGTGAGGGTTTGCTGGTTTCTTTGAGGGGGATAAGGTTCAACTCGAGGGACTATCAAAAGGTGATTCACCTAGCAGTTATTATCAAAGGTAAAAGTTTGTCACGCTTGACTTCTTAATTTCTAAAACTACCGAGTCAGGAACTCGATTTAGACCTTCTGTAACATTCATTGTAATTTTGATATGAATCAGGTTAATGTAGATTTTGTGGTTCAAAATTAATTACATTATTACATGATTGTCTTTCTCTTTATTCTATGATGGAGTGACCGATTATGGACTACATGTCCTCATTATATTAAAATGTGGAATGTAATGTAAAATAGAGGAAAAAGAAAAAGAAGAAAAGGGGATTAGGTGCCATGCACGTGATGGGAGGACGGCCTTGGTAGTTAGGACTTAGGAGGACCCGCCAACCCGCCAACCCGCCTAAACCTTAACGCCCCTCCGAAACAACAAATTCTTGAAGATTTCACAAACTATAATCATCAAAATCACAAATAAATAAAAAAGAACTGGAAAATGTTGCAATCCCTACTCAGTCCTTCTATTCAGGCCACTTTGCCCGGCTGCTCTTCCATTACTACGTCGTCGTTCAATCTCCATTTCCCGTTCGCCAATTCTCCGGTCATCCCTCTCAGGCGACACTTCCGGCTGACCCGTCTCAACTCATCTTCTTATGGGTCGGTAAATAATAGGAGCTCCAATGTTGTTGCTTTACTGGACTTCAAAGGTGGACATGGGTATATCATTTTCTTCCCCTAAAGTTTGAATCTTTCCTTCTTTTCTTTTCTTTTTTTTAAATTTTAATTCCTCTAAATTTGATTTGGGATAGCTGTCTAGAATTATTTTGTTGAGGTTCTGTTTTGGAATTAATTTGTTTTTCCCAGAATGAATCAATTCTTGTTCTATTGTTCCTGGTCACTCCGGAACTTACTGTATACTACCTCAATTCCATAATATAAGTAGGTTAGGACAAGAAGCTAAAATTATTGAAGCAAAAAGCAAAGTACTTTGTTAGTCCAAATATCAATATTACTCTCTTAAATAGAATTAGTGGTAAATACGTCCAATTTAGTAGAGCAATATTGATATTTTGACTAAAAAATACCTTATCTTTTGCTTCCTTAATTTTCGCTACATGTCCTAAACGACTTATATTATTGAATGGAGGAGTATCCTCTAGTACATTGTCTAGAATACAAGTGAAATTATCGCAGATGACACAATGTGATTAGTTAAAGTTTATAGTCTTTCCTTAGTCCAACTATGTTCCTACTTCCTACTTGAGGAGCATTCTTCATTGGTTTACTTGGACAATATACTAGATGATGTATTAGAACTGGAGTCGTTTTGGAGGTTTTCAAGTTGATTATTTATGAAATTGACATGCGCATTTGCAAACTTTCTTTCTCAAGATTTTCTATTTCGATTAATATTGTGAAATATTTTTTCTCCTGAATTATAGATATATTAAGCAAAGTGGGAACGATGTTCAAATTTGTTTACCAAGTCTTGTTGAATAGGAAACTAATTTCTTAGCCTTGATTCTTGACATTATCTTTCTTTGTATAACATAGTATGCATGTATTGAGCTACATTGCTTATGTTATTTTGCTTGGTCAGAATGGGTGGTTTTCATGAAGTTGAGCTGAAAGTCCGGGATTACGAATTGGATCAATATGGTGTTGTGAACAATGCTGTTTATGCAAGTTATTGCCAGCATGGTGAGGGACTGTTTTAATATCGTAAATTACCTTTATAATAAAAAGAATCATCTAATATGTGGATTTTGGTCAGAGATTGAAGTAATTGCTTTGGCTGTTACCTCTACTTATCTATGAGACGTAAATTGATTGTTAGTTAGAAGTTTCTGAAAGATTATACACAATCCCTTATGGATCTCCTATCTGATAGATAGTTAGAAGTTGCAAAGCATTTGACTTGCAAAGCATGTCAGAAAGTTAATATCTAACATTGTTTCTTTATATGGAACTTTTTCTCCTTTTCTCAATCATATTCTTCTCTACAATTTGCAGCTCGTCACGAGCTTCTGGAAAGGATTGGTGTATGTGCTGATGCGATTGCCAGAACTGGTGGTGCATTAGCATTGTCTGAATTGTCCCTCAAATTTCTTGCACCTTTACGAGTATGCTATTTTCCACATTGTAAAATCCAAACTTTTTCTTCTCCTCGTATCTTTTCCTTTGATTTTCCCATTAGCATAAGTGAACTCTAGAACATTCATTAGTTTAAAACATAGCAACTATGCTCTACAGGTCAAGGGAGGGAGGCTAGTGCAGTTGGCGCATCATTTCCGACTCTGGACAATAGGTCCTGGGTCTGACACTTGTATCCCCCCTTCCTCGTTAAAATAAATTAAAAAAGACATAGCAACTCTGTAGGATTGCTGCCAAATCTTGTTATAGCTGCTAATTTAGTTTTATTCATTTGAACAGAGTGGAGACAGGTTTGTTGTGAAGGTTAGGGTATCCGACTCCTCAGCTGCTCGATTGTTCTTTGACCACTTCATCTGTAAATTACCAAATGAAGAGGTCAGAATGTTAGATACTCTATCTCTCTATCCTTTGTTGCTTATTTCGGAAATTAAATAGCCCTCTTCCTGCAAGAACTTGTTTGTAGCCTAAAAGTATGTCACATTTGTTTTTCCAGCCAATCTTGGAGGCTAAAGGCACAGCAGTGTGGCTTGATAAGAACTATCGCCCCGTCCGTATCCCTCCAGAAGTAAGGTCAAAATTTAATCTGTTTCTTCGACATGGAGAGTCCAAATAACACACGAGAGACCCTTTTTTGGTTGAAGACCTATTACCATAATAGCTGCCCTTCGCCCATCGTTCTTGTTTCTATCCTTCAAGTTTCTGCCCTTCAAATGTGTGGCTTCTTTGTGAATGAGAAGAAAGTAGATTAATTGACTAGCAAATATGGTGTTGAAATTGTACATCATATTGGATCATCCCTTGAAGACTTCTTTTCTTTGAGGTTGCCAAGGTTCGAATTCTGATCTCTTGGGACACTTGCCAGTATATTATTGGTGAGATAAAAATGAGACACAAATATAGCATATAAGATATTTTTTAAGGAAAATGATTTACTCCTGGGGATAGAAACCCTAAATCCCCAAATTGAGAGTGTTAAATGACTATCTTACCCCCTGCTGATATAAGGGATTCACCAACTATAAGGGCAAAAAGGTCCAAAAATTTATTTTAGTCAATCTTTTAGCCAATAATTCTAATAGCCTACCAAGGTTTATTTTTTAATTAGTAACTGATACTATCAATTATTGTGCGTATTTGTCAAACTCCATGCCCAGTCAAACTTTTTAAACCGAGGGGTATTCACAGTATCAATTATTGTGCGTATTTGTCAAACTCCATGCCCAGTCAAACTTTTTAAACCGAGGGGTATTCACAGTAATCATTAAATCTATTTAGAGTTTCAAATTCCATATATGACATGATTAGTGCAGCAGAAATATAAAAATATAAGAGTAGACTTGAGGTCATTTCATATTATATGTTGAGGCGGGTCATAAGTACCTAGGACCGTTCAATATTTAAAATCTTGTAGTACATAACCCAAAAAACAAAAATATTTCCAATTTTGTAGTTACCTATCAATCAAATAAATAAATCAATCAAACAAATAATTGCTTAAAATATAATGCAAACATCATTATTTTATTCATTACCTATCATGCAATTATGTGTGGGTGGTGGGACTGGGAGGAGCTCATTGGCTAATTACTCAAGAAATTTGACACCTGTTTTTCAATGTGCTTAAAGATCATTTGGCTTATCATGCAATGCAAGAGACACCTTAACTACCGCATATAATTGTTGGCTAATCTGGTCTTTTATTTAATCAAGTTTTGTTACGTTTTCATTGAAATTATTGTGTCCACTAGCTTTCTTTCTCAGGGTGGACGAGACTAGAACCTTCACATTACAATTATATAAAGAAATTTTATATTTCACGTTACAATTGAGAGTCACAATTGTGTCCGGCTGCTTGAGGTTATGTGTAGAAACGGACTCAGAATGTGAAGTTAGGAAAATATATTATGGGTACACTTAGATTGGTTCTTTGTATTGAGTCTATGATTAAAACTTCAAGTTTTAAATCATATACATTTGAATTTGAATTTGAGATTGAAATTATTAATCTCAGACCGTCAATTCAATCAGACTCTATATAATAATTTGAAAATTTTAGGAGGGATCAAAACACAAAAATAATAGAGTATGGAGGTAAATTTAAAATTTTGTACACTAACAGTACCATGATTTGAAAATTTCGAGGGCCCTTGTATATACATAGGTCCGCCACTGCTTGTGAGAGACTTCGTCCCACATTTAAATTGTCCAAAACTAATAAATGATACTTATGAAATTTTTCGAGATTAATAAATGATATATAAGTACAAGTCTAAATATGTATAATTTTTTAAAATATCTATTTTGAAATAGTTAGAATGATGACAGTTGTTAAGAATGTGTTTGTAAGTGGTATCAAATTTATACAAGTCACTTTCCATACACGCGTGAATGAGCATGACATTAAAGAGAGATGGAATGGGCATGAATGTCAGAAATATTGTCACTAGTCACTTTAGGAATTTGTATACTTCTGGGAAGAGCTTAAATTTCCTTTCTTATGATTTTCCTTTTATCTGGGCCCCTGAAACTAGCATTGACCTTTCAGACCAGCTTTATGCTCAGCCTTCTGACACTGAAATTAGAAAGGCCATATGGGATTTCAAGCCTTACAAAAGCCCTGGACCTGATGGCCTTTACCCCATCTTCTTCCACAAGTTTTGGGACACTGTGCAACCCTCTGTCTCTATCCTGGTAAAAAAGGTCTTTGACACTGCCACCATTCCTAAGTGCCTCAATCAGACTTATGTCTGCCTAATCCCTAAAGTCAAAAATCCTGAATCTGTTGGGCAACTGAGGCCCATTAGCCTTTGTAACACTCTTTATAAACTTATATCAAAAATCTTGGTTAATAGAATAAGGCCCTTGCTTCCTTCCCTCATCTCTCCTCACCAAGGCAGCTTCATACCTGGCAGAAGATGTGCTGATAATGTTTTAATGGTTCAGGAGGCTATCTATACTA
Source organism: Vinca minor (assembly GCA_026122235.1). NCBI lineage: Eukaryota > Viridiplantae > Streptophyta > Magnoliopsida > Gentianales > Apocynaceae > Vinca > Vinca minor. Next base: position 957,859 of record JAOCZM010000142.1, read on the forward strand.
TTACCAGAAGCAAAGCCACTCAAGGGGCTATTGCTGTTAAGCTTGACCTTGAAAAAGCTTTTGACAGATTAGAATGGGACTTCATTAGAGATGCTTTCTCCTTTTTTAAATTCCCTGCTCCTCTGATCTCCCTTATTCTGAGCTATGTTACCTCCTCCAGTTTCTCCATCATTTTTAATGGTGAAGTCACTGACTGGTTTGAACCTACTAGAGGTATTAGGCAAGGTGATCCCCTTTCTCCTTACATCTTTGTTATCTGTATGGAGTACCTAACCCTTAGCATTGAGAATTCTGTCAGGAACAAACTTTGGAAACCTATCAGAGTTGGTAAGCAAGGACCATCCCTTTCCCACTCCCTTTTTGCTGATGACATCATTCTTTTTGGCAAAGGGGATGATCTCACTATTCTGGAAATGAAAAATGTCCTTGATGATTTCTGTTCTAGATCAGGGCATAAGGTTAACCTTAATAAGTCTAAATTCTGTTGCTCCAATAACCTTAATCCCTCCAGAATAGCTTTTATTGAAAATACTATATGCATCAAGCATACAACCAATCTGGGCAAATACCTAGGGTTTCCTATTTTCCAGAAGGCCCCTAGAAACTCTGACTTCATGTTCATTGTTGATAAAGTCAGGACCAAGTTGTGTGGCTGGAAGGCTAACCTTTTGTCCATTGCTGGCAGAAAGTCCATCATCCAATCCTCCTCTTCCCAAATCCTTTCTTATTACACTCAATGTCTGCCACTACCTATCAATATTTGTGAGAAGATTGACAGGGAGCAAAGAAATTTCCTCTGGGGAAGTACTGCAGGTAAGGGTAAATTACACCTCCTGAACTGGGACAGAGTCTGCAGGCCAAAGCATGTTGGAGGCCTTGGCATCAGGAAAGCTATACATGCCAACAATGTTGGACTGGCAAAACTGGTGTGGAGACTCAGCAAATCCCATAATGCAAAGTGGGCTTGTTGTATTAAAAGAAAACTGTGGCAGAATGATAAAGATTTAATACAAGCTCCCAAAAAGTTATCAGGTTCCATCAACTCCAAGGCTTTTAAAACTGGTTGGAATTTTTTCCAAAGGTCAACCACTTGGATACCTGGTAATGGAGAATCTGTTAGAGCATGGTTAGATGACTGGACTGGTATTGGTAGCCTGAGGGGTGCAATCTCAGGGCCTTTAACCATTGAGGAAGAGGATTTGAAGCTATCATCACTTTTTGGTGATAATGGGTCTTGGGACCTTACTAAGCTTTCATTCTCTCTACCTCCAACTATCATTGATATCATCCAAGGGGTCCCTAGATCACTCCAGCAAAACCTTAAGGATAGAAGAAGATGGAAATGAAGTACAAATGGGGATTTCTCTGCCAAATCAGCACATGCTCAAATCAACTATAACAATGAAGAAGAGTCAGGCCCTTCTTTGAGCTGGGAATGGGTCCGGAAAGCCAATCGCAATCGGGAGACTTAAAATGTTTCTATGGAACTGCAATCATGGCGGATCAGGCTACTAGGAAAGCTGTTAAGAACAAGATATATTGTCCAATGTGCTCTCGCCTCTAACTCGTGGTAACAAAGAGGAAGATGAAGAACACATACTCAAATCTTGTGCACCAGCGAAAGTGCTCCTCTGGGGAAAGCTCGGGTATCCAAAGAGCTCACCCTTATCTTTGGAACTCGGACTTCAAACGATTGGCTAAGTAAAGGGAGCCTCCCTTAAAATGCCTTCCCACATCCATGATGTTCCATGGGGCACCTTGTTCATTTATGCTTGCTATGCCCTATGGACCAACAGGAATCACAACATTTTCCGGCCTCTTCAAAAGATGATTGACCCTTTCATGGAAACCATTTCCAAAGCTACTGAATTTTCAGCTTTAGGGGGAGGTTACAAAGCCCCTAGGGCCAAAGTCATCCACAGAGTGGCCTGGAAAAAGCCAGATATTGGATGGATAAAACTCAACACGGATGGGTCTGGAACTGGTAGCAACAACAAGAGAGGGGCTGGTGGTTTGACCAGAGATCACTTAGGCAATTGGCTAGGAGGTTTTAGCAGGAATCTGGGGCCTTGTGATAGCATTTACGCCGAATTATGGGCTCTTAGAGATGGGCTTACTATGGCTTCCAACTTAAACATTAGCAAATTGAATGTTGAGTTGGATGCAATAGTAGTTATCAATCTCCTAAACCAATTTGATATCTCGTCTCACCCTCTTTCTAACCTTGTATTTGATTGTTGGGAACTATTGCTGAAGTTCGAAGACGTCAGAATTAGACACATCTTCAGAGAAGCAAATTCATGTGCGGATAAATTGGCAAAGAATGGAGCTTGTTTGGACAATTCTTTACTGCTTTCTTATTTATCTCCGCCCCCCTTTGTAAGCCAAGCTTTGGCAGGGGATGCCCTTGGGGCCTCTTTTGAGAGAAGTTCTTCTTTTGTTAACAATACAATGTTACCCCCTTTTGATTAATTTTATATTTCGTGTTTATAACCCAAAAAAAAAGACATTAAGTTAAACAGTAACCAAGTAGGTGATCCTAGGCAATCTGGTTCCTATGCTGAACAACTGTTTTTTTGAACATGCAGAACAATTTTTCAATACAAATACATATGTTTTTTGATTAAAAACATATGTTTGCAGAACAATTGTTTTCAAAACCAAAACATATATATTTTTTTAAATTAATCTCAGCCGTAAAAAATTTAATTCAACAGCTGAAAATTCGTTCCGCACATGAGGAACAAATACCCGTTCCGCATAGGAGCCGTGGTGGATCCCAGGCGCATAAATCGCGGTTCAAGACAACGAGCACCGGTTGTGTCTACATCAATCAGATGTTACTGAAGCAAGCCCGACACCTGCCGCATTTCGTGCTGAACTGCGGTTATATGTATACACACTGTTTCTGCAAACTGCTAAAAAGAAGTAGCTAAAAATGGCGAATGAGGCGCTGGAAAAGAAGAAAGTGATGGTAGCCATTGATGAGAGTGAATCGAGCTACTATGCACTGATGTGGGTTCTTAATAATCTTCAAGAATTCATCTCCAAATCTTCTCATCCTTTGATACTTCTCACCGTTCTTCCGCCTCCTACCAACGCCAACTTCTTTGCTTCCTCTCTTGGCTCTCCCCGCTTCTTCACTTCCACCGGTAAGTACTACTAGTATATGTGATAGTACCCTGTACAGCTGTTATGCGTTTGAATTGTCTGAAATTACTGAATAGTGTATAAATATATGTCTAACTACTACGGGGTCATCTTGGAAGATTCATCTTAGTATAACGAGTACGGTGGTAAAACAGGTGATGATGAGGCTGACAGCCATATGTCACACTCATATGTCGCGTTATTTGATTTGTAGGCGTGGGTGTGGCATTGGTTTTTTTTGTTTTGGCACATGGTTATTGTTGGCAAAAAATCGTTTGTTCCATATATGTTTTATTCCTGTATTCAATCATTTATAATTTACCATGTGTATATATAATTAAAAAAAATGTCCACATGACAAATTCTGAGTAATCGAGTATAGGAATGAGCATATACACGAGTAAAAACGAATTTACCCGGTTATTGTTGGGTGTGTAGTTAGTTGAATTGAAGAAAGTTACTTGTGAGTTGTTTAAACTTTTGGATTGCAGCTCCAGAATCGGTCAACTCTTTCCAAGAAAGAAATTGCATGGCTTCTTCAGATGGTGTTTTGGAGAAAGCTAAGAGCATCTGTGCTAGTCATGGGGTATGGCTACTCTGCTTTCTTAAGCTTTGTTGTATGCTCTTTGCTGAAATATTGCCTCTGATTTCACCGATAAGAATCGTCTGTCCCAGTTCTGTGTTCCGTTTACTATCTCATCAATAAGAAATTAAGATGTGTTAATTTTTTAATTATTAAAATTATAACCTACAAGAAATAGTAGAACCCTCGGAGAAAAAAATAAACACATGGCAATTTCTTATTAATGGAGTAAGGAATGGGACACGGAATGAGGACGGACGCTTTTATGCCTGATTTCTGTGATTTTGGAGTCGAAAGTGAATTTCTTCTTAAATCTTGCTCTTGTTCTTGGTCTATCACATGAATGCAAACAACCTCTAATCTGGATCGTGTCATTTAGCATCTCCAAGCAGTTGATTACTAAAAACATGATTTACATAAGAAAAGCCCAAACTGTTCCTCTCCGTACCACTCTGCTTGGTAACATTCGTCATGTTTAGTCAAGGTTGGCATAGCACTTCTGACTCAGATACATAGGTTCCGAGTTCGACACTTGTTCCCTCTACCCCCATAATGCTTTATTTTTACATGTTCACTTTCTTTGTGCAGATAAATGCAGAGGCCATTACAGTAGTTGGGAATGCTAAGGAGGCAATATGTGACAGTGTGCAGAAGTTGAAAATAAACTTACTTGTTTTAGGTGATCATGGGGCTGGAAAAAGCAAAAGGTTCGTTATCATTTGATTGCATCTTTTCCATCTTAATAATCTACGTAAATTTCGCGGTGGCGTTTAATAGCAACAAATGTGAGTAGGTTACTAAGAAATTTTATTTTCATTGCAGGACAAGTTTAGGAAGTGTAAACAACTATTGTGTTCTTAATGCTAAGTGTACCGTGCTAATCGTCAAAAAACCTGCTTGAGAAGTTCGACTCAAAATCAACTTGGCTGTAAATATGGCATCTTTTACTGGTTAGTTTTTTGTTTTCTGCAATTGTATGGTATGTCAAAAGACATCTTGAAGAACTAGTGTTTGATCCGTAGTCAGGGTGTCACATGTAGTGCCATGACCAGTAAGTCAGGTCCAGGATTGAATTTTTTCCGATTTAACTTTCTGCTTGAAAATGCTGTACATTAGTAAACAATGAATTGTGTTTGCAGTTAGTAACTTATTATACTTATCGAAATGATAGTTGAGTTAACTTCCATGTCTAAAAGATGATTAAAACTATAGTTCTGGAATCAGTACAAGGAATCTCAAGTCCCTTAAGATCATAAGCGACTCTTAGGAGCTATATTGACATAGTTCAGAATAGTTACTCTCAAGAAACCTTTAAACGTTCTTCTTAACTTGCGGAAACTGGAGTTGTATTATAAAGATTACATGTTATGTCCTTTCTTGTCATCCAAAAATCCGGTTTAGTATGGCTGCTAGACGAACTCCACCTTGAGCTAACCGCAAATTTGCCACTGGTAAACGGCTCAAGAAATAATCATCTGCAGATTGGTAAATGTTTTCAGATTAGTACTGAAGAAAAGCAATGAATGATGAGAGTAGTTGCATAGATATTATAGGAACTATTACTTACCTTCAAGAACAGAGTTTTCTTGTACATCTTTGTATGCCCAGTTACATGCTGCTTTGATACTTTCAGTAGCATATCTGCAGAAAGCACAAAAGTATGGATTTGTGACTATGAATACGCTGAAATATGTCAAGGAAGTCTAGCGCATTTACTGGCAAAACTTGAGGTGTTGAGTGTTTTCATAGCACGTGCTTATTGATTATAAGCTGTCGGACAAATCAATTTTATCCGACGACCAAGTTTCAAAATAGCTTTTTCAACTAAACAAAATATGTATTTACCGGATCCCACATAACCAACACTTCCGACTGAAAAACATAGATACAGAGTTGGCGAGTTCAACAACCCTTACCCCGATGATTAAAGAACATATATTTTTTGTTTTAAAAAAAAAAGGAATATTCTGAAATACTGTGTGGAGAAATGTGGGTAAACTTACACATCTGGACATGCTGGTTTGTCATTGCTGCAGGCCTCCCAGGTCTCTGCTTGATCTGCCCATTCATCCTGAAATTAAAGAGTCTTATTATAAGCTCGGAGGGTGATTGGATAGAGTTTGCGTTTGAGAGTTTTGTCTTAAATTTTATATAATCAGAATCATAATATGAGTCCCAAATACTAAATCACACATTTACTTCTAAAAGGATTGACAAAATCTGTGAATAAAATGGAGGTGGAAATTACTGTGATGTTCTTTTTTAGGGCATCAATGAGCTCTTTTGCATCAGAGTCATAAAACCTTTCTTCAGATGTCTCTATTATGCTATCATCCCATACCTGCATTTGGTTATTTGTTTCATAAGTACAATTTCCAGTGTCATAAAACCTTTCTAGGGGTGCGGGACATTTTCTATAGGAAAATTTTATTTTATTTTGTAAGATATGAGATATCTATAATGCATGTCCTCTATATATATAATTCGCGTCCAATCTCTGAGTTCTAGAACCGCCGCCCCCTTAAGAGAACTTACATGATGGAGAACTGCTTTTCTTGTGTACCAATGAACATCAATGGTGTTGCCTCCTCTGTCTGAGGTAAATCCTACATGGAGAGGCTGCATATTTTTTAAGAATGTAAGATTAAGGCAACAAAGTATATGTCTTAAATTGTCACTTTTGTAAAGAGTATAACATAACCTGATGGATGTCTCCCACAAGATGGGAAAGGAAGAGCAGGGCTTCTGTTAGATTATCTGTTTTACAACTCAAAAATCAAGGTGAAATTTTTATTAGAATTCAAGAAACAGTATAGGCAACCTTTACTTTCATGGGAAAACAAGGAATTCTGCCTAGAATTAATTGGATTCAATTCTACTTCCTTTCCCAGGTATTTCCCCAACTATTAACAATTCACCACATTTTTTGTAGGTATTTTGTTATATAAATATTGTACCCCATCTCCGGGGGAAAAAAAATCGTCTGTCCCTAATCGATACTATGCTTGTTCCAATCACTTAGAATTTGCCATATGGATATCCCCACCAATTCTACTTTTTTAACTAGTAGGCATGCAAACACGTGACGAATTCTAAGCTGTTGGAACATCTATTAGAACGCCAGTTGGGGACATGCGATTTTTTGCCCCCCTCCCTCTTAACCTTTCTTGAATTTATTGTAGTACAAGTCTTGGTGTAATTTGTCAATAACATATAAGTTATATATCTGTCCCTAAAATTTTTTAAAAAAAAAAAGCAGAAAAAATTGAAGAATGAAATGACTTACATTCAGAAACAGCATTCTGATTTCCATAGGTTAGGAGTTGGGTAGTATAATTGTTGATGGCCCCTGCTACACATCTCCCCAATGTCCCATTTTCATCCCTGCAATCCCCTGTTCCACATTTCACTCAATTGCATCATTTTTACAATATCATAATTCTATTTCAAAAATTTCAAGAAAATAGTAAAAAAAAAAAAAAAAAAAAAATTAACCCAAAGGTTAAAAATTTCTCACTATTGTAGTTATAAGTGCAAAGATTATCAGGAGTGTCAATGTAATGAAGAGGAGATGACCAGTGATAACGGAACTTGACTCGATCCGCCCATGAACACAAACTCCCTAGATCATCTTCTGCATATGATGGCAACAGATCCTTCACTGCTTCTCCAGCAGCTTTACTCAATCTTGACTGCAATTTACAAAATAAAAAATAACTCAGAAAACCAAGAACCCACATAATTCTTCAAGGCCATACTAGTAAAAGTACAATTAATTCCAGTACTTATAGAAATTTCTGTCAGTGATACAACCTCTAAACATGAATTTTTTTACTAGAACAAAAACAAGGTCGGTTGCACATAAATCGTCCCCAAATGTGAGTTAAATGTGAGACGAAGAATTATTGATACCTATCCGCTTTAAATTACCCGCAAACTACTAGGGGAAAGTCCTTACTAAGATGAGACTTGGTTTAAAACACAAAGATGAAGAGGGAAGAGAAGAAGCAAGAACCTGAGCAATTCTGCACACAGTGAAATGCCCATCAACTCCCCATCCATGAACTATAATTGGACGCAGAAACAAGAATAATAGAAGAAGAGCTGAAATGTAAAGTCCAGACAATCCCATTATGTTTCTCCCAAGTTTGAATGCAATAATTGGACAAAATACCTCGTATCCCCTAATCTCTGTGTTTATATGTATAGATTTGGTGTGAAAACAATATGAAAAAGGGTACTTTTTTCGTGGACGTTTGATTTTGTTAGGACTTGGGTTGTCTTTCTGTTTGGATCTTTACTACGCCACTGCACCAATTCGAAACACTTATTGTTTCGCACGGTGTTAGTCGTCGGATCAAAATATTTTATGGTTGAAATTAATTGAGTTTCAAAAACATGTTAGAAATTTTTCTAACATGTTTTAGGTCAAATGACCTCGACCGTCAAATCATTAATTCTACCGTTAAAATATTTTGCACTTACCAAATTTTAGTCATTCCGCATCTAAGCTAGCCGCTTTATTAGAAGAAAGAAGAAGTGTAACATAGAAACATTAAAATCGTGGATGGGACGGAATGGGTGAAATGGATGGTTGTAACGGCTAAAAATGGTTTGGTATTCAATTCATTTGATTTGTGTATTAAGAAATGAATCTACATATTGAAACGTTACGAGTCAAGAAGGCCGTGGCACAGTGGGGCAAGTCTTGACCTGTGACTAAGAGGTCTCAGGTTTGACACCCGCCTCCTACGTGAGGCAATAAAATTCTCTAGGAGAGAATTAAAGATGCTGACAAAACACGTTACGATGATTGAGGATTCAATTAGGAGTTAGGACATCAGAATATTCTTGGATTTTATTTCAATTTCTTTAATAGAATTTATGAAATGTACCACCAATATTGGATATTTTTTTCTAGTAACGGGAGAAAATCATCTATCTCAGAATCCTATTCTTTTTCTCTGTTCCATCGCAAGAAATGTGTCACATATCCCACTTCAAAAGAAAGAGGTAGAAGGAGAAGAATTAGGAGGATTTTGTGAGATAAAAAATAACTAACAACAAATACAGAGAGGTGATTGTGTTTAAAATGAATAGACATGTGACACTATGAATAGACCAAGGAATGTCTTCTTCTTACAACATATTTTTTAATGCACAAAGTCCTATGTACTTTATTTAGCAAAAAAAAAAAAAGGGTCCTATGTACTTAAATTATAGTACTATCTTTATTCTATAATATAACTCGTTTTAAATATGTAGTAAAAATTAAGAAAGTAAAAAATAAAATATTTTATTAATCAAAATATCAATATTATTCTATTACAAGTCATATTTAAGAAAGTAATATTAATATTTTAACTAAAAAAACACCTTATTTTTTAATTCTTTAATTTTTGTTACATGTTATAAACGATTTATAACAAGGAATGGAGAAAATATTTACTTAATAATATAAACAAACAAAGGAATTAGGATTGAAGAATTTGGAGATCCAAGAAGTGATCAAAAGACAAAAATACCGAAAAGTGAGAAATGAGTGTGTTGGAAGTATTATACATTATTATTTAAAACAATAATCTTGATATTTTTACTAAAAAATACATTACTTTTTATTTTTAATTTTCACTACATGTCTTAAACATGACTTAATTTTCTATATGTTTTAAACACGACTTATATTATGAAATAGATGCAACAAAAATATAAACCTGCGCACAAATTAAACTCGGAAACTCACCATTTGAGTGATAACACTCTCGGAACATATAATAAATACTTAACTATAATATTATTATTTATAAGATTTTTCTTTCTCCCCCCAGACTACATTGTGTTGTTTTGTGATTGAACAAGAATCGCATATGTTAAAGCTTTTCACTTTGAGGTAATGTGACACAGTTTAATGGAAAAAAAAACATGTTCTAGAGAGGAGGGTACTGCGTTAGACTGGCTTCATAGAGCAGCGAAAACTTCTCGTTCTCTGCAGTGGAAGAATAACGGGCTAGTGCTGTCCGACTCCAATATAACCTGATGGGTTAAGATTGGTTTAACCAACACCTTTTTACTTTTTAGCAACCTCCGATAATGTTCTTCAATTCTTTCTCTATTTGCACACCTTCAACATATAAAAAATTATAACAAGTCATTGATTAATAGAGCCAAAAGAGTTGCGGTTTGAGTACGAGAGGGTGGTGCCTCCTGTTGGCCTCAACAATTTTGGTTGTGCAGAGACTAGCAAGTTGTGTATCATCTGCTCTCTATATTCTTGAATTACATTCTTTTCAATGCAGTTAATTCTATAGGTTCAAATTAGACTGTAAAAATATTGTTAATTAAATTCTCTCCAATGAAGAGTTTGTATTCCTTCGTCTCACCAGGTCTCTCCTAAGGTTCGAGCAACGAGATTGAATGAAATCATAGAGATAGACATTTAAAGCAAATCAATATTTATAGATTTTCCTTTCAGTTGGAGTAGAGATGTATGCTTTACTGTCTCTTTTGTAACACATTTGTGTATACTATATTTTTCATCGCAATAAATGAAAGATCTTATTCCTTCAAAAAGAAATGATATGATATGATACGTATATCTAATTACTCTTTATAGTCGAAGGTTTCTCGGGTGGTTTGGTTTTGTGTTGGCGTCCAAATGTAATGTTGAATATTACTGATTGCTCTGATAGATTCATAAGCTGCATTGTGTCTTCACATCTACCATCTGTGTCGTGGAAGTTTACTGGAATACATGGTCCGTGTGTGGATGGTCAAAAAGTTGCTTTTTGGGATAGTTTGGGGTTGGTGTCTTGTAATGTTTCGATGCCTTGGCTTATCTTGGGGGATTTGAATAGTACATCTAGTTCCTTTGATAAGGAAGGGGGTTTGCCTTATTCAGAATATCAGCAGCGGCCTTTTAATAATTTTGTGGATCTTTGTAAATTGATAGATATGGGTTTCTCTGGTAATCCGTTTACTTGGAACAATAAACATGGTGGTTCTGAGAACATTAGGGTCAGACTGATCATTGTCATATTCTTCTTGATACTACTCCTGACAGAGCTTTGCATCCTAAACCTTTCAGATTTGAATCTATGTGGATTAGGGAACCTTCTTCTTTTGTTGTTATTAATAATGCCTGTTGTTGGCTCTCCTTTGTTTCAACTGAGTGAAAAAATTAAAGGTACTAAATCTGCTCTTAAAAGTTGGAATACTTCTTTTTTTGGTCATGTTTAAACTTCTATTCGTACTTTGAAAAATGAGATCGAGAGACTTCAAAACCTTCCACAATCTGTTTTGGTGGTTGCTAAGGAAAAAGTCACTCAAAAGGATCTGGATGAAGTCCTTAGAAGAGAACAACTTTTATGGTGGAACAAGTCTAAAACCTTGTGGTTGGAAGAGGGGGATGCTAATACCCATTTCTTTCACCTTTCTACCATTATTCATAGAAGGCACAATACTATAGATTCCCTTCTTTCTCCGGATGATACTTGGCTTTCTAATAGGGAGGATATAGGTGATTGTTTTCTGAAAGCTTTTGGTGATTTGTTTAAATCTTCTAATCCTATTTTTCCAGATAATTTGCAGGATTTGATACAACCATCAATTTCGGTAGAGGCAAACAGGGAGCTGTGCAGAATTCCAACTCTTGAGGAGGTTAAGGATATAGTGTACGGAATGAAGTCAGGAAAGAGCCCGGGCCCGGATGGTATGACGCCTTGTTTTTATAAGAACTATTGGAATATTGTAGGTGCTTCTGTGGTTTGTGTTGTTCATCATTTCTTTATTAATGGTCATATGCTTAAATCCTTGAATCACACTTTTATCTCTCTTATTCCTAAGAATGATAATCCTTTCATGATTGATCATTTTAGACCTATCTCCTTGTGTAATCTTGTCTATAAAATCATTACTAAGAGTCTAGCTGATAGAATTAAAACTTTACTTGGTGCTATTGTGTCTCCTTCCCAAGCGGCTTTTATTCCTGGCAGAGTGATGTCTGATAATGTTATAGTGTCTCATGAATTGATGCATCACCTTAATGGTAAGAAGGGTAAATTGGGTCTTATGGCTATCAAAATTGATATGTCTAAAGCTTATGACAAAGTGGAATGGTCGTTATTGGTGTGTATTCTGAGAAAGCATGGTTTTTGTGATTCTTTTGTTAATCTGATTTATCAGTGCATTTCTACTTCTGCTTTCTCTATTTTGATCAATGGTTCTCCCACAGGATTTTTTAACCCAACTAGGGGACTGAGACAAGGTGACCCTATTTCACCGGCTCTCTTTACCTTAGTGTTTGATCTCTTATCTAGAATGATCTCAGTTACTGAGGCACAAGGAAGGATTCATGGAATCAAGGTGAGTAGAACATCACCTAATATTTCACATCTTATGTTTGCTGATGATCTGACTATCTTTTGCAGGGCTAGCATGGAGGAATCTGATGAAATCATGGACTGCTTAAACCTTTTCTGCCAATGGTCGGGGCAAAGCATCAATTTTGAGAAATCTGTTGTTCACTATAGCAAGAATGTGGGGATCTTAAGTAAGGAGGAGCTAGGTACAATGCTGGGAATGAGAGAGTGTGACCACAAAAGTAATTATCTGGGCAGTCCTTTCTGCAAAGGTAAGTCTAAGAAAGAAGCTTTCTACCCTATAATTGAAAAACTTAGAAGGAAGCTGTCAAGTTGGAAAATATCTGCCTTGTCTCAGGCTGGTAGTGTTGGAGTACATTTAATCTAAGGTGCGCCAATTCGATTGGGCCGGGCCGGGCTTCGGGCCGGGATTGGATTGGGCCCTTAATCGGGTTGGGCCGACCAATATGATTGGGCCGACCGACCCGTTTGGACCGACCTTATGGCTGGAATGTTAGACATAAATTCAGCCCTCTTGATGGTGGTTGAAGTGGTGGAGAGAGTGGAGGAGTAATTCTCTCCATGATCTCCCACTTCCCCCATTATCTCACCCCACTCTCTCTTGATAGACTAGAGGAAAAATTCAGATTTTTCCTATCTTTCTAATCAGTTTTCTCCAGCCTTTTTGAAGCTAAGAGAATAGAGAGAAAAAAGTGAGTTTTAGAGAGAAAAAGACAAGACAAATTTACGGACTTTTTTTCTTGCATTTTTGCTAATAGAAAAGAAGTTAGAAAGCTTGTTTCTTGTTCTTGAAAAGGTCGTTCATACTCCATCCATTGAAGAGTGTCTTCAAAGCTTCTACAAGGCGTTGGCTAGCACCAAGCAGTAGAAGACCGTCTCCGGAAGATCGAGTGGATACCGGAAGAGACGGAGCCTGCAAGCGTGGTGTTCCGTTCGTTACAACAAACCGCTGAAAGCGTTTCAGCCATTCTAGCATCCATATAAGGTAAAACACTATCCCATAGTCGTAGGTACTTACTCGTGAAAGATCCTGATAGAGGCGGGTCAAAGTTATTTCCGCTGCGCTTATGTGTATGACCCGGTTATTCCTCTAACAGGTAGAACCATACTTATTAAAACTGTGGCTCAAGCTTTACCTGTTCATACTATGCATAATTTTATCCTTCCTTTATCTTTGTGTAATAAACTTGATAGTTTGATTAGGGACTTTTGGTGGGGCTTCAAAGAGAATAGTGGGAGGCATCTTTATTTGAAAGCTTGGATGCCATTTGTGTTCCCAAATTGGCGGGCGGTTTGGGTATTAGGAGGTATGCTGATATGAATAAGGCGTGTTTGGCCAAACTGGGGTGGAATTTAATGCTAGATATTGACAAAACTTGGGTGAAATTGATACGTGCTAAATATTTGAGGGGAAGACATCTGCTCAATGTGGTTAATGCTGGGAATGGTTCTTCTTGGATTTGGGCTGGGATTGTTAAGACAATTTATGTCTTAAGGAAAGGTACTTGTATTAATATTGGTGTGGGGACCTCGGCAAACATTTGGGAGGATGCCTGGGTTCCTGATTTGGAGGGTTTTAGAATCTCTGGGGAGTTAAGAGAACCAACCCCATTCTTTGTTGTTGGTTAATAATTTGATGTTGGCTAATCAGAATGTTTGGGATAGGAATCTGATTGAAACTACTTTTGATCAGACTACTGCGTCAGCTATTCTGAAAATTATTCCCTCGAGGGAACATGATTCTTTGATTTGGATGCCCTCTTCGTCAGGACAATTCACAGTCAAATTAGCTTATCAAACGGTTAACCATGGTAGGTTTCAAGGTATTTCTAATATTCATAGGAATAATTGGAAAAAATTGTGGCATTCTCATCTTCATAATAGGCATAAACATTTTATTTGGAAAGTTCTTAACAATGCTATCCCTACTAGAGCCAGATTGAAATATTGTTTTCCTATTAGTGAGGATGAATGTATGTTCTGCCAAGGTCATGAGGAAAATTTGGAGCATATCTTCCTTAATTGTTCATTTACTAGGTCTATTTGGTTTGCATCAAAGTGGAAGATTAGAATGGATACATTTCAGGGTTGGAATATTTCTAAGTGGATGGAACAGTAAGTATCCCCTTTAATTCACTTCCTATTTCTTTGGATAAAGTGCCTGAATTTCTTATTTTTTTTTGCAGTTTTAATGGAACAGATTTGGATCTACAGAAATGAGGTCTTGCATGGAAATGATAGAAGAAACTGGGAGGATGTCTTGAAGCAGATTAAGATGAAGGCTCAAATGTATTGGGAGGGGGCTCTAGGTAGACAGCTAAAAATGGGGAACAATCTCAAAGTTACTTGCTGGAGCTTGCTGCCAAGAAATTGTGTTAAGGTTAATTTTGACGCGGGGTTTATTATGGAGGATAAAGCGGTTAGTGCCTTCCTTATCAGAAATGACACGGGAGATATTCAAGGGGTGTGGATTCACAGATTTCAAGCGCGAACTCCTTTTGAAGCTGAAGCGAATGCAGCAGTTATGGCAATGGAACAATTACAGTCTATGAATATTCAAAATGCAATTGTTGAAGGTGATTGTCGCAATGTATTGCAATGTTTTCAAGGGCAGTATTCGAATCTTGATTGGACTGGTGTTTCTTTGGTCTCAGTAGGTAGGATATTGCTAGCTAGGTATAGTCTTTGGAAGACTAAATTTGTGAATAGATTAGCAAATTATTATCATGCTCATAACTTTGTTCAATGGGCCAAATGTAATTGTGTAACTGGCTACTTAGATCCTTCTAGCATTCCTTCTTCGGTACTTTGTGATAGAGGAGGCACTTTTTTGTAACTTTTATCCGGTTTTGGTTCATATATTTAATCATTTACTTAGCAAAAAAAAAAAATAGTCGAACAACTCGAATATATTTCTAAATAGAAACGGATACATCCAATTATATACAAGAAAATCATGTCATATTTAAAGCTCCATTATCTGGGAATATGACAAAAAGTTTTAAAAAGAAAAATGTGCTCTGCTTATGAATCCCACGTGGGAAACTTACTAAAGAATTCATTTCTTGATATTCTTGGCAGCTAAAGAACTCGTCGCCGAGCTCAGTTACGTGGGCTTGTAACTCAAGTGGGGGCATTAAGGTGTTGGGACACTATTTCGGGCCAGTTGGTTGGGCTCTGCATAGCTATTTAAGGGCCTGCCCATGCCAAGCGGAGAGTTGATCCGTGCGGTCCTAGCTAAAGTTTGGGCCATGCAGTTCTTAGAGAGGAGGGCACTGCGTCAGGCTGGATTCACAGAGCAGCGAAGACTTCCCGCTCTCTGCAGTGGAAGGATAACGGGCCTTTGCTGTCTTAGTCCACTATAATCAGATGGGCCGAACTCAGTTGAACCAACACCTTTTGCTTTTTTAGACAGCCCACTGCATTTGTAACTTGGCTAACCTTTTAGATGGGCTCAATGGTTAATCCCGACCTGTACAGAGTTTACACTACATTGGGCCTATTTTAACTAAACTATTTGCCCAATTATTGTCCAGTCTTCTTTTCTTGCCCAATCATTTCTTCAGCTTGATTCATAATTTTCTTTACTTCATTTCAATATTTGTCTTTTCCAGATTCAGAACCACTATTAATATTGATGAATTAGACCTACTTCACTACATAATTCTTAAGTGGGAAAAGATTTGAGGATAATACAAGATTTTAAATGTTGGATTATACTAATGGAGAGATCTTACAACCTGAGCGAGTAGTTGGTTGCGAGCGGTCAATATTATATTTCAATATTTTACCGGTTGCGAGCGTTGTGTAAAACTTTATGCGTGTATATTAGTGCTTAAGGCTTAATTACTCTAACCACCGGTGAAAATACCGTGTGCCAATAGAAATAAAAAAAAATGAAGGTATCTTAAAGAGGATCTTAATTTATTTTCTATGACACCTTTCAAAATAAGTTTGTTTATTGAAGAATTTGTTCGAGTGTGAGATTAAATGTTTTCTAATATGCACATTTCTTTCATCTAGAAGTATTATTTTTTACTATAAAAAGAAGTTGATATTCAAATTTGGAGAAAGTATAATATTCCTTCTAACGTGGTTTGAAGGGGACACTACATGTGTGGGGTTTGATATTTAACTTCATTTCACATACACATAATTCTATGGCTAGAAATTGGGCCCTTCCTCAGTTTTCTTCATCTTTTCGAGACAATCTATAAAACAGTTGATACGTCCATAGTCTCGTAGATTGTTGATTTTTAAGAAATGTGTTGGAACTGAGCTTGCTACTGTTGTTCAAGGATTTTAGAGAAGATGTTGCGAAGAATTTTATTATGTATATATTTTTTATACTATTTGTAGTGTTTACCTAGTCCGGGGTGTGGACTTTTATCTGTTATCATGGTGGTATCCACCATTGTATAACTTTTATTTTCTTGTATTTTCTTTTTATCTTCTGATTGTAATGACTTCGGCTATTTTATAATTAATGAATAATTTCTTATTTAGCAAAAAAATAAAAAAAATTATAAGGCTAGAAATCGTATATGAAAATATGCCCCTATACATATTTTCATCATTTAGAATTTGTCATTTAAACATTTCTTTTAATTTTATATATACGTGCTAAATGATAAATAATTAATAAAAAAAAATATAAAGACATACATACGAGTACGATTTTTTGCCATAATTCTATGCCCAAGCCAATTATGACTCCAGCACACCTTGTCCCCACTGAAGCACTATTTACTAGTAATTCCAAATATCGAATAAGTTGTACCCCGGGTCGGTCCCTAGACTATCTTGTATTGTTCAAATTAAGTTAGATCCAATATTGTGATTGCAAATCATGTTCCCACTTCTCTCACTACCCTATCTTTGGACCTATGTACTTGAATTTAATTTTTTTTGAGAATTTTTATTCTAAATTTTGCAAGAGAAGAATAGTATGTGGCATTTTTATAATAGTTAGTATGTGTATAGAAAGCAAATTACTGTTAAATCATCATAAACATGATCATTATACCGTTATCTTATATCCTGTTAGACTGAAGGAAATAGAAGATGAGAGAAGGAGATCGTCCCGGCTCCTATGCGGAACAGCTTTGGTGCGGAATGTGTGGGACACCATCACAGCCGTCGGATGAGATTTTTTAACGGCTCAGATCTGGAGAGAGAAAAGTTTTTTTTTAATTATTTTTTAAGTCAGCCGCAACTTTTCTCTCTCCAGATCTGGACCGTTCAAAATCTCATCCGACGGCTGGGATTGTTCCGCACGTGCGGAAAAAATCTGTTCCGCATAGGAACCGGACTGGAAGGAGATGATACAGACACTGACCGACCTACAATGGGGCACTTTCCCCCAATTTTTTATTATTATATAGTTTTAATTTTATTTTTGTAACAATCCGTCCCGTAAATATTTTTTACTGTATTCATTTTGAGTTAGTTTTTAATTTGAAATTAAATTTTGTGGTTCGTGAATTATAGGAATAACATCGTTTATAACTTAACAAGTTTGATTAAAATTTTAACAAGCTCTCAAGTGTGTAAAGGGATTAAGATGTTTATTTAAAAAAAAATAATTAACAAACTAAAGTGTAGAAATTTGACATCTTGTAAATATTTACTATATGGTGATTATCAAAGATATTAGTGATGTCTTGTTTTCTATTCTTATGGATGAATCCCGCGACATATTAATGAAGGAGAAAATGTCGGTAGTATTTCGTTATGTGAAGAATGTGCAGGTATTGAAACATTTTGTTGGTGTCAGTCATGTATCAAGTAGCAGGGACGAAGCCAGGAATTTGGTGTTGGGGGGCGAAACTGCAACATTATGTAGAACTACAGAGCTCAAGTGATAAAAAGGGCAAAAAAATTCTTGGGGGGGAGGGGGGCGAAACTGATAAAAATTTTCAAAATACATATAAAATTTCGATAAATAATAGTATTTTTAAAAATCTCGGGAGGCGCCGACCCGTTCCCCCCTCCCTGTCTTCGCCCATGTCAAATAGTATCGTGAATGAAGTAAGTATAAAATATTATGAAAGTGTGAAAACGTGTATATACTTTTATAAATTTGTTTTATCAATATTAGTTGTATCCCTCATTTCTTTAAAGTCCGCGTCCACCACTGAATACAGATAAACTAAACACATGGTGTTTGAATTGTCCTTTTACAAAGCAAATGACGGAGTGGAAAGAAAACGGAAGAATATTTCAAGTATTAAAGCTTTAGTCCCCGCCCGTCCAAAAAATGAGCGAAAACGGATGGAAAGGAAACATTAAATTATTCTTATTTTAAATATTTATACTTAATAAAAATATGGATACATACGTAAATAATAGTTTATCCCTTCTTACTTGCATATTAATTAACCAAACACGATAAATAAGATTTATTCCCCTTCCCTCCCCTCTCATATCCTCTCCCTCCGATCATTCTTCTTCCCACTCCTTTCATTTCCTCCGAACCAAATAAGAGGTTAGACAATTACATACTAGTCTCTTACCCTATAATATTATGCATAATGCTCATCATCAATAAACATACTTACATTATCTTTTACCCTCCTTAATTGATGAATATAAACATTTAGTTTATGCTACATTTCAATGCCCCTCAAACCCCCTCCCCTGCACTCGACATGGATAATGTAATTGATAATAATAAATGAGAGACTTGTTGAGAATCTCACATTAGCTAGCTAGTGAACACGATTGTTACTTGAGCAATCATCTCCCTTTTGATGTACATTTTGAGGGTTGGAGTTAGGTCAATAAGACCAATTTTCTTTTAATGTGGTATCAAAACTATCAAGTCAACTGTTGTGTTGCATTGTTGTTCACGTTCTTGAGATTTAGTTTGTCCAATATTGGTCCCCCACTAATTTTCACGGTCTACATGTCCAACTTTATATATGAGGGGTATGTGTTGAAAATTTACATTATCTTTTACCCTCCTAAATTAATGAATATAAACATTTAGTTTATGCCACTTTTCAATTCCCTCGTGATTGCCCCTCAAACACCCTGCACTCGACATGGGCAATCATGTAATTGATAGTAATAAATGGGGGACATGTTAAGAATTATACATTAGCTAACTAGTGAACACGATTATTATTTGAGCAACCATTTCCCTCTTTATGTACCTTTTAAGGGTTGAAGTTAGGTCAATAAGACAAAATTTATTTTAATATGGATGGTATAAGAACCATCAAGTCAAATGTTGTGTTGCATTGTTGTTCACAGTCTTGGTGTCCAATTTGTCCAATATTGGTCCTCCGCTATTTTTTACTGTCTACATGTCCAGTTTTGTGTATGAGGGGTATGTATTGATAATCTCACATTAGCTATCTAATGAGCCTTGTATATGAAGAGTGGCACTGAAAATCCCACATTAGCTAACTACTCCCTCCATTCCCAAGTAATGTTAACATTTGAGACTTCAAATTTTTTCCAAAATAATGTTAACATTTGGATTATCAATGAATATTTAATGAACTTTTACCATTTTTTTTTTTTTTTTTTTTAACTACAATTTTCAAGATGTATTTAATGATGATATATTAGTCTTTTGACTTTAACTTTTATTGTTTTTTGAAAATTTTTATTTCATATAAAATAATGAAGTGTTAATTTTATTTAGGAATGGAGAAAGTAGTAACAAGTTTAACTTTTATTTAGAAAAAAACATAACTCTTTAAAAATTACTCTACAAATAATTTAACATCACTTTAATATTAAAAGTTCACTCATCAACTGTTCAAACCTACCAATAATACTTTTGTTAATTCGTGCTTATTTGGATTAGATAGACATCCACGTTTTCCGGTCCGGCTCCTGTGCGGAACGCCCAAAGTTCCGTACGTGCGAGACACGTTGGGAGCCTTTGATTTCATTTTAAGGATGAATGGACGAGTATGATTTAAAAGAGGGTCAAAATGATACATATGTAATTTCACAAATAAATAATAATAATAATAACAAAAAGTAACACGCAACCGTCACATCGATTGAGTTACCGAGGAGGAGAGAGAAAAGTTGCGGCTTTTCTTTCTCCTCAATATATAAGAACATGTGTTCTCTAACGAAAAATATGTGTTCTTGTAGAAATGTAAAAATACATAAATACCCTGTTTTGATACAATCGTTGGATAAAAAAGTACAAAAATTAGAAAATTCAACGACTGACAACTTGACCCGTATATACTGAATTTTCTTGTCCCACATAGGGAGCCGTGATGCACGTTTTCCATATTACCCATTGTCCACTCTCGAGTCATTTTAATAGTGGTCTATGATGATTGATGAGCACCTGTCCCATAGTTCCCTGGTGCTATCATTTTGTTTTGTTCTCTATTAATTTAGATTCTCTTTGTAATAATTACTTCCAACTTCTACTAGTTCTCTGATCATCCGCCACCGCGGCACCGCCATGGAACTTGCTCTCACCTCAACTCTCCGGCAACTTCCCCAACTGGGCTCCTCTCAAAATCTTGATTTATCTAGTTTTCTCACTAGAAAGTTGAACAGAAAAATCCCAAATGTTCAACTTTCAAGAACAAGAACAAGGAGGAAAGAAATTATCATAATAATGGCTAAGAATAATAAAACAAGAATTGAAGGAGTTAGTGATGAGCTAAATGAAATTGCTTCCCAGAACTTAGATTATGCTCCTGCTCGCAGAAGGGTTCGTTCTGCTTTTTCCAACATTCAGCACCACCTTGATCATGTCTTATTCAAGGTATTTTTGTTTTTGTTGTTGTTTGAAGTTTTAATTTTTGGTTTTTCTTGCAAAGTTCTTCATATTTTGATTTTAATTGATTTGTCTATTCTTCTTCTTGAAAATATTGTTGAGGAATGATCTAGATGGCTCCAGATGGAATCAGAACAGATGAGGTATGTTTTTACTATTACTGTTGCAATTGATGAGATCTTGAATATAATGATTTTAGGGCTCTGGATCTTTTAGTATATCTTCGAGTAAATTCTCTAGTACACTAATGATATTATCAAGGGATGTGATTAGTTGAAATCCATAAATTCACTCTGGTCAATGATGTTGCTACTTGTTGAGCAATATTATTAGTGTACTTGAGAGTGCACTAAAAGATGTATTGGAAGATCCAGAATATGATTATCAAGAAAATGAGTATATTCTATTGTTGGTTCTTGTGATTGTGATCTTAATTAATTGCTACTTGCAAACAATCAACAATAGATCTAGCTTTGTCAAGATAGCACAGTTGACGCAGCACTCCTATCTAGCCAAATAGGTCCCGGTTCAACTACCCATTCACTGATAATGATTTTTGTGTGTGTTAGAAATAGGTTTCTTGTTCAAAATCTACTTGTTTTAAAATTGTGAGTGTTAATTTTGCAGTGGTATGAAACAAATTCCAATGGTCAAGGAATTTTCTGTAAAAGTTGGTTGCCAAAGCCTGGTGTAAGAATTAAAGGTGCTTTGTGCTTTTGTCATGGATATGGCGATACCTGCACTTTCTTCTTTGAAGGTTTGTTGTGTCGCCTTTTGCAAAATCTATTGTATAATATCGATATCGTGCTCTTTAAGTTCATTCTGTCAAACTTCTATCAAACTAACAGAAAGTAGAATGTTGAAACAATGCGTACTATTCGGGTAGGACTGTGTGTTTGATAAACGTGAAATGTGGTGATCAGGTATAGCAAAGCACATTGCTGCTTCCGGCTATGGTATTTATGCTATCGATCATCCAGGTTTTGGTCTCTCTGAAGGATTGCACGGTTATGTGCCGGATTTTGATGCCATAGTGGACAATGTCAATGAACAATACAAGAAAATGAAAGGTATCCCCTTAATTGCTGGACCGTTATAGTCTCGTTTACAATGATTATATCCAAGAATTAGTATTATAAAAGCATAGGGAAATGAGAGGAGTTTCCGAAAAGTGCAAAACTTAATTTTTTGGGGTCAATCGTGCAGTTCGATTATTGCTAAAACTGTCTTTAAAATTATGGCAGGGAGGCCAGAGATAATAGGGTTACCTCGCTTCATATTTGGTCAATCCATGGGAGGAGCAGTTGCTCTTAAAGCTCTTCTAAAGGACCCGGACGAGTGGGATGGCATAGTTCTCGTGGCCCCTATGTGTAAAGTACTAAAATCTTTAGCCTGTCAAGCTGAACCACTTATAATTTCCTAATAGTTCATTATTCACGAGTTATTGTTTTGGAGAATATAATCATTATTCACGAGTTTCATCGCCATTCTGAGTAATAATGACAATATCAAATTCATTCTTTGTTGCTCGTTATAATTAATCAACACCATACTTGCATGATCAAAATTTTACTTTAGAAACAGTATATTTAATCATTCTCCTTATCATTAATTTGCTGACATTTACCTGCTTCTAAGATTGCAGAAGACATGACACCTCCAGTTCCTCTTCAGAAAATCTTGATTCTTTTATCTAGAGTCATACCATCAGCAAAGCTCGTTCCCACGAAAGATTTATCCGAGCTAGCATTCAGACAGATGGAGAAAAGGAAACTGGTATGTTCTCGTAAACTGCCTAATTAACATTTACAATTGTCCGAAGCTGCTTTATGTTTTGAACAGCTGTAACAGCTGCGTTCTGGCATACTGGTGATACTAGCTTTGCAATTTCTAGTATTTTACATGTATATTTTCTGGATACATCTATTAAATACAGCATTTCCTTCGTTTTTAGGCTCCATATAACGTGATATGTTATTCTGATAAAACACGATTAAAGACTGCCGTGGAACTCTTGAATGCTACGAAGTATATAGAGTCGCAAGTGCATAAGGTCAGTATACATCTATGATTGATGCCTGTTTATCTTTTGACGAGTGAACTTTATTTTTTTATTTTTTATTCCTGGATGAAAACGAGTGAACGTATGTATTTGATAGAGCTTCACACGGGAATTCTTGATTTACAACTTCTGAGAACTTCTTTCGTAGGTTGCATCTCCGATGCTCATTCTTCATGGAGCCTCTGATAAGGTAACGGATCCTCAAATTAGCCGGTTTCTATATGAGAAGGCGTCTAGTAAGGACAAAACTCTTAATCTCTATGAAGATGGTTACCACTGCATTCTTGAAGGAGAACCAGATGATAGAATTTTAACCGTCCTTAAGGACATTATATCGTGGCTTGATTCACGATGCTCAACGGACTAGTTCGTCCTTCTATTTTTGCTCTTGCATTGGATCCCCAGAGACTTGTGATTCTAGCAGTTCCTTTGATAGAAGATTGATTTGTTGTAGCAAATAAGGCAACACAAGTAAGATTGAAAAAACTTTGTGCACTCCTTCCTCTCTGTAATTTAGATGAATGAAATGATTTTTATACCCGTGACAATAAAACTAATTAAAAATATTTTATCTCTTTTTTATTTCTTTTCAAAATATTTCTAGCACTGGGAGAGATTGTTATTTTCAATATGCCAAATACATAAAAAAAAATAAAAAAAATCTAGTGCTACCTCCATTCTTAAATATAAGACTTTCATTACATGTTGCGAAAATTAAGAAAGCAAAAATTAAGATGTTTTTGTAATCAAAATATTAATATTACTCTCTTAAATAGAATTAGTGGTATACAAGTCATATTTATGAGAGTAATATATATATATTTTAATTACAAAAATATATTATTTTTTTCCTTAATTTTCTCAAGATGTAATAAAAGTATTATATTTAGGAATGGAGGGAGTAATTTCAAGATAACTTCAAAAGGTTTAACCCCCTTTTAGTTTATTTTACATATTATTGGTATGAAAGTCATTTCATCCAAAAATGAGAAGATTGCAGTGCAATTTTTTTCTTTCTAGTAATGCAAATATTATCATCTCTCATAATAATTCAATACTGTTTTTAAAAGGTAAATCGTCTGACTTACCCATAATTTTTTTAAGATTTTGATCTTTACTCAATGTTGATTACTTTTTTCTTATCAGTTTTGCGTTAGATATAACAAATCTTATTACATGACCAATTCTTGGGGCGTTCTGAAGATTAACTTAAGGGTAGTGATAATGCCAGAGTAAGAATCCTCCTGCAAGAGCGATTTACGTGCATGTGACAAAATTACCCCTCTAACATATTAACTAAATCTTTTAATTATTTTTTCTATTTTCTCTCCCAATATTTTCTCTCTATCCTGCCCTGATCTTTCTCTCTCCCCTAGATTCTTTCCTTATTTTTCTCTCAATCTCTATTTTCATATAATTTTTGTTTCCATATCTGTTGTTTTTTTTCGTTTTTTCCTCTCTGTTTTTTTCTCCTTTTTTTCTTCTCTCCATCTCCAAATGATTTTGTTTTCTTCTCTTTCATTATCTCTTCTTGCTCTTTTTGTCTAACTTTGAATTTATATATATATATATATATATATATATATATATATATATATATATATAATTTTCAACTACTTTCGGTAAAAGAGGTAAATTTTATTATTTTTATTGAGCTTTTCGATTTTATATTGTTGTTGAATGATTCAATCCAAGAAATAGTCTATTCACTGAGGAAATTGAGAGAATAAGAAATAATAAAAAACAGAGAAGAAAACGAAGAAAAAAAAAACAGAGAGAGAGAGGAAAAAACGAAAAAAAAAACAACAGATATAGAAACAAAAATCACGAGAGATTAAGAGAAAAATAAGGAAAGAATCTAGGGGAGAAAGAAAGATTAGGGCAAGATAGAGAGAAAATATTGGGAGAGAAAATAGAAAATATAATGAAAAGATTTAGTTAATATGTTAGAGGGATAATTTTGTCACATGCACGTAAATCGCTATTACAGGAGGATTCTTGCTCTGGCATTATCACTACCCGATTGACTTTATATTGTATTATCAATGTTAGATACACGGTGTATCACATGTTTACCAAAAAAGAAAGATAAAATACCATTTTCTAATTAAAAAAACCGAAACAATTGTTGTCATCTCTCTACGACGATACCAAAATTAAGCAAAGGTTTAAGGACTCCATAAGCAATTAAACAACCTCATTATTCCTTAGCTCTAACGAAACAGCTCAGTTCTCCAAACCAACCTTTCCTTTGTAATTGACCATTTTCTCAAATTCTTTAATCCCTCAAAGCCCTTTGAATGAATCTCTCTCCAGAGGGCAATTTTTACATCATTTTATGATCCAAAAACTTCTTATGACACAAAATTCATATTCTGATCTTCCTTTTAAATCGTAATTCATGTCGCTGTTGAATCAACTCTTCAACAGGGGACTCATTGGGCAGAAAGGGTCAGTTGATTTAATCCTATTCTTTTAATTTTTATTAAAGATTCATTTTTTCCCTTTTGGGTCTAATTAATTTGGAATATTGAAGATTTCTGTGCATTTTTATGTAATTCTGCTAGTAATTTTACCTTCCTTGTATTTGATTCTGGTTTTCTGAATTTCTTGATAACCCATCTGTTAATTTTTGCTCAGTAGGCTTAATTCATGTTCATTCTGCTTTTAGCGTAAAAAGATTGTTCCTTTCTTTGTTTAGTTCTGGTTTTTATGACTAGGGATCTTCTAATACATCATTTAGCACACTAATAAAATTATCACAAGTGGAGTAACATCATTGGATTAAAGTGAATTAATGAGGTTGTACTAATGAGTGACATTGCTCCACTTGTGATAATTCTATTGATGTACTAGAAGATTCAGAGTTCGTTTTTAGCTTTTACAATTTGTGTTGCTTGCACTTTTTTTGGTGTGTGTGTGTGTTGGGGTGGGAAGTAGTTTTGTTGTTTGCTTTAAAAAGCATTGGTGATTGAGAGGTGAACTTCCTTATAATGTAATAGATATGGTTGGATAAATTTAGTGTGAATTGGATTGATGCCCACTTTGAGCTAGTGCAGAATAAGATTGTTGGTTTTTCTCTCAGTAAAACATGCTTGGCATTGGCTATCTCGCGCATTAAGTTGCTGCAAAACAAGAGAGATGGGCAACTCAAGCTTATGAGAAAGGAGATAGCTCAATTTCTACTGGCTGGCCAAGAACCTATAGCTCGAATAAGGGTGCAATTATATATTTATTCCTACCTTTTACTTTTTTTCTTGCCATAAATTTGCATTCTTACTTGTTTTTTTGCATTCATGTTTTAGGTGGAGCATGTTATACGAGAACAGAACATCTGGCAGGCATATGAGATTTTAGAGATGTTCTGTGAATTTGTTCTTGCCCGCATCCCTATCATTGAAAGCCAAAGGTAAAGCCATTGAGCATTGGTTTTATATCTTTCCTATATTAAGCTATTTGTTATCAAAGTACATTCTTCTTTTATTCAACACGGTCACTTCTTGCGTTAGATGCAATTAGACTAGTCTGTTTTTATCAAATCTGACTTTCCCATAAGAATGCTATCATTGCATACTAGATTGGGCTTGCCACCTGAAAATTTCTCCGATATCTGTGAGTATTGTAGCCTTTCCTCCCTCACCCAACCCCGGTACTACTTTTCCTTGTTCAACCCCACCTCTCAGTTGGGGCTCATGGGCAGGATTTGGGTGTGGGGGATGTGCCGGTTCCGTTGACTACATGAAATGATTATGAACCTTAATCTGTATTCTCTATGTGATAAAATTAGCAAAATTTAGCCATACATTTCTGTATTCTTTCCTTATATTCGATCTCCTTATGAAATACATAAGCATGAACAGTATCAGGAACGTGAAAAAAAACGGATCCTGTTTACATTTCTTTATTTTCGACATTTTCTGATTCTGCTTGTTTCTGAAACAGGGAATGCCCTTCTGAATTGCAGGAAGCTGTGGCTAGTATCATTTTTGCAGCTCCCAGATGTTCTGATTTACCAGATCTATTGCAAGTCAGGAACTTATTTGGTGCAAAATATGGGAAGGAGTTCATGTCTGCTGCCTCAGAGCTTCGCCCTGATACTAGCGTCAATCGTACAGTTATTTACCTTGAAAAAAACCTTTTACTCCCCCCGTTCCTTGATATAGGTCTTTTTGGACTCTCTGTTTCATTCCAAAATAGAAGTCTTTTTCCAACTATTAAGGATGTTTTTCTAAAATTACCCATACTCATATTATGGAGTAAAGAGAAAAAGATTTAGGTTGGTGGTTAAGAGTTAAGGGTATAATAGTAAAAATATTACTTGTATCCCTCTTCCTTAATCTATGCTAAACTACGTAAAAATACTTCTATTAAAGAACGGAGGGAGTATCATTTAGTTGATAAATGATTTTCTGTTTTCATTTATGTTTCTTTTTTGTTTCTTTTCTTCAGATTATTGAGAAACTTTTAGTAAGTGCACCATCCTCAGAAGTCAGGCTGCAGGTTTTAAAGGAAATTGCACAAGAGTACAACGTGCCGTGGGATTCTTCCAAAACTGAAGCAGAATTCAGCAAAAAACCTGAGGATCTTCTGGTACTTATCTTATTTCCTAAATTTTATGTTGACTCCTTTTAATTACTCATGGAATCGGTCAGCTCTCAATAATTTTACTGGAAAAGTAATGCAGAGACTGTTGACTTCCCTTAAGGACATATTCTTTTAATGGGTTATACGGGCTTTTAATGAGAATTTTTCCGATGGCTTATTTAGGCTCCACATTGACTTCACTTAAGGACATATTCTTTTAAGAATGTAATTGTTTGCGCATTTCAGGTGAGAAATAAAATATCTTTTATTTGACTGAAGGAGCTTCTCAAGGAGAATGTTCGAACAGGGGTTTCCTTTAAGGATATATTCTTTTTCTAACTCATGCACATGGGTGCACACGCTTGTGAAGGGAGAGAGAGCTGATTGAGTAAATTTTACCTAAAAAAATAGTTACTTGTTTTGCTTACTTCTGCATGTCTATGATTTCGATCTCATAAGGTGCAATGCATTTGCAAAACGGATGTAGAGAGGAAATAGTGGAAACGGATCTAGAGAGGATCTGCAAAATAATGGTTTTTGACCTGTTGGGTATTGTTTTTCACTCCCACTCCACAAATTGACGTGTTTCTGGAGGTGGGACAAAACTAAATAGAAAGCATTATGGAAATGCGTTCTTGCAATAAGGACGAAATCTAGAGAAAACCAAGTTAGGAAGGCAATCAGAAGCAAATGGTGTCTGGTTTAATAAAGTGACTAATGCGTTCTTTGCTTCAACTGAAAGTTTTATTTTTCTATAGTGCCTTCTGTTTAGTTTTGTCCAACCTCCAGAAACACGTCTATTTGCCGAGTGGGCGTGAAATAGGGGGGCTAAATAGGTCAAAACCCCAAAATAATTCCCAAAGCTTTAGCTCTTTTAGGCTAGTATATTGAATTTGGATCTTAGGGATGATCATTGTTCTTGATGCCTGGGTTATTAGGACTCAACTGCTGGTATTTGGATATCAATCATCACTGTCACCTCTCAAATAGAGATGTTTTACTTTCCTGTCAACGAACAAGGACGTTCATGATACCGACTCATTCTCGTGTGTGCACGTTGGGTGTTGGGGGTGGGGGTGGGGGTGGGGTGTAGATAATATTTTGTCTAACCAGTGTATCGTCATCTCTATGTTCATTGCAGAATGGACCAAAGCAAATGGCTGCGCCGTCTTGGGCTGCTTATGAACATGATTCTCACAAACCTCCGCCTACTATGGATCATTCCACCACATCCATAAGTAGTAGCCGTAAGAGCAAAGGTCGTCAATCTCCCACACCAATCAGCAGCTCCTCCTCAGTGACTACCAACACAAAGAAACCATCAATTGAAGATAGCAAGTCATCATCGAATATCGGAACCAATGAGACGAGATTACAATCATCTGATTCATTGGAGAAAGCTCGAGCTGCCATTGCTGCTGCAGAACGCGCAACAGCTGCTGCCCGTCTTGCTGCTAACTTGGTAAAGCTCAAAACTAGCTCAGTGAATCTCGAGGAAGCAAAGAGTTGAGACCTCTTAATTCAGTATGTAGTCTCGGGTAAGTCTTGGGTCCGACACTTATATTCCGTCCCCCCATAAAAAAGAATAAAAATATTGATGTTTTATATATTTTCTTCATACTGGTGCCAAAATGAGGTTATGTATATAATTACTGAGGGTAACATTTCATTTGTAATACCATTTCTCTAATTGAATTTGTATTTACTTGCAATTGGCCATTTGAGCTTCAGCCTTTAGTAGACACTAATCTTTGGGTTTTTTACCAGATAGGCCTGTGGTTAATCCAAAGGCAGGCAGGGTGTAAAGTGCCTGGTTTCTTCTTCTTCTGACCAAACTAGTGCAAAAAATCATCTATCCCCAACTGGTGTCTCTATTTCTATCCAAATCACATAGATACCTATCTAATTACACTTCTTCAATCGTCATTATTTATATTCATTAACTAGCTTCTCTTTTATCTCATTTCTCTTATCTTTGGAATAATAATGGCTAAAAATGTATAATTAGAGGGGATATTCACGTGACGAATTTCGAATGGTTAGAGACAGGCACACTTACATACGATTTTTCCCACAAAACTAGAAATTCCATGGAATAAGCAGAACAAGAAATGGAATCATAAAGACTCCGCTTTTGATTATCCATTTCAATATCTTTTATTACTTCTTCACATAATAGGATATCGGATAAAGTTCAAGATATTTGCCTTTTATTAGTTTAGCTATGAGTTTTTCTTGCTTAATACTTCAAAAATATCGGGTTCATTTGGATCTCATCTCAAATTTAAATTCAAAATTTATTTAAAAATTTTACTCACAAATAAATTAGTTTTTGCGAAAATTCAATGTGAAATCTTAAAACTAAAATGCTATCAAATTAGAAAAGCGGTTGGAGTTTTTTCTTTTCTTTTAAGATTAATAAGCTTAAACCAGAGAATTATATACTTAAACCCTAAGTTTTGAGAGAGAGTGGTAGTGACTTGCTAAAGAGATCCAATTTTAATTCCTTTGACGGATTAGTCTCTCATTTCCACCGGAATAAATTGTGTTATGATCAAGAACTCTAGAGATTAGACCCTACTCTGAGTAAGAGTCGTACTCTGCAACGCTCCTTGAGCTGAGTCCCCACAAGGGCAACCAACCCTTAAATCTCATATACTAGTAGTCGGATACAGATTGTTCGAACTTTTCATCATCTTGTATAAAGACACATAAATCGTGAGGAGTTGGTGCACCATGAGAAACGATGAAACAACATTTGCAGAAACAAAAACTGCATCACACCCACGTTTGAAAGCTCAGTATGCTTAATTTTCCATGTCCTAGTCCAAATGAACAAGAAACACAGACCTAGACGGTACTGATAAAAAAATATATACTACCTCCATTCCATAATATAAGTCGTTTAGGATATGTACCGAAAATTAAGAAAGTAAAAAATAAGGTAATTTGTTAATCAAAATGTTAATATAACTTTTTTTTATGAGAGTAATATAGATATTTTAACTAACAAAATACATTTTTTTTTTTTTATTTTCGCTACATGTTCTAATCGGTTGATATTATGGAACGAAGAGAGTATATAATTGAAGTGGACAATTATATTCTCTAGGTAATATATGTATTGTGTTTGATGTGTGATGGAATATGATGTGTTCGATTAGTCATCCATTAAAAACATTTTTACACAGGCATGTAATATTTGGGCAGTTATAGTTGTCTTGCTCAAATTCATCTCTACTTTTCACATCTTTTTAGTTTCTCTCGTGCAATTTGGAACCATTTCTGCTTCACAATAAAAGGACATACATTTTTGTGAAAGTCTCAGCTATTGGACACACACACACAACATAGGCATGCTGACAAAGACGGGGGAGAGTGTACCAAGTCCTCAATGTCTAGTGTGTGTATATATATGAGAAATAACACAAAGGTCAGGTTTTTTACGGTGTGGATCCTTGTAACATTTTCTATAACATTTGCTTCAGTAATATTTTTCCATTACTGGTCTATCTTCTTCAAGCCATTTTTGCAACGATTAAGGAAGGGAAAATAATGAGTATTTTTCTATCACATCCTTAACTAATTTCATTGACATAATGGAGAAAGATAGAATTATATTTATGAGTAATATTAATATTAAAAAAAAAAAAATCATATTTACTTAAGATGCAAAAAGAAAAGTATTTTGATAAAAGATAAAAGGGTAAAAAAAACCTTATAATTTTCAGAGTATCATATTTTCATTTTTGAATACCAAATCATAAGAGATAAACCCTAATACTAATTCCTATAATAGGAATGATATAGAGAAACAAGAATGTTATATAGAGGATCCAAGAAGAGATTCACACCCCCTGTGGGGAGGGGGTGGGGGCAAATACAATATTTATAAGAAAATATCACCCAAAAAAAATTTCCTATAAAAAATTCGTCGTTTCTGAAAATGTTGGGGAACCTTAATAGCTCCGCCACTGGGTTACAACTTACATTTATCGTATCTTTGAAGAAATTATCATCAACCCAGTTAAAGTACTTTTCAATTCTAATTAAATTAGTCGAGTTAATAATTTCTTAATACCGATATTTTAAATAAAAATGCTATTTGTATACATTATCTGGCAAGGGCATATGATAGCCTAGTCAAAAAACACTTTATGTTTCAATTTAGATGTCTTATTTTCCTTTTCAGTATGTTTCAAATTAGATGTCCTAATTCTATATAAAGTATGCATTTATTATTATTTTTTCAACATTATCGTTACATCCAACAAACAATTTAATGCTTTTTATTTCCCAACTAGTAGTTAAGCAATCGCCATTTAGAATACCAATCCACAGTGTTCAATTTTAATTTCAAATACTATTCGATTCTTTTTAGATAACTAATCAAAATTTATTATCAAATTCTACACTATCTTAATACTCGTGTAAGTCTTAATTAAGACAACTAAATTGAAACGGGAGTAAGTATAGGGTAATAATGCGTGTGCGCGGTGGTGAAAAGGATGTAACAGTAGTTAGCAGGAGATTCTGAGCAACAGAAGTAAAACCAAAAATCAATAAAGGGATTTTTATAGATTGATGATAATGATGATGAGAAACAAAACAAAGTGTGTTGTATTTATGTATGAAAATCAAACACGTGGTGTTATAATGTAAGAGTAGTAACAGCATTTGATTTTATATTGTAATGAAAAGTCGTTTTCATCTTGAATATACGTTGTAACGCGAACATATTTCCATTGGTCCATTTAGATTTTCCATATGCTTTTTATTCATATATTTCTTATTTAGGGAAAGCAAAATTGCAGCCTTCTATCAATGTCTGTATCTTCATTTTATAGCAAGGGATATGGCTAGTAGGGAGACTACTTAGGCTAATTAGTGTTCTTAGGTACGGTTTGGTTTGAGAGGAGAGCGAAAGAAAAGGAAAGAAGAGTTGGGTCATTCAATTCTATGACCGTTTTTTTTAGACTAATTTTACCGTTCTCTTAAATGAATTGAGCGGAACTAATATCTACAGGGAGATCCCGTCTAATTCATGTGAGAGAGTTGTGCGACTAGTCCTACAAGAACGATCTTATAATTTAATTTTTTAGAAGGAAGAGGGAGAATGGGTAATTAGCTTTAGTTCAAAATTATCAGTTTTCTTTCCTTTCGAAATTGAACATAAGTCCATAGGGTATATGTTGCAGTGACAAAAGGCCAATTTGTAGATAGCGGCGGTGTTCCGTAGGATTATGGATTGAATTTCTAACTCTACGTTATTCTAATATTTATCTTCTCTCTGGGCAAAAGTTGTAGGATACTCGTAATGGTGTATCATATATCCAAGAAAAATAATCATAAATTTCGAGAAAATAGACCGATATCAATGAATTATTTTCACCAACTAAATTACAATTAAATGGGCCAATGCCTCCCCATTTTTTTTTGAAATCAATGATTTTTTTTTATGTACTCCTTCCCAATATTTTAACTATAATTTTATTTGATCCTCTAAAGTTTTTGACAAGAAAAAATTTAGTGACATTTATATAGTTTGACCTTCCAAACTTTTAGTCATGCATCTGCTCCATCTTAATTCATGAAATGAGAAGTAATTTTAGACAAGAAAATGCTAATCTTATGATATAGAAGGAGTAATATTATCTCTTTCTTCTCAGGAAAAAAAAACCAAAAAATGTGGCTGGCCCAGTGGGGAGCTACCTTGCCCTTTCCCCTCCCGGAAGAGATCTTTTTATCGAATTTGTGTCATTTATGTCTCACTAATAATAATGTGTTATATATCAATTTTTTTTAAAAAATAAATTATAACTTAAAAAACGGTAAAATTGTAGGTGAAAACGACACATTTGACAGAATATTGTTAGTGAGATAAAGAAGTGAATAAAAATATGTGGCAGTGGATATTTTTCCTTCCCTCCCCAGAATTTAAAATTTTTGAAGCGTTATTTACCACAAAAAAAAAAAAGTTTTATACCCCAATTCTCTATTACATTATTTATAAGGGTTTGATGACTGCTCGAAGGAAAGAGAAGAATTAATATAGAATTTGAAAGAGATGAAGAACAAAGATGCTGCTGCTGCTGCTGCTGAAAAAGGCTGCTGTTTTAAGAGAGTATAAATGTCAGAAAATGGAGGAAAGTGGAAGAAGCAAATATAACTTTTAACATTAAAAAATCAAGGTTTTCTTTTAAAGCATGAAAAAACAGCTTTAAACATATACATTCAAAAATCTTGAAATTACATGAAATTAAGCTGACTCTATATAAATCCGTAGCGTCGTAGAGTTGTTGTATTCGCAGGCAACTTTGGTTTCAGAATCTTTTTCAATAAATATATATATATACAAAAAAAAATTTTTTGGGGTTAATGCATCTTTCAGTTATGATCAGCTATGATAAATAAAAATTTAGATGAGTTCGACTCCCATAGACATGCACTCAAATCATAAATTGCTTACAAAAGTTATTACTCATAAAAATTGCCCAGTGGTGGGCAGAGGGATCAGCTATATGTTACAAAGCTACCATGTCCTCTCTGTGGAGAATCTTTCTTTGTTTTCTTGCTTTTTTGATATCTTATGGAGTTAGAGAAAGCTATTTATTTTATTTTATTTCTTTTGTTGAAAAAAAATTGTAGTCTATTTGCTTTAAGTAAATCTCATCATATGTAATAGCTTTCAAATCATACGAAAAGGTTAACCAAACTATAAGTAAGTTATGTATGGTAAGTTTATATCTTTAGAGATGTTTAAACCTAATTAAAATTAGGGTGCTGGTGCATGTTTTTTTAAAATTAGGGTTAATTTGTTATCGGTTGTCGAATAAGTTCAATTCCATAGTTGAATTTAAAAAGAGAATAATAGTCATTTCAATTAAATGCATAGCTAATATTGAATAGTTATTTTCAACAGGAGAATAACCACTACAAGAAAACAGGTTAATAGTTATTTGGTGAACGACTGAATTGCTACCGAATAGCCACTAATTTTGAGACGCGGTCGCAAATATTAGCGACGGAATATTTTCGGTGACAATTCGATTGTTTACCTATTTTCTTGTAGTGAACTATTTTTAACCGATAATCAAAAATAGAAAATTGAAATTTAACGAATACTATACAAAAAAAAAAATATCCGTTCAAACCCTAGTTAGAGATAAGAATTTCCCCTATATCAATTATCAACTAGGCCAACTTCTTTAGAGAAAGTTTATTAGATATCTTTATCAAGAGTATTTTTATCTTAGTTAGTGAGTAATTTTAAAATTTATATCCATACAAATAATTGTAATAAACTTAGAATAAAATTTTAATTCTTTTTTCTGTGAATATGCACTTTTGGCCTATGTATATTACAATTACTGTTATAAATATAAATTTTAAACTTGCTCACTAATTAATATAAAACTACTATGTACATTAAGGTACCTTATTTGATTAAAAAAAATAGAAAAACAAATCTCGGGATCTCAGCTAGGGGCCCCGGAAGGAGAGGGACTCAACAGTTAGTGCTTCTGTAGCTCTCTTGTAGTGCAACAGTAAACCAGTTCACTCAATTAAAGTGGGGACAAAACCAAATGCCCCTCCCTATCCACCACGGAAAAATCATCTGTCCCCGTTCATATCCCCAGTCAATCATAATTCACTTTGTGTATATATAATTGAAAAAAATATTTATATAGTAAATTCTGATTTATTGGTACAAGAATGAGGACAGGAATGGGGAAAGAGAATTTTCGTTCATCCACCACCAGATATAGTTGATAGTTGGAACTTGGGACCAGGCCCGGCTCCAAGGGTGTCCAAGGTGACATCCGGAACCGGGCCTCACATTTACAGGGGCTCCAAATTTTTTAAAAAATACTTAATTTGTATATAATTATTAGTTAAAAAAATTGTAGATCTTGATGTTTTACAATTTGTTGCTCAAAATCTTTTTTACCATACACCAGTGTCGATTAATAGGGGATGCGAAATGAAATGATCATGAGAGGCTTTCCCAAAAATCCAGGGCCCCTAATTTTTTGTTTGTTTATATATATATATATATATATATATATATATATATATATATATATATATATATATATATATATATATACTTAAATCTAAAATTCGGGCCCCAAATTTTTTTTTCGACACAGGACCTCGGATATGTTTGAGCCGGGCCTGCTTGGGACAGTAACCATTGGAGAAATTAACCTAGAACCACAAATTTACCAATGTTGTAGTCTTTTATATTTTTGCTGAATTACAAATTTTATAGTTTGGTAAATGTGATTCATAACTTTGCTTAGTTATAATTAACTATAAGTGTTAGGTGTGGTAGCTTAATATATACTTTGCATCGTACTACCTTCATTCCATAATATAAGTTATAATATAAGTCATTTAAAACATGTAATGAAAATTAAAGAAATAAAAAATAAGGTATTTTATTAGTCAAAATATCAATATTATTCTATTTAAGTTAGTAAAATAAACCCTAAAATCATACATGAAGCGTACTGCTTTTCTAGGAATGAGATTATATAACAAATGAAAATAGAGACTCTCTAGAACATTCAAGAACTCTTAATTCAACATCTTAAACTGAAAATGAACGAAAAAAAGGAAGCACTAGTCAAGTTTGTTTATTACTCTTTTCTAATTTTTCATTTCAAGATTCGAGTTTGGCTCCTCTCTAGTGTTTAGCTTCTTCAGGTAAACCTAAAGAGACGGGATTTTGTACTAACTAATTCATGCTATTTTATGGCGAATGTTGTATTAGGACTCTATCATTAAATTAACAAAATCTCCACCATTGAATTTGTACTAGCGGGATGTGAAGGGCCAAATCCCAAAGATTCGGTTGTTTAATGCTTAAATCAGTACCACCAAGGACTCAATACTGAACTATATGTTAAGGAGTGTTACTTTAGTTAGCTAAATTATTCCGACTCGAATTAATAAGTTTCAAATTCGACACCTCTTACCCCGATAATAATAATAATAAAAAGTATTGAAAGCTATTTTTTTATAAAATAAAAAAAAAAAAAAAAAGTCCCACACATATATAACACATACATATAAGTGCAGTCCAACTTGACCTAGCTAGAGGATGAATCCATCACTAGACATTATTTAGGGCATTATATAGAGTAGAAGAGAGCTTGGGCAGCTTACTACTTCCATCTGTCTCCACATATAGGTGTGGCTCTTATATATATATTGTTGACCTGCCAATTAGAGTTCATATACTCATTGCTTTTTTTTAATCAGACATAGATCCTATAGTTTGGAGACTCTCAAATATGTAGCTGAAGCTGATTCAGTGATTCTCATAATTCGAAACCATTTATTTGCAGCTTTTGGCCGTCTATTTTTTTTGTCCACAAATGTCTCTAATTGGGAATGAGGGCTATGTTAAGTTATCTCAACCTTTTAATCCCCAATCCCTACAAACTATAGGTCTTGAAAGATCAAATCACAAAGAAAACAATCCATATATTATTGTATTCTTCTTTCATCTACATATTATCTTTTTGATTTTTTCTTTTCTTTTCTGAATGAGGGGTTGGTTTGAAGTGACCAAGTTCTTTGTATTTACGAGTCCCCATCTCTGTCCCCAACCAATCAGAATTTGCTATATAAATATTTTTTTCAATTATATATACAAATGGTGAATTGTGATTGGTTGGGGAAAGGGATGAGGACAGGAAGGGGGACAAAGGATTTTTTGCCTATTTACGATTGGTCTGCTTACCACGTTTTTAGAGCCTTTGTGAAAGAATAAATCGCAGGATATATTTTAATAGATAAAAAATTCTAGAGTGTCTGTATACAAGTTTTCTTAAAAAAGACCAAATTTCAACCAGCTTAAACAGAATTCGAACCATCATTCTTCCGCTGCTAGTAAAATATTACGTGTAAAACTATATATGTATCTAATGGAAATTGTTCAAAATGTGTGGTAGGAAGTTTGTATGTGAACTTTAATCTACCTCCGATCCTCATTAACCACTTCGACGCCACTCGCCTTAACACTTCTAATTAACATTTTTTTTATGCTTAGGGGTTCTTTTTCGAGTTTAAAATTTATCTTAGAATTAATATAAAAGGCTGGTATGTAAGTAACACTGTTCTTATTAATTATTTTCAAAGTATTTTAGGTTTTCTAATCTTTTGTGTTAATAAGAGGAAATTTTATTTATTCAATGGAATTTAATTCATGTTTTAAACTGCAAACAATTATCTCACCAAAGAAAGTAAAGGATAATCAAAGCAATTTTCGTATCCTTATTCATGTGATAATTTCAATTATGAATGGATTTACTACAATCTTTTGCAAAAGAGATTTTCAATGGGACAAAGCATCTAAGTTCTCTAGAAAAAACTTTGTTATAACCTTAACGCAAATGATTACTTCTAACCTAATAATCTTACTCTTAGATAATGTATAAAATTCCAAAATATTTATAGGAGTAAGCATAGAAAGATCTAAGGGGTTGCCCCCTCCTCTAAAATTTTAAAAACGTTGTATTTTTCTCTCATAAATTTCAGAGTTTTTAGTGATGTCGTTAGAATTTTAGCTTTCATCCCTCAAGGGTCATGTGAAATATGGACTTCGCCCCTCAGCTTGAAGTTCTTAGTTCCATCTATGAGAGTAAGTTTAGTGCAATTTATGGTTGGTTAAAGTTACAGAAACTTGCTAATTGATTGATATATTATTTATGTTATTGATTACTATCATTGATTTGTAAAAGACATTTCTGTCAAATTTCACTTTTTAGAACTTCTCAGTTTTCAAGCATATAGAGAAGTTTGGCTATCATCCTCCTGAAACCATTTGATACCTCAATTTCAATGAAAAAGATACTAATATAGGAACTATTAATTTCTATTAGCTGAAATTATACTCTCTAGAAGTTACTTAATAGAGATGAGAAGCAAAGTACTAATCCATCTATTCCATAATATAAAACGTTTAAAATATGTATGCAAAAATTAAGGAAGAAAAAATGAGGTGTTTTTTTAATCAAAATATCAATATTACTCTCTCAAATATGATTAGTACTATTTAAAAGAGTAATATTGATATTTTAACCAACAAAATACCTTATTTTTTTTATTTTTTTTTAATTTTTGATACATGTCATAAAGGTTTGTATAATGGAATGGAGGTAGTAGTCTTTTAGGTAATAACAAGGGAAAAAGGCTTTGCATACAAGCACCACCTGGATGTCCATCGTATAATCACTTGTAAAGTTTTAGTACATTAGTCTCTATATTAAAGTAATCAAAGACAATTAATTATATAAACTTCTCCTTTATTGTGAATGAATATATATTAAATAATTCGTTTTAGGAAGTAAGCATATATTCAATAATAAATCATAATCTTCCTCCAATGAATACTTAATTGCTATTAATCAGAAAATTATGTATATAAACTTCAACATTAGTAACTAAACTATTTTTCTTCCACCAATTACATAGCTCATTTGTGTTAGAAACGCCTAAAGTGATATATAAACTAGGGTTTTCCTTTCTAGAAATGCAAGTTACAAGTTAGATGGCCGAGAAGTTATAATTTGGTGATAACTAAAATTTGAGTTCGCAAAATCTCCAACTCTTACATTACACTGAAAACTTCTCCAGTATTTTAAATACCCAAAGGAGCTCAAACACTCTAAAAGCCATTAATATTTAAAGCATGCAGCAAAGTAGAAAATATTCATAATAGGGAAACAAGAAAAAAGAAAATGGGGATTCAGTTGAAATCTAAGTGGCTGTCCCATCTGCACCAGAAATTCCCTCTTTCCAAATCTATCTAGTTCCTTAGCTAAGCTTGAATCCAAACTTGTAGAAAAACCCCAAAAAAAACTTCTCTCACTTACTCTTTTCTTAAGACCCCACCACACCAAAAGTTGAGAATAAAAACAAGAAATCAGAATCCATCTTGAAACCGATTGATCGATGATGATAATGATTATGGGAACAGTTCTGATATGGAACAGATTCATTGGACCATGTGGTTCAGAGTTTATCACATCACTATAGAATGAGTGGAGAGACAATTTTGTGATGATTTGGCTAATTCTGCACCATAAGGTTCATGTGTATCTGGTTCATATCAGAAAAATCCTGATTATGGATCCAAACGTTGCCCTCCTCCTAATGTACAATTCCTAATAGCACCACCCCAAGTACTCAATTCTCCACCACCACCACCACCTTCCTCATGATGATGATAATTACTATAGCCTAACACTGGGGCACCAATGCAGGTGTAGTTATTGCTAATTTCTTGTGGAGGAAGAGGAGGGTTGTTTCCGGTGGTGGTGCCCACGGGGAGGACATGTCCGACGTAGTAGTCGTTAGTTGGAGGAAATGGGACGAGACGCGTCGGGGATGAGTACATGTTGTAGGGTGGTTGTCCGGTTGCTGGTGGCGGTGGTAGGATTGAGCTTGAGGCACCCCCAAAGAATCTTGTGGTGGGATAGATTGATCGGAATGCTTGTTGTGTTGGATCTCCTCCTATGTGTGGAATCGCCTGACAACTGCGTTCAATAACAATACTTGACTGTTAGACTATTAAATAAATAACAATCTTTGCCACAATAAAAAAACGATTAAATAACTACGGGCTTTTTCATTCGGTCGCTAAATTGAACATAATGACCGAAACATGTGGTAAGATATTTTGCATCGTTGAGCCGAATAGCAACTGATTTCCAACTGAATTATTAGCGACCAATAATATAGTCGCGAGTCTGCGATGGAATAACAACAGATCTGACATTAATGTTGACTTTTAATTTTAAATATGTAAAGACCGATTTTCGATATAAATTTAACGACTAATAATCTTGTCATTAAATAGCGACAGAGTAATGACTAATCTAACATTAATATTAACTTGAATGCATTATTTAGTCTTGAAAAGAAAAGAAGTCATTAGGTCTGAGTTACATAACCCTATTTAGAATTGATCGAATAGTTTTTTATACGAAATGAATAAAAATTAAAGTGATTATTGAGATTGTGGGAACATCTTACCCTAGATGAGGTGGTTGAGGGAGTAGGGGGATATCGTTAGTAAATACCAGCTGACGAGCTCTATTCAGAGTTTCTGTCTCCCTTTCTGGGTAACAATAAAACAATTCAAACATCAAATCAATCAAAACCCCGACCAACAACTTCAGCAAAAACAAAGAAATAAAAAACACCCCAAATTTGTTCTTTCTCGCGTGAAAACAAGAAAAGACATGACTACCTATGATATGCTTCTCTTTGGAAAAAACGCTGTCCATTTTTATCAATGACTTCCCTAAAAACTCCGGCTCGACTATAATACAGAACGTAAAAAATTTAATATATATTAAATAATTTTTATCATTTTAGATTGTCAGATACAAAATTTAGAGATCCAAATTTTATAAAAGCGAATAGCAATTATAATTTTTGAAGTAAATATTACATATTTTATCTATTTTAGCGTTCACTATATAATGATACTTTAATGTTATGCACTATAACGATTGCACTAAAACTAATATTGAAGGTTGGAACTTGGGATTTGGGATAAATTTAATTGAAATAAATAAATAAATATAAGGAAGCTAGGGAGTATTACCTTGGCGGTGGCGGTTCATGTGTCCCCCAAGAGCTTGAGATTTGCAGAATTTGAGAGAACAAAACCTACATTCATACACTTTCCCACATTCATCTTTACTTTCCTTACCGCCGCTTTTCTTTTTCCTGAATCCACCTGCACTTTTCCCATTTCAAGAAAAACCCCTTGTTGTGATTAGACTAATCCTATCTTTATGCACCTAAAATAACCAACAATTAAACCTGACTAACCCATTCAACAAAAAGTAAAAAGAACATTCAAGAACCCACCCAAAAAAAAAAAAAGTCAAGCTAATGCAGTTTTAAGCACTCCATACTCGTTGCAATAAATCTCAGTTTCGACATTCCCTTCTCAGTTAATAATAAAAATAAAAAAATTTAAAAAATCCCACAACAAAAACTCATGTTCTTTAGTTAGCTAGAGCAAACGAAAATTCAAGAAAAATCTGAATCTTCTTAATACCAAGAAAGAATAGGGGGGAAAAAAGGAACTCAAAGAAAAATTGTATTTTTCATCCCCAAAAGAAAGATTCGAGGTGGGATTTTTTTCATTTTTTTTTCCTTTGAACCAAAAAGGGAATGAAAACTTTTCCATATTTTTCCCCCTTTTGCTCAATTTCACTCTCGGAAAACATGCCGAGATACTTCTATGTTCTTGCTTTCTGTTTCTTTTTTTAATGGGTAGTTAAAAAAGAACAACTTGATGAAGTATATGTAAGACAAAGAAAAGTACCAGCATAAGAAGATGTGTCTTCTATGACTTGTTTACCATCTTTACTATAATCCTCTGGTAAATTGTTGAGGTCTAATGGGTTTTCTTCTGATCTCCTGGAAAAATCAAAAACCCCAATTAACAAGACATAATAAAGATTTTAAGACAAAATTTTCACATGTTTTTTTGTTTGTGTGTTTAATGAAGACCTACATGGCACCGACAGAGAAAGACAAGAAGTAAAATTATAGTGTTGAGATGAATAAGTAAAAAAAAATTGAGGAATTTCAAGACTTTGAGTTGGAGTTAGAGTTTGAGTTTGAGTGATGATGAAGAAAGGAGCTTATTTTAAATAAAATAAAAAAAGGTTCTCTCTCTCTATCAGTTCTTCTCTGCCACCCTCTCTTGAGACATCCCAAACTTTTTTTTTTATTATTTATATTTTCACTCTTGGTGGAATTGAAAGAACATGAAAGGGAGGGACAGATCTGATCTGAGGGTCTCGTGACTTTAAAAAGGAGTGTTGTGTGTGTGTATGTGTGTTGGTGAGGGTTAAGAGAGAGAGAGAGAGAGAGAGAGAGAGAAGCAGGTGGGAATGGGGAGGTATATATTGATTATCTGGTTAGGGTTGAGAGGGAGCTCTGAGAGAATGAGAGGGACGTTGCCTTAACAAGT
Source organism: Vinca minor (assembly GCA_026122235.1). Classification (NCBI taxonomy): domain Eukaryota; kingdom Viridiplantae; phylum Streptophyta; class Magnoliopsida; order Gentianales; family Apocynaceae; genus Vinca; species Vinca minor. The sequence goes on from JAOCZM010000142.1 coordinate 1,000,393, forward strand.
TTTCTTCTTCTTTCTTTTTGGTATATATCTCAAGTGGCCAGATCTATTGCCCTAGAACTACTAGTCTCATGTTCAATTATTCTATTTTACCGATCTCATGGTGAATTAATTAGAGGTAAGTCTCGTAACTGTATTAGTATGAGATTTTAAATCTTGCCTAAGGGATTGAGTTTTAGACCTTTACGCAGACTAGTATAAAAACGTTTCTTGAATACTTGATCCACTAATTAAGGTTTATCCCTAAATTTATATTCTTTCAATAATTCTTTAGGGACGGAGTTATGGGGCACTCGTGATGGAGTGCTATTGAATAGAAACCAAAATTAAAAAAAGAGATTTTTTTTTACCTTACCAGAGGAGGAGCTCATGTAGGGCGGATAAAAACCCGGCTGAGCGGATGCTCCTTGAGGGGAGTAGAAGTGCATAGTTTACCTTACTTATTTACATTGTACTCATGGCTGCATTTTCTGCTCTTTTGGCACTTTTTGCGCAATATGGAACTTACACTGATGTAATTTTTCGGGAAATTGCCCAGGGCAATAAAAAATCCACACATTACATAAAAAAAATTAAAAAAATAAAAGTCCGGTTAGCGGGTGTCCATGAAGGGGAGTAGAAGACCCACACAAGGGAATCCAAGAAATGACAATTAAATCATTCCCCTTGTGTGAGGGGGTATCGAACCCACAATCTTGACCATAGCCCAGTGAGACTATGGCCCTTATGATAAAAAAAAAGAAAAGAAAAGAAAAAAAAGACATGTTTTCTACTTCATCCACTCAAATTTTCTGTTTTATTACGAGTCTTATCCTCTGTCTCATCATTATTAAGATAATGCACACTACATTTTTTTTCTTTTAAAGAATCTAAACCCTTAAGGAAAAGGAAGAACTCGAAAGAAGCAAATACAACACATTGCAATTTTTTGAACAAAACAAAGGATATCCTACCAATGAGGCAGGTAATCCAAAACCCTGATCCACGAGTATCTGACTATACGTGACAAAGAAATAACTCAGTTGATTAAAAATATTCTCTCTGTGTCTGACAAGTCTTAGATTCAACTTATAAATCTCATCACTTGTGTATATATAAGGGGAAAAAAGCACATGCCTCAATCTATTTCTTTTTCTTTTTCATATATATAAGCTAATTTCTTAAGAAGTCTAAAACTCAAATTGCCAATCATAACATCCGAATAAATGACACACTCAAGTAATTGTGTATGCTGAATTACAAGCGTTTAATGAGTACTTTCTAGCATAATAATCACAACAGATAAGCGTGAGTTTTTTAAATACACCACGCTGTCATATTTGGTTTTTGGTAGTATTGCCACGAAGTTGTTTAAGTGCCACAAAATGTGTTTTGTGTGGTATTTTTCGAAAGTGCTCATAAATAGTTTCGTTTTTTCGTGGCACTTATGAAGTGCCATAAATATATTGGTGGCACTTTTTAAATGCCACAAACTCATTAAAAAAAAGTATGACATTTTTTTACAGTCTTTTTTACAAATGCCACGATTTCAATTTTTTAAATAAAATAAAATGAAATAATATTTATTATAAAAATAAAATGAAAGAAAAATTATTATAATATTTCAATTTGTCCGCATTGGGTCTTAGCATTTATTATCAGCTTAGTTACCCTTTTAGCTTAGTTAGGACAATTGTTAATTAATTGATCATTGATGTTGTCAGATTTATAAGCTGCATTTTGACCCTAGGCATGGTACATAATATTATGATATTAAAGCCAATTAAACTAAGTGTTGCAATGTGCAATGAGTCCCTTTTAGAAACCCCATACTTTGTTTGAGCTTGGGTAATAGATGATGGCTTGGACAGCTTTGCCACGAGTGTACGAGCTCAAGAGAGAGGGTGATAATCAGTCTCACATAAAATATGTGTAAGAAAAGTAATAGTATAAATGCATAAGAATATAATATATTTATTTTTGTCAATTTGAGATATTTATTTTTACATAGTAATTAAAAACAATTATCAAGCAGTTGATCGTGGATATTGTTAGTCGTGCTTCCGTACCAACTCAACTTAGATGGTAAATTGTGTGATGCAAAAGATGGTCCTTTGTCCATCAAAGAATCTAAAGGATCCTTCTAGCTGATCTCACAATCTTACTCTTTGAGCAACTAAGGAAGATGACAATTATGTATATGCCTTTGGCAAGGGGAAGTGAAGACAAAAACTCTTTACCTCTCATGCAATGGACTGTCAAGTCATAATTGAGATAAGTATCATTTTTTATTTTTTTGGAGAGCATGCTGGTGAGTGAAGACTATGATCCACAGGAAGCCTAGGGCTCTTGGTATCATACATATGGTCATATATAGACTATATATAGACTATAGTACTTTCTTTTCTCATTTATCATTGAAATGTTTCTATCACTAAAGTTATATTGAATCCTGTCACTATATACATCACTTGCAAAGGGTTCTACCGGGTTAAAAAGAGAAAACTAAAGAAGTCAATATATATAAACAAATTAATAAGGGTTTGTAGAATTACAGAATTTTCTGTTCTAACCGAACATAATAAGTCAAAAATTAATGAGGGTTTTCAATCAAGAAGGAACTTTTTTCTTTTTCTTTTCAGCCTAAATTAAAATGATTGATTGTCTAATGAGTTGGATTAATCCTTGTGAAGAATTTACGTGTATAGTTACGTGAACATACAACCAAGCAAACACAATTAATTTTCGGTATTGTTAAAAACAACTATTTTTCGGTAGACGGAGGCCCGGACCCAATTGAAGAAAACAAGATTTTTTTCCTCCAAATTCTAACTTTCGGCTCAACTCTGACTAGAAAATATCAGAGAATTTTTTTGCCAAAATTTTGTCAAATACAACATTTAAAAAATATATAAAATTATAAAAAAATATTTAATAAATGTTAAACGAAATAATATCATCTAAAAATATTAGTTTGCTCACTAAAAAAGATAATAGTTTGCAGATATAGCTTATTTCCAAGTCTAACAATATAATAAAAATTAGTTTGTAAATTACAAGAGGTAGGAGTCTTCAGAGTTTTAGAATTCCCGTTGTTTTTCCAATTTATTCTTTCTTGTATTTCTAAATATTTATGTATTTTTCTATTTCTATTTAGTATTTTTAGTGGGACATGTCTGGGTGGGGTCGGGATATCATTCCCCCAACCATGCACTCGATAACGAGGCAAAATTCATACCGACCTCATCCCCACCCCCACTTAAACCGAGGAATCCCGGCTCAACTGAATCAGGTCAGATTGGGCCTCTGATTCAGTCGGGCTCATTGTCATCCCTACAAAAACTTACTTGCACGAGTAGGGCCGCTAGAAATATATGAGAAATGTGTGTATATGATCAGGACCAATATGTCAGATCTAGAATATAATTTTTTTTTTGTTTTAACAGGCAAAAAATCGTCTGTCCCCATTCTGTGTCCCCACTAATAGATATTTGCCACGTATATATTTTTTTTCTGTGGGTTCCACTATTTCTTTTAGGTTATAATTTTTTTAATTAAAATTTTAATACATGTTATTTTTTTATTGGTGGTATAGGGAATGAGATATCGAATGTGGACGGAGAATTCCTAGCCGTTTTAACAAGCTTTTGACATCATCTATCCAGATTCATCTCTCATCCTCTATCTCAATTTTTAAAAGCTGACATGTGTCTCACTTTCTCATTCCATTTCTATATATTGTATTTCTTTCTCAAAAGAAATATATTATATGCAACAGTTTGATAATATTCATATAATTTGATGAGACTGAAATTATGACAATATCCAAACTCATTTAATTTATAGTTTTGCGAAAAATAATATGATATAAAATCGTGGTGCGGGCTAGAAAAAAATGAACCTTGAAAAGTTATAATTTCTTCACTTTTTGTGTTTTCACCCTCATTTTATCGTGATGAAATTTTTTTAAAGTATTCTTTTTCAAGATTCAAGACTATGATGCAAGATCAACTTCAGATCCTTCCAAATCTGGATTTCTTTCAATCTTTCTTGGAGAATTCTTTCAATCCGGACTTGTTCTGGACCCTTTCTCAGTTTTTGTATATCTTTCCGAGACAATCTACTAGACGGTTGATACGCTCATGATCTTGTAAATTGTTGATTTCAAAAAAAAAGATGTTGAAACTGTTCTTCTCTTGCTACTGTTGTTCAAAGATTACGAAGAAAAATGTTATGAAGATTTTTATCATGTATTTACTTTTTCTACTATTATTAGTATTTTTTACTCAGTTTCGGGGTGTGTGCTTTTATTTGTTATCAGGGTTTTCTAAATCATTGTATAACTCTTATTTTCTTATATTTTCATATTATCTTTTGATTGTACCTCGACTATTTTATGATTAATGGATAATTTTTTATTCAGCCAAAAAAAAAAAAACTAAGGTGTTAGGAACACTAATTGGGCTTGGAGGATCCATAGTGCTGGCTCTTTATAAAGGAATGTCATTGATCAATTCTTGGAAAAGCCCAAGTTACTATTGTCCAGAAAACAAGCCATGGAGGGTGCTAAAGATTGGGCCGTTGGTTCCTTATTTCTGTTTGGACGATCCACATATTCTCTTAAGTATACTCATCCTGTTACTATTCTTTTATCATTTGGTAGAAATCGTATATACGTCTTAAATATTTAAAATTAAACATGTAATTATGTTTTTTAATTCTATATAGATGTGACAGATTATGAGCGGTTATAAATAAGAATGGGGCATGCAAGAAAATAACGATTTTTTTTTTTTACCCTTTTATCATTTGCTACCTCTCCTACGGCAAAAAATCATTTGTCCCTCATTACTGTCCCACATTTCTGTCTCAAGCCAATCACAATTCATACAATGTATATATAATTGGAAAAAATATTTATATAGTAAATTCTGATTGGTTGGAGAAAGGGATGGGGATAGGAATGGGGTTTGAGGATTTTCACTCCTCTCCTACAATGCACATCTTTCAGATAAAACCATAAACTTTATCTTAGAGGCAAACTTTGTGGAGATATACGAAAGTGAACAATATGTAATAAACTTAGCATCATTTGTGGGGGCAAAAAAAGGAATCGGCTTCATGTTTCAGGGGCCTAATGCTAATTCGTTTTCCTCATCACCAAAATCATCTTCCCTATCCGTTAGAAATACATATTCTTGGATAAGCAGCATAAGCAGAACACAAGAACCTTCACACCCATGGCTGCTGCAGTCCTTTTCCTTTCTTCTCCAACCATTGCAAGAATTTCACCAGCCCTTCATAGCCCGTGTTCTCCATTCAAGGTACATATATATGGTTCCAATTCAATTTTGTGTATTTCCAAAATTTAATCTTTTCTTTGTTCAATGGAAACCCCTAAACCTCCTGTTAGCATAATTCTTGATCATTTTCATGTTATATGGGTTACCAGGGAAGTTTGAAACTTTTTAATGCGAACCCAAGTTTTAGTGTAGAATGTGCACATAAAAAGTTCACAATTTTGTATTTTTCAATATTTTTATTGGTTTTTGGTTTGAGAAATTCTGTTTCGGGGTTGAAAAGGTAAATTAGATTGTTTGTGAGAGGGCTGCAAGGTCCAATTTTAGAATTTTGTGTTGGCCAATGCGAAAAAATAACTCCAAATGCACCCATTATCTTAATTCTTGATCATTGTTCATATTTCATGATTTACAGGGAAGTGTGAAAATTTTGAAGGCAATAAAAGTTCAAAATTTTGGTTTCCAAAATTTAATCTTTTCTTTGTTCAATGGAAACCAAGTACCCCTTATCATAATTCTTGCTCATTGTTCATGTTTCCATTTGGTGAAAAACTTGCACTTAGAAGTTCAAATTTTTGCATTTTCCAAAAATTTAATCTTTTTCTTTGTTCAATGAAAACCCAAAACCCCTTTATTAATAATCCTTGCTAATTGTTCATGTTTCATGGCTTTACAGGGAAGTGTGATGATTTTGAATGCAAATCCAAGTGTAGTTTTTCAATTTGGTGTAAAACTTGCCCATAAAAGTTCTAGTAAGCAAAGAGGGTCCTTGGTTGTACTGAGCCAAGCTTCTTCAATTCAAGTTGTTTCTGAAGTTTCAAATGTTCGATTTTGATTAAACAACTTGGGTCCTCAACCAGGATAAAAAAAGAATGCAAAAAGGAAAGGTAGGGGACATGCTGCTGGCCAAGGAGGCAGCTGTGGTTTTGGTATGAGAGGTCAGAAATCAAGGTCTGGTCCTGGAGTTAGAAAAGGTTTTGAAGGTGGTCAAATGCCACTTTATAGGAGAATTCCCAAGCTTAGAGGAATTGCTGGAGGTGATTGTTTGTTTTTCTATGCGAATTTCTCTATGGAAATTGTTTATTGATATTCGGTTATTTTGCTGCATTCGCCTTAAGAAGCCTTAAAGTTGAGAGCTTTATGAATGATTACTTTAAAATTTTAATTTTTTTTCTAAGCCGATTTGTGAATAGGTCCGTTATTTACAAAATGGACATATGCTTAAGCTCCAAATAGAATCTAGCACAATTCCCCGATTGCTGTTGCTTATGTCTATGCATATGTATGGCTCAAATTGGCTAAAACTTTTATGTTATATCTCGCTACTGAGGAATGAGATTCATGTCTTAGATTTCTTGTCATTTTTTCATTATTACAAAATTTGTCCAATTAAGATCCCCTAAAGCTTGCTGAAATTAAGTTGCATAAATCACTTGATTGAAACATGATAACTCGATCTACCCTTGTAATCTAAAGGGTTCTTTTCACTTATGTAGTTGTAAAGAGAATTCGAAACTAACTAAATATTATGTACACTATGAAATCTCAAGGGCATATGAGGTCTTTGGCATTCGCCATTCCAGTTTTGACCACGCTAATCTCTTCTGTTATAGTAGCAGGCTCTGTAAAGATGATATCTAGATTTTTTCCTAATTAGCTTTTTGCTGAACACGAATTTCTCGTTTTGAATTCAAGATTGTAGCTTTAGATCTTTTATAATTAGTGAATGTTCTGTGAGTGAAGAATTATTTCGCATTCTTCTTTCTCGCTGAGCCTTTTTACACGTTGCAGTTTTCTTACTAAGGTTTGTGATTTTCATATTATTCAAGGTATGCATGCTGGACTTCCGAAATATCTGCCCGTAAATATGAAAGACATTGAAGCTGCTGGTTTCCGAGATGGAGATGAAGTATCCCTGGAGTCCTTGAAGAATAAAGGTTTGATAAATCCATCAGGAAGAGAAAGAAAACTTCCATTAAAGGTAACCATAAGACTTTCTATATTTCACTAAGCACCTGGAGTTTAGTTTTTCATGAGCATTTTCTATTCTTGAATCATTAGTGACCTAGTGAATAGCAAGTAAACACTGACCATCGCGTCAAGCACGATCTTCTTACTACTACTCATTATGAGAGAAAATTTTATCATAGGCCTACCATATTGGTCCTGATCCGACACATTCCTTACATGTTTTCTGGCAGTCCCCTACTTATGCAAATAGGGTTAGTAAGTAAAAAAACTTCTGCAGCTGCGAGAGGAGCGTGGGTCAGGACCAATTTCTCAGTACGAGACATTGACTTTGTGTTATGTTTATTCTCTTGGTCCTTTGTTTACTGTGTCTCATAGAGTTGTCTGTTCTAAAAAGGCATTAGAAAATTATATGCTTAATCAGTGCTTAAAAGATTATTACTTAAAGTTGATACTTTGACATTTACAGTTTTCTTGTATTTTTTTTTTTTTTTTTCAGATCTTAGGTGACGGAGAATTAAGCGCGAAGCTAAATTTCAAGGCACGCGCCTTTTCAGCGTCAGCAAAAGAGAAGCTTGAAGCAGCTGGTTGTTCTTTGACTGTTCTCCCTGGTAGAAAGAAATGGGTGAAGCCATCAGTTGCTAAGAATCTAGCTAGAGCTGAAGAATATTTTGCAAAGAAAAGAGCTGCTGCCAGCTGACTCTTCAAATGCTTAAAGACCATTTCTACCATGTTGGATATTCTTTTGGTCAACACGTGCTGAAAAATATTCATCGTATAAATTTAATCTGATAACTGAGTTTTAAATAGGTGACTAGCTATTCTTACTAAATGAATAACTACCTTCACTTATTTATCAACTATTGGAATGAGAATCAACAGTTGAAATTGTAACAGTAATACTGAATAAAAAATCTTCTGCATGAGAGTCGGACGGTATGAATTGGGAAGATTCTAAGATAGAGTCACTTTTGTGGGAATTGCCTACAATCTTCTCACATGAGTTGGGACGGGGTAAAGATAGAACCCATTTCAACTCATGTGAAAGAGTTGTTAGATCAGTCACACAATGACGACTCGATGTCAGAGTGACTTATGACCATGACAAACGACTAAACATGTTGGATTAAAAAGGTAGTACTTTAGTTTTGATTACGCTAATCAAGGAGGAGATGATTATGCAAAGTACGTCTATTTCGAGACAAAGTCTGTTATAACAACTTCTTAGGTCACATTTTATTGACCTAAAAACTTTTCTCTGTCGTCTTGTGGTAACACCTAACCTTGAAAGAAACCGCCCACCTCCCTTTCATTTCCTTTTTTATTATTAATAAATGAATTATTATTATTTTTCATATGGTGATGGGTTTTCTTACCGGACTCGAATGAAGTTTTTTTTTTTAAAAAAAAAATCTTATAATTGTGGAAAGTATAATTTTTTATTAGTAGACTTTTCAATAAATCTTATAATTGTAGAAAGTAAATTTGGAAACAACTCACTTGGTAAAGAGCGACAAGTATCTTTCACAATGAATTTTAATAGCCGCCTAGTTAGATTTTTTAAATCAAAATTCACTTTTGTTTTAACAGTTGAGATTAATATTCTCTCCATTTATCTAATACACACTTAGAATTATGACAAGTGTTTTAATAATATTATTTTCGTTTAAAAAATATTGAGAAACTCAGAGAAAAAAAGTGTAACATGTGACAAGCTTTTTTCAGATTTAAACACTTGTCAAAATTTTAAGTGCTATTCAACCAATAGATAGGATCGATCTATTGGAGATGGTTCTATTTTCAAATTTTACTATCTTTGAAGATTGTGTGATCTAGTTCGAGATGCCAATTTAAAAATATTAAAAACGAAATATCACAGAGAGTATATTAGAGAATCAAAATTAGGGTTTTGAAAACTTAACTTTCTTATAAGGTAAAGAAAAAATGTTAAATTGGTCGAAATTAGTTTATTGGTGGTCCCATGAAGAAAATAATGGAAAACTTGTACATAAATGAAAATGGTTAGGAAGAGTCGATGAAAGTAACAGCAGTACAACATCAAAAGAGCTTCATTTGAATAAGGCATTTGGTTGTGTCGTTTTTAACTCGAAGTGCTTCACTCAGTAGGAAACTTATAAGAAACAACTTCATTATTATTTCACTTTATTCCAATTTCATTTGTATATTCTTAACAAAAATCGGGTTACATTTTTTGCCTTTGTGAGTCTTTAGTGTTAAATATTTAGAGCATTTAATGTTGAATTAATGCAAATTAAACCTAAGTACATCTCGCGCTTTTTTTCATATTTCTCATGTATTTTGCGAACTAAGGAGAGGAAATAATTGAGTTTTTGAAAGAATCGTACATAGTTAGAAAAAAGATATACGCAACGCGAAAGTGAATATGGGGGACTTCAAAGATAAAATATGCATTAGCAAATTCTTATAAAAGTTCTATTTAACTAGTTAGATATTGTAACAATTAGTCCTTATGATTTAGAATGTTAAGTCATGTTATGAATTATTTATATTGAACCTCTCTAACATTGTTAGTACGAAGAACTATTGTACATTCCTTAGCCAAATTTGGTAGTACCAAATATCAATATTCACGTGAAAGTATAAAATTTTTAATTTTTTTTTCAAAATTTATATGAAACACACATATGTTTATAGAAATTTCTATACGGTAATAAGTTATACCCAAAAAACGAAAAAGAACGTGCTATTATTTGTCATAAGTCACAGTCATAAAATGTAAATAATAGCTATCTATATGATAAATGATTATGAACCAAAATATTCCACAAAGACGTTTTACATATAAATTCCTTGAGGTCTACAACGAGTAAGGGCCAGCTAGGAAAAGAAAAAAGAAAAGAAAAGCGTAGTGCAAAGCTGCGACACTAGTAGTTGCAAAATGCAATGTGAATTAACATATAGTTTACTTTAACTGATTTCAGTTTTAATTTTCAAAAGCTAATTTATGATAAGGTAACGGTTCGAGCTACCTAAAAAGTAATTTTATATTATATTATCAAATTAATCTTACGTAAAACCTTACCAAATAAATCATATTGATATCCACATACTGATTTAAATTGCAAGGTAATTTTTTTTTATGGATAGCAATGTGAATTAATTTCCAGGAAGCAAGTCAGGGCAGAAGCATGTTCTTTCAGAAGAAAATTTTGTTGCAATTTGCAAAATGGTCCATAGGTATTATGGGGTCCATATTATCATAATTCTTACATAGTTGACATTTCTTTTCAAATATATTTTTTTTCTTCCTTTTTGCTGCATGACACTATAATTCAATCTCAATCGTCGTATCATGTCCACTGTGATTTCGTGGAGCGTTTACACTTTTTTTTTTTGTAGTATTGTTCGTAATTATAATTAAGAGAGAATTTATAATTTATAATTTTGAGGGCGAATTATATACGTAGTAAACTTTGAAAGTTTTGAGGGAGGGACAAAGTACAAAATATATAAGGAAATTTCATAGAAAGATATATATATAACTAAAAACCAATACGATTCTATGAGAATGTATAAATCGAATTAAATTCTTAAAAATTGTTGGAGGATATGATTGTACAAGATCATCGATTCAGATTGTATAATCGGACGATCTAGTGAAATTTAATTTTGCCTATGATTGGTCGGATCGACAGGTCATTTCGAACCGGGTTCGAGTTCATATTCATGTCGGGTTCGAGTTCCCCCAATTAAAAGAGAGAAGGATTCGATTGGATTCAACTCCTCAATTCTTTCAACTTCATACTATTTTTGTTTCTTATGTTGGTGTTGTCGACTTTCGACTTCAATCGAGAATTAAAATTCATTTAATTTCAAATTTTTAGATCTATTATTGTTATTATTATTTTTTCGTTGAAGTATTGTTATATTTTTTTATTTAAGTATATTATGTCTTTATTGGTATAAAATTATAATAAAATATTATTTAAATAATATTATAGAATTTTTTAATCCGATTACGATTTTCGTGTTTATTAGTTTTCAAAAAATTTCATATTCCAAATCAAAATTACTCAAAACTAAAGCCGCGGTACGGTCAAGAGGCACAGGCTGTGCCGCACAGCTGTAGTGCTCGTCAATAAAATCGTCATATTTTACTTATATTATTTTTAATAAATTGTGAAGCCACAATAAGAGACAACAAATAATGACGTTGCTGCCAACCAACTGTGGCCAACCTTCTTTCTAACATTTTTTTTTTTTTTTGCTAAATAAAAATTATTCATTAATCATAAAATAACTGAAGTCATTACAATTAAAAGATAAAAAAAAGATATATAAGTTATACAATGGTGTAGACTACCATGATAACAGATAAAAATTCACACTCTGGACTGGGTAAACACTACACAGTAAAAAAATAAATACATAATAAAATTATTTGCAATATCTTCTCCAAAATCCTTTAACCGCAATAGCAAGCTCAGTTCTAACACCTTCCTTAGAAATCAACAATCTACGAGACCATGAGATTATCAACCGCCCCATAGATTGTCTCGGAAAGATGAAGAAAACTGAGGAAGGGCCCAGAACAACTCTGGGTTTAGAGGGAAACTTCATATCTAAAAAGATCTGAAGTAAATCTTAAATATAAGTCTTAAATTGTCACGGTGTGTAACAGAAAATTTTGATATGGAGTAGGTCAAATGAATTTTGTAGTTTAGAATACGATATGTCATTATATAATTGTCTCGCTCATTATTTTGTAATAATATGATTAATTCTAAACCACATGATCTAATGAATTGTGTTCATATCAAAACTATTCCGTGCCTGCCTCTACATCCAAGTCCTGATGATATTATTGCAAAAAATTTAAAAGAGATCCTTAGGAATTACCACCCAATATTTGTTTTTTTCTCTTTTGATCCACAGAGATTCTTATGTAAATCAGATATTTTTGTTATTACTTATTTGTAATCTACAAGCATTTCTTACTTGATTTTTCGTTTTCCTTACGGATGGATCCAAGGAGAAACCCGCGATAATCGGCCGTCCTCATGTCATATTTTTTATCTTTTACTACTAGTAGCCTTTAAAAAAAACACGAACCAGATCCGATCTCCCGAACTAAGAGGTCGGTGCGTGAACCCAATTGGTGATCAAATTCAATTGTCTCGGAATTATTAGACCAGTCGTTGAGGTAGATATTTTAAATTTATTAATTAATATAAAAAAACAATTTATTAATCAAAATTTAAAGAATTAGTTTGCAGATGGTGCGAAAGCCGATGTGGGATCTACTATAAGAGCAGGCACCGCCTACATCCATACAGTAATATCATGGGTGGGACCCATATGTTCCTGAAGCATGTATGTAATCCTAGAGAAAATTGAATTAAATTTATGTGGATTTTGTGGAAAAAATAATAAATATTTATTTTAGAAAAAAAATAAAATATGAATTTAAATTTGCATGTGTACCCTTTTACTTTTATAAGTTACAAGAAAGCTTTCCTATAAATTTGATTTTTTCTCATTTTGATCCCAAGATCTTTTATGCATTTAATGAGACGAAAATGTGAATTAAACTCATGATTCAGTGCTTGATAAGGAGCATTTCTAACTAGTTGAGATACCTTATTGTTTGCTTTGTTTAATACAAAATAATGAGTTTTAATGTGGCTGAGTTGATTCAAATTTTTTTTATTAATATGGTTGGGTTGATTTGTTATTGTATAAGTTTAAAATTTACAATTATGTTTATAATAAAAAAAAATAGTGTTTCCTTTAAAGTGGGTTATTGTTTTAAACTTTTTGTTTAGAAAATCATAGAGAAATGAATTATTTTATTAAAAAAATATAAGGTCTAAAATAAAAATAAAGTTGTATTAAAAATAAGAAAGAGATAACTAAATACACGTGTTATATCGCTTGACATTGCATACATTAATTGTCTGAATCTAAAATATATCTATGCGACAATTGAAAATGAAAAAGTAACATCTGGAGCATTTTGATTTGCGAAAAACAATGAGAATCTTTCCATTCATTTGATCATTTACCTGTTTATGTGATTTAGTATCTGTTTTAGTGTTAAAGAAAGACAATAAACGACAATCGCAAAAAACAAGAGACAACAGTAAAAGACAACAAAGAGAAACATTCCTTTTACATATTTATTGTGTTAGCGATACTCTTCTTGTCGTTAATGAAAAGTAAAAAAACTAAATCAACAAACTTCTGACCTAAATTTGGACATAAATTAATCAAGTTGTTACCTTAACAATATTACTCAAATAGGTGAAATTATACATCAATACAATATTAAGGGTGAAAATTTAATAAAGTTTAGACGAAAACTTATGTTCATTTTTATTTATAAAAAAAATGAACATTTTATTTAGAATTAAGGGTGTACATCTTAGTTTTGATAGAATAAATACTTTACAAAAGTAATTAAAAATTAAGAAAGACTGATAGCATTACGAGTACAAAGTATGAGGATGAACAATGTAAATATAGTAATTACATACTAAAAAATGTGTTTAAAGTACAATACTTTATGCAGGCTTTGCAGTAGTTGCCTCCCCAACACACATGACTCTGCAGGAATATTTTAGTTTAATAAAAATAATACACCCTCCGCATAAATTGATATATTTTAAGTAATTTTAGATTATTTTTTAGTTTGAGAATTTGAGAAATTTGTATATCAATATTAAGATATTTTGTTAATTAAAATATTAATACTATTATTTTAAATATAATTTGTATACTACTAATTTTATTTAATAAAATAATATTGATATTTTAATTAAAAAACGCCGTATCTTTTAATTTCTTAATTTTCGCACATATAGTAAGAGTGTGATTGGATTGAGTTTGAGTTTAAGATTTTGATATCGATTTCAAATCCAAACCAAATTTTAGATGATTTAATACTTTATATTTTATTTTCAGACCAAACACCAGTCAAACCCAAACCAAGCATATCATAAATGACTTATACTAGGATACGTATATAGTATTTTATATTTTGAATTAATTGATGTGTTTTCTTGTGCACAAAAAGACGTTATTCACGTCTACATTGCCCATTCTCCAGTCTAGTAGAGGATCAAGAGGATGTAAATTAAGACTACTTAGCCTCCCGGTCAAGCAAGAGGACTTGTCTTAACTCACCATAAAAAGTCATCTCACATTGGAGAGTTGAAACTCACACACTGCAACTGCTAAAATTTCAATATGCGCTCTTATACACAATCTAATACCAGAACCAGCTGGTTGCCTTGCTGGCTGGTGTGTTTTCTAGAATGTGTATAAATCTGATAGTCTCCCCCCTTCAAACCGCCTTCTTTCCTCCTGTCCTTCCCTGACCGCCTCTCTTTCTCTCATCCCCATCCCAAATATCTCTGTAAAAATAAAAAATCTCAGTTTTGAAAATTCCTCATTAGAGGAAGAACAACACCACCTTCTTTGTACAGCTCTCTCTCAGGTATAATCAATCAAATCCTCTTCTATATTCCCTTCCAAATCCTCACCTTTTTTCAGATCTCTGTAATTTTTTCCCAGCTCTTATAGCTATTGATTGGATTTGTTTTTGGGCGAATTTCTGTTTTCTCTGACTGTGATTATTACGAGTTTTTGTAGATCTGGGAAACCTTGAATTTACTCGATTTTTTTAAAACATAATTCTGGTTTACTATTTTTGGAAATGAAGTTTTTAGTTTGAGTTTTTTTATGTGTGCTTAAAGCCTTATGAAAATAAATTTCCAGCTCTTCTGAAGTTGTTTTATACAGACCTGTTCAAGTAATTAGTCTTAAATTGCTCTTTATTATTTTTCGAGTTATTTGCTGAAAATTACACATCTGAGGAGTGTTATTTCGATTTTTGAGAATTATAGTCCATAGGACTCAGAAATCTGCATATTTTTGTGATTAGAAAAAGACGAATTGAAATATTTGCAGCGGATTTCCATATATTACTACTTTGAATTTATCGAACAAATCCGGATTTTACTTATCTCTAATTTCTATGGGGTTTTTTTTTGTTTTTACCCAAAGGTCAAATTATCTTATTAACCGGCGGCTTAATTTAAGCGTTAATTATGTTAACCTACTTTGACTGGATCCACTTCGATATATTCTGATTATAGTATTTATGAGGAAAGCCTCCCTATATAAATAAATTATTTTCACTTTTCTTTGTCAAACTTTTTATTTTAGATCTTGCTATACCTAAATTATTTTTGAAATACTGTTTTTGTCTATCCAATGTAAAGTTGGTTGTTTTTGTCCATTTTAATCACTTTTTATGCATATATGTTCGGTGTGGACTTAAATTGACAAAAATCTCCTTAGGCTGACAAACATGTCATGTGTTCAAAAGTGGAAAAACAGTAATTTAAAACAATTTGATTAAAGTAGTAATTCTAAAATTGTTTAGAGGTAAAAAAAGTTCAAATAAAATTTTACTGTCAACTGCCGACAATTTAATGGTGTATGTAAAAATATAGAGTTTTTTTCTAATATTTATTTTCTAAACTCAAATCCTTAAATCATTTATTATGCTCCCCAAAATTTTCTGTAGTCTATGATTTTGGAAGTTGACTGCATATGTAATTTGCCCCCAATTTGTAGGTTTTGGATTCTCTCTCAATTTGAAATATTTTCCTTGACTATTGGTAACAGGTTTTGGTGTGTTCATATAAATTACAATATTCAGGAAAAGAAGAATTTTTAGTAGAGATTAAAGATGAAGCAAAGCGCTATTGCTGCCTTTGAGGAAATGAGGGCCTCTGTCACAGTCTCTGTGCCTTCTTCCTATGTTGCTGATAATAATAGAAGGGAGAGGTGCACTGTGGTATGCCCTAAGCCTAGACGACTTGGGGTCATTAACCCTTCTGTAACTGATCCCGTTAGACCCATTCGTTGGCATGTTAGGTAATGATCTTTTGAAAGTTCTAATTTTTTTTGCCTTGGTTTGTGTTAATTTTTTGAATTTCTTGTGTACTGATATGCTTTTGATTTGATGGGGAATTTTTTGCAGTTATCAGCAGGAAGTTGATGCCAAGGCCGGAGCTGAACTGTTGGATATCATCGTCCCGAAGGTTTGTTATCTGATCTTGATCTGTTTTTTCCTTGATTGATTTGGGAAATAAGTGAAATCATACTTACTTATTGGGATGGAAGCATGAAACTTGTGTTGTTCCTTGGTAAATTAATGTTTTGAAAACTATTGTTAGGTTGCATTTGGTGTGTGGAAGCCTATCTTTGTATTTGTGGTGGGGTGGTACTTAGTGCCTTTCTGTATTAAAATTTTCCAATGTTAGGTGGGTGGTTTCATTTGGCCATTGCTTGGTAGTTCCATTACTTGCCTATTGATTGATTAATTGGTTTAATTGGAGATCAATCACAATTGAATAGCATGTGTTGTGTGCCTGTGTTGGGTGAACTGGCAAGAAAGAACATGTGATTCATGGTTTTATTTTTTCCAGGGTGGTTATGGTACAGAGCAAAATTGTGCACAGATAGCCTCGTCGCCCCCATTTTTTTCTGGGTCACCGCCGAGCAGAGTTTCTAACCCACTAATCCAGGATGCTCGATTTGGAGATGAAAGGGTCACTCCTGTTTCGCCTCGTGCGATTCCTATTCCCTCCGGGTTGGCTGCGTCCCCATCTTCTTCTGCCAGGATGAGTGGCGGGTGTGTGAGGGAAAATTTTGGTAACAACCCTTCTGTGAGAATTGAGGGATTCAATTGCCTCGACAGGGATCGCCGAAATTGCAGAATCTCTGCCTTGGCTTAAGAGTCTTGATCCATTCTATCTACTCCAGAATTGAGCAGAAAGAGTATATATTTATTACTAAATGGAAGAAATTGCATCATCGAAAACTTCTCTACTTTTTTATTAGCTGGTGAGGAGGAATTTTCAACATTTTCATCCAGATTTTCGACAACGTACGAGGAAGCGAAAAGGGATCCTTTAGCCTTTGTGTAAATATGTTCAAGAGGGTCTGTAAGTAAACTGTAATTGTGTCTATTTTGCAAGTAAGATGAGTTGTAATTAACCAAATGGGGAAAGGAGAATTTCTCTTTTTAGGGTAATTTCTTGTTCTTTAGGGAGTTCTTGAAGCTTATAACCAACCTCTTGTCTTGTAATGATGTAAGTATAGGACTTGAGAAAGAGGGGGTTTGAATTTTTACTTCTACTTCGTTGTCCATTTTGGTGTCGTTTTGAGAAAATTTCAAGGGCGGCTTTTGAGTAGAAGAAATCTGTAAAAAATTTCATCTTGGTGCGAGTTGAGTCATCTATGTAGTCAAAATTTAACTTTGTAAATAAGAATATAAATATATGAATTTTCTGCTACTTAGCATGCTGTGCTTATTTCTTTAATCCTTCTTTTATGAGTTGGTGTACCCAATTGCGTAGTGCTATTGTGGTAGCTTTTTCTTTCTACTAATTCCTATTCCTATCGAAGGTATGAAATTGAATTATTTCTGCGATAATATTGTAATCCTTTACTCGTTCTAAAGGTGAATGTGAGGGTTTTGGGGAAAATTTAATTATAGAATCGTTATTGTGTGGGGTTTATCTGCAATTTCGCTCAATTCATTAAAGAGGACTGATAATCAGTCGTACAAAAATGATACTAGAATTGAGTGACTCGTGTCTTGGATTCAGATCTTTTATTTTATGAAATGTTGTTTTCTTTCTTTTCTTTCTTTACCATGTGTATGAACACACTGATGATGATGTTTTTCCTAATGTTCCAATGATGAATCATTCATGATGATGATGATGCTTTGTTGCTTATTTTGCACGCGAAAAATTTCACTGGGAATCCAAAATCGAAGAGAGTCCTTTCCTTTTGTTCTTGAATAGTACAGTTGGTGATGTGATGATAGTAAATAATAAGAATAACTCTGATATGTACCAGTCTTATCACTTGGTCCACATTCAGTCACATTACAATTTTAATTAAAATAATAAAAATAGGTGGGGCCTTATGAGATTTTTTTTTAATCAAAAGAGGTGATGTGGTTAATTCTGGACCAAGTGATCAATGACCAAGTGGTAGACCAGGTCTATATCAAAATTTTCCAAATAATAGTGAAGTTTAATAGTGAAAAGGAAGGGACCAATGTAATGAAAATTGCGATTGGTTGAGAACAAACATAAGAACATGTCACCGATTTTTTTGCCTGTTTTATAAGCTTGTTTTGCGAAATTCTAGGATGTATTTTTAGTGTAACATGCTTTATAAGTTTGTTTGTTTTTTAAAATTTTAACTAGTTTAGTCGGATAAAATATTCGAATATTAAAGAAAAATAAAGTAAGAAAGAAAAGGGGGGTGAATTTCATTTTGATCATTATTAATGGTTTGCAGTGTCAAGTTTATCCCTAAAATTAAAGAAATGTCAACCTCGTTCCTATAAATGACTTGCAATATCAAGTTCGTCCTTGAAAATAGCTTGCAGTTTCAAGTTCGTCCCTTAAATTATAGAAATGTCAACCTCGTCCCTAGAAATGGCTCTCATTGTCAAGTTCATCCACGAAATTTCAGAAATATCAACCTCCATACCAAGTGATCTTGCGATCTGTAGAAGTTTTTTTGTATATATATATATATATATATATATATATTTTTACGCTCTATTATATTCTTGAGAAAAGATGCCAAATTTTTTAGACGAATTTGACATTGCAAGCCATTTTAAGGGATGAAGTTGACATTTCTATAATTTCAAGGACGAACTTGAAATTTTAAGCTATTTTTAGGAACGAACTGGACGTTGTGAGCCATTTCTAAGGATCATATTGACATTTCTAAAATTTGAAGGATAAACTTGAAACTTTAAGTCATTTACAGGTATTAAAATGAAATTCACCCAGAAAAAGGTTGGAATGGGAAGGTTTTGCATGTGAAAGTTTTCAGTCTTCAAGGTGCATTTAACAGCTGTTATGTTGCTTCCCCGTTAGGGTGCCACTCTCAATGCATTCACTATTGGTAAATCCATACATACATATCGGGTGGAATTGGATTGGTCTTGAAAATGGAACACTTTCCATTTTAAGTTAATTGTCTCAAAATTTATTTCTTTTTTTTGTCCTAAATTAATTTTAATCTGAGAGAATATAAATATAGAGTTCATGACTTTTTACATGAGACAGGGTATATATGCTGCGTGGATAAGAATATACTCCCCTGATTCCAAATTATGTGTGTATTTTCTTTTTAATTTGTTCAAAATTAACTGTTCACTTTATAAATAAATGGCTCATTAATGAAATTTTTTTCAATCATGCCCTTTACATTGAATATTGTAGAGAGAAAAATATAAAGAGAAAATAAGGTACAATTAAATAGAAATTAGAATTTAATAGGGTCATGTTTTATATTTTAATATATTTTATTATACAATTTGATGAAATATTAATTTTCGGATAAAATATAAAATTTACAAACAATTTGGGACGGATGGAGTATAAAAGAAAAGAACACTATGAAATAGGAAGGGATGGTTTTATTTTGGGCTGGAAAATAGAGGTCCAATGGAAATGGACTGGAAGAACTCAGGCAAGGATCCAATTATAGTCTTTCAAGTCCCCAAACTTTGAACCAAAATTCAGGCCCCATTTTGAAAAAAATCAATTAAGCCTAGAAGGAAGAAAACGGGTAAAAATCTTCTATTTCCGTTCGATGTTTTAATTTCTGTGCTATTGATAAAAAAAATTGACACGTGTTAATTTTTTAATTAAAAAATTTATAATCTAAAAGAAATAATAAAACTCGTAAGAAAAATATAAATACGTGTCAATCATCTAATCGTGGGATAGAAGACGACACCACGGGGAATGAGGATTTTTGGCCGAAGAAAACCAGTGTCTGTGAGGTAATCAGAGAAAACAGTTGGCGCCTTGGGAAATGGAGATCTCTTTGGCCTTTTGGCT
Organism: Vinca minor; assembly: GCA_026122235.1. Classification (NCBI taxonomy): domain Eukaryota; kingdom Viridiplantae; phylum Streptophyta; class Magnoliopsida; order Gentianales; family Apocynaceae; genus Vinca; species Vinca minor. Next base: position 1,020,575 of record JAOCZM010000142.1, read on the forward strand.
TTGGCTGGCCAGTCCGGCTCCAGTGCGGAACCCCCAAAGTTCCGCACCTGCGGAACCATCCTAGCCGTCGGATGCAATTTTGAACGGTTCAAATCTGGAGAGAGAAAAGTTGCGGCTGACAATAAAAAAAATGTTATATAATAAAAGGGTACATATGTAATTTTACAAATAAATGATTAGTAGTCAGGAGAGAGAGAAAAGTTACGTGAACAAAAACACATATTCTTTCTTTAGAGAACACATGCTTTTTGGTTAGAGAAATGTTCTCTAACCAAAAACATGTGTTCTATAAAGAAGGGACATGCGTTTGTTTGTTCAGCTCGCAACTTTTCTCTCTCCTCCTGGGAACAAAAAAGTAACACTCAACCGTCACATCGATTGTGAGATCGAGTGAGGAGAGAGAAAGTCATGCTGAACAAAAACACATGTTTCTTTGGTTAGAGAACTCTAACTAAAAACATGTGTTCTCTAAAGCAAGAACATGCTGTTTTGTCACTAGCAACTTTTTCTCTCTCCTCATAACAAAAAGTAACACGCAAAGTTTATCCCTAAAATACCCCTATTTTGATACATTCGCTGGATCAAAAAGATAAAATCCAACTGGCTGAGATCGCGCCCGCACCGCATGCACTTTGAGGCCCGTGACTGGAGCCCATCGACGCTCAGCCAGTCCCTTCAGTTAGCTTTGGGACTGTTCCAAAGGTCAGGTTCAGGTCGACTCAGATTCTTAGGTCAGGCGCGAATACCAAACTTACTAATATTGGGTATTAAATCCGTTCCAAATTGTTTATGCTACTAATATTTTCACTTTTATGCATACGAAATAAGTTATTAAAATAGAATTATTATGGAAAAAAAAGGTCTAAAATGAACATAGTTAATGATTAAAAAATTATTATTAGTGATTAATAAAGTAATAAATTAGGGGTATAATTGAAAAAATAAAATAAAGATGCATTAATTTTTGAAACGTGATTAATAATTTTAAATGTCTAAAGAAATTAAACGTTCCAAACAATTTGTGACGAAAATAATATATCTTAGCATTATAGAAATAGATCTTAGTTTTTAAGTGTTGGTTCAAGCAGTCGAGATTATAGTTATTTCTTTTTTCGATACAAAATAAAGAGTATTTTTAATTTTTTTATATAAATTAAGATACTGACAAAAGTGATCAATGTACCCATAATTAATAATTTTCTCTCCTCATTATTCTTTCGATTTTGAAGCTTGCACTAGCCTTCCTTCTTCTAAATGATAACTATTGACAAAATTTTGTTAAAAGGCACTTATTGTGCAAAAATAAAATCTCTTAACTACATTTATTTTAAATCGAATGGAGTATGAAATTACTATTTTTGGATAACTGTTAAGGTATAACTATAATATTAACTTTTAGATTAAATATTAAACAGTTAAATCCGTTTGTACTTGGTAAAAATGTCTATATTCACAATTTCGAAATTGTGGTAGCATTTAGTAGTACCCTAGCCCAAAGGGTACCAACAGTACTATGCTTTTATACTTCACTCGGAATAGAATAGAATAGAATAGAATAGAATAGAATTGGGACCATACCATGTTCATTTCCAAAGTTCCAGCTTTTATCAAAACACAAAAAGAGCTAGCTGGTTAATGAATCGAGACCACACACACTCCCTGATTTCTCATGGAAGGTTCCAGTGAATGGCCAAATGCCCTCTTGCATAGTTCTTATATGAAACAGGTTCATTTGATTATGTAATTCAGAATTAGTCACTTTATTACAAAATGAGGAGAAAGATAATTTTATAATATCGTGGTTAATTTTAGACGATAAGGTTCATATAAACTTAATTCATATCAGAAAAAATCCACGCGGACCTAATCCATATAAAAAAAATAAATGCCTCATTCCTTTAGATCCAACTGGATTTCTTTTCTTTAGTAAAATATTTGGAGGATAAAATTTAACTAAAAAATTCCAGTCGTTTGGTACCTTGAAGTGCAGTTCCGATTCAATGTATGTAAATATAAATAATTCGTGGAAAAAATTCAAACAAAAATTTACTAAATGTACATAAAATTTGATTTTCATAAATAATTATTCATTCGTGAAGAACATTTGTTTGTCTATTTTTTTTTATTATTTCATAATTACATTCTGCAAGGTATGGAATAAAAGTGCATTATGTGTCTAATTTCGAATCCCCTAAAAGGGGGCTTAATAAGCACTTGGGAGGCAAAAAATAATTGGATGTAATTCATAATGGGTCTCGCTTTGTACTTATAGAATACAATCTCAATCTTTGTTGCCTTGATTAATTATTAAGAATTTAAATAAAATAAAAAATAACTGAATAACTGTTAGGGAAGATTGAAACATGTTCCATGCTTGGGGAGGGAAGATAAGCCTCATAAGGAGGAGAATTATTTGTCCCATTATGGGGAGATATAGGAATCGAACACGGGACCTTCGCCTCGTGTTCGGATAGCCTTACCACTTGAGATACCCGGGGAATCAAAGATGAATGTGCACTTAATAAATATCATTTAATTTTAAAATTGTTCTTTTAAATCGATGTCACATTTCATTCTCATTATTTGAGCGGAGTCCATATCTATAGTATTGAATTTTCCCCTTAACAAAGGTTTATATGTACAGGCACGTGATCACATAAAATCTTGAAAACTGGCAAACTCTACCAGATTCGTAATCATGAAAAACCAAGTTCCCAAAAACAACCCTTTCTTCTCATCTAAACTCCTCTGCTTCTATATAACCTAATCCCTAAAGCCAATTTATCATAATACCTCATCACAAATTTAGCTCACAAGAAGAACCCAGAAAGATGAAGAGACAAAGATCAGTTCTTGGAACAGAAAAGCCAACATCAACAAAGAAGAAGAAGCCCAAAACAAGATCTGGGCAAGCAGTAAAAGAAGAAGTGGTTAAAGAAATTACAGAGATTATTATCAAAGCAGAAGAAGATGAAATTGAGGTATGGGATGATTATCAGTGGCCATGGTTATGGTGGGGTGAAGCAGTAGATGAACAAATGTCATGGGGAACCTTTTGGTCACCTTCTTGGGATATTATGGAGTTTATAGATGCTGAAACTTATCTTGCTTTTTATAGTGATGTTGTTTGGGAAGATGATATTTGGGATCTTAAAGATATCAAAATTGTCCCTTAATTTTCTTCATCTTCCTTAATTTAGTTTCTTAATTTCTCCTTTCCCTTTATGTAGTTCTTTATAAAGAAAAGAAAGAAAGTTTCAACTTTTGGTCGTAAATTATAAAGAGGTTCTTGAAGGAAAATTTAATCATATTACCGTCTTGTGGATCGACTACACTACTCACATTAATTGAGTGAATCTTATTTGCAGATATAAGATTTCCTCAATTCATATGAGGTGCAGTGAATCAACAGAACGATCCTAGATTGAGTTGAATGTGAACTCCTCTCAATTAATTAATGTGTAGGGACGTTTGAGTCAGTCTCACAAAACTGTACTAGGATTGAGTGACTCGTTCTTGAAAGTTTCTAACTAACTACTCATTCTAAAATGTGGATTCTTTTAAAGTTGAACCATCTATAGAAGTTCTTTTCCATTTTGGATCCAAAGATTAAACCCCTCATTTGAATTTAAATACTAAAATGTTGTTGGAAAAAAGAAGTGGTAATTCAACAAACAAAGACTGAAAATTTATAGCTCAAAAGTTGGCGATACAACAAACAAACAACAATTTAATAACATGGGGAAAACCAAATTTAAAGGAAGGGGGAGAAATAATTAGTAGCCTTTAGGCTTGGCGGCAATGAAACTGATGCATTGGACTTGACGGAATTTATCGAATCCAATGATCCTAACCCACGCCTTTGGGTATTCCTTAATGCATTCCTGAAGCTCCTTCAACACCTGAGATGAGTCTGTGCACCCGAACATCGGCAGCTTCCACATTGTCCAGTACCGCCCGTCGTAGTATCCCGGTGACCTTGCGTTTTCACGGTACACGAATCCGTGCTGCGGAACAATACCCAAAATGTCATAGAATAACTAAGAGTCACACACTTGGTTACTAGACAATTATTTGAGTGGCTAATTCAATTTGATCGGCAAAAAATCGTTTGTCTCTTGTATTTTCATATTTTTATATTCAAACACTCGCAATTCGCTATGTATATTTATAATTGGAAAAAATTTACACAATACTAATTTTGAGTGGCGGATACATGTATGAAAACATGTATGTGGATTAACGATTTCCACCTAACCTGATCTTATTCATGATATTGATCTATTAGTAGGCAAAAAAAAATTGTATGTCCCCATACATGTCTTTACCTTTGTCTCCAATCACTCACAATTTGGCATGTGTATATAAAATTAAAATAAATGTTCATTATGACAAATTTTAAATGGTGAAGATATGTATGAGTACGAACGATTTTCACCTCTATTAGTATATATAAGGTAGATATTTTTGTAAATTAAAACATAACGTGGAGTTAATTTTCTTCAAAAAAAAATGGAGTTAATTACCTCCAACTCGAATTCCAAGCAAGGAATCCATCCACTGCGGATAAGGTAGTCAATTTCTTTAGACAATTGTGTTTCGGTGAGATCAGGAAGGTATGAGAGTGTCTCGTATTTCTTCTTGCCAATTGGTGGCCACACCTACAAAATTTGCAATTGAACCCTTAGTATCAATATTACATACTGCTAAAGTTATGGGGTCTTGATGCATAATTTTCCATAAATAAAAAAATACATATTTTTTTTGTTGCGTGTATTGATATATTATTAGTTGTTATCTTAAATCGATACGATTATTAATGTTTCAAATAAGGATAAAAGCTACCTAAATTACAATAATAGCTATTTTAGCGTTAGAATAATAAGTCTCTGGAATCTGATATTCACTATTTTGGAGACTAGTATGGACTCTTTCTACAGTAACGTGCGCACACATTTGACTCTCACTTGGGTAGTATTGTTTATATGTCACTATCAATCTTGACAAATAATGAAAGCCGAAATCCCACTAAGGGATTTGAATCTCGTCAACGGCTAAGTATTAACAATACACAACCAGCTACACTAGAGTTCCGTGTTAGAACTTTAAATTTTTTAGTACATATTCTAATGCATTGTCTAATATACTAATAATATTTTTTCACATGTGATAATATCATTTATGTATTGGACAATATATTAAATAATGTATTAAAAAATTCAAAATTTAGTAACAATCATTTGTAATGAAAGAAGAATTATGTTTAACTGTTGAACGATTAAAATTGTATAAATATTAAAAAAATATACATCAACCTCGTAATTGCGTACAAATATTCAAATAAAACACCCCAGCATTGCACATAAACTCAAGGGATATGAAAGAAAATCCCTTTTTTTTCTATTAGTACGTACCTGCATGCACTGAACTCTTCCACCATTGCTAGCAAGAGAGGTAATATCGGCTTCCTTACGGGTAACCGGGAATGCAGAAGATGACCGGAGACCGGTAAATGGTGCAACCATGCTAGCTTGAGCAAGGCTGGCATGGTTAACCGAGGCAACTGAAGCAGTGCAGATCATGGAGGAGGATGCCATGGTCTTTTTACTTCTCTTTCTTTATTTCACAAATTACCTTTTATGCAATCTGTTTGAGAGGGTGAGCTATGCTAAATTTCATTTCCATTTATAGCCCTGAATTCAAGTGTGCAGACAAATTATTCAGAATCTTGGAAATCCATTGGTTAGAAATGAAGATGTTGAGGTTTTGAAGATGTTATGGCCATTGGATCAAAATATGGGGTGACATTTTTACATTTTAGCCACAAAATGATTATCATCAAGAACCCCACTTAGGATGCCACGTGGCATGAACCCATCATCTTATGAATTATTTTGGTGCATTTATTCTATTCTAGTAATCCTTTTCTTAGCCCTTCATTTCAATCTTCACTCATCTTCCACATATTATTGTGATTTTTACAATTTGTCCAAAGATTGTATCAAGAGAAGTATTTTTTATTTTTTTTCCTTTTCTTTAGTGCTCAAGTTCAAACACAATCTTCTGAATTATAAATCATATATTTTTAGTCACAGATTAATTATTTGATCATTTTCTCATAACATTAATCTAATATTGGTTTTATTTTTATACTTTCCTCACATGTTTCTTAATGTTTTACTCGCACAAGTAAAGCCCGTAAGTAAAAATAAAAAATTACAGTTGTAAAAAAAGTGTGAACTCAAGATCAAAATAACGGACCACTCTTTGCATTAAAGGCACTTTCTGTATTCAAAACTGAACAAAATAAAAAAATAATAATTTAAATGTTAATTTTCTTCATTTTTAGAATGGCAGACATTACATTTGTTTGATTTCTTTGTTAGTATCTGCAAAATAATGGAAGAAATCGTGGTCCTCGTGGACCGTAAAATGGTACATCATTTTTCCTGGTTGTATCATAATGACATTATCCAAGGGAAAAATGTTGTCCAATTTTTTTTCTTTCTTTTCATACACAAAAAATGATACTCACGTCCACAGGACTTTCACCTCCCGATCCGATTAAAATTATGGAGAATGTTAATTAAGGGAACCCAACGGCTCGATTGGTGGTAAGTCTTGTCTTTTCCTCTCAATATCGTTTTAATTGGATAGTGGGTTAAAAAACAATATTCCTTCTTTTCGTAAAATAATAAAGAAATCATAGAATAAGTTCATAAGGTCAGTACATATAAAAATAAAAAAATTTCCAACAAAAAAGTACTAATCAATAACCCCAATTTTGTCTACTAAAAAAATAACCCAATTTTCTTGATAATAAAGTTTTAAATTGTTAGGCGTGACCTTGAATCGGGTCAAGAAGTACGATCTAGTTAGTATTAACGTAGTTAACTTAAAAATTTCGATCTTAAAATTTGTAGTTTCCAGTCGGAAATCTGTGCAGAGTATTAACAACCCAAAATTGACAAATTTTGGATTGTTTATGGGCCCAAGCCCAGTTTATGTTGTGGGCTGGTCTAGAAGTAGTTAAGGCCAATTGGAGCCCAGGCCTAATGGGGCTTTGCATGGGCCTGCCCCAACTTTTCCATTTCGGTCATGACATGGCATCCAAAAATTGGGGAGAAACATTTTTATCCAGAACGGAGGCTGAGCCAAGAGTTAAAGTCCCACTTACGCTGATGGCGTAGCGCAGCGCCTTGCCACGTCATCCGAGACGAAGTGGGACTTCCGTCTTAACTCGGCAGCCTTTAAAAAAAAACCCTTATTCTTCCTCCCCACCGCGACCAAAACCCTCCCTTGAGCAAAAAAAAAAAACAAAAACCGCCCCCTCCCGCAACCACCCCCCCTCTCCCACCGCTGCCGAGCCGCCATTTGCCCCACCAAAAATTTCTCTCCCAAAATTTTCAAATTTGGAGGTATTATTTTTTATTTATTTTTTTAAATTTTTTTCCCCGAATTTTGCACTTCAATTGTCATTTAAAAATGTATGTATTTTGTTGTTTTTTATTTTGCAAATTGTCATTTAAAAATATATGTATTTTGTTATTTTTTATTGCAAATTGTTATTTTATGCATTTTGAATTGTGCTTATGTATATTTGTGAATTGCGATATGATTATGTGTAGTTTTTGATAAAATCCCATGTTTTTTATAGATGTCTGTTCCGGCCCACCTTATGCCGGTCCATACGATCCCAGTGTGTTAAACAAACACACATCACATAGAGCACTTAGGATTTGGGGCGGGGATGTAGGCCTAGATAGGGGTTTGAAGGTCATTAGCTATGACAGGAGTTTTTTTTAGGCCTACCAACGCGAGGGCCACCCTAGAGTGCTAGAGCTCATTGACCGTATAAGTTTCGGGGGTTGTTGTAGGATAGGAAAGATAAAGATAGACCACGCACTGGTGGCCGCATTAGTAGAGCGGTGGTGCCCCGAGACGCACTCCTTCCATCTACGATGCGGTGAGGTCACCATCACCCTAGAGGACGTAGGATGCCTCCTATGACTACCCACCGAGGGTGACGTGGCACGAGGACTACAACATGACCAAGAATCAATGGATTGAGCGCGTCCACGTGAGCCTAGGATTCCGCCCCCCACCGGGTCAATTAGGGGTAACTGAGAGTACTCGGTCGACCAAACAGGCACTTCGGTCGACCGAAGACCAACTCGGATCGACCGAAGACCAACTCGGTTGATCCGAACCTAATACCATTTAGCTATCTGTCTTGCCTCTGGCCGATCGAAGATGAGTCCCGGTCGATCGAAGTGACTGAAATCGAGAGTTTTTCCAGCTTTTGAATGACTTCAAAAATGGAAATTCTCAACAGATATACTTACAAAAAGTCTGAAAAGCATGTCATACATGGTTTTAACAACATTTCTAGCAATCCTAAGGCATGCATAACATAGATTCAAAATCTATAAAAAACACTATAGCACATTAAAGTCAATAGGGTACTCGTGAGTGGCTCCGATACCACTCGTTAGAGGAATAACCCAGGGTCATACACATAAGCGCAGTGAAATAACTTTGACCCGCCTCTATCGGGATCTTTCACGAGTAAGTACCTACGACTATGGGATAGTGTTTTACCTTATATGGATGCTAGAATGGCTAAACGCTTTCACGGTTTGTTGTAACGAACGGAACACCACGCTTGCGAGCTCCGTCTCTTCCCAGTATCCACTCGATCTTCGGAGATGGTCTTCTCTGCTTGGTGCTAGCCAACGCCTTGTAGAAGCTTTGAAGACACTCTTCAATGGATGGAGTATGAACGACCTTTTCAAGAACAAGAAACAAGCTTTCTAACTTCTTTTCTATTAGCAAAAATGCAAGAAAAAAAGTCCAGTAAATTTGTCTTGTCTTTTTTCTCTAAAACTCACTTTTTTCTCTCTATTCTCTTAGCTTCAAAAGGCTGGAGAAAACTGATTAGAATGATAGGAAAAATCTGAATTTTTCCTCTAGTCTATCAAGAGAGAGTGGGGTGAGATAATGGGGAAGTGGGAGATCATGGAGAGAATTACTCCTCCACTCTCTCCACCACTTCAACCACCATCAAGAGGGCTGAATTTATGTCTAACATTCCAGCCATAAGGTCGGTCCAAAGCGGGTCGGTCGGCCCAATCATATTGGTCGGCCCAACCCGATCAGGGCGCCCAATCCAATCCCTGCCCGACCAAGCCCAGCTCCGCCCAATCGAATTGGCGCACCTTAGATTAAATGTACTCCAACAAGCCCAATCCAGTTGATCTATGAGTGCGACCCAAGAGGTATCCATGATGTTGGCCGTGACATCATATGTCACAGGTAATGAGAGGTATCTAGCAACGCATCATTACCCCCAATTCATAAATATCTCGGGTGATTTATCATAATCACAACATTTGACATTTGTAGTTAAATCCTTTTGTCCTTGATATCTAGATTGAACACAAGTCATGGAAAAGTCACACTTGTATTGTCCAATCTTTTAGTTTCTTGATTCGCGAGTAGACTAATCAAATGACATCAATATCATATACTGATTCACTTGTTCATGGCCATGAATTAGTCGGGACTCCATCAAGGGGCCCAAGATATCTTTCCCCGCTATATAGGAGGGACAAATCCTTTATGCATCCCACTCATCCCGAACAAGATTCGTGATATACCCAATAAATGCCTTTATTGCTCACCCAGACTACTTGGATAGCGTTTAACATTATCAAAGCATAACACTAGCCATGCAAGAACTCTTGTGAGACCTCAAGTCGAAGGATCTCATATACAACCTAGATCAAAAATTTTGAGAAACACCGTTGACTATTATATAACAACCCATGGTGTGTTTCTCATGTCGAGTCTGTCCGAAAGATAATGATTCTCTAATCATATATACCTATGTGACGATCCGATATCTTATATCAATCATCGCACATACTAGTCTTACGCATTATTATTGTCCTCGAAGATTCCAAAATAATGTTCGACTAGGGACGCTTTGCAGTAATAGTATCTCATAACAATTATAAATACTATTCTAAGGACATATTATTTATTTATGTTGTTAAGAACGCTAGAAACATAATGAATAATACTGGAATTAATTGCGCTTTTATTCATCAAAATGAAAAATTACATTAAATACTGGGCTCAATAATCTCTCACTTGCACTAAAGACCCAAATTACAATAAATGGTCTTTAGGGCATACTAATGACTCGTCTCTAAAGATCGATCCCTCCGGATATTGGATACCCATGGAGCTAGTGTGACGATCATGCTCGCTGCGCGTGATGCTGGCTTCGTCGGTGGATCGCGACATTGTCTGCCGACCTACTCTACATATATGCACATCACCTCTCTCTATAATCTCGCGGATTAGGTGAAATCGCCGTAGTACATGTTTGGACCTCTCGGTGAGATCTAGGTTCCCTAGATTGTGAAATAGCCCCATTGTTGTCACAATAGGGAGGTCTATCGGGTTAGCAATACTAGGAACCACATCGAGGCTCGGAAATAAATTTCCCCGATCCAAATCGCCTCCCCACTGCTTTCATAGTCTGCTATGTACTGGGCCTGCTACGTAGAATCTGCTATGGTTGATTGCTTTGAAGCTGCGCTAGCCACAAGACCTCCATTCAAGTTAAACACATATCCCGATTGCGATCGGAAATCATCTCTCGTCGGTTTGGAAACTAGCATCGGTGTAACCAGCTATCAACGAGCTCATCCGCTCTCCATAAATCAAGAATGTATCCTTAGTCCTTCGTAAGTACTTGAGGATATTCTTGATCGAGATCCGATGACGTTCACCGTAATTAGATCGGTATCCGCTCGTAATGCTTAAGGCAAACGAGACATCTCGGGCGAGTACATATCATGGCGTACATGATTGATCCTATGGCGTAAGCATAAGGGAATTCTTTCATGCGTTCTAATTCGGCAGGGCGTTTTAGAACACTGCTCCTTCGATGTAACAGTACTCATGTGCCATAGGACAAAGTCCTTTCTTAGACTCTTGCATGCTAAACCGCTTTAGCACCTTGTCTATATATGTACTCGACTTAGGCCAATAGAGTCTCCTGGATCTATCTCTATAGATCTTGACTCCCTGAATATAGTCTGGCTTCGCTTAAGTCTTTCATGAGAAACACGTACTCAACCAAGCCTTTACGGACTTTAAGGTTGGTATGTCGTTTCCAATGAGTAGTGATGTCATCTACATACAAAACCAGAATACAATTGAGCTCCCACTAACCTTTTTTGTAAACACAAGGCTCATCCTCATTTCTAATGAAGCCAAACTCACTGACGTCATCATTAAAACGGATGTTCCAGCTTCGAGAAGCCTCGCTTGAGTCCATAAATGGATCTCTGAAGCTTACATACTTTTTCCAAAGATTCTCTGGAGTGACAAAACCTTCAGTCAGTGTCATATACACATCCTCATCAAGTTTTCCATTAAGGAAAGCGGTTTTGACATCCATTTGCCGGATTTCGTAGTCATAGTAAGCTCGCAATAGCAAGCAAAATCCGAATGGATTTGAACATAACTACAGGGGAAAAAGTCTCATCATAGTCAATACCATGAATTTGTTTGAAACCTTTCGCGACTCAGCCGCCCTTGTACGTTTGTACATTCCCTTCCATGCTCGGCTTTTTAATCTTAAAAACCCATTTGCACTCCCATGGGAGTTACCCCTTCAGGTGGATCAACCAAGATCCAGACTTTGGTTTAGTGTACATGGAGTCCATTTCGATCTCGCTGGCCTCAAGCCATTTCTCGAAACTCGGGCTATTAATTGCTCGCTTTGTAGGTCAAGGTTCATCGTGATCCACAAACATAACATCACCATGTTCTGCTATGAAAAATCCAAATTTTTTTCTGGAGGTGGACGACGAACTCTACCGCACTCTACGCAATTCTTGTGTTTCTTGAATCAAGTGCTGGCCGCACAACTCGCTTTGTGGCACTCGCCGCACAACAACTTCATGGAGTCTCGTTCAATTTCCATCTCATCATTAGTGCTAGTTTGAGAGTCCTGAACTTCAAGAAGTTCTACGCTACTCCCACTCGTGTTTCTAGAAACAAATTCTTTTTCTAGAAAGACTCACGTGCGAGCAACAAACACTTTGTTCTCGTTAGGGATATAAAAGTAGTATCCTTTAGTTTCCTTAGGATAACCTACAAATATGCACTTTTCGGATTTCGGAGCCGACTTATCGTAAGCCGAAGCGCTTTCACAACGCTTCACACTCCCAAATCTTGAGGAAAGACAAACTGGGATGCTTCCCGACCCATAACTCGTATGGTGTCTTTGCAATCGATTTAGATGGAACGCGGTTAAGTGTTAAAGCTCGCTGTCTCTAGTGCGTGTCCCCAAAAGGGATCGGGCGTGATCGTGTGACTCATCATAGAACGAACCATATCTAATAAGGTTTTGTTCCTCCTTTCGTATACACCCATTCCATTGTGGAGTAGGCTGGATGAGAAAGTTGTGAAACGATTCCACAAGCTTTTAGATAGTCACGAATTCTTGACTCAAGTATTCTCCTCCTCGATCGGATCGAAGAATCTTAATACTCTTGCCAAGTTGGTTTTCTACTTCAAGTTTAAACTCTTTAAACTTAGCAAATGCTTCTGATTTGTGTTTCATCAAGAACACATATCCATACCTCACCGAAGTCATCGCAAAGGTAATGAAGTAGAGGTAACCACCCTCGCATGTATATTAAAAGTGGCCACATACATCACTATGTATTAGTCCCTAATAAATCATCAGCTCTCTCACCTAGCTTAGTGAAAGGTGATACTGTCATCTTACCCAATAAACAAGATTCGCATCGATCATAAGACTCAAGTCAAATGATTCTAATAGCCCATCTTTATGGAGTTTAGATACGCGATCTTCGCTTTATGTGGCCTAAGCGACAATGCCGGAGGTATGTCGGATTAGAATCATTAGTCTTAATCCTTTTGGTATTTATGTTTAAAATTGGCATATCAAGGTCTAAAATATATAGACCATTAATTAAAGAGGCGCTAGCATAAAACATATTATCCGTAAATAACGACAATCTTGGTTTTTGATCGAAATCTCAAAACCGTTCTTGTCCAAACAAGAAACTGAAATAATATTTTTAATTAAACTAGGTACATAGAAACAGCTTTTCTAAACCTAAAACAAGCCCTCGAAGGCAAAGTAAAAGTACAAGTCCCTACAAACTGGTGGTCGCAACACGTGCTCCGTTGCCTACTCGTAGTTCCACTTCACCCTTTGCCAACTCTCTACTCCTTTGCAGCTCCCCGCACATTAGTACAAGTGTGAGAACCACATCCGGTATCAAATACCCAAGAAGTAGTTGTATTTAAATTGATATCAATCATATTAACATCAATAACATAAATACTCGAGCGCAAGCAACAAATGCCTTCTCCTTTTCCAGCCTTTTTTGTCAGCAAGATAGCTCTTTGCAGTTCCTTTTCCAGTGACCCTTCTCACCACAAAGTGATGACATATAGAGTCCTTGGCTACACCACCCTTAGGTTTCGAATGCATTGTTGAAAGTGGTTTGCTTGCCCTCGGGCTTACCCTTTCGGTTTGCCTTTGATCTCACAAAACCTTTGCCTTTGCCCTTTTCGCACCATCGAGATGGTGTTGGGCTTGGACTTGCCTATTTCCCTTCTCGCAGTCCCCTTAGCATATTCAACAACTCAGTGCAATGGCTTGTCAATTTCATTCATATGATAATTTAGAATGAACTCGATCGAATGATTCAGCAACGATTGCAAGATCAAATCGATCGACAGCTCTTGTCCCAAACGAAACCCCCAGCTTTTTCAAGTTTTTGAACATAACCTATCATCTTAAGAACGTGAGTTCCCTACCGGCATTCCCTCTGACATTTTGCACTGAAAGAGAGATTTTGACACATCGAATCTCTCCCGGCGCGCTTTGTCCTCGATATAGTTACTTCGAGATGAGCCAAAGATCTCATAAGCCCCCCCATGTCCTCATGTTGCTTCAAGCTCGGAGTTCATGGTGACAAGCATGAGGCTAGACACATCTAAAGCATCACTAACATGCTTCCGATAAGCGATCCCTATCAGCGGCCGAGCGCGAGCCTCCCGGTATAGCGAGAATAAAGTCGCTCCAAGACATACAGACTTTCTTTCATGCTTGAGAACGATTCTCAAGTTCTCGAACCAGTCGAGGGAAGTTAACTCCCTCTAATTTGTCCTTCTCAAGGACGTAACGCAGATGATAGTGTTTGGTTTGAATTTGCCATTTTTTCTACAACAAAAATATGCATATACAAAAGTAAGTACCGATTAAAATCATTATTAGGTCTTTATCTTTTAATGATTTCTCCCACTATTTTCTTCGAGTGAATAACCCTCAATATCAACTCTGGAAAGTTCGTTAACTTTCTAGCGGGCCAAGATCCATATTTCACATCGCTTTCGAGTCGACTTTTGGCTAATCGCCCAAAACTTAGTTATTTAGGTAGGCAACATTTGCCAATTACATCAAATTATGTAATTCTTGGTTAGTTGAGTGAATAACATTTATTCAAGCGTATCATTATACACTTTTCTCAACTCTTTTGCCTCTAGATCCTCAATCCATTTATCGAGATAATCCAAGTTAATTAGGACCCCTAAGTTTTAGCCATGGATATCACAACTTATCCTTCGCACTCACCCTGGATAGACATGTATGCACAGCTTTGGCATGTCCCATACTTATGTCGATCTAGGCCTTGACGAGGGCCAAACTTAGGAAGGCACTAATTAATATTTTAAATGAGGGATTTTGTTTTTAACAATCTCACCGAAAAGCATAAATAAAACAGCTTTATGCTTATATACATATGCATCCAATACATAAAAGTAAAATGCAATAGTAATCGCTAAGATCCTATTCGGGTTTTTCCAAGCCAATGAAAAAACCGTGAAGTCAATCTAAGGTGTGAAAAAGAAAAAACATCTATTCTACACCGTCTTGACCTTCAGCTTGGTTGCCTCCATATCTTCATCATCTCAGCTGTACCTTCTCCTAATCTGGAAAAGCATGTCATACATGGTTTTAACAACATTTCTAGCAATCCTAAGGCATGCATAACATAGATTCAAAATCTATAAAAACACTATAGCACATTAAAGTCAATAGTGGTACTCGTGAGTGGCTCGATACCACTCGTTAGAGGAATAACCGGTCATACACATAAGCGCAGCTGAAATAACTTTGACCCGCCTCTATCGAGGATCTTTCACGAGTAAGTACCTACGACTATGGGATAGTGTTTTACCTTATATGGATGCTAGAATGGCTAAAACGCTTTCGACGGGTTTGTTGTAACGAACG
The DNA here is from genome assembly GCA_026122235.1 of Vinca minor. Taxonomy (NCBI): domain Eukaryota; kingdom Viridiplantae; phylum Streptophyta; class Magnoliopsida; order Gentianales; family Apocynaceae; genus Vinca; species Vinca minor. Next base: position 1,035,933 of record JAOCZM010000142.1, read on the forward strand.
AACACCACGCTAGCAGTCTCGCTCTCTTCCGGTATCCACTCGATCTTCCGAGATGGTCTTCTATCGCTTGGTGCTAGCCAACGCCTTGTAGAAGCTTTGAAGACACTCTTCAATGGATGGAGTATGAACGACCTTTTCAAGAACAAGAAACAAGCTTTCTAACTTCTTTTCTATTAGCAAAAATGCAAGAAAAAAAGTCCGAGAATTTGTCTTGTCTTTTTTCTCTAAAACTCACTTTTTCTCTCTATTCTCTTAGCTTCAAAAGGCTGGAGAAAACTGATTAGAATGATAGGAAAAATCTGAATTTTTCCTCTAGTCTATCAAGAGAGAGTGGGGTGAGATAATGGGGGAAGTGGGAGATCATGGAGAGAATTACTCCTCCACTCTCTCCACCACTTCAACCACCATCAAGAGGGCTGAATTTATGTCTAACATTCCAGCCATAAGGTCGGTCCAAACGGGTCGGTCGGCCCAATCATATTGGTCGCCCTAACCCGATCAGGGCCCAATCCAATCCCGGCCCGCCCGAAGCCCACTCGCCCAATCGACTGGCGCACCTTAGATTAAATGTACTCCAACAAGGCCGTCTCTAAGGACATAGTTGGTTGTTGCCTTTTGATCCAAGTTTGTGTAATTTTTAATGCGTTTTTATTGGTTCCCTGCATTTTTTTTAATATTTGATGATTAATCCGTGTTTGTTTGTACCAGTTGTGGGCGTGGGAGCGCATATATTTTCTCCGGCCGGCGAACCGGGGAGTGATTATGCATGATATTCCCGTGGATGGCCGAGCGTACAGGGCGCGGTGGAATACCGCCCGGACTTTCAAGAACGTGTCAAAATCTTAGCTTACGGTGTTTCGTGACCAGCTGGACCGACTGACGGACGCTCAGGGGGTAAGGATTATCGTAAATTTCGTTTTTTCATTTTTTTAATTAGCGCAATTAATTTATGCTAATGTACAATTTTTTTTTGATTCAGTCATGCGAGGCTGCACTCGACCGGGTTATTAGCCGACGGCCGCCACGATGACGACTTCCCTGCCCACCTGTTGGGCCCGTACGCCACTCGTGTGTTTCGAGTCGTTTGAGTTTCACATGCCGGACCGGGTTGCTAGGCAATTCGGGTTACAGCAGGTGATACCAACCCCATCGGTGGCGGAGGGTACGACAGAGGGCCAGGACGTCCACACGCGCACGGCGGGAGCGAATATGAACTGGGAGAACGAGCACGACCCTTACATAGCCATGTGGGATAAGCGAGTGGATGCACTCGAGTGACGCTGTCTCCGGGCCCCCGTGAATGTGATCTTACCAACCCGTGAGTACATGGATTGTACAATCGCATTACCGTGCACCTCCTTACAAACCCACGCAACAGGGATGTCGGTCCACTCCCGATGGGCATTTAACCCATTGCGACTTCCGAGGACATTATTGTAAGTTTTTTCTTTTTGTTTGTCTACATTGTTTTTCCTTGTTTATAATATACTGACACGAGAATTGATGTTGCAGGCGGATGCCAACAAACTGATAGATTTTCATTTACGTTGTTTACGTTTCATTCATTGTAGTTACGAACTATGTTACTTTTTTTTTTTTGTTATAAAATATTTTTTCGATTATTCCGTTGTTTGTTTATATATTAATATACAATTTATTCATTTTTTTCCTCAAATTTTAGTAAGCAATGTGTTTTGGGAATATTTTTTTTGTTGTTGCAATACAAACACCTGATATAAATAACCACTAAAAACTGCAGTTCCCTAAAAAAAACTAAGTGTTTTTTAACCAACACATCACAGCACTTCGTAACTAAGCTGGGACTTTCAGTCCCTCCGTCCTGGATGACGTGGCAAGGCGCGTGAGGGAGTCTGCCATGTCATCCAGGACGGAAGTGGGACTTCCGTCTTGGCCCCAGGACGGAAGTGACAAAAATGTTTCTCCCCAACTTTTGGGTGCCATATCATGACCGAAATGGAAAAGTTGGGTCAGGCCCATGCAAAGCCCACAATTATGATTCTGGGCCTACAACTTGGAAAATTTTAATATGGCTTGTCCTTACAGGATTGGCCACACAACCATCTCACATAATTTGAGGCGTGACCTACTTTACAGGTAGGCTCCACCTCAATTAATGTGAAATGGTTGTGGGGTCAGTCCCATAAGTACCGGTCTATGCCAAAGTTACTCTACAACTTTGACCGGAAAAAAACAAAAAAGCAAAAGTGAAATAATGTCAAGATTTATTTTCAATTTTGATTCTTTTGGCTTTACAAAAGGTCTTTCTTTTTCAAAGAAAAGAAAGAATTTTCCTCTTTCTCCGCTTATAAAAAATCAAATAATGTTCAACTCATAGTTTAATGATAGTTTTTTTTTAAAAAAAAATTATATTGCTTTATGCTCCTTAATCCATGGGAACTTGGATCTATTTGATCCAATTAGCACTACCATTTCGGACAATTGCTTGTAGTTGTACCACTTATGGTTCTAATAGACCATTTTTTTTTGACGCCCGTTGGGCGAACTCCATGAGCGGGGAGAGAGCACTACCCCATGAGCGGGGAGAAGAAAACCCTAGAATAGGGAGATTAAAAGCGTGCACTCACGCCCGAGGGAGAGTATCGGGCTCGATCGCTGGTCCCTGGCCGCCTAATGCCCACTGGGCTATCAGGACCTTTGATTCTAATAGACCATTTCTATTAGCATTTTGTACATAAATTTGGACACTCAAATTATTTGATTATAGGGTCTAAAATATACTTGTTTTCAAATGATGCTTCTTGGACATGTATGTGACTCTTCGACACGTGCGTTTATTAAATTAAATGTTATATTTCTATCTTAATTTGTTCAAAAATAAATATCTACTTTCTGATAATGGACATACTTATTCTCTTAAATCACATAATTAACTTCCGAAATGAAGTTTCACCAACCCATGAATCCTACCTTAATATATATTGATCAGGATATTGTGATAATTCACTTTTAGTTAAATTATTATTTTTTATTTCGAATAATATAATTAAATAAAAAACAAGAAACAGCAAAAGCAGCTGGGGAACCAAAATTCTTTTTTCACATACTTCCGCTGTTCACTTCATACTCTCTCTGAGTCTTTTCATACTCAAATCAGAAAATAAAGAAAGGGGAGATATAGCTCTTTGTAACTGAAATGGAAGGAAAGGGGTCATCTTTAGTCCATTTGTTAGTGATCGTTTTAAGCTTGACTGCTTTTGGATTTTCCATTGCTGCTGAACGTCGCAGAAGCACTGTAAATTTCTCTCTTTTTCATTTTTCTTTTTCTACAGTCAAGTTTAACTTTAGTACTTATATGTGAGGTGAGTTATCTGGGGAAGATTCTTGATTTACTACTGAAGTGGGTTTTGTGAATCTTGCACATTTTAAGTTTTGATTCTGTTTTGTTATGGAAATTTCTGTTTAAAGATCTGATCTTTTTTTAGGGGAAAGTAAGTACTCCCTCCATTCCTAAATATAAGACTCTTTAGACAATTTTAAAAAATTATTGAATTTGTCATTTTCATTTGAAAGTTCCAATATTACTCCTCTCTCACTTCTATAGCATAAGAAAAGAAAAAAAAAATGGGGATGGCAGATGCGACAAATAAAAGAAATGTCGAGAGTATAATTGTAATAAATTGTTGCCAACTAATAAAACAACCTTAAACGATAATTAAATAAAAGAAATGTCAAGAGTATAATTGGAATAAATTGTTGCCAACTAATAAAACAACTTTAAACGACAATTAATTTGGATATCTATATATATCATTAACGATAATTAAATGGGAATGAAGGAATACTAGTTTTTACTGTTTTTTCAACTGATTTAAGGTATTTGTTGTTTTTCTCCCCATACTGTAATTAAGCTCTGAGCTAAAACTTGGCGATTGTTCTTTATTTGCTGTTGAGAATTCCAGTTTGGCTAGTCAGTGAGCAAGTTTATTGATTACAAGGACCGTGCAATCCTACTCCTCTCGAGGTACTTTTAGAGGTTGGAGTTTGGTCAAGATGTAGGAAAATACTATTCTGTATATGAACTTGCACTTTCTATAAGTTAATGGTGTCATTACTTCACATTGATATATACTTTACTAGGAGGAAGTAATGTGGACGAGTTATTGCGGAAGTAATTCTATAACATTGTAATACTGTCCCCTGTGGAAGTTATTTGAACCCACAAGATTTTTAAAAATACTATTAGATATAGTGATATATAGTAATTTTTATATGTAGTTCGGAATTTTTTATCAATTTCACCCTCAAGATTTTTTTTTTGCAGTTTTTATAGGTAGGTCGACATACTGTTGCAGTTTTTCGCCCCCAAAATACAATTCCCTGCCTTCGTCCCTGATTTGAACTCTCATTTTCTTTAGCTGCTCTCTTCGAGATCTGGTGATAAATTTTGCACCATGAACTTACACATCCATTAGTTCTATATATCGTTCTATTCATCCGCTAAAGTTCAATTGTTTCTGCTTTCCATTTGTTATGGACTTGATTTAGTTGGCCCTAAGGAGATTGAGCAATTTGAGAGCAACTTTGCCTATCTCTAACTCTAAGTTACCAATTGCCAACATCTTTAAGTAAAGATTACAAAGTCAGTATGCTTTTGAAGTACGTGGCGTGCAATGTGCGAAGCTCTTAAGCATGTTTGAATCTAGAGTCCGAGATACCTTCAAAGTTATATTTAATTCTGGCCTCTTTTTGAGGTTGATACTGTTGAGGTTGATGATATTATCATCTCAATATTCTTTACAATGAACAATATTGCCGGAAACTTATCATACAGGAAGCTACGATTCTCTGTCTATATTTGCTAGCAAAGTTGGTTAGAAATGAGCCAAGACAGTACCTTAGTTGGTAAAACCCTTCTTAGCAGAGTAGGGTGAATGTCCACCCCCCCGAGAAGGATTAGAAACTGCAGATTATGTATTTATAATCCCCATTATCCTAGCAGTTGTTAGTTTTACTTGTCAGAGTCCAGTCTTCTTGTATTATTGGAGTTATATAATAATATTCATGTTGAATTATCTTTAATACAGGGAACTTATCGTACAGATGAAGCTACAAACCGTACATATTGTGTTTACAGCTCAGATGTTGCAACTGGATATGGAGTGGGTGCTTTCTTGTTCCTTCTTTCAGGTGAATCGTTACTTATGGGGGTGACAAAGTGCATGTGTTTTGGAAGGCCTTTAGCACCTGGTGAAAATCGTGCTTGGGCAATTATTTATTTTGTGTTTTCGTGGTGAGTACACTCGTCAAGACGTTTCTGCCTTCACATGCTCAACTAGCCACCCCACCCCACCCCAAAACCAAGATTGGAAAATGACGTATTTTAGATATTAATCTTTGCCCCCAAAAAAAATTGTTGAAAATTGTTTATATAGTTCTTTGATATATATTTCGCCCTCCAAAACATTTACTGGATCTACCCCTGATGATATGGTATTAAACATGCTGCAGGATGACGTTTTTGGTTGCAGAAGCATGTATAGTAGCCGGTGCCAAGCAAAATGCCTATCATACCAAATACCGTAACATGGTACTCGCAGAAAACTTTTCTTGCGAGTCATTGAGGAAAGGTGTATTCATTGCAGGGGCCGTGTTTGTGGTTGCAACCATGATTCTCAACATTTATTACTACGTGTACTTCACCAAGGCTACTACTCAACTTGCTCATAAAACAAAGCGGACTAGCTCAAACATTGGCATGACCGGGCATGTCTAGATTTTTACGGGTAAGAATAGAAAGATCGATCTCAGAGTTCTCTTTTTTTTTGTAATTGCAGATGCTTGTGCAGTTTCTGTGATTGTATAATGCAATCGTTTATCGACCTATATAATTCACTTGGCTCAAGTACAAAATATGCATATTGTAGTGAAAAAGACTGAAAATATTTAGGAAATGATGGGTTTGCTTGGATTGGGTTTTGTTTGGGTTTGGTTTGGGATTTGGTCTCAAACCTAGTCCCAAACTAGTTTGGGATTGAGTTTGGGTTTGGGTTTGGGCGGGAAAGGCTAAAAAACGGGCGGGAACTATTCAAATTCAAATTTTTTTCTTCAAATAATTGTTAAATTCAAAATTTTTAGCTCTTAAATTAGCGGGAAATGTTCAAATTCTAAATTTGTGAAGTCATAATTTGAATTTGGACGATTATTTCAAAAAAAAATTTGAATTTGAATTGTTCCCGCCCGTTTTTTAGCCTTTCCCGCCCAAACCCAAACCCAAACTCAATCCAAAGCTGGTTTGGGACTAGGTTTGAGACCAAATCCCCAACCAAACCCAAACCAAACCCAATCCAAGTAAGCCATGTTCCCTATCAAAATTGTATGTAGCAAAACATGGAACTGAGAATGTTGTGTTGGCATTGATACGACCGAAGCTTGAGTCTTGAAATGGGATTTCCAAATGAGCATTTCATACTATTTTGGTACAGTGATCTTAGCTAAAATTACCTGGTCTTGCACTTTTGTTTGGTTCTTTCATGTTCTGCAATCAAACATTCTTGGTACTGTTTATTGATAAGGTTAAGCTATTTTTATACACAGTTTCTGGTACCTTTGAAGGTGGACTTGCCCTATTTTAAGTAAGGAGATACGTATTTGGGGCTGCAACAATTGGATTTTTTAATTATTCCGGCTGATTGGTGTACCAAGTGCACTCAATAATACACGCTTGTGGTGTATATGTTCTCTATAGATTAACAAGTATATTAAATAGTGTACACGAACAAACATACATAATAGTTATATTATATGATATACTTATTCTTTTTTTTTTTCTTTCAAAAATTGTGCGCTTTATTGATATAGCAATAAAAAAAATACAAGATTACCGGCCAAGAATCCGTAATGACGGGAGTCCTTGCCGATTTAAATTTAATAGTCCCCTTGTTTTCAAAGGGAGGAAATCAAAGTGAAGATAATACATAGTGTCGAGTGTCGCATTTAACATTTGCCAAAGAATCGGCGACTATATTTGCTTCCCTATATATATGAATAATGTCAATGTCGTTAGCCAGGCGTGAGGCTTCCATGAAACTGTCATCAAGCACCCAATTTGCCATTCTTCCTTTAACAATTGCTTGCACTGGGACCTGTGAGTCCGATTGAATGAAATCTATCCTTATTTCCATTTCCTTTGCCATCTTTAGACCTTGGATAAGAGCTTCTATCCCTGCCTTTGAGTTTGTGATAAAGTCTCCAATATGTGCTGAATAAGCTGCGATAAATGATAAGAACACAGCCAATGCCAGCAATTCCCGGATTGCCGCGAGCCGCCCCATCAATACTTAAAACAATAGTGTCTGCTCTCCAATCACTAGATTTCCAAAGTGTAGCTTCCGTGCTTCTGCTTGAGAAACCAGGTGATGATCAAATGCAACCACAAGTCGCCTCTTCGTGGTCCTCCGCCCTTCAAAAAATAATGTGCATCGTGCTTTCCATAATTGCCACAAAACTAATGTAGAAATAATGATTAGTTGTTTCGCCCTTTGACCCTTTCCCGCATACCACCAAGCTAAGACCTGGTTGAACGTCGTCGTATAATTATGTTGTGAAATTGAGAACCCGATGCTGTCAGTGGCATGCTGCCATAAATTTCTTGCCAGGTGACATTCCAAAAAAACATGATTATACGAATCACCTCCTTAATTGCATGATAAAAATGACAGGAGTATAAACTAGTTACGCTACACATAAGTATAAAGTATAAGCATAGAGAATTGAGAACCAACACATAAAGTTTTTATGACTCCCTTTTCAGTAAGAGGTTGATCTAAAAAATTTATATTTCGAAAGCAAGTTGTACAAAAAATTAATTTCCCGGGGAGGAGGAAATTTAATATTGTAATAAGGTTTTCTAAATTTATTTTCCAAAAGTTAAAATAATTTTTTTTTAAAAAAATCTTTGGAGGATTGTGTCACCCTCGCCATCTCTAGGTCCACTTATGGCTGTTTTCCTCTTATGTATTTTGTCTCCCTCCTCATTCTCGTAGTGAATGCCTAATTGATTTGTTTAATGTTATATATATATATATATATTAAAAAGAAGAAAACTTGTTGTTACTTGCAGGTGCCCAGGGGTGGGGTTGTGTCCAATAAGAAAATGGTAAAAGGCAGTAGTAGAAGACACAAAAGTAATTTAATGCACTGTTAAGATGAAAAAAGAAAGAATCGTAGAAGACATCCAGAGGAGAACAAATTCAGAGTACAAAATCCTAAAAGGCCATTTTTTTAATCTCAGAAGCTCTGAAATTTTATTTACACCAACAATACAGACAAACTATCATACAAACCTTACTTTCTTTAATCTCAAATTCCGACATTGACAATGAAATACCTCCCTCCATTCCCATTTAATTACCGTTTAGGAGATCTATAGGTATCCAAATTAATTGTTGTTTAAACCTTTTTTATTAGTTGTAAACAATTTATTCCAATTATACTCTCGATATTTTTTTCTTATTTGCGTCCTCTGCCATTCTTATTTTTTCCTTTCTTTTCTTATGCTATAGAAGTGAGAGAGGGGATAATATTAGAACTTTCGGTGAAAATGACAATTTCCTTACTTTTATAAAATTGTCTAAAGAGTCTTATATTTAGGAATAAAGGGAGTAATTTTTTGACCGGTATTTAAGTATTCTCCTTCAGTTAATCCAGTTGAGATTTAATAGTCACTGTGACATATTAATAAAAAATTATGCAAACATATTAGTTGCGCTCAATATATGTTGAATTCAGGACCTTTCTAAATGGGCATCGAAAGATCACTATCATGACCAGATTAAGTTAAAATCACTCAACAACAACGATGAAATAATATTGGTTTCATGACTTCCTTTTCTTTTGGGAAAAAAAAATTTCACCGATTTCATAGTTCAAACTCTGATGAAAAAGTTGATTATTCACATTCATTCCCACGTGAAAAAAAATTCCTCCCTTAATCACTACGTGTAAACTTTTTAGTACCTCGTAATTGGTCCAAACCTTCCAAAATTGGCATTGTAATTTGGTCTTAAACTTTTTGTATAGTGCTAAAAGTGAAGATAATTAAAGGGTTTATTTGTTTCTTAGTTCTACTACATCGTACGAAACATACATATGGAAAACAATGGTATGTATCCGTATGCGTACTTATTTATATGCCCAACCAATCACAATATATCATGTGTATGTATAATTTAAAAAATGATCACATAACGAATTATTATTAATTAGGCACAAGAATAGATATACAGACAAGTATAAACGATTTTCGCCCACATAATATGGACATGACGATTCTTACTAGTTGTCACTCACAAACAAGGCAGGCAAACTCGAGTTACTACGTAGGATCGGAAGAGTGTAGAAGGATCGTATGATCGTAATTTGGATCGTAGATCCTACTTAATTAAAAAAATATTAATTAATTCAATACTCTCCTAATTCTTCTTGATGTAATCTGATATTTTCCGAATCTTATGATACTTGCTAGTATTAAACAAATATTAATCACATGAAATAGCCATAGGAAAATGGTATTATGTTCCGTATCTTAGAATTATGAAACTTAATTTCTACTATCAAATTTTTTACCGGAAAAAAAATAGAAAAATATCTACTTGGGCCCCGTTCAATTGGAGCAATTTAAATTCAATAACATTGATACTAACATTGATTATTTGAGTAAATAACTTAATTTATCAAATTAGAGTTTAGGATTTCGAATTACTTTTTCGTTGTTCTAGGCGATGGCATAGGAGAAGAGTTCGAAGACAAAAAAGTAGAGGCAAAAAAGGAAATTGATATCGATCGAGAAAGAGAAGAAATTGGTCGGCAGTTGAAAATTGAAAAGGCTTGAGAAGATTGAATAACCCACGGAGTTGAACATATATATTTTTTTTATATCTAAAATGAAATTTAAAAAAAAAAACATTCGGGGTCGAGGTTGAGCTAAAACCCAACCAGGAAGAGAAAATAACTGACTCGGAGTTGACTCGTAGGATCATACAATCCTACGTTCCCGAGTCCGATCCCACGAATTTATCTCAATTCTACTTGATTACCGATCATGCGTTGGATCTAACACGTAAGGTCTCTTAAAACTCGTAGTATCGTACGATCCTACTAATCAACTCGCGAGTTTAACTGCCTTACTCACAAGTCATTCAAATCTTCTATGAATGATTTTTTTTTCCTGGTAAATGATGTTATTCTCTTGCTAAATCTTTTACCCTTTTAACTTCTAGATTCTAATCGGTACTCCTAGATTTATACAACTCAACAAGAAAATGGTATGGATATGCAACGAAAAAATAAAAAATAAAAAGCATTTTAATTAAAATATTAATATTATTTTCTTAAATAGAATTAATGGTATACAAGTTATATTTAAGAAATCAATATTAATATTTTAATTAATATTTTTTTTTCTTCCTTAATTTTTATTATATGTTATAAACGACTTATTTTAAGGAACAAAGGTAGTATAGGGCAATGTGCGAATTTACAAGAACCACATATATACTCCAGTATTTATTCCATATTGCATATTGTTACATTCTACAGTCCCATGAATAAATAGATATATTCTAATATAATGAAATAAAAATGATAGTATATCGTTACCTAGAATACAAAATTATTTGCTAACACAATAGCGAGATTCCCGGTTAGCTAACCAATGGGGTTCGACTATCTCATGTTTTTTTTTGCAAATCTCTGTCACGTTCTTAATTTATGTAAAACCAATCTGCTCCTAGTAAAACTGTTTCGCACCTTATGCTCTCTCATGCATATACATTATTATTAGCTGGTTTAATCTTTGACCATAGTAGAGGAACTCTTTGGTGGATATTTAAGAATAACAAGTACTCATGCTACCCTGCCATACACCACTCCAACCCCGCTCCATCAGAGAGAAAATCGACAAATTCGATTTTGGTGTTGACAGTTATTATTTTTATACTGTGTTAAATTAATTTAGACTATCAACTTATTTGATTTGACAGTTAAGATATAACTAAAGTCAAGAAATAACTAATTACAAAGTTGTTTTTGAACAACTATTTTAACGGTCAAATCAAGTGACTAACTGTCTAGATTGGTTTAATACGACCATAACCAAAATGAAAAGAAACTCATGAATTGATATCTTTTTTTATGATTTTTGATAATATGATTAGTCCATCGTTTTGCTCTTAGAATAAGTGTGAAGGTAAAACTCTCAATAGAGTTTTTTTGCACACACACGTCTTTAATTAACGCGAAAGCTTTCGATATTTGTTGGTAACAAGTGGATATTTATAAGACTATTAAGAATCTACTTCAAGTTTTGTTAATCTAAAATTCAAGCAATAATTTGCAAAAAGAAATTAAAATAAGTAGGAGTTGTCATAAGAATGAACAAAATTAAATTATACAACTCATTGAGAAAGATGGGCAAGCTTGATGAATTTGACTACAATAAATACCTACACATAAAGGTCATGTTCATACCTGTCTGGCAATTGCATTACTCTTGTTAAATCGTTAAGGGTTAGATGGGGTACTAAATTTATAGAAATTTCTACAATTATTCCTATCTAGCTTTAAATACTAATAATATCACATTGCCATGTAATTGTTATTTACATGTGTATATTTTTTAAGCAGATGTATTATCAGTCGTTCAAGGATTTTAATTCGAAGACTAAGCATTTAATAAATAAATATATAGTTATTCAAACAAAATGAAAATATATTAGATAAAACATTATGGTCGAGCTTATATAAACACGTGTTGAAGAAAATGAGTTTTAACAATGTAATTAAATCTTTGATAATTTAACGTCTATTATAAATTTGAAATTTGTGAATAAAAAAAAATCTTGAGAATTCTGCACTGCAGAGATCTGATCTTATGAGCAGACTAGATAGTAGCGATTGTAAAAGGAAAATTATCCATTGTAAAACCGTAGGCCAATATTTAAAAATATTGAGCTTCAACCCTAAGGAGCACATTCGAATGCTTAAAATATTGAATAATCAGGTCTTTGGGTGCAATATGTAAAAAAATATTAGTATATTTGGTTTAATACTTTTAGAAAGAAAATAAGTCTCCAATGCAATCTGTGTAGAGATTCTATCAACTAAGAGTTCAAACTGAAAATTTGTAATAGTTATATTATAATGAGACTTTATCGTCACTTGATAATACCATATATCCTCAATTACAATAGCGGATGTAGCATAGTGGCAGCGGGATCACATGTTTCCGGTGAAAAAAAATAAAATTAGTATATAAGGTGTATTTTACTCTATTTAGATTATAAATATATAAGCGATCCCACATAAAATTTTAAATTGTCGGGTACCCTGAATATTCTTTAATCCTGAATACGCCACTACTCAACCATATAATTTAAATCAAGTACACTAGCGAGCATCTAAGTTCCCGTCTATGATTGTGGATCCAAATGTAAAACATGTGTTTTGTATATACATGTATAACACTTCTCTATTATAGGATTAGTTGATGTAGCTATTGAGTTATTTTTTTTAGACGAACACATATTTTGCACATGCAATACTCCTCACAACTGCACGGAATAACATTTTTTCTCAAAATTCAACGGCCAAAATAGTGTTATACATGTGCAGAAAAACACATTTAACGTTAGATATCATTATCTTGGTCTATATACTATTATAATATAATGTGGGTCCATTTATGCATGTCTATTTTCTCTATGTAAAACACAAAGCCGTCAATTCATACTTGAGTAGTTTTTAGCTATTCAGGCATTAGAATAGATAATACAAATATAAGAGACAGTGTGAGTGAGGGAGAGAGAGAGAGAGAACCATTGTGCCCAAAGGTTAAGCATTATTTTCCTCTCTATATACATACAAAATCCCACTTCCAACCCTCATAGCTACACATTTCTGGAGGTGATTTTGGTAAATGTATGTGGGATTCTTCAAGGGTGATGTCATTTTCCGGTGGAAAAAAATTCTCAGTTATGTATTCACTGGTGGTGGTTCTCATAATTTCAGTGCTTCATATATGGGTTTTAAGTGAAACAAAAGTTGGGGCTTTAAGGTTATTACCAGAAAGTTCAGGGGCATTAGAGACAAAGATCAATCAAACTCAAGATTTTTACAAGTATTTCAAGAATAGAGCTTCTGATCTCAACACTACTAATAAGAATGGGAGTTTTGAAGATATCAAAAGAAGAGTTCCAAGTTGTCCAGATCCTCTTCACAACTAGAGATGTTTCCTTTTTTACCCTTCTGATTATTATTATTTTTTATTTCTGGGGTTAGATTTTGTCCAAAATACCCACGTTTTTTCTCATAATTAGAGTGATGTATGTTCATGGTTTTAGTAATTTTATTTTAAAAAAGGGGTAAAACCGTGGGTATTTTGGTACTTTTGAAAATGCTTCTTCCCCCTGTTGTTGTTTTTTTTTGCTATTGTTGGTTACTATGAAGGAATTATCATCAATCTTGATGTATATAAAAGCTGATATTTTTTGAAAATTTTACAGCTATTATAATTCTTTGATGAATCTGAAATATCCCATTTATTCGTTCCGAGTCAGAAATTTTTTATTAATGAATAAGGAGTATTAAACAAACTTATAATTCCGAGTTAGAAATAATGCGTCTAACTACACAAACCTTGCAATTCTTTTCTTTAGTCATTCTGCTTTTCTTACTTTTTTCACACATTTATAGCTCAAGATAAATACTTTGTTCATCTCAAATTTAAACATCTGTTTTTATTTATAAAAAAATAAGTGTAAGACTGTTTATATCAGAACTTTCTTTTTTTATTTAGTTATTGGGGAGGGAACCTATGTATTACAATAAATGAAGGGATTCAAGAAGCGAAAAGGGATTCGAACTCGTGATTTCTACGTTATAAGGTCTCAGCCTTAATCACTAGACCAATGTCTCATTGACTATATTGGGACTTTCTCAAATATGTCTGATTCAAGAGTTTTGTCTACTGAGTACGACTTTTAATAATAAAAAATAAGAAAAATAGACATTTAAGACGATTTTTTTCAGTAGGCTTTGGTTCATGAATAACGCAGAGAAACATTTTTTTATTTTTTATGAATAACGCATAGAAACATGAGTTTTACGGGTTTTTACTGCTTTGATGGTGAAATATCATTTTACTTTAACCAATTAAAGCACATGTTTGCTTGTTTATGTGATTCTCTTCAGGAGTGACGGATGCAGAAATACAAAACACTATGAGCACACGACAATTCAATAATATTTTTTACTATGTTTCTAGAATCTTTAGAATTGGTAAAGGTTCTAGAGAGTTTTTATTTTATTTGTGGGGTAACTAAAAAATTTGTGTGAATCACTTATACATTTATCGTCTAAATAAAATAAAATATTTCATATATACTAATTTAATTTTTTTTTCATGGGCCAGTACCGCCACATCCGTCTCTGCTCTTGAGCGTCTTGGAAGATTAGAGGTTTTCAAGTTTTAGGTAACCATAATTTACGCCTTTTCTAAAGTGTTCAGACTATGAATTGCTTAAAAGTGGCTGCTGTTGACTTGCATTTGGTAAAATTTACCTTTTCATTTGGTAAAAAGTACCTAATGTTTTCCAGAAAGGGAAATTTTCACAGTTTTTTTTTTACACTGGTGCTTATTCCAAAATTCACCCCAACTATCTATATGAAAGATTTTGATACTGCAGAAAAAAAGGTAGTAGTATCTTTATCTAAGAAGACCTGTGATTGATGGGTTCTTGTATGATACATTTGTAGGATTAAAATGGTTAGATTGGACCATCTAGATTCAGCTGCATTAATTGTTTAATTCCATTTTAGAATTAAAGGAAGATATCAATTATGGATTTGCCCTCAAGGGAAGGGAATGATGGTACAAAAATTGCCAGAATTTTGAACTTTTAAGTACATTCACGGTTAGACTTCTTGCAAATGAGAGTTTGTAACATAACCTTCTCCTACACAAGGAAGAAATAAGGATAGACCGATTCATTGGTCGTGATTATAAACTTCACTTACAAAATTTATCAGCACTACATATAAATAAATGTAAGTTTGGTTGAACAAAAACTGCAAGTAGAACATGAAATTACTGGTCAATAGGTTTGGTTCGCCCCACCTTCCCCACAAGCTCAAATTAAAATTTTATTTAAGAGAGTGAACCTCGTTTTTTGAAATTTGAAACTAATTATGTTGTTTTTTTTAAAATATGTTTTTTGGGTTTTTTAAAAGGAATTTTATTAGTACTACTAGAGGAATGGGGTTCTGAATCTTCTGATCAGACATTTGCCATCATCATCTGTTCAAATTTAGACCCTGTTTGTCTTTTTAACACAATAGATTAGCAAATCTTGTTCAATGATGATGAACGATCATTGAACTTTGTGGTTGCTTTTGTGCATGAATGGGAATCAAAGTGTAATAATTCTTTGGGTAATCCTTGCTTAATCATAGGTTTTTTTGGGAATCTCTTATTCACTTTTAACATGTTATTACACGCCAGGCGAATTTAGCAACTTGACATTGAGGAGCGAGTCTAAATTTTCAATAGTTTTAGGTAGGCGGAACTTTAAAATTTCAAAGGAATTTTCTGATTTCTTTTCAAACGTAAAATTCATAATTTTCAAAATTCTGGGATCGACCGACAGCCCACGCCCTTAGATCTTGCACTGATTATTCATTGAGTAATAATTTAAATGTCGAGTGTTTGATTCGTTAGTTTAAAAGATCAGAAGACGAATTCGACGTCTAAAAAAGATTTCAATTGTATTTATAAAACTATTACCACCAATTTTATTTAATTATTGAATACTCATATAATAGTTTGTAATCAATATTTAACTCATAATTTAATAGATCATAGTTCCCTTTTAAAAAAAATCTCATTTAACTGCTGTGAAACACATTTGGAATTGGAGGGCTTTGATTTATCTACCCTCAAATAAAATTTCTCCAAATAGTTGATAAAATAATTTCCCAACTATCGTCTAATGTATCCAAAAAAAAAGTATTCTTCCATGCTCTTAAGCAATTTAAAAATTATTTTCAGTTTCCATGGTCAACAAAGGCTGGCATAAAGCTAAGGGTTGACAAATAATTGCCTAATAATTCTATAGAAAGACGAATTCTGTAAACTTATAAACTATATAAAAATGCTAATTAGTCATTAATTTAGCCTCATTGCTTGGTTATTGCTGTCCAAACTAGAATGACCCATATTTGAGTCTAATTAGATTGAATCTCGATCTAAATATGAACAGTTAATTTAGAACGAAAAAGTTATTAAAAAATAAATCTAAACAGTTAATTTGTGACGGAGTGAGTAATAAATTATTAATACCCGACTCTATTTAACCTTTGATTGACTATTAGGCTTCTCTTGATCCAGGAAAAAAATCTAGCTTTTCTTTTCTAATTTTTAATTCACACTAATAAAAGTGTTGGATGATTTGTCACACTCTTTATCTCATTTATAAAAATATTAAAAATCACTACACGTTGTACATCTCTTTAGAATTTTACATTTTTCTTTAGATTTTATATTCTTTCAAAAAAAATTATTCAATGAGTGACAATAATAATGGGATAGAAAATAGTATTCAATTATTCAGCTAACGTATTTGTACAACAGGAACCGTGAACAAAAACCAAACCCTTTGTAACTTTGTTCATATCGGCAAGCTGGAAATTGTACAATTTTCTGTGGTTAAAATCTTGATGCTTCTACGGCAAGTAGAGGATCTTTCTATAAAGTTAGAAAGATTTTGCTCTATCAACAGAAACACTTGATTCCACAAAACAGTAAAAATAAACATTATAATAAGAAATCAAAAAAATCAAGTGACGCTCCAGTTCAGAAACTTGAAGAATGGAGGTATGATGTTGTAAGAGGTAAGGGAATGTCGAAAAAGGTTTGGATCGAAGTCATACAAAATGATATGGATTTGTTAGACTTGGATGAGGGTATGGATTTGTTAGACTTGGATGAGACCAAAAATTTTAGGCTAAACCTAATTTAAACTTGTTTAAAAATAGAAAAAATCTTCTTTCAAAATATATTTGAGTAAAAAATGTGATATGTTAATTTTTGCTTTCTATGATATACTAGAATCTTTTAGTGAACAATTAGATCCAACATAAATAAATTTAGAAAAGCACCTAAGATACATTTCAAAATAAGTTTTATGAGATTATTTTAGGTTATAAAGTAGGGGAAAAAAAATTATAATTGGAATGGCTCAATAGTAGTTCATTAAGCCAAAGCATATAAACAACAATTTATAAGCAATGGAGAATATGACTTAAAGAAGGAAATATGCATTGCACTCGATGATGAGATTTAACTCGAGAATTTTCATCCTAATAAGAAACGTTTTATAATTGAGTTACCTTTTAATTAACTTCTTTTTTTTCCCGTCCTTTTAATCGTCTATCCTTGTATATGTCTTCCTACCTATACCCAACTAATTATAATTTGCTATGTGTCACACTCCGTAACCAGGGTCGATGACATGGCAGTGTCTCATTGGTTAGTGAAACACCAAAGCCGACAAACAGAGTTACTAAAAGAAATTTAATTATGAAATAATCCGAAACAAGAGTTCAACAGCGGAAACTAATTATTACAAATGAAATTGTTCAACGATACTAATAATAAAATAAACTAAATTCTTAAATTTAAACCGGTTATGAATCACTCTTCATAATCCCCATCACATATACCAACATCTTCGTAGTGTTGCTCATCACCTAAATCATCTGCACAGTAAAAGAGGATGGACTGAGCTTCGGTGCTCAGTAGGGACCAACAAGAAGAACAAACAAGTATATATAAAAAAAAACAAATAAACTAAGTAGCCATATTCGTCGCATCTAAACGCTTACATAACCGAGTGCACAACAAGCACCACGCATTGCTCATACACTACACTCGATTACAACACCGTTTAAACACTAAGAAAATCACTACCGCTATGACACACAATCCCGCCACATGAGCTGACTCATCTATTCACTTCCAATCAACAATAACGGTAATGGCCCTAGCTATTATCCGAGCTAGGACGACTCAGAAAATGCAGGCGCGGGTTTGGTACGGTCCCCCAAACGACGGGCCCAGGGTTTAAGGATCCATTCTTTTTATTGTGTCATTACCCACCACAGTGGACTCAACAAAGCCATTACCGTCCCAATGATAACCTCATCGGGTGAGGGTTCAGAGACGCGTATATCAGAAGACCTCTCGGGTCACAGAATCAGTATCAGAATGCAGTAGCGAACGAATCCTGCTAATTAGTCGTTCCTAGACAAGAGCTCAGTAGGGGCGACGACTCGGTCGACCAAAACCACATATGACTAACCGGCGACAACCAAATAAGACGATCAAAACGATAAACAACTAAGCAAGTTTGTAAACTAGCCAATTACGATCCACGTTACACGTAATACACTTAACAGTAACGAATTAAGTAATTTCAAGTATGATAACATGATAACACATTAATTCAATTTACGATTCAGATTATAACGCAATTAAATCAAATCCAAAACAGTTTATACAATATCGAAAGTAATAAACACAATTCATGCAAATATTTTATAAATAGAATAATTTATCCGCTTTTACTGTACAGAAATAAATGCGTAAATTAAATGACGTAAAGGTCCATACCTCTTACGAAGACAATTTAATACAGAAAATCCGAAACAGCACTGTCAGTCTTACTCTCGGAGCTATAACTTCCTGCTCGGGACTCGCAATGACGTCCCGTCTTCGCTCACTCGAAGCTAACTCGAGTGCCTTCGAATCGGTATATTATGGTCTGAAAACGGACGAGTAACGCTCTCTCGGTGATCCCTCAAAGTCTGCCCAGAAATCACTCAACTCACAAAATCACTCAACTATAGCCTACTGTGACTTGCGGCTTATATGGCCACTGTCCTCCTCCTCCTTCTTTATGTTTCTTTCAAGTGGAGAGCAGCTCCCCATTATATAAGCCTTGATTAAGCACGTTTACCGAGGCCCTCAATCTTCCATGATCCCACGATTTCCATGACCCCATATCCTATTTCTTTGCCTTCAAACCACGATCTGCTTCCCTATTTTTTATTTTATTTTATTTTTTATTTTTCTTTCATCCCTCAAGCCACGAACTGCCATTATTTTTACTTTTCTATTTTCTTTTTATTGTATTTTAATTTCTTAATTAATTCCAATTCCAACTAATTACTCCTCTAGGTGAAATACTATTAGATCCCTCAATTACGAAATGTGTGCGAAACGCCCCCTCAATAAAACGGATAAAAAATGTAACACGTAACATGTTGCAAAAATTAAATAGGCACGTAAACACATAATCGCGCAAAATAAATTACGCCTACGCAATAAATCACACAAAATAAATTAAATGTAAAATAACACGTAAGCAAAAGTTACGGGTTTCACACTATGTAAATATTTCTTCCAATTATATATAAATATGGTGAATTGTGATTGGTTGGGTAGAAGAATCAGGACATAAATGAGGGAAAATGATTTTTTTTGCCAAGAGTGCCATAGCCCAGTGGGGCTGGCATCTGCCCACGACCGTGAGGTCGCGGGTTCGACACCCTCCCCTATGTGGGCTAAATAATTTTCACCTCCTTCCTGTGAGGTCATAAAAAAAATGATTTTTTGCCGATTGGTTTCCTACTTCAACTCCAGTATGACTCGAACTCTGAAAGTGAAACGTGTTATCATTTAAACATTTGCATTTTATTTATTGAGCATTGAATTTGAGACTTCTTACTTGCTTTGGTAATTAAGCTATTATCTTAGATTATTAAACTGTCAACGTAATGGACTAATTTAAATAATTAATTGTAAAGATGTATTTTCCTGAAAATTAGAAGGACGAAGGGAGAGAGCAGAGAAATCGAAGGGAGAAAATGCCACGTAATGTGCGGCGAAAGAAGTTAAGAAAGGTGAGGAGTGAATTAGTAAGCGTGAGATTTGTTTGGTAGTGAATTGGAATTGGAATCTAATTGACTCACATTATGTCTTCATTATAATACTCATTTGCTTCAGCCATCGATGCTTGAGTTTCTTCATATCTTATTCTTATTTCCTAGTTTTCAATTCAATCTCCCCAAGACATGAATTTTTTTTTTTTTTTTTGATGAAAAAAAATCTATTCATTACTGAGTTCCCCATTACAGTCAAATGGAATATCCAACCACAGACCAGAAGTAGCTTGATCACATAGCACTTCTGGGGGAATGGATTGCAAAGGAATATTCCCATGTTTACATGTAGATCTTGACAATTTTGCAAGGTTATGAGCTGCAAAATTACAATTGCAAGGTTGAATATTGGTCATCTTTGTGGATTATTACTAGAATTTATAGCGGAATCAAATAGATCAAGTGTTCAGGGTGACTCCCCTAGTGAGGCGAAGGATACATTTTTACTAATTCTAGAGTCAAAGATAAAACATTCAAAATTCTAAAGCGGAAGAAGTGTAAATTCAAAAAAATTGGGGGGAGGAGCCACCTCCCGCCCCTATCTCTGTCCTTGATCTTTAAATATGGGTTTAAATATTCTGTTACACTCTAATTATGGAAATTTTTATTCATATATCTTACACTAAACAAAACAAACCTTAATGTATGGATAAGACTATAAATAAAAACATTAAAGAAAATATTATAGTGAGTATAACAGAAGATACGGTGTGTTTAAATACTGACATTGTTTACATGTACAATACAGCCTTTATCATTTTTGCTCCTTGTCACTTTTTTTTAATGTTTTTATTTATTTATTGGGGACCTACCTATTAAAAAATATAGGGAATTCAAGAAGTGGGAGGGAATTTAAACTCATGACTTCTACGTTATGAGACCTCACCCTTGACCATTAAACTTTACTTTCATTTTTTAGCACTTCCTGGGCTACTTTTTATAGGAAGAAACATTGTAAAAGGAGCAATGGAAAGAGCCAAAATTCCATACTTGTTAATTTGACATAGAATAAAATACAACCTTAGGCTATTCACTTCTTCATATTTCATATAAATATGAAGTTGTGTTAGCCTTGGAGAAAAAACCTGGCAGGGTGATGAAATTCATTTAGTTTGCAGAGGGAAGGCATTTTCAGTGAAATTTGTTCTCTTTACAAATCTTCCTTTCATTCTTGGTCTCTTTTCTGCATTTAATTTGCGAACCTCATACCTAATTTTCTTCGAAAATAATCTTGTTCGACGTTTTTCTCTATATCTTGAAACCCTTGATTCTCTTCCTCCATCCATAATTGAAGGATTTCCGTGTATCCTCATCCCTTTTCCATATGGATGAACTGTTCCACAAACACCCTGCAAATAAATAAATAAGTTGAATCTATATCATTAACTCACTAATTTTATAGGAAAAATATAAGCCAATATAATCAAACATTTAAATTTGAATCGGAATATTAAAAAGTATATATTTAATTTCAATAGTACTCTCTCGTTTCAAATTAAATGTCCATTTTTTATTTTAGTTTGTATTGAGAATGAATGACCATTTTTTTTCAAATGGACATATTTTCCTTATAAACTCTCATAACTAACTTCATATATTTAATAAATGTAAACTTCAATAATATATAGGTCCCACCATATTATCTTTAATTAATAAAGAATTTGTGGTAACTTTCTCATAATCAAATCACTCTTCCTAATTCTATATATGTCCGATGTGAATATTTAATTTGGGACCGAATAATACTAATTTTCACCAAATATGTTATCACCCAAAAAGTTGGTAATAGATTTTTTTTTACCAGTACGATATATAAATTATGAGATATCATTTACAGTTAAAGATTTTACTTCAATTTGCACGGACATAGAATTTGGACTAATCTTTCAAAATTGAAACCAACAATCACATCCTTCGGCTGGATTTGGATATCTCATTTGTCTCATTAAAATATTCGGAATGAAATGTCTAATTTCTATATTTAATTAAAATTTAAATATAAATTTTCAATTATATATCAAATCTAAATCAAACATTAAAATCCGGACGAATGTAGTATATGTATAAAAATAAAAATGAACGTCCAATTCCAGATAAAGAAATAACTAACATATATACATACCATACAATCCGGCCAACAATCATTGGGGTCGAGTTCCGGCCGTTCTCCGGTGATCCAAGGAGACTTTTGGTCATCCCAAGCAGAAATAACACTTTCATAATTAAGATTCAACAACATCTTCTTGCTAGTGCTCATCACTTTACAATCTTCATTTTCATCCCTTTGAATAATTTGTGCTTTTATTTCAATTTCTCCTTCATCTTCAACTTTTATTTTCCCATTATTCAAAGAATTTTCATTTAAATATTTTCCTTTACTATGATCATATAATCCCAATCCTTCCATATCAAAGGACTCATCAACCAGACCTCTACCTAATACGCTTTCCACATTAGCAGCAAATTCAGCTAGCTCCAATTCAGATGGAAGATATTGAATCATAGCCGTTGATTCATCTACCCCAATAGCATTATTAATACTATTTATAGCAATTTCATTTGAATTAGTACAAAATTCTCCAACAAATGGATTAAAAATTGGAACCCTATAACGAAATTGCTCATCATTTTCTTCATGTGAATTTTCATCACTACAAATTTCAGGAACATTAATTTCTTGAAATTTTGATGATAATTTTGCATTTTTTGATCCTTGCCTTGGTGTTCTAGCCTTTTTGGTGATTCCACGGTGCCACGATGGGACTGAAATGTCAAGACTACCCCTAATTCTTTTACTTGGCTCGATTGATGCGAATTTGAGACGAACCCTTTCGTGCCTACGAGCCAAAGGGTTAGCCGAATGGACAGAACCGTCACAAGATTGGCAAAGAAATGCATCATTAGCAGGGCAATACCATCTTGCCCTTTTCTTTATGCAATTGTCACAAGCTCTAGCTGTCTTTCCCCCTACAGAATTTGCTAATTTTATATCCGAAACCATCACCGAGAATCAAAATGGTTTTTGGGGGGAGAGAGAGAGAGGGGGGAAGGG
The DNA here is from genome assembly GCA_026122235.1 of Vinca minor. Taxonomy (NCBI): domain Eukaryota; kingdom Viridiplantae; phylum Streptophyta; class Magnoliopsida; order Gentianales; family Apocynaceae; genus Vinca; species Vinca minor. Next base: position 1,059,022 of record JAOCZM010000142.1, read on the forward strand.
ATTGAGCATATGCCAGATCAGACTAAAAGGTTTGAGGTTCGATGCTGATGGAAGAAAATCAAAGTGTTTGACAAAATATCTAATGAAACAAGTAGAGCAAAAGGGGAATTTCTTGATTTTGTTTTTTGGGAAAGGGCATTAGGGAATTTGATGTTTGAAATTTATCTAGTGTCTATAGAGCTTACTATTTGATTACAATGATTGTATTAAAGGGAGATCCACAATGTGCACTTTTTTAGAGTTTATAGTGGTTGTTGAAGGTCCATATATATGGTTCACTTTTTGTAATCTTTCCATAAGGAGAAGGGCTTTTTGCTCTTTTTGGGACCCGTTTTGAGGCCTTATCTGTTATTTAATTGGTTGATAAATTACAATTATCCTATTTGCTTGTTTTTTATTGGCTACATTTTTAATCTTGGGATTTCTAGTAGGGTCCTAATAGTGGGTATGACCAATTCTCTTTTCTTTCTTTCTTTCTTTTCTTTTTTGCCTTGGGTAAACACACTCCAAAGTGTGTCAATTTTTTTTACTAAACCCCACTCTCACACCAAATTGCATTATTGTGTAATTTGAAAGGGAAAACACATAGTATAGTAGGGCATAAAATCGTCTATCCCCCTTCTCTGTTCCACCACTAAAAATGTGTCACATGTCTAGTCATCCATATACACAACCACATTTTGCATTGCAACGTGCTCCTAATTTCTCTCTTCTCCTACCTCTTATTCTCTAAGTGACATGTGACACATTTCTAGTGGTGTGACAGGGAAGGATAGTAGTATACATTTACCACTCTATATATGGAACACAATGGAAAGGGACCCAGTGGCAGAGCCAGGATTTGAATTTAGGGGCGGCCGAACTAAATTTTTGCTTACGGTGTAAAATGATATATTTGAGGTAGAATTATATATTTTATTAGAAAATTTGAATTTAAACGACATATACAAAGTCTTTTGATTCTTCATCAGCTCATCGAATGAGTTTTCTGCCCCGATTTTAACCATAAATCGCTTAACATACATAATCGAAAGTCTATTTTATTTACGAGGAGAAGTGGACCTATTTTACTTAATTCTTTTTTTGGCCCAATGCGTAAATCTTCGATCCCACATCACAACTCACAAGTCCATTCTTCCTTTTCCTCAAGCATTTTTGCAGCTTTCTTTTTATTCTCTTTTGCTTGATCTTTCTGCTTGCAACTTGAAAGAACTTCAACTTGATCTTCATTTCTTCTACTAATCTTCAACATTGGTGGACCAAACGATTGTAAAAATTTCTAAATGGTATATTTCGGTGTGTATCATAAAATTCTTGTGGGGGGGGGGGCGTAGTAGAAAAAAATCTATTTTTTTCTGAACAGTTGGATATATATACCTAGTATATAAAAAAATTGAAAATTCTTGGCCCCCTGCCCCTTGTATCCTCCGCCACTGTTAAGAACCCTTCTAGGAGTATGAAAGGAAATCTCTATCTTTTCCATGTAATTTCACATGGGGGTTAAAAAGGGAAAAGCTAATGTCACACTTTGATTTGCAATTTTCTATAATAAAATTTGAACTTGGACCGTTTTTTACAACGATATTTCTATAATATCATTTTATAGTTTTAAAAGTATGTATTGTATTCCTTGTGAGGCGCTCGATGGAGAATGTACTAGTGATGTAATATCTAGTAGACCAACCTCTACATATACTTGACGTGAGGTATTACATATAGTCTAGGTTAGTACACATAATTAAAAGTTTTTACTTTAGGTAATATCTCAATTCTCATTTTTGTACCTTTTTGTATAATGAAATGTGGACTTGAAACTTGCTCAAGTTAGTTGTCTCTAGAGCAAGCATTATTATTTGTGAGGTGCTGGGCCTTAGTGGAAATGTACTAGTAATGTAGAGCAAAAAATCCTCTGTCCCCGTGTGTCCCCAACCAATCACAATTCAGCTTGTATATATATAATTGCAAAAAAAATATTTATATATTAAATTTTAGATTTTCACCCGTAATGTAGCATGCAGCAAAATAACTTTCACATACTTGATACTTGATGCGAGGTATTACATGCACACACGTCATCATGGCGTATGCCTGCATAATTAAAAAAAATGTGATTGATGAGTCTGAAAGCATTTACAATAAATTACTCGACAATCTCCGTACTATATTACTATATTAGGATTAATATTAATTTAATATGACAATAAATGTATAAACTCATACTCTTATAATGTCTTCTTTCACTATATCCCAATCTGCTAGGATTAATATTAATTTAAGGACGAAATATTGGACTGTGAAACAAGTCACAAAAATTTTTATACGCCATAATCTAGGGACGAAGACAAGGGACGGAGTGACAGTCGCTCCTTTGAGATTTCTAAAAATACTATTATATATAGTAAATTTTATATGTAGTTCAGATTATTTTATCAAATTCGCCCCCAACATTTTTTTTTGTAGTTTTTATATGTAGTTCGGCACACTGTTATTACTTTCATCCCAACGCCAAATTTTTATCTTCGTCCCTGCCATAATCGGTTATGACTTGATATGGTGCATATGAGATGGGTTATTTTAATTGTACTGTCCAAAAATACCCGTTTACGTTTTTGCATTGTCTCGATCGAATTTTTGGATGAATTTGACTCGCGAATTTTTTTTTTTTTTTTTGGCTGAAGTACATTGTTCACCAATCGAAATTATTTTTGGGATGTCTAAAAACAATAATTAGGACCCTGTCGTAAATTATTTTACGGATAAAACCAATCAATTTACCTAAACTTTCTGAGAAAAAGAAAGAGGAGGAAAATATATAACTGGATAACTCTGATATGGAAACCTCATCACCCGATGGTTGCAGAGGAAAATCTGAGCAAAGATCCAAATTATGCAAATGGGACATGGATGGACTTGAAAATGACTTTCTTGTTTCCTTCATACTTTTACCTTTGATGCTTTCTCATAAATGTAAGTACTAACACACACACACACAAAATGTAAATATATAATGGTTTACCCAGGTGTTTCTCAGTTTTGCTTTGTTTCATTCTTCTCTTTTGGAAATTGGATTTGGATTTCATTTTAAATAAATTTTCTTGCTTAATTGAGGATGAAATGTTTGGATTGTGGCTGTTAGAATATGTATTTAGGATGTGACATAATCTCATTTCCTGTCTCATTAACATTAACTTGTCAAATATTTAATTTTTTTTAAAAAAAAAATGTATAACCTAAAAGAAATTATGAAACTGTAAGAGAAAGTACTGCATGTGACATCCATTTATAAATGGGGCAGAGAAAATCCTAAACTGTAATATTCTATAGTTATTATGTTACACTAGGTAACCTTATGTAATATATATATACTCCCATACAATAATAATAATGATTATTTATGGGTACTCACTTACATTATTGATATCAAATGTGCTCTAAGTTTTCCAAATTCATGATTAATATTCTTGGTTTAGTGAGAAGGTGAAAAAAGTAAATGAAGGGCTCTTTCAGAAATGGTCCTAGCTAGCAAGAATTCTAGAATATCAAGGGAAAAGGTCGTTAAAAAGATCTAAAAGCCTTACATTGGCAGAGGACAGGGGATTCCCCGCAGGAATGAATGCATGGGGAAGTGATGGCAGTTATGGAATGGTCTGCTCTGGACTCTGTGGTCTCATGAGAAATGCCAATATACCATTTTTGTAGTATATGTATATATAGGTCACATGTCTCTATATTTAGAAGATGTGAATCTACCGTCAGGTTCTTATGTTGAATATCATTTTGTATGTACTAACATAATTTGATCGTAGATTCGCTATTTACGTGTTGCAAAATAGTTATTTAAATGTACTAATAATGATTCGATGACTAATAATGAGTCAATAAATGTCAACTAAAATAGTGTTCAACATTGTATTCATAATAGTAAATCAAACTCTAGAAACTTGGTTGATATATTATATTTCTCAAAAGTTCATTTTTCTATATAAAATGAATAAAAACGTAAATATTCAATTTCAACTTAAATTATAATTCAAATGGTAGGGTTGATAGTAAGAAAAGAAAGTTGGAAGCACTTAAAAGAAGTTGATACTAGTATGCAAAATTCTTATTTTCCCAAGAAAGAAAGAATATACTTGCCCTCGTTGGCGGTATGATGGGCTAGTGTTTTGCTGATTGTTTATTTAATCTTTAATCTTTTAGAAAGAAATAACAAAGCAAGCTTGTATACCTCATTTAGGGTGCATTTAAATTGGTTTTGGTTTGATCCACAAATTCTAATATAAAATTTTATTTTTATGCAACTCAAAATATTTTATTTCAAGTCGAATTCAATTTATTCTTAATAAAAAAGGATCTTGGTCAAATATTTATATTTACTGTTTTCTTTTGTAGTCCTATTTTTATGCGCAGTTTTTTCTTTTTTTATTGGAGAGAACTTATCTATTACAAAAAAATATATATATATGCAGATTTAAAAAATGGTGAGAAGGATATGAAGTGATGACGTTCGTGAGTCCTATTTTTACGCCCAAGTCATGGTCTAGTTTAAAGAAAAAAGAGAGGGACAAGGAAAATAAAAACGGGCTAACCCAAATGGAAACTGGGCTAGAATACCAGGATCCGCAATATATAGCCCATAGTTTTATAGCTAGTTTTACGAAGGAAGTTTTTGTTCTTGGATTACTGGCTCATTCAAGAAACTCTGTTCCTGAAAGGTAATTTCCTTCTCTCTTTCCCTTATCAACTATATAATTCTTTAGAATTATTTGCTTCTGTAAAACTATTATTATTTATTTATTTATTGTAAATTTCTGAATTCTTTTTATCTGGGTTGTAATTCTTGATTGGAGTTATTGATCATGAGCTTGACCGGGGCAAGAATCAAAGTCAATTTATGGGTTTATTATAAACTCTACTGAATTGAACTTTATGGAATAATTTTTTTTTTTCCTTTTTCACTTGGTTTTGATACTTTCTGCGAAAAAAGATTAAATTTTGACGATTCCAATAGACTATGGATCTTCTAGTACGATTTTAGTACATTGTCTAGTACCTCACATGTGAAAAAAATGTGATAGTTCAATCCCATGAATTCACTCTGACCCAATGATTGTGCTATATGTGGAGCGATATCATTGATTATACTAGAATATGTATTAGAAGACACAGACTCATTCAAGGTACTTTTACTTGCCAATTGCTTTGTTATGTGATGAGCATAAAAATCCCTTATTCCAATTTATCTAGTGAAATTTCCTCAAAAGGAAATTGGTCTTGCGAGTTTAAGGGGTTCATGTTATGTGCGAATAAAATCGGAAGGATTTTGCTTCCATTAGTCAAAGAGAAAGGAATCTAAAGAAATAGGAAGTGGTCTGTGTTTGGTTAAAAAGGTACCCTTTTACTCGGAGGAGCTCGACATTCGGAGTCTAAGTTGGAAGGGAATGTTGAAAGTGTTATTCTGCTTCTACTTCTCAGCTATCTTTCCTAATGCATATCCATGGTGGTTTCTTTTTCAAAAGTTTGTTTGTTGGTGATGATAGTTTCGTTTAAATATTACAATTTCCTCTTTCACCCCTTTCATTCTGCGTCATCTTAAATTATATTAAAATATCATAGGCTAGCTGTTCTGTCAAATTTGTAAGCTTAGATTTCATTAGTTGATGACGTATTAAATAGCCTCAAACGGCACATGGAGTTGCCATATTTGATAAAAAATTATAAAAGTTTTCTTGTTGAATTGTAGTGTGATGTCTTGAACAAGTAAAAGCTTTAAAATTGCTGAAAGAATATTAGTTGCATGGCTATGTTCGTTTTGGTTGAAGTCTTTAAGATGTTTATTTAAAGAGTGAGATGAAAGGCAGAAATATCCCTACTAGAAATAGAATGTATGTGGCTCCCTGTACTTTCCATTTCTCGTTATGAGGTCAACCAGTTTTTTTTGTCTACAATGATTAACATGATGGACCGACTTTTGCATTTTTGTGTTTTGTGGTGGTGAGAGTATTTTTTGTGTTGGTGGATCAGACAAACCTTTCTCTTAATCAAGATCTTCCGTTTCCATATGTAACTTAGATCTGAAATGAGAGTTTGCCCCGTCTTTACCACAGTCGAGCTCACGAGGAATGACGACCTCCCCCTAAATGGCTAAATGTGAAAACCATCTCTTGACTCGAAAGTAATGAAACTTGAGTTCTTTGTGCAGCTTAATCCAATTATCTTTTCTGTAGGAAGTATGTCAGGGAGGAACCGCATGCCCAGGGCTAATGATAATATGAGAGGTTACCATGAGGACCCACGACCTATTGTGCACCGAGGAATGGTGCCCCTCCCACCCCATCCTGCTGTCTTGGAGGAGGAACTTGAATTCCAACATAGAGATATGCAGAAGATCCTTTCTGAAAATAGACATTTGATTGATGAAAATGTATTTCTTGAACGAGAATTGACCGCGGTAAAAGATGAAATACACCGATTGAGTCAAGTTCTTCCTAAGGTACGTGCTGACAAAGATGCACACACTCAGGAGCTTATGGAAAGGGGACAAAAGTTAGAGGCTGAGCTTCGCTCTATGGAACCCTTAAGGGGAGAGGTAGTGCAATTAAGAGGAGAAGCTCAGAAATTAAACTCAGTGCGGCAAGAATTGGCTGCAGAGATCCAAAATCTTACTAAAGATATTAATCGATCCAAAGCTGATAATCAACGACTAGTCACCATGAAGACCGATAGTGAGGGGATGCACAAGGAGTTGGTGGAAGCAAGGTCCGAATATGTTTTTTTTTAACAACTAGTTTTTTTTTATTCTTCTGCTTGTTTCTTGGCACAGAAAATAAAAAAAATTCTATCGAAATAAAATTTGATTAAATAAAAGAGAATGCCTATCGATTTCCTTGTAGAAAACACAGATTCTTGTACTATTGTTTCTGTGGTTGGTTATATTTTTTTATCTGGTATTTTGTTTTCTGCACTTCGTTGTGCATATTTATAGGAGAGTATTCGAGTTTAAAAGGAAAGGAAATGAGGAACTGGTGGAACAAAACAAGGGAATGGAGAAAAACCTCGTTTCCATGGCTCGTGAAATAGAGAAGCTCAGAGCAGAGCAATTCAGTACAGAAGGGAGAGCAAGGGGTCCTGGTAAGTCCTCGCCCTCACTGCCCTAGTGTGTTTCATGTATATGTTTTAATTTTCGTATTCGCTACAACTTGTCTCCTCCTCTGTTAGGTGTTGTGGGTTACGGAATGCTGAATGGAAGTCCTGAAATGAGATATCGAGGTAGTAACACATATGGTGACCCTTATGGTGGTCGGTCTTGGGGACCGTATGACCAGAGAGGTCCTCCTCGCCGGTGATCATCTTAGGAGATGCTGGTGTTTGTACTTACTCTCAATGAAATGGTCCTCCTCGGCGCCGATCATTGGAGATGCTGGTGTTTATCTCAATGAAATTTCAGGCAGAAGGTTATAAGTATGTTTATGTTTGTAATGTTGATTTCCCAGTGATGCCAAGCTTTCCTTTTTCTTGAAGTTGAGAAGTATTTCAGGATTTGCTGTAATTGTTATAGAACAAGTCTATATAGCTGTTACATTGTTGTTTCATTTCGTTGTAGTGCTGCTGGAAATTGTGTTTATAGTCAAATTATTTTAATAAGTAGGTTTATATTGTGAGCCACAGCTGAAGTGATGAACGCCTTAAATTCACTACATATAGAATAATTTTTGGACAGGTATTAAATCTCGTGCAACATGTGTTCTCTCCTAATGAAAACATGTCATAAGGCGGCAATATGTGTTTTATCCTTATAAACACATGTCTTCAGGCATGTAACACATATCTTACGTAATATGTATCTGAAAATCATAACGTGTGTCCCCGCAAAATAATCTTGTATCACTGATTTTTTTTTATCCAATATCCCAAAATAGCTAAGATTGTTCAATATGTAAATCGTTTTGCACCAGAGCCGGGCTATACTTTGTGACATTCTTGACAAGTTTACTCAATGTTTCTTTGAAGTTTCTTTGGGAAATTTCAAATTGGAAAGATATTATCTCTGTTGGAGACCAGAAAATTACTTGAGTGACAGACTACTTTGCAAAGGAAATGTGATCACTGATCAATAAAATGAAATTAACTAATACAATGAAATGCTTATATATTTCCCTTTCCTGGGAAGAACAATGACCACTAAGACAATAACAAAAAGGACCCTCCCTCTTAACACCTATTCTGGAGGAGTCAAGGAGGACCTTCTTTCAAAACCTTAGAAATGGAACTGACGGTGGCAGGCGTTGTCCGGCAACAGCCACCGATGAGTTTAGCTCCGGCATCTCTCCATATCGGAGCAAACTGCTCAAACTTGTGATCATCAAAACACGTCGATGGCTGCCAACAAAGAGATTGAAAGAATTTCCCAGGTCGGTCAAAGTAACTTCTAGATTCCAACCAGATTACTCAGATAACTTAATATATATTGGGAGAAAGGACTCACCAGCCAACTTTTAGCAATGCCATCATATATTTCTCCACTGTTGGGATAAACAACTATTGCCTTTTTAGTTAACTGTGGGAAAATGCATACATATACTAGATTAGTGCTATATTCTTTTTACAAAACAATATAAAGAATTGAGCAATGAATTTATTTTTCACTATAAATTTTACCTCTGAGAACTTCTGAATGAGTCCAAGAATAAAATGTGGTGGTGCACAGTTAATTCCAACTCCACTAACTTTTTTACTCTTGTTTATTACATCTAGTAATTCTTTGAAGTTCTCTCCTGATGGAGCATTTTCACCATCCACAGAACTAAAACAGATCCAAGATGGAATTTCCACATTTTCTTCTTCAAGAAGTTCCACACATGCCTGCCCATTAATGTTGACAAAAAAATATTATGTTAGTCAAATTGAGTTAGGTAGACAATTTCGTGTAATGATGTGGAGAATTCTAAATTTTACAAGAATTAATGAATGTGTAGAAGATATTCTTTACCTGAGCTTCTAGCTTGTTAGGAATGGTCTCAAAGGCAAGCAAATCTGGCCCTGCTTCCACAAGAACTTGTAGTCTTCTTCTATGGAAATCCTTTAGCTTATTTAAATCCACATTTGGACCATAATTTCCACTGAAACCAAACAAGCAATCAAAATATCAATTCCGGACATTCCAATAAGGCAAATGAGACATTCAGATCTGAACAGATAGAGTAATAATTATGGATTAGGACCTGTACTCGGAGCCATCAGCAAGGTAAGCACCATAGCTACCAATAGAAGCAGCAACAAGAGCCCTGTTATACTTATTCTCAGGATTTGTTTTCTTGGAGTCCCAAAACTTATCTCTGGCTTCAACTGCCAGTTTCACACTTTTCTTCAATAATGTCTCTGCTTCTTCAATAGACACTCCCCTTGATACAAATCCAGGAATTGTTGCCTGCCACCACATTATATATTGGAAAAATTAAATTCCACATTATATATTGGAAAAATTAAATTCCATTAACAAGATTTTTTTTAATTTTTAAATTACACTCTTTTTTATAATAAAAAATAATAATTAGAAAAAAGGGGTTGAATTGTGAAATGTAGAGGTGGATACCTGATAGGATGAAGAGACTAATATATCTGCACCGGCTTCCAAATACTCTAGGTGGACCTGCAACACATCCATTTTCTCAGTATACCTCAGCAAATAACAAATCAATAAACACCATATCGTCTAGTAGTAACTCAATTGATTAGAAATACCTAAATATAAGTGATATGTATGAGAACTTTAACTTTGACTAGACAAGAACTATAGGAACTTTAAAAATGTCAAGGGGACAAATTTGAAAAAGTGTAACTAAAAGACTAGAAAAAAAAAATGAACATAATAAGGACTTTTAAAAATGTTTGAGGAAATTGGGACAACTATTGCAATTTACATTCATATTGATTTATTATTAAAAAAATGGAATTTAACATTGAAGAATGAGCATTATGGTAGGTGAGTCATAAACATAGTATGAAAAAACATAACATGTTATTTTACCAATTTGACAAGGTGAGGATCTTTAATAAGGCAAATAGCACTCCAAAGAGGATCATCATTAATGGCGGCACCGTGTTTCTGAAGCTGAGTAGCAAAACCACCATCCAAGACGGCGCAACCGCCGGCTTTCCTTATTAGATCTTCCAACGACGACGACGACGACTCATCATTATCATTATTAGACCTTTCTTTCTTCAACACCCCCATTAATTATCCCTTCTTCTTCTTCTCTTCTTCCTCTGATGAATGAGAGAGGTTTATATAGAGAAAGAGGATTGGAGAAGATTTTGTGTATACAGCGAAGAAGGGATATGGTAATGTTTCCTTATTTATTGCAAACTACAAGGGAGGAATTTATTTGGTAACGTAATAAAGGAAATGATACCGCTATGTACGCGGACGCTTTATTACGCTCAGATTCTTGCTTGCCTTTCACCCGTCCGCCTTTACACCTCTGGTTCTTGCCTTGTACCCCTCCATTCCCTATTAATTGTCGTTTAGGAGATATTTAGATATCCAAATTAATTGTCGTTTAAGGTTCTTTTATTAGTTGTCAACAATTTATTTCAATTATACCCTTAATATTTTCCTTTCTTTTCTTTATGACGTGTAGTGAGAGAGAGGGGATGGGGGTAATATTGGAAGTTTATGTGAAAATGACAACTTCCTTAATTTTCTCAAATTGTCTAAAGAGTCTTATATTTAGGAATGGAGGGAGTATGTATAATACGCCAAAAAATACTTTGTATACATTTTGTGTCTAGTTTCCTATATAACAAATAGATGTTTGACAATTTTCACTTTTCGTTTACGGATACACTATTTCTTTTAGATAATAATTTTATTAATTAAAAAATTTACACATGTCAATTTCTTATAGTGAAAATAGTGAATGAAATATCAAATAGGGACAGAAAATTTCTAACCATATAATACTACATCCTCCTTTATATTATACAAGTCATTCTAGATAGTTAACTCATTCTAATCGTAATTTTGCATTCTCTTACTTTTTATTTTTTAAAATTATATTTTTATTTGACTCAAAATTTTCACCCTAATAAGAAATAAAGAGTAATATTGTAACTTAATTTTTGTTTTCTTAATATTTATTAAGCAACTTGTGTTTTGGAATGGAATTATTACTCTAGTTTTGCTAATCCTTTTTTTCTTTGCATTGCATCTCATTCTCCTTTTTCTTTTCTTTTTTCTTTTTTTATTTTATTATAACCATAACAAAAAAGTGTTGAAACAAAATTTATTATTACGTCACACTTCATAACATTTCATTTCTATTACTATCGACTACTATACACCCACTGTTTTTCCTTTTATTTTTACTAGAAGACATTTGATAATTAAGTTATTACTAGTCTAGTTCGAATCGTTAAAACGTTTCAAAATAGAAAATGTAATGCAAGAAGATGTGTTTTAATTAAGCTCAAGACAAACAAGAAATGGTATTTTAGACTTAATTCAATCATTATAGTCGTATGCCCCTCTTACAATTATAGAATGTGTGGGTTCAAGACAAAAGATGTAAACAAGTTAAGCCGTTCGCGAATAGGTCGTAAGAAAGTTGGATAAAGTAGATCTTGAATTAATGTTGACTGAGCACGAGGTCAAGTTCGAACTTGCTCAAAAAATAGACGAGCCAACTCAAACTTTCTGAAGCTCGAATCTATATATATAATCACGATTCACAAATTATTGTTTTCAAAACCTGTAATACAATTTCTTTACGCAAGTAGTTCACATTTTCGAGTCGCTAGAGGAAGGAGTAAAGTAAGGATGGTTTGCCAGTTACATATCAATTGTAATTTTTTTTTTTAAAAAAAAGTGAAAATGAAAGAGAATAAGCCTTATGTACACCGAATTGGTTGTGATTGAGGTGTTTCTTCAGCAGCGTGTGTAAGGTCTGGGTCTCCAGATCTTAATCGCGTCCCCCTTTTTTCGGCAAAATATTATATATTTACAGTGTTTCATTTTCTATCCCTACGAATATATATTTGTCATTTACTCATTTTTTCTCTACGAATTTCATTATTTTGTTTAAGTTAAAAATTAATACATGTCAAATTTTTATTAGTGAAAATCAGGAATGAGACAGTAAACAAGACTTTATTTTTTTTTGGTTTTTTTTTTTTTTTTGGTACCGAAGGTCCATCCAGTCAATTTATGGGTAGGTGAACAAGACTTTGAAGCTGGTAAAACAAGTAGGAATACGGCAACTCTAGCTTGACTTTTGAATTTTGACATTGTAAAATCCATTCATTATAATTGAATTTTTCTTAGTCAAAAAAGACAAGGATGCCATGTTTGGCTATAAAGCATTCGCGTTTCTTTCATTATAATCTTTTCTCTTCCTTCGTTTTTTTCCTTTTTTTATTTCCTTATTAAACTTTCTCTATTTTACACTCATAAATTACCAAACTAGGAGAAGTTTTATAATCTTCATTATGGATTTTCTAAACATTTTTGTACACTTTGGTTAATCTTTTGCCCAATCTTGATGCGAATAGTTATTATATGTAGCATGTGATCCAAAATCAATTACACTATCATATAAGATGAGGAAAGATACAGTTTTATAATGATATGACTGATTTTGAATCATAAAATCCACATAAACGTGTTTCATATAAAAACAAATCATCTTTTGGAGGGTTAGGTGTCTGAGGATCCCAATTTCGTAGAAAGTGACCCATAGCTACCCAACAATTTTATTGCATTTATTTATATAGTTGTAGGAAAGTTATTCACAATCACTTTTGCAAGCTCAGCCCATGAAAAATGAGCCCAGTGGATGAGGGACCAAGGTTAAAGCCCAGAGAAGCTGCTGGCCCAAACATAAAGGGTAATGTGTTGTTGAAGCCCAGTCATGAAGCCTTGACTCCAATAAGCCGAGTGGAGAAATTATTTTCTTAAAGCCATCGCAATGGGTTATGGCGCACTCCTCGCACAGACAAAGGTCAACTTCGATCCGACTTACATAAGTGGACTCCGCTAGTATAAGTTATTTGACTTACAGAAAAGGTCAAAGCTAATTTTTTGTTTGAGATAGATGGGTTATAATTTATTAATATGGTTCTAGAAGAAATTAAACTTTGTGAATGCTCTAAGTGTTATATTAAAAATGTGTTTTTAATGTGTGCCCAAGGACACATGTTAGTATAAATAAATTATTGTATATGATAGTATAAATTCTCTATTCCTCCTAAAGTTTGCTCATTTCTGGTAGAATTTTAAATTTTAATATACTTAAATTACTATATATAATCAACTTTATTCGTATTAATGCAGTCCCTAGAGCACATATTACAAAGACCCTACAAAATTTAAAATATTTGAATAGAAATTCTATCCCATTATATTGTTATCTAAAAAAATTCAAAAGGAAATGTAAGATCATTTTCATTGTAAATTTTCTTTTCGAATTTTGAAATAATTTCGATTTCAAAGAAGTTAGATAAAGACAAGTAGGTGATGGTATGGACAACTAACAATGCACATCCTGGTTTCTTCAAAATTTCAAAAAGCAAAATTAAATATGAAAGGAGCACTGATGGCGATTGAGATATAGTCTGTTTCCTAATCCTAACCTTGAAGAACAATATATTTTTTAATCAACTAATTCTCTAGTGTTTCAATAACTCTCTTACTATATATTGAATTCGATATTTACTCTTGAACTTTATATTTTTCTATATGATAAAAAATATTGTTTTTGCATATCCTTCTATAATGTATATGATTAGATTTTTTTTTTGAAGCACGGATGAGCGGTTGCCCTATAAGGGGAGAGAAACGCCTCACAAGAGGAGAAATATATCCCTAAAAAGGGAGACAATTAAAGCTTGCCTCATTACATGGGGAGGGTATTGAAACCCCCGAGACCTCATGGTCGTGGGCAACCCCTTACCCCACTGGACTAAGGAACTTTGATATGTATATAATTAGATTGAGACTCATTATGAATCTCCAACACAGTCTATTTCAACCATATTAATTTATTTATGAATGCTTAAAATTTAATTCACAGACTTTTATCTTAGTTTGAATCCCATATCCAACTCAAAGCATAAGATTATTGAAATCCAACTGACCCGATGATAAGTGATAGGCATAGCATAGTACACGTGAGACAATGCCAGCTACCTATATCTGGGCTTTCTTCTTTTTCTTCATTTATCTCGCCTAATTAAAACATTTATGCGACAAATTGATTTTATTTATTAATAATTATTGGGATAATAACTCCATAGTTAAGTCATTTTAATTAGTAACTGAAATATCAAAAGGCACCAAATGAGAAGTAAAAAATGCATTGAATTTTTTTTTATGAATGTAAAAATGGATTAAATTGAGGCGTAATTTTTTTACAGTAAATATATTACCACAATCAATGCAAAAGTGAAATTTTCCAGAGAATGTATACGCTTGCTGTATAAGTAAAATATTTGAATTTACCAATCCAAATGCACTTTAAAAATAACATGTGGTTAAGAATTATATGTTGAATCCCGGTAACATTGTATTTCTACAATTAATAAGATTACAATAATAATGCATTAGAAAATTCGAGCAGAGGATTACAAATTGAATCCCTGTAACAATGTATTTCTACAATCAATAAAATTATTATAATAATAATACTATAGAAAATTCGAATCGGAGATTTGTTTTTTGAAACATCGCAAGAAGTAGGTGATACACATTTGATTTTAACCAAATTCAGATTTAAACGTGTGAGACATAAAACTACTCTTAAATGTAAAAAAGTTGATTTTATACAACGTTAAAAGTTTAGTTTTAAATTAAAATCTTTTACTATATGCAGTAATTTTTTACTATCTATTGAACTTATCAAATTGTTGTTCGCAAGACTAAACTATGCAAGTAGCTCATAGGGTCGAATTGAGTTAGTTCTTGATTTGAAATTCTTATTTCAGTTTCATATTAGTCTTACACTTAAATCAAAATTTATATGATTTAATACGTCAAGTTTTATTTCTATGCTCAATTTAAAAATAGCTTAGATCTCAGTTTGAGTTTTAAACTAATTTTAAACTCAATCCAAATAGAGTCATGTTCACCGAGAAACATGAAGGTGATAAGGCAGGCTGGTAGAGTGGCAGAGAGCAAGTGGTATTCTTATTTCATGGAGAGAATTAGCATCTGCTCTTAACTCAGAAAGTACTCTTCTTGACTCTTGAGGAGATAACATCTTTTACCAGCCTCAAGTAATAGATGTCTTTTGCTTGGTGAAGCATGTCCATCATCAACCATAAGAGCAAACCCCATCCCCTCATTAACCCCACCCTTCATAAGTACACAAACAAAAATCCAAGATTTCAATGAAATTGGCCTGCAAGATTTGGCTTGTGAGAGACAATTATACTGATAGTTCAAGAATTTCTTTCACGTTTTCATTGAATGATTACTCCTCTCCAGTAATTTAAAATACGAGAAAAATCTTCAGTGCAATCAAATGCCTTTAAATTTTGCCAACTTATAGTCTAACGAGGCACACTATCATTAACAATATCTCCACAATTTAATTTGCACTGAACAATTAGGTGAATCGGAGAAAATCTCCGCCAATAACAACGGTGTGCCTCTCTCCCCCTCCCCAATTCAGTGTTTCTTTAAGCAGGATTCAAGAAAAAAGATTAAAAAAACTGCATAGTTGTAAAGAATTAAACATTTTGATCAAACCATGAAATTTTATGACATGAACAATGTAGCTTTCAACTAAAATAGTTCCATTAAATTAATATAGGCAATAGCAGAAAGATTAAGAGCCCCTGGTCTGCTCTAACAGCAAGGGAAACCCCAGAAGACTCAAAACTCCATATCCAGAAAACAAGATCATTCTTCTTGACCAAAGATCTCTCCTATTAACAAACAAATAAAAGAACTACGAACTTACTCACTCGAACAAAACTTCCTGTATGTAGGAAAACTATATATGAACTACTTATACTACTAATTTTAACTCCTAATAACTGCAAAACTTATGGGCAAGCTATATTGAGGGGTGCACCATTCAGCATTTGTGGTGCTTCATTCATCAGGGGTGCATCATTCATCCAATCCAAAGCTTCACTGCAGGCGGTGAAATCAAAATCAAAGTCGAAATCAGGAAGGGCACTATGTTCATCATCATCAAATCCATAAAGGGGAATGTTATCCAGATCACCAATCACAAAGTCATCTGTAGGCTGCATCAATCCATCCATGTTTATAGAATCAAGTTCCGAATCAAGGTCCATAGCCAAGCCGATTTGAGCCAAAACATCATCGTCCATAATCAAATCCAAAGTTGGCACCTTTTGTTCAACAACATTAAAATCCAAAGCAGCAACATCCTTCGCCTTGTCAGCAGCAGCAGAAGCTGAGGTCAAACAGTCCATTTCAAGAACTGAAGCTGGAGATGTGTGTGAAACAAGGCTTTCAGCAGAGTCCTCCGAGAGAGTTGAATTTTGTTTGCGAGGTTGCAAAACAGCCACAGAAGCCAACTGATTATCATCAGAGGCAGCATTCACATTCGAGAACTTACTAGAAGCCAATACATTGGCCAAAGCTTCAAATTCGAGACGTTTAAGCTCATAAGCATTTGAAGCTTCCTCAGGAGAATTATAAGTTCCCAACCAGACCCTCTTTCCTTGGAAAGGGTCGCGAATCTCAGCAGCCCATTTCCCCCATTTCCGCTGTCGAACACCTTTATATTTTGGCGTTGTAGAAGGTTTCGATTCAGCAGCAGGGGAGGATTGAATTGGGTTTTTAGCTGCTAAACCACCACCCATCTCACCACCCATCTTGTTGGGGTTCTTGACCCCATTGTTGCTATCTTGAGATGAATTCTCAGCTTCAGGAGCCGCCGGAAGATTCTTAAACAACCCATTTGGGATAATAATCTCCCTAACAAAACGTTTCAGTTTCCTTTCAACCATTTCCTCATCATCTGATGAATCAGTAGCATCAGGGTCATTGCAAATTACCCGGATCTTCCTCACTGCCTTAAAGGGCTCAGCCATCATTTTCATCTTCTTGTTAATGCTGTCTTGACTAAAAGATCGTTGCTTCCGAACCTCAGTCATTTTTCTTTTCCAAAAACAAAAAATACCCCTCAAATAAGCCCAAAAAAACTCTCCAAAATTTATACTTCCCGCAAGAGATAATTAAAAAAATTAAAAACCTAAAAACTTAAGAAGAAATGTTTATCAGTCACAGGTATTAGGCCCTCTGAAGAACAAGAAAAGGAGAAAAAATTTCTTTATGTGAAATCCCCCAAAACACTCAACTCCAGAACAAGTCCTGCAGAAAAAACAAATCAAACAAAAAATAATACTCAAAACCCAATTCAATTAAAACACAAATTGACCCAAACTAAACACAGATCAGCCATCAAAATACCCAAAAAGTAATTATTTTTCAAGAAATCACATGTATAAACATAAATCAATAAAAAAAATGTAAAACCCTCAAGGGTTTAAGGTTGTAGAGAAGAAAAATGATGTACCTTTTGGGCCTCAAACGCATGGATACGGTCGGAAAATGAAGGGAATCTCCCTGCTGATTAGCACAGCAGAGGGACTGATGATGATTCTTGAACAATATAACAGAAGATGAAACAGAAATCCCGCAAAGATTTTTCAAAGCCCCAATCTTTTCAAAGCCCAGTAAACCAAACCTTGCCGACATAAAATCAATCTCAGCCCCTTTGATTCTTAAACTCTTCTTTACAGAAATAAAAAGAAAAACCCCCAAAAGAGAAAATCAGTTCTGATAAAATCACTTATATATAGAGATAAAGAGAAGGGGAAAAAACACCAAGACCCCTTTGATGAAGAAACACACCAAGACCCCTTTGATGAAGAAACAATGAGGATGAGGAATCTACGGCCGAGATTTGACAATTTCTCAGTCTATATCATGACAAAGACGATTCAGTGTTTTTTATCGGAATTCTACTCACAGTGACAAAGACTTCTTCTTTCTACTCCCTCCTCCCCCTCCTTATAGTGGTGGGTGGTTGTGTGGCGGGGTTTAAGGATCTAAGAGTAAATAGTTATTTGGTTCACTAAATTATTTACGCTTTGCTGTTTTAGACTAACAATATCACCCTAATATTTAATTATTTAGGTGTGAATGAAAATAAACCGATATTATTTTTTGTGGTGGCCAATATTCTAGGGAAAAAATAAAAGTTAATCATGGTCAAAATAAATTTGTTACCTTATTCTTCAAGAATAAAACAATAATAATAAAAAACTTTGCACGGATACTTTTATTTTTGCCAAAAGATTTCACGTGTTTACTTTGGTCGAAAATCACCGCAAATTTTTTTTTTTCAGTTAAAAATAAATACTATGATGATATAATTAGATAAAGAAAATAGTTAAGTAACCAAGATGATAAAGCGTAAATAGTTTAGCCCAATTAACAGTTGTGTTCCACTTGATTTCATATCGTCAAATTAACTCATTCAACTTCAAATAAATATTTTATAAGAGCAAAATGAATATTTTATGGTTATGATTGAATTTGAGTTTGAGATTTTGGTGTCCGTCTTGAACCAAATCCAACCCAAATTTTAGATAATTTAAAGTTCTAGATTTCATTTTCAAACTTAATACAAAACTAATTTGAGTCTTAAATCAAAATAAACACAAATCAGACTCAATCCAATCACAGTATATATATCACATCTAGATTCGTGGTGTATACTGTGTGTCAGGAGGAGTGACAAATGATCACAAGGTCCACATTCGATATACTCCACATACATGGGGCATGGTTTAAATTTTTTTTTCTATAGCTATCTCTCCTTCATGGGGAACCGTCCAACCGGGCTTAAAAAAAAGGAGTGACAAATGAAAATGTTTTTATTACCAAAACAAACAACAATTGACTACTCCTTACGCAAATCTCAATAGATTGTGAAGAAAAAATAACACCATTTGCAGATTTGATTATACCATATCTGTAACATCGATAATCTACCCAAAAATTAATAACTCTCAAAAATTCTTTTTTTTTCTAGAAAATAAATTGGTTATTTACCTCTGTGTATTAAAAAAATCTGAGTACTTGTACAGAGAAGGCGGTTTACCTTTGTTTGATTTGTGTGTCTTTTCCTTTTTCCTTTTCTTTTTCTTCTTTTACAGAGACTGATGAAATTGGCCGCTTCAGTTTGGCCTTTTTCCCAAGCAGTCAAACTGGTGCATTAAAATGAGTTGTTGTTTATATAAGGCAAAAATCCTCGGTATCCGTTATCTTTCTTCAACCAATCACAATTCACCCTATTTATATATAATTGTAAAAAATATTTATATAATAAATTATGATTGATTTGGTACAAGGATGGGGACAGTAATGGGGACATATAATTTTCACCATTTATATAATAAACCTAGTTTGTTATCACCCCGGCTACAGTGCAGAACGGAAAATATTATGCACGTTACATTAAAATTTTGATGATTAAGATTGATTTAAAAAGAATACATGTTCTAATTTCAGAACACCAATTTACGTGAACATGTGTTATTAAATTAAAAACACTTATTTTCAAGATAAAAATATATATATATTTTACACATATTTAAAAATACATTTTACGTATAGCAAGGAGTCGGACTGGTTTGTTATGGATACCTTAGCTGGGAGCCACTAATATGTACTTCCGCAGTGTCGTGTGGTATACACGCTCTAATCGAGGTGAGCTTTGTAAAATGGATGAATGTCTGCGATTGGGGGTGGGGAAAACGATTTGCAAAGAGAGTGGGATTCGTTTTGTTCCTGGTGGGGGATGGTGGGAGTTATGCCGCGAACCGGCAACGTACAATGAGGAGGCCGGATGCGTTTTGGACTTAGGTAATTGGTTACAGCTGCAATTTTACTTTGTCGAATGTAGGACTAAGGTTACCGAGAATTACGGTCTTGCCACTGAAGTGATACTTGTTCTCCAAGGTTAGTACTATTACATCATTGTAGAAAATATTTCATTCATTCCCATTTAATTATCGTTTATAAAATATATATATACAAATTAATTTTATTTACATGTATTTTATTATGTGTCAATAATTTATTCTAATTATACGCTTAATATATCTTTTATTAGAAAAATGAAAGAGAAGGAGGAAGGAATAAATATTATTTGAATTGTGGTGGAAAAATTGTTATTTGTTTGACTTCCTTAATTTTTTTCAAAGTGTTCTAAACGACATATATTGAGGAATGAAGGGAGTAAATGTTATCCAAAGTTTGTTGATGTAGCTATTTCAGCAATTTCGCTCTTTAAGAGTGTTTGAGAGATCGATTGGAGTCATCACTTTGGCCTTTTATGGGTAAACCCAGTGTGAACGGGAAATAATCTAGTATGATCTCCCAAAAATCGGAGTTAATAGGAAAACTCATGGGAAGACAAAAAAAAAAAGGGAATGTGTCTTTATACGGAATTAATTAATGCCTAATGGTGTTTTTCCTTTTCTCACCAAAATATGGCTTTTTTCTCCTTTTTTTCAATCATATTTTTCATTTTTTATTGTCTTAGACCCTGTGCCCAGCATGTATTTTTTATCTGTACCACTATATATGTTAATTTCTGTAACATTTCTAATTATATTATATTAATATTATAATGATTAATTTTTTCCTCTTAAGGTTTTTTTTTTCAATTTATGATAAATGAATGATTTTTTTTGCAATTAGAGTAATGTAAGTAGTGGTACCAAAAAAATTCAACCGCTATTTTAAAGACGGACTAAGCCAAATCGCGTCAGCCCTTGTGGCATTCGTAATTGTATTCACATTCATATATAGAGTTTATCGATTCACCCTTAAAGTTTATTCATTTTAATTTAATTTATACTCAAATATCATATGAAATATCACGTGTCACAAAGGACGTGAACCAAAATCAGAGTACGGTAGGACTCTTTTTGCAGTAACTTTCCAAAAAATACAATTTCCACTCCTCTTTATTTTTCTTTATTTGTGTTAGATTTTACACTTAGTTTTTTCTTCTTCCTCTAATTACTGACTTGTTTCAATCAGCACGCTACAAAAGATCACCAAAATCTTCACTCAATTAATTACCCTTTTTTTTTTTGGTGAATAAATTAATTACCCTTCATTTCTTGCCTTTTTGGTACATTTTTCTCTTCCATCTTGTAGAATTTTTGAAAGCGGAAACACATATATATTGAATGAATATTTTGGTGGTGAGTGGTGGAGTACAACACACATAGATCAACTCTTACAACAATACTACTGATAGGAGCAGACAATATTCTATACATCAACTCTCAAATTCATAAGGATCTATAATCCTAACCACACAACAATGTTACTCCAAACCACACTTAAAGCCACACATAATACGTAAATAACTATAAGTCAAAACCCTCCTAGAATCTCTAAGATATATAGTAAATATAATCTGACTATGATACTAACTAGGAAATCTAAATTAATTAGAAAATTGTTAAAACAATTCTATTACAATAAAACTAGTAATTATTAAAATTAAATATTCTAATAAATAATAATAAATTTGATTTAATAATTCTAATACATCTTTTAAACAAAATGTGCCATGATTTTTAAATATACTATTCATATATAAGGAGAGTTATGTGGATGAAATATAATTAGAATTTTCTCTAATAAAAGATGTATATATTAATCAACAAACCTTCCACCTCACCAAAATGTAAAAATAAAAAAATGACAGTTTCATTTTTATCAAAATAGAATCTTTCGATGAACTTCGTCTTTCGGAAGATCATTGTTTTTCTTGGAAAATCAACCTATTTAGTCCCCAAACAAATTTATTTCTCCGGTATAATCCTTAATGTTTAATTTCAGCCTATTTACTCCCTAAAATTTTTTGTTTTGCCCGTATAGTCCTCAATATTTAATTTTAGCTTGTAAAGTCCCTTATCTATTTATGGGCTGCATATAGAGGTTCCACCACCTCTTCTGCAGCGGAACCAGGGCAGCCCCAAATTCATGTCATCCACGTGCTGAATGAGCGGGGCATAATGGTCAATTTCAATTTATAAAATACAAAAAAAAACAGTAAAAAAATGTAAATAGGAAACCTCAAATTCTATTGCCCTAAGTCCACCGCAGAAGAGGTAGTGGAACCTCTATATACATCCCGTAAATAGATAAGGGACTTTACAGGCTAAAATTAAACATTGAGGACTATACATGCTAAATAAAAATTTCTGGGGGAATAAATAGGCTGAAATTAAACATTAAGTATTATAATGGCGAAATGAAAATTTTTGGGGGACTAAATAAGCTGATCCCCTTTTTTCTTTAGTGGAAAAAGTAAAAGGTTGTTTCTAAGTTCTGAATTTTCAATGCAATGGATGAGAAGAATCCTAGGAAAGATCCTGTTTGGCCTAGAAAGGTATAAGGATTTTGGTAACAGAAAAATAAGCATGTTGATTAGGACCAATAAGAAATGTTTAGAAGACAAATACACATAATCTTTGAGGTACAAAGCCAAGGCATTTTGTCTCTTTTTAGACATTTCCTATTAAGTATTATTTGTAAGTATATTTAGCAGAAATATATTATATTTATTGAATTTTGGCATGCTTAAAGCGCCACTGCTCCAGTAATTAATACTTTTTTTTCCAGTTTATGTGTGACAAATATTCGACCATCAAATGTAAAATCTGATGATCGACATTGTTTTAGAAAAAAGAAAAAAAATCATTGATCCCTTCCCAACACCTGTTAGATAAAATATGTCACCAATACTGACAACATTTGTTAGACTCTTAACTAACATGCGTTGGAGACATGTTTGCCTAACAAGTGTTAGGAGGAGATTAATGAGTGTTTTAATCTCAACCATGAGATTTTTTATCAGACGTCCAAAAATTTATTCCAACACTGACAACAACTGTTATACTCTTAACCAGTGGCGGGAGTCAGGATTGAAGTTTAGGGGGGTCGTAGTAGAAAAAATTGAAAATTTTGGGGGGCCGTAGTATTATTGCACCGTTGAATATATATACTTAGTATATAAAAAAATTGAAAATTCTTGAGGGGCCATGCCCTTCTTATGCTCCGCTAGTGCTCTTAACTAATATGTGTTCTCATACGTTGGAAACATGTTTGTCTAATAAGTGTTGGGAGGAGATTAATGAGTGTGAGATCTTTTTTCCGATGAACAAAAATTTATTCCGCACGTGTAGAATTTAAGGTGCTGCATGTGAGACAGCCCGTGCATAAAGAAGATGTCATGTTAATGTATCACTAAAACATATAACAAACCAAACAAAAGTGGTCTAAATTGGTAAAAATTTGATACGTCTTACAAAGGTTAAGTGGGTTAGTGTTGGTGTGCGATTTATAAGTACCATTTTTTAAACTATCTATGGTCCCTATGACATATCCTGACTCGTAGTGGTGATGACCGAAACCGAACCCACCAAGTTTTTTTATTAAAAAAAACATATAACAAGATATTTTAGAGAAAAAAATAAAGAAATATTATTTGTTCATGCACAAAGTCAACTGTTTAAGCATCTAAAGATGCAATGCACCTATGTTAGCAAAAAAAACAAAACCTTCCACATTGTTTTCTACTTTTGAGTATTATATTAGATTTGGTAGGCATATACTAAAACATATTAGTAATAGAATCTTCACAAGATTATTGAATATATCTAAGATCCAAGAATCATTGATTCCAGAGTTGCATACAAATTTATAGAATTTGGATATTTTTTGCTTACAGAAAAGTAATTTGGGTATTTTATATAAAACTCAAAGAGTACATGATCACTCCATGCTTTTGTCACACTACTTGTTGTCCCGTGCTCAATACTTATGAATTATTGAACTATATTAAAATAAATTAATATAATAAATACAAACTAAAATATTATATTTTAAAGCCAAATGTTTGCTTTTCAGTTTTTATGATTGAAGAAGGATTATAAAACTGGAAATTGGGGCTTGCCAGTAGGAGGAGCAGGTGGCGGCTTATGGGTTAATCCGGTCCGCAGATGGGGATCGAGGACCGGATTCTCCTAAGAATTTCCCTTTCTTTTTTGCTTTGCATGCATGTTGACCTAAGTGGTGGATGATGAGAGGAGAGGACAAGTGGGCTACGCAAGTATGGATTACTGGACCGAGACTTGCTTCGGTTTCCCGCCATTGGCGCCGACGTGGAGCCCATCGCCCACTCTTTTACCCGCCAAAAGCTGTGGTGGATTGGCCACATCTTACTATTTCACGTGCCGGGCCTGTCGACAGATGTCCTCCGTCCCTTGGTTTAAATATAATATTGTTAATATCACAATTTTAACTCGGAGCATAAGGGGTACAAAATTTTGTAAACACGAGTATCGTACTACGGATCGTAAGATCCTACAATAATATTTTATGATAATTTTATCTCAATAAAGACATCTTATATATACTAATGAGCAAAAACATATAACAATATTTCAACAAGAAAAAACGATAAGGATACTAATAGAACTAAAAAATTGAAATTAAAGTACAAACTAATAAGTCATTAAACTTCATAAAGGAGGAAGAATAATGGAGCTAATCAATCTTAATTAATTGGAGTCGAAAGCCGTCGGCGCCTCCGTGAAATAAACGAACAGAGTATGAAGTTGAGAGAATTGAAAAGTTGAATCAAATAGGATCCTTCTATCTTTTAACTAAGGAAACCGAAACCGACCCAAAACACGGCTGAACAGAAAAAAATATCGCAACAGATCGTCTGATCCAACGATTTTATGATTCGGAGCGACGATCATGTACGATTGTATCCTCCAGCGATTTTTTTTAAAAATTGAACTCGATTTAAATACTTTATGGATCGTCGAATCGTACGATTAAACTCATGATTTTGACAACCTTATTTCCATCCCTGACTGTGCAGATAACTTTATGAACCTCTAAAACTTTTTTTAAGTTGCCAAGTTATCATCTAGGTTAAAAAATATGAGTTACACACTTAATTATTACTTGAGTAAAACTTTTAGAACCTTATGCAAATTTTTTTATATATTTTCTAATACAAATTTATTAATTTCAGTTAAATATATTGTGATTTCAACTAAAATAATTAATTTCAGACATTACAATAAAATAAACGGAGTGTTAATTATATTTAGAAAAGAAAAAGAGGAAAGAGGTGATAATTGGTTGGTAAGGTCTGAATTTGTGATGATAGACTTTTATCTCACTGGCAAATTGCAGGTAAAGCACGTGAGTGTGGCCTATGGTGACTTTTTGTGGGTTTTTTCAATTATTTTCAAGGTTTTCTGCGGAGAGTGACGTGTACCACTGTTATAACGGAGACAGTTTAACAGCGTAGGAGTCATCACGACTTACAATAACGGGTTAGGTTAGGATGGGTCATGAAATCATGGACATTTTCGGCTTTTACTATTTGTGTTCTTTTCTTTTTGAAAATTTGTTACAACTACTTTTTATTTATTTATTCATTTATTTCTTTATACATCAAAGATTTATTACCTAATGTGAATTTGGATAATACCTTAATCTCTAAAATTTCATAATTTGTCTTACATCTTTATTTAGGTCTGGAGTCATAACTTATACTCCCTCCATTCCCTATTAATTATCATTTAGGAGATATCTAAGTATCCAAATTAATTGTCGTTTAAGGTTATTTTATTAGTTGTCAACAATTTATTACAATTATACCCTCAACATTTTCCTTTATTTATGACAAAGAAGTGAGAGAGTGGGAGGGTGGAGGATAATATTGGAAATTTAGGTGAAAATGACAACCTTATTAATTTTTTCAAATTGTCTAAAGAGTCTTATATTTAGGAATGGAGGAAGTACGAGAGAAGAGGGAACTAATAAATTGTAAAATATTTGGAGAAGGGGATGAGATGTATTTTTGTAAAGGATTCTTCAGGAAAAAAAATATTATTTTATACAAAAAACATGATACTAAAAAAATCGTAATTCCAATTCAGTAGTCCTTTATTTATAAAAATACAATCACTATGTTTTGCACTATCTTTTTTTAGGTTTTAAACTTTGTACACAAAACACATATCTTGAGGCGTTTTGTAATTTAAAGCGATATAAGTAATGATTCTGAACTAAATATCAACATTTTGAAATTGTATTTCATACTCGTATGTAACTTACACGTGTGTGAATCACCAACCAAAAAAGGAATTGCGTAACGCCCCACGTGCAAGTTGTACACTACTTTTGCTTGAGTTACTAAATGTCTGCACACGCAATTAGACTTAATTACGTTTAAAAAAAAATTGAAATGCATATAAAATCATGTTGTTTTATACTTCATCCACTAATGTATAAATAAAATAAAATACAATAACTATTTCCCCTCGATTTTACCATTTTCTCGATGTTGAATAATCAAGAAATATATTTACCAAAATAGAAAACGTAATCAATAATTATTCTTTGGAAGTTTTGTCATCAAGGGAATGTACATGTAACCCAAATCTATTGCCTGTCAGAATTCATTGAATTTCCTGTGTAAGCCTAGAGAATTAATTTAGCAAAAAAAAAAAGCCTAGAGAATTAGAGATCGATTCTACAATTCTTGACATTGCCAGACAAGAACTTTACTACATTTCTGGACTTTTGATGCTTCTGTCGGTGTGGATATATATATATATATTACGTACTAGGATAATTTTATATAAATATTTTACTATGATACTTTAGGAGATTGATGATCTTAAAGAGAAGTGTAATAAACATAACGTCTTAAATTTTACATATATAGAATAAGTCTCAATAAATCTAACAGTTGAAATGAACACCTGTTTCAAAGTTCACAAGAGAATAATATGTGTTATTTTTTTTAAAAAAAAATCAATCATTAAATTTACATTTAAAGATTGAGTTTTTATTTCGTACGCGTGAAAAATAAAGACGTATTTTTTTTAAAGATTTCAACTGGTCATCTTTCTTTGTTTCCAAATCGAATACTCACTCTCCTTACTCAACGAGAACATTGGAAGTATTATCTGCAAGGGTAACCCACTTAATTTGGGAGTGACAGAGTGTGTAATAGGGCACATGTTCGAATTTTAGCAGCCGCAGTGTGAAAGTTTCAACACTCAAATATGGGAGTGACTTCTTGCGGAGGGCTACCCACCGATTGAACCGCTGGGTCACCTTCATTTACATCATTCATATCATTCACAAATTCTTTCGGATCGGGAAGTGGAAACTCCCTATGGATATGGTATCGCTTTTTTGGGTAGGAGAACATTGGAAGTATTGATGTGATGGGCACCCTCAAAACACTCACTCCTTGCTCAAGGTCTCATTAGTCAACAAAAGGTTTAGCCCAGTGGGTAAGCATTTTGAGCTGGGACCGGGAAGGTCCCCAGTTCGACACCTTCTCCCCGCATAATGCGGGCGATAATATTCTCCTCTTTATGAGGCTAAACTCCTCCCCGGGCATGGAGGCGTGCTACAATCTCCCCGATCTACAGTGCTTCTCGCTTCTTCCCTCGAAAGCAATCGCCTTTCAGGGCGTCAAGTCTCATTACTTTTTTTTTTTGTGAATAAAGGTCTTATTACTCTCCCACTATCTAGTGTAGTCCACTTACATTAAATTCTTCTATATAAGTATCCCCTTTCAATAAATTAAATTATGTCCCAAATAATTCATGGCAAAATAATGGGAATTGTCAGACCCCATAAAACTTTAGAAGAATATACATATTTGTTCATCTGCGTGATTTCATTTACTTCTACATATAAGATTCTCAAATTGTTCGATATGATCTTCCAGATCTCCTTTTATGTCTTTCAATATAAAATATAAATAAATACAACATTGGGTCTCAGTTAGATCCATGCCTTGGGCGTGATTCGGCCCCCACTTTATCTTTTATTTTCATTCGTATGTTCCCTTTTTTACCATTTCCTATGAAATTCATACTTTACATATGAGCCGTCAAATTTTATATATATATATATATATATATATATTATTTTTACATTTGTGAAACCAATTATGAATTAGCATAAAAGGTCAAACTTTTGGGGAGAATTGCATTTGAGCGAGGGTTGTTTCGTCCAGACATAATGCTGTCTTATAGTGCATTATGACGAGATTAGTGTGACAAAAGTAAGATGAATTTTCCATTATAGTCTATGAACTGGTACGGAGAGCTTCTAACAAGTAAATTATTTCATCCACTTTTTTATTATAAGACTTTTAAGACATTTAACAAAAATTAAAATATTTTATTAGTTAAAATATAAATATTACTCTTTTAAATATTATTTGTATACCACTACATTCTATTTAAAAAGTAATATTAATATTTTGATTAAAAAAACATCTTAATTTTTGCAAAATGTCTCGAGTTTTTTTATATTAAGGAATGGAAGAAGTACCACCTTAGGTTTCTAATTGTACTAAAGAAAAAATAAAAAGGAAAAAAGAACTGAGAGGCAATATAAAAAAAAGTTTATTGGTGTTGAAATTTCAGGCATTCTAGGGGGGCAAATTATACCACAATTTTTTTTGTTGCAAAAAACAGATTAACACTAATTACCTCTTAACTTTGGATTCCCAGTTTCCAGGAAACCTTAAAGTTTTTACCAAGAAGCAATTTCATGCCTGAAACCTCAACCATCATACCAGTTTTCATTGCAACTTCATCTTCTTCCTCTTTCACAAAATTGTTCATTTGTGTCTGACTAAACTCTACATTTGAGATATCAGAAACCTTAGCTCCATCAACTTCAATTTCAAATGAACCACCAATTCCACCACCCAAACCAACAACCTTAATTTTCTCAATAATCCAACCTTTGTCCAATGCGAATTTCCCTTCTTCAACATCAGACCATACTTCCACTATTCCATTGCTTGCTGTTGCATAGAAATCGATGTACGTTGAGTATCCATTCCCTAGTTTCATCTCCGGTAACTCATCCTCGTCGAGGTAAAGGTTTCCTTTTGCTTGTCCATCTTTAGTGCCAAAAGGAAATGTCACGATGAGGGTGAAAGGCGTTTTTCTTGCTTCTTTAGATACTAATCCACCCTGCTGCATTGGAATTATCGCGTTTTGATACAAATGCACGTTGACTACATGTAATGGAGCATCAAGTGTGACATTGTGGGATTGTTTTGAGACGACGGCTTGTGTCATATCGAATAAGCTGTACCATGTACCAGGGGGAAACAGAGCTTTGACCTTAGTTTTCTTCGGTTCCAAAACTGGTGAAACCATTAGACTGCTTCCTAGCAAGAATTGAGTGCTTAATCCATAAAATTCGGTGAGAGTTGGGAATGAGAAGAACACCGGTCTAGCAATTGGCGCGCCACTGATATGTGCCTCGTAGCTCAACGTGTAAAGATAAGGAAGGAGTTTGTATCTCATTCCAAGAGCATTTCTACCTGCTATAGCCACTGATTTCCATTGATAAAGCTCCTGTCTTGGAGAGGCAAAGTTGGCATGATCCCTTGAGAAAGGGTAGAAAGCGCCTACTTCAATCCACCGGTTACATAGCTCTTCGGTTGGTGCTGGATAGAATCCACAGATATCCGAACCAACCATTGGGACACCAAATAGGCCAAAATTTAACATAGTAGAAATCGAATATCTCAAATCTTCCCAAGTGCCTTTGTTGTCCCCTGTCCAGTGTGCAGAGTAGTGGCCTGACCCGACAAAAGTTGAACGCGACAAGATAAAAGGGCGCTTGCCCTCAATCCCAAGAAGGCCCTTATGAGTTGCAATGGTCTCAGTAAAGCCGTATATACTGTGAGCATCGTATTCAAGAACTCCATTGTAGTGTACTGCACTTGTGGCTATGGTTTTGTATCCAAGAGGCACTTGTGTTCCAGAAGCATTGATCTTGTAAGGTGGTTCGTCCCATCTTGTGCTCGTTATATTCTTACAATCCAGACAGCAAATCCAGCCAGGTTGAGTTCCTCCAGGACATATTTTGTTCTTGGGAACGGTACACAAACCGGAACAGAAGTTGGAAACCTCGTTCATATCAATCCAAAGGCCATCAACAGGGACAAGTTCATGGAACCGACGAACTTCATCAGCCCACCAATCAACTGCTTTAGGATTAAGGAAATCAGGGAAGTGGACAGCTCCAGGCCATACTTGAGCAACGTAAGGCTTTCCCATATACTTGATGAACACATCATTAGCAATACCTCTTTGATACAGACCATATGATTCATTTACAGCAATT
This sequence comes from Vinca minor, assembly GCA_026122235.1. Lineage (NCBI taxonomy): Eukaryota > Viridiplantae > Streptophyta > Magnoliopsida > Gentianales > Apocynaceae > Vinca > Vinca minor. The sequence continues at coordinate 1,089,296 of JAOCZM010000142.1, forward strand.
CCAGGATCTACAATGACAACGTACTTCATCCCTCGGGCATGAATTTTCTCCAAGAATGCCAGAAGCTTTGGACGAGGAAAGTTGTCCGGGCTGAGTGTGAAATCCTTGCGATGATCCATGTGATCATCGTCTGTCCACATGACATCGAGAGGAAGGTTAGCCTTCTGGTAGTTTTCTACAACATCTTCAACTACAGATAGATTATGGTAACCCCATCTGCATTGATGGAACCCTGTAACATCATAATGGAAATGTTAAAATTACTATTTCCACATTGACATAGCATGAAATTGTAGATAAGTGAAAGCAAATACTATCTACTCTCAACAGTAGTATTTACGAGGACAAAATGCTGCCTAGCCAACTCTAACTGTCTATATTTAGCAGTGGGCACTATATAAAGGAGTATTAAGTCATTGATGGTGCAACCCCACATGAACCCAGGAAAAAAGTGCATCATTTTTCATCAAATATCTGCTTAAATTGTGGACTAAATTACAGAAATCATCAGAAACACAGTCAGTCTTAAAGTCATAGATGTAACTACCAGCAATTTATGTATAATGAAGTGCATGTTATCGTCTCTCAATTTCTTTCTATCCAACATTATACTCTCATCCAAATCTAACAAATTTATATCACTCCTTATGAATTCGCCAAAGCCTTCCTCGTCTTCCTCTACCCCTTACTTACGGTCGCTCTCTTTCATTTCAACTAACTAGCTTTAATCCGATGCGCCCAAAAATGTATACACTAATAATAGGCACAAAAGCAAGAAAAAAAATCCAACCCCTTTAGCAGGATTTGAATCCTCACATTGCCAGTGTCAAAAATATATTTCCTATTTTATGGACATTTTTACCCCTGTTTTAAGCCCAAAAAAAAAAGCATTTCCTTAATTGATATGGGCACGAGCAGAGGTGGCTAAGAGGGTGTTTGACCGCATAGGGCCTCCAAAAATTGAGGGCCCCAATTTATGTTATATATACATATATATAATAGAGATAATCACTATTTATACCCATTATCTAACTTTGAAAAGCAAGTTATACCCTTTATCTTTTTTTTGTGCCATATATAGCCAATACAATTTTCTAGGTGCCATTTATACCCAAACAAAGTGGAATCGGATGATAAGAGGGACGAATCGGACATCGTGATTCGAGAGCGTGAGTAAGCACCCTCGGTGAAAGCCGATCTGCGTCTTCCTCGCTTGAATGATTTCATCTCCACGAAACCGGAGAGACGATTAATTGCTTCTACTAGCACGTACGTAATCCTCATTTTGGGTATAAATGGCACCTCAAAAATTATACTGCTATTTATGGCACGCAAAAAAGATAATGGGTATAACTTGCTTTTCAAAGTTAGATAATGGGTATAAATAGTGATTATCTCTATATAATACTTTGGCCTTTTTATGTTGACAACTACCCATAAAAATTGTTTTTTTTTTTTGGGGACAAAGTACTAGCCAGCTCTATTTATATTTTATAAGATTAATATATATATATATATATATATATATATATATATATATATATATATATATTAACAGATTTTCCTATTATGTAAGGCCTTATTTTACAATTTACACATAGCTTCCAAAATAATTGAGACGGTCTGGGCACGAGGACCATATGCCTAAACAAGATATTTACTCACTCAAAAGTGTCGGTCTCCAATTGAATTAGCCAAAAGAACTGAGCAAGATCTGCCTTAAATCAACCTTTGACAGTAACTTAACATCTACATCCTAGATTAACGTTTTGTTTAAAGATGCCAACTTTTTGAAACCGAAACTCATTAGGTAGACAGTAGATGACAATAAAAGAGGTTCATAAATAGACAAACAAATTACATTGTAGTACCTCCATTACATAATATAAGTCGTTTAGAAAATATAATAAAAATTAAGCAGTAAAAAATAAGATAATTTGTCGGCCGTGTTTTTTGGAAATCAGCCTATTTATTCCCTCATAAATTTTCATTTCGCCCGTATAGTTTTCAATGTTTAATTTCAGTCTATTTAGTACCCCAGAAATTTTTGTTTAGCCCGTATAGTTCTCAATGTTTAATTTCAGCCTGTAAAGTCTCATATCTATTTACAGTATGCATATAAAGGTTCCACCACCTCTTCTGCGGTGGACTTATGGCAAATGTGTTCCTCCAAATTCAGTGTTGCAAAAGTCGCTAGTCGCTAGTCGGTCGGCAGACAGGGGACTAGCGACTAGTCGGCCTAGTCGGGGACTAGTCGGCGACCCTAAATTACAATGTATTTTTTAAAATTTTGTTATCATATATAATATACCAGTCAAACAAAATTTCAGGTATATGTGCAATGTGTTGTTTCAATCTGTAAATCCCTCCACACATTACCTTCCCACACAAAATGCATTTGACCCTATCCAATCTATTTGGATCGACCAAAATTGCATAATCACAACCAACATCTTTTGATTTTCGTTTAAGTTCAGAAACGGCAGAAGATTCAATAGATTTAGAAACACTAGCGGATGCAGCACTTGAAGATCCCATTTACAACACTATCAAACAAGAAAATATCAAACAATTAGCAAAAAAGTTACTGCCTACTGCTACACCATAAAAAAAAATGGAGCAAAGACCATTCTGCTATAAATAGCTACTGCCACAAATTCAAAATTGCCATAAAAAAATTCAAAACTACCACAAAATCTTTGATTCACATTATGGAGCCAAGACAATGGATCAAAGAACATAAAAAATAAAAATGGAGCAAAGACCATTCTGCTATAAATAGCTACTGCCACAAATTCAAAATTGCAATAAAAAAAAATTAGATTTTGGACAAAAAAATCGATTTTTTTAAAAAGGTCAACGATTTTGACCGATTAATCCGACTTTTGACCGACTAGGCCGATTTTTTTCCGATTTTTGTCCGATTTTTTCCAAATCCGATTTTTCACCCCGATTTTTGATTTTTCTAGGCGTTTGGAGGCCGACTAGCGATTAGTCCCCGACTAGTCGGCCGACTAAGCCGATTTTTACAACACTGTCCAAATTAGGGCAATAGAATTTGAGGTTTCCTATTTATAACCATTTTTATACTTATTTTTTTGTATTTTGTAAATTTTATAGATTGGAACTGACCATTATGCCCCGCTCATTAAGCACGTGGATAGCATGAATTTGGGGCTGTCCTGATTCCACTGCAGAAGAGGTGGTGGAACCTCTATATGCAGCCTGTAAATAGATAAGGGATTTTACAAGCTGAAATTAAACATTGGGGACTGACTATACGGGCGAAACGAAAATTTCTGAAGGACTAAATATTCTGAAATTAAACATTAAAGACTATACGTGCGAAACAAAAATTTCTGGGGACTAAATAGATTGATTTCTCCCTTGTTTTTTACGCTTAATTTTGGCTACATTTCCAAAACGACTCATATTATAGTTAGTATAATGGAGGGAGTATACCATTTCTTTTTACTTTCTAGCAGTACCAAAATGTAGTAACAAATACTTAAAAGCAAATGAATGTAAGAAAGTGGAAGGTAGGTGAAAAGCTTACCAAAAGCCCAGTAGGGCATTGGAGCCGGTCGGCCTATAAGTGAAGTATACTGATCAATAACATTCAAAGGACCGGGACCGGAAAAGAAGTAAAAGTCCAAAACACCCCCAATGACCTTGTATGTTAAAGAAGTCCCTGTGTAGAAAACATCCATCCCATTGCTGTTCAACAACAGAACAGCATGGGCATAGGCCTCCTCCCCACCCACATTTCTCAAGTCCATATACATAGGGTGGGACCCATACAAATCAGCATTAAGATTAATGGCCGAAATGTCAGTTGTATACAGAGTGTATGGATCATTTGGGTAGAGTTTGATTCCATGGGGCTGTGTGTTTTCACCAAGGCCATAGAGTGAAGCCTCTTTTGGTAATTTTGTTGAGATTTCAAGATATTGATCTTTAAACACTAATGAGCTAAAAGGGTCTGATTTATCTGAGCTAGAATTGAAAAGGGTTTCCCCATTTGATTTTCTTTTCACACCAAAACTAAAAGGGTCAGAAATGTAGCTGAAAATCAGCTCTTTTCCAGCCAATTCTGACATTGCAAATGCATTTTTTTGGTCCTTTCTTGACTTGCTAATGGTTTTGCTTAGTGCTGGAGCTTGCTCTCTTGGAATTATATTGTATGGAACCTCCCATCTTTGCTTTTTTGCATCTGTTATGTGAACCCTTAAGCGATTATCTGTTTCATGCCTGAAAAAACAACAAGAATCACAAAAAGATCAAATCTTTATCCTAAAAAAAAGGTTACCAAATTTATTGAAAAGAAGTTTGGTGCATTTTGCGCACATTCTCTAATCCAAAATTCTTTGATTAGTCCCACAATCGTCGCAAAATTTTACTTTTTCAATCCAAAAACAAAAATTCTCAAATAAATATAAATGTAGCAGAGTTGTGATAAAAAAAAAAAGACTTTTTAGTGATTAAAAGAAGGAAAAGATGGAAACTTTGGAGATGTAAATGCAAGAAAAAAACATACTTCACATAGAGCTGCAAGTAAGGAATATCAGGGCCATAGATTTTGTTTTTCTTCTTGACTTGAAGAAGGCCTACAAAGCCACCATCTGGTGACTCTTCTACTGAAATCAAGCTATAGCCTTCGCCAATCTTGGTTGGAGTTGTTTTTGTTGAAGCTACAAAATCAATTCTTGAAACCCATACAAGTGATACAAGTAATAACAAAGAACATAAGAATGAAGAAGAACAAGAACATGAACAAGAGAATGACATGATTTTTTTTTTCTTTTTGGTAAAGGGAACGATGAATAAAAAAAGGCACTTGGCTTTGGCTATTTGGAAAGTTTAGGGGTTTTGGTGTTATATAATGGCCAAAAGGTTGCAAGCATGAACTCATAGGATACATGTGATTTGGAGGATAGATGGTTATACGTTTTAGGCATTTAGTTAATAGTCTGATGACAATTGAGTGTATAACTCGTAATTTTAATTTACGTGAATGAGAGTTTATTTGATCTTTTAGACATTCAGTTAATAATTCAATGACGATTGAATGTATAACTCGTAATTCTAAAAATCAGAACTCAAATTCTAACCATTTGAAAAAAAAATGAAATTAGGATATGATATCATATGGATTTTTTCTTGGGCAAACTGCATGTGACTATGATGTTCCTTTGGTCCCACTCTCTTGCAAAACCACATTTTCTCAGTTTCTTGGGGTTCCCATACCGCTATGTCTCTAATGCAAAATTGGTAAATTTTGCACGTACGGAACTTATTTTTATTTGTCAAATTAATTTTGACGATCAAAATTAATTTAAAACAAAACATTTATCCTAATTTAAGACACTTCTATGTAGAACACATGTCCTTATCTAATCTGTATATACGAAAAATTTATTGTTACGCATAGGATCCGAATTGGTCCTATACTCCTATTGTCCCATTGCTCCTGTTAATCGCACCAGACTTTTTTTACTGGAATCAGAATTGCTTTATGTCTCTGTCTAGCGCCACTACTGCCAATCAATGCTTGCCCTCATACTCTGATAACGCCAATCAGGGCTGTTTTTGATCAATTTATAGGAACTCTATAATGATTATAAAATATCTCTATATAATTATCTATACACTCATTTCATTTAGAACATTTCTGATATGGACCTGGTCCACTGGACAATGCGGTTCAGATTTCGCCACATCACTGCATTTCCTTCTCTCTCCTCATTTTGCAGGGATGTGACCAAATCTGCAACACATGGTCCACATGGACCCGGTCCATATCAGAATTTCCTTTCATTTATTAGGATTGAGTGTTCACGTTTGCCCTTCATAAGATAATTCTAAATTTCAAATAAAATAAATTCTTTTAACAGAAAGAGAATAATCATAAGATAATTCTAATAAAACAGAAAGAAAGAGAATAATCATGCCGAATTTGTAATTAATCTTTTTTTAAATAGTAAGAGCATTATCATATTAATTAGAAACATGGTGGAGTACATGTGATAGGAGAAAACTCGGTGGTTCTCTAAACCATTGAGAATAGGCTTTAAGCCGCATTGCATGATTGGCTAATCTATCAGCAACAATATTATAAGATCTGTGCGCAAAAGATAAATTAGTTATAGTAGTCCCCAGCAGAATCTTTATCTGGCTAGCAATATGTCCTAAAGGGGACAAATCTTCTTCATCCCGTTGGACCTGATTTACCAGAGTTTGGCAGTCACTTTCAATCATCAGCGGCTGATAACCTTTGTTCATAGCAAACCGAAGTCCTTCCAGACTTCCAGTAGTGCTTTTGCTTCTGCGTATTCAGGGTCGGGTGAGTTCGGAACAAATTTTGCAGCCCCCGCTATAAATTTCTCTTCCTTGTTTCTGATGATGATTCCAATTCCTCCTATGCTGTCATGCTAAACTCCATCTACGTTGAGTTTAAAAAAACCTGCATCAGGAGCCTGCCATCTGCACCTTACTTGTTCATTATGTCTTTTGGGAGGCTTTTTCGTAACTTCTGGCGAAAACATTTTTGCCTTCCCTTTTAGTATATATTTGATACGGTCAGCATCTGGGAGGGGATTGTGATCTTCAACAGATGGAGAAGAAATGTTACTGTATTCAGCTGGATGGATTGTTGATTCGTAATTAATCTTAAATGTGTTAAAAGAATTGGTAATAAAAAGGAACTTCACATCGAAGCATTAAAGCCTAATGAACTAAAAGGGGTTCGTGGAAGACGCAAATTCTCTAGACAAAATCTCTCTAAATACGGGATTAGGAATAATCCATTGGATTATCGGTTAACAAAAAATGCAGGACAAACACCAGAATTTAAGACATTTAAAAATAAAAACATTAGTAATATACTATACTATACGGACCTTGCTAGGCTACTAGAATTATTGGCTAAAAGATTGACTAAAATAGTTTTTTGGACCTTTTTGCGACTTATAATAGGTGAATCCCTTTATACCAAGAGGTGAAGATAGTCATTTAACACCCTCAATTTAGGGGTTTAGAATTTCTATCCCCAAAATTCTAGGAGTAAATCATTTTCCTATACTATATTACTACTAGTATACTAGGTACTAAATTGAAATTTTAAACACTTATATTTCATCTAACAAGAGAAGAATAGAGTATAGCATTAATGGTGGTTTCATCCCTACAAAGAGAGGAGTGCCCTTTTTTATTAAATTCAACTTGGTACTATTCATTATTCAACGTCCAATTGCAGAAGGAGAAAATTGTATGGTCCTTTTCAAGCATGTTTCAACTCTTAAAATAGGAACTTGCAAGTTAATCAATGCTGTTAAATATAGTAGTTACAAAACGTGGACTCTGGTAAATAAAATAAAGAACAAAACACCCAGTTAAAATATTGTTAATTACAGTAATTTCTATATAGAGACATTTTATTCTCAAGTTAAAAAGGTACTTTTCCAAGTCTATGCTTATAATCCCTAGAATAGATTATTGCTACGTATTCACTTTTCTTTACGGGTTCTATTATTTTATTTAGGTTATAATTTTTTAATTTCAATTTTTTATTAGAGGAACAGAGAATGAGACGCTGAACGGAGACGGAATATTCTTACCTATAGAATATAGTTGTATTAGATTAATTAAGCTGATAATGACAATTACGTGTCTTAATTCTTCCTTAATCTTTAGTTTTGAGTACAAAAACTGCAATCACAATCCAAATGTTCTGTGAGTCAGAAGAAAAAAACAAATTTGAGATATAAATAAAAAAGCCAATCTCATCCTCTTTTTGAGGTCTTTTATTTGGCGTCTCATGCTAATTACGAGTTGCATAGGAAGTCACGAGTGCACAAAACATTTAGACATGGTCCTGAATAAAAATGTGATGTGCCTTGGAATCTTTCGAAATTTAGCATATGACTTGATTAAGGATTTTGTCTACACCTTACCAACATGCCCTCCCTAGGAAGAGGAACATGAAACCCTAGGCAGCCTCTTAATGGTTCATCGCACTGATGCACATTAATTTAGTGGTTAATATTAATATCTAACAATAAGGAGGTTTGAGTATCAAAGGTGTCCTAATCTCAGTAGAGCAGACGTCTGTCTACGACCTTGAGGTTGTGAGTTCGATACCCTCCGCCTACTTGCGGCAAGCTTTAATCTCTCTTTCTAGGGCTATCTTCTCCTCGTCTGAGATTGTTCTTTCTCCCCATATATGGGACAACAGCCCAATCGGGCTTCAGGGAGGTATGAGTTTAAATTCTCTTATCGTTTCTTAAATCTCTTATTTTCTTGTAATTAATATATTCTTCTTCCAATAAATAAAAAGAATTTTTAAAAAAAAACAAGAAGTCAGCTTAAAAAACAAGAGATTAAAGAGAGACGCATCCAATCTATCTAAGATAAAGATAAAGTAACTAGAAACTCACCATATTAAACTAGAAACTCACCATATTAAAAATAGATCTAGTCAAGTCAACTTTATATATGGATATAAAAGCTAACAAGTTTGGTGCACCGCTTCACCTTGATGATCCCGGCTCCGATGCGGGACAGCTTTTTGTTCCGTACGTGCGGGATAAGCTACTGGCTGTCGGATGAGATTTTTTAACGAGATCTGGAGAAAGAATTATTTTTTTAATATTTTAAGTTCAGCTGTAATTTTTCTCTCTCTAAATCTGGACCGTTCAAAATTTCATTCGACAACTGATATTGTTCTGCACGTGCGGAACAATCCCTGTTCTACATAGGAGCCGGACTGGATGATGACATGGTTCAGCGGTTGCACTGAATTTTTTTTCATAAATTGGCTTGTACATGTTCCAAGAGAATATTTATTCTCTTAATATCTTAATCTACATATTTCACGATAAGAAAAAAAAAATCTTAGCCTATAATATAATAGAACGAAATCTAAATTATTAATGCGAAAAGAATAAGCCTCTTGGATTCCTCAAACGTGAAAATTTGGTGGGGCTTTTGGAACCAAACACATAATTGCTTTTCAAGATTTGTTTGTTTTAATAAAATAGAACTTTTCGAAAATGTTTATTCTGCAGAAAACCGACCTTCCCTTCACGCATATCAATTTCCATGGTCCATACATTCTTTTGAAATGTGTCAGCCACATCTTTCTCAAATTATTCTAAAAGGATTATCGATCGACCGACGAGAATAGATCGTAGCGCTTGGTTAGAAATACGAATTATTCTTTATTCTTCGGGGTATTGCCCAAAATAAAATTGAGAATTTGAATTATCGTAAATGCAATTTTGCATTTTCATGTTTTATATAGTAGTATTTTTTTGTGTTGGTTTTATTAAATTAGTTTTTCAAATATTTAGATACAAGAAAAACAATTTACTATCGAACCTCGATTTTAACTATTTCTTAAATAAAGATATTTGTGATTTAATATATTATCGTAGACTAGTAGTATAGTTTCGAGTTTTGGGTTAGAGAGACACAAACATCATATTCTTGTCCCGATGTTGATGTTGATGATACATAGAATAACACCCATAAACAAAAATATTTGGTCCCAAATTGCAGCTCGCGGAACATCATATTTTCAGCACATATGGATTGCATGAGAAAAATTATTCTAAATTACAAAACAGGTTTCTTGAATTAAAATAAATGTCTTTTTTTTAAAATTAATTTTAACTGTTAAAATCTAATGCAATAGACAATGACAAATTTTTCGCACGTACGAAACTTATACCATTCCGCAGTTGAGTCTCTGGGCCCAAATTGCAAGGTGTGTTTTGGACGGTAAAACGTACATCGTGACACTCTCTCTTTGCAACTTTTATAATTTATTTGTAATGGCAGTCTTGTTCATGAATTAGAGGTTACCATATTTAATGTTAAATAGAGTGTTACGATATATTCAAACCTGTAAAAATACAATTTCTAAAGTGAAAAAGCAATCTAATTGTATGGTTATGCTCTCATAATTTCTCTTCAACAATTTCAATTTCGAAATAAATTTTACATATCATTATTTTCAATTTGTCATGATTCAATCAGTAATATACTCGGTAAGATTTTTATATGACTAATAAATATTATTTTCGTCTCAAATTAAATATTTATATATAATATTAATAAAATTGTTACGCATGTAATAACATTGCTAAATAAAAGACATTTCATGAGTTTGGATTGATCTCATTCCTCTACTCACAAATTATAATTACAATATTAGTATATTAGAAATGTACTATAATATATACTAGAAAATTCGGAGTTTGAGTTTTGATACTGAACTATTTTTTTTCTTCTTAGGATGAATGAGTACTGACTGCTGGGCTTATTCAATTTGATTGTAGAGAAACTAAAAGCAAGGGCCCACTAAAATATGGTCCGTTGGGCCTTAAAGCTACCTCCTCAAATTAAGATGACCTCTCTCTTCTTATGGGCTATTAATCTATAATGATATGGGCTATCAGTGTTTTGTCTAGAATATTTTCTGTTTTTTTTTTCTTTTGGATTTCTTATATCTTCTACCCATCCCAGAACTAGACTGAAGATTTTATTTATTTATTTATTGCTAAGTAGACTAAAGATTCAATTAGGATGAAAAGGTCAAAACCCACGTTTTGTTTGTTTATTTAATTATTGACCATTTGGTCAAAATCTTAGTGCAAGGTCAGAGTATACACACGGGAAATTGATTCAAATGTTATTCCATTTTTAACTTCTAACAAACGTGACTAATATAAGCAATTAAATTAAAAAGTTGAAAAGTGAAATATATTTCTATATGAATATTAAAACAGACATTCCTTTCTTGAAAAAACAAATAACAAAACAACCCCTGTGAAACAAGTGCCTGAGAATTATGGATCAATAGGATCCTAAACATGGACCATACCAATTTTTAGTTGCGTACAAGTGTTATTGTGGACGTCTTGCCTCTATCTATAGTATTGGAGTTCTATTTTTGCCAACTGTGTCTCTTGTGTTGCATACAAGTAACTTTTTTTTTAATTTTTTTGTTATTAAAAAGGATGGGAACTTAAGAAAAGTGGGGAGTGAGGTTTGAAATTTATATTTTACCTTTTGAGACGAGACATCTCTTGTGTGGTGTATAAACAATTTGTGATAAACTTTTACTAATCACATTATATCTGTATAATAATATCAATAATGTATTAAAAGATTCGAGCACTCATGAAGTGGAGCTCAATCCTTGAAAAAAAGGGCATTTGTGGCCCCAAACAACAATCAACTACCCATTGTCCACCATTTGATCAATTGTACTAAAGACATGTTTCTTCATCACACTTCACATGTCACCAAGCTTACGTCATTTAATCCAACGTCATCGCACCGTCTACAATTGCGTATTTTCTTCTTCTCTTCTCTTAAGAGCCGACTGTGTCTCCCTTGTTTAAAACCCGTACGACATTCCACATCCTTTTATAAAACTCTTTCTTCTATTTAATTTTCTCTCTCTCTCTCTCTGTTCTTTCCGGAAAATCCCCAAAAAAATAAAAATAAATAAATAATACCCATTTTTGGGGTTTTTTTTTCTTTGGGAGTTATGGATATGGAGAAAAGGAAGCGATTAGAGGACGGAAAAGTTGATGGGAAGAAGGTGAAGGAGGAAAATGAGGATGGTGAGGTGGAGGAATTCTTTCAGATTTTAAAGAGAATTCACGTTGCGGTCAACTATTTTCAAAAGGATCGGGGCGAAAACCGGCGGCAGACGACGGCGACGCCGTGGAACCCGAATTTCGAACCTGAAGATTTCGAGGGGATCATCAAGGCTGGAAAAAGGCCTGGAGACTATGGATGATAATACGGGTCTGGATCTCAATGCTGAACCCGATTCCCAGTAGATTCTCGAGATTACTCTAGTAACGGTCCACTAGTTTTAAATAATTGGGGTTTTAATGCTATTTATAAGCTTAGGCCCATAATGCTAGTAATTATCTATCAGATCATGTATTTTGATGGGCTTTGAACATGGAGGCCCAAACATTTCTTTGTTTCTTTCTTCCTTCGAAAAACAATTGAACTATATGTTAGGAATTCGAATTTGTCTAACCAAAGTAAATTAAATATAGTCCAATTCCTAGATTTGTAATATATTATTCCCTATATTCTTTAAGAGTATTATGTCAAATTCCTGATTCATTTTGAAATTCGTAGGGATCCTCTCCCCTCACCTAGGTAGTAAATTGCAACTAATCCTTAGAAGAATAGACCAAATAATAATAAAGCCACCTTAACCAACCTCCAAAAATCACAAGGTCCTTAGCCTAGTGGAAAAATAGTCTGCCCACGACTTTGAGATCGTTAGTCGTGTCTTCATCTTTTTTTTTTCTTCTCCGGTGCCGATGACGGGTAATAGAATTAGGGATATGAGGTTTATTTTTTATTTTTCCAAAAATACCCTTGAATGAGAGAGATAGGAAGTCCACGTTAGAACATGTCAGCAAAATAGACAGTTTTTTTTCAAAGTTTTGGACGGAATGATGATTTTGGCTGCCCATAAATTTATTAGGGACTCATAAAGTTAAAAAATGTGAAAAATGATAAAACTGTCTAAGTATAAATACTTTGAGGATAAAACTGGCTATTAATTCCTACTAAAGGCATGGAATTAGATTCCTTGTGGTAAGAGTGTGTAGATAGTTTATGAAATTTCCTATTGAAACGTATTTTACGATTTAAATTCTCAATTTTAGAGACGGTGAATTAGAAGCCGTTAAAGATTAATGCTCAATCTTTTTTCTTTTTTCTTTTTTTTTAAATTCTACGTCATTTTAAGCATTAGAAATTGGTTTTGTATTGATTTTCCAAGATTTCTATAGTTGAAATCTCCTCGTCGAGGTTTGAATTTGATGTTCTTGTTGTGCTTTTGTCTGAAGAACTATTCCATTTTCCACATTGGATTGTTTATCTATCTGTCCTGCCCATTTTCTTCTTAACAGATACATGATGTGCTTATTGGACAAAATATGAAGTGAAATCGGCGGCGGAGATAGGATTTGAAATTATGGGGATCGAAAAAATTTGTTCACAGTGTAGAAAAATATTTTTGAGGTATAAGAATATATTTTTACTAAAAGATTTGAAATTAAAATGATATTTATCTTGAAAAAAACAACGCATAAACAAATGAAGAAAATTGATCCAAAAAATTTTAAAAAATGAAAAATCGACTAATTTGTAAAGACTAGTGTCGCATACCATATTTCAAAATAGCATGAGAAAATTATTAAAAAATTATTATTATTTAAATATACATATATTTAAGAGAAACTTTTATATTATAAGGACATATTTTACAAATCTCAGACTCAATCCAAAGCTGGTTTGGGTCTGAGTTTGAGTCTCAAACCAAATCAAACCCAAACCAGACTCAATCCAAGCACACCCATAATACTAATGTGCAATTTTCAAAACTTTTGGGGATCGTAGCTCTTTTTGTGCACAAAAGGCATTACATGGCCCCTACTCTTCAGTCCGATAGAGAATTTGAAGAATGTAAATCAATGTGACCCAGCGGCCCGACTAGGTGGGAAGACTTGTATTAGCTCACCACAAAAAACCACCCCACATTGGAATATTAAAACTTACACACAGCAGATGTCAAGATTCAATCATGCGTCTGCTCTTGCGGATAATCGTAACCCTTCTTGCCTCCATAAAACTCCGCCATTAAGTGAAATAGTTTAATATATTCGATCTCACATCCTACCTTCATAAATGCCGTTCTCCCTTGTTAGTAGTATATATATATATATATATATATATATATATATATATATATATATATATATATATATATATATATATATATATATATATTGATGGAATTGTTAGTAGTAGGTATAGACAAACTTATGTAAGTGGAGCAAAATTTAAATTTGTGTGTAAGAGGGGAGAACGGATTCTTTGAATCGGTTCCACCCTTAATTACCTGCTGATTGGATTAATAAACAAAACAAGCCACCAGGGTGTTCACATTAGCTATTCTAAATTTTAAATGTTTCATTTCTTAAAGCCAAATGTTGTTTTAAGTTATTTTTATTTTATTTCTTCTGAGGTTAGCTTCAAGAAACTCATAAAAACATTTATGTAAAAGAAACCTCTGGAGATTATTTTCAATTAATTCATATATATTTTTACAAATGATGTCTACTGCTGAAAAGTTGATTAACCTTTTGTATACACAACTATCGTGTTTTAAGAAGAGTACTGTCATGGATAACCATAGGCGATTAAAACGATCGCTTAAAGTATCATGGTGAAGACAACTCTTAACAAATTTTAATATGTAAGTAATTACGATGAAAGATCTTCCCCCCACCGTAAAAAGAGTTTAATTAAATTAAATATAAGAAAAATTAATTTCTTTTTCCAACTTTAATATTATAGGCTTTGATATGTTTTATATTAATTGGTTTTTTAAGGTAATAGAAATATCATTTTTTCATTATTTTGAGGCCAAGTTGTTGCCTTGTGATTTATGAATCATGAAATTACAACAGACAGACCTGATATATACCCTTAAAATCAAGTGAATCCACTAGTAATTTTTCTATAATGAACAAATATGAATAACAAACATCATTATCTAAAAAATTTAGTCAAGAATTTTACAGCAAAATATTCCTTCAATTTTTCTAAATCTGTTTTTCTCAACAAAAATAAAAAAAATAAAAAACTTTCCTAAATATTGTATTTTCGTCATTAATGCTATTTTGCCGGTAAAGTTTCGGGTCTCCATAAGAAATCCGTCGACCCGAAACCCATATCTGAATAATCAAATAATCCATCCAACGGCAAATATTCATCTCCACTGATATTATAATTTCCAGCCACATCACCGATTCCGAACTCGTACGAGTCGAAACTCGGTATACACTCATCAAACCCCCACAACTCGGCACCGAGTTGATCCGATTCTAACACGACTGGGATCAACTCAGTATTTTCCTCACTAGCCGAGGCAGCTGGTAACCCAAGATCATCATCGGAAGCTTCAAAAAGGTAACCGAGTTCTGGCTTTGAATCACCTGACTCAGAAGTCAAGTCTATAACCGACACCGCCTCCGGTTCCATCGTCGACCTCCCCGTCGCTATCTCCTCTTCAAAGCTCTTCATAAACGAGTCCAACTCATGACTCGTAGTATATAATTCTGTATCGTCGAGAATCTCTAACAAATCCTCTCTTATTCGCTTCACTTCAGACGAGTCGAGAAATACTGAATCGGTCGACTCGTCTCGGACTCGCTTCCGGCTGCTCAACTCCGCCATTTATAACAAAATAATAATAATTTAATAATTTCAGGAGAAAGAATCAGAGAATACGTAGGTTGAATAAAGAAAAAAGCTTAAGGATGAGATGGGAGATGGAAAAGGAGAAGGGGAGAGGTTATATAGTGAGACAATAATGGAGAGAGAGGCGTAAAGGGCGTGGGCTGAGAAATACATGGGAATGGGCCCCATTTCTTCACAGACTTCTCGTCTTTTTTTAAACTTTTGCTGAACGTGTCCGTTCCGTTGTTGAGTATTTCTCCTCTCCATCCACATTTGCTTTTCTTTCCTTTCTTTTTCCTTTTTTTTTGCTAATTCCTTAAATTATTTTTTATATGTTATGGCGCAGACGGCAGATGTGGTGACCGTGTATGCAACTATCATCCTTAGTTGTTAAGATGGAAACTCTGATCTAGAATGAGAGGGATCTAAAAAAAAATCGAAAATATAAAAATGTATCATGTATCAAAAGATCCTACAAAAATATTTAAATATTTTATAATAATATTTTATCTACTGGTAAACGAAATTTCAACTAGCCAGAATCGATTAGGCCTTATTTTCCAACTGAATCAATGTCGAAATATTCTACAACGATGAGAATAGAGGATGACTAAAGACTAGGAGTTGAACTGCACTTTAATTGGGGTTTTTCCATTTAATTGAATCTTTTTTTTTAATTTCGGTCCCCGAATCCCTGAACTAAATCGATCCGACTGACCCTTCGACTCGGATGAATAGAGACAAAACAAGACAGATCGTCAAATCGTCAATCTAATTCGAATGATGCGTCGCCGACATGAGAGGTTTGCAATTTGTCGAGTTATCATGAATCATCAAAGCAATGGGACGAGTTCACATCGCTATTTTATCTAATAAATGCATTCATTTCAGAGTGATCTTACTGTCAAGATCCTATGAGATTCATTCATTTGTTGTTTAGATTCGCCCCTAACTACTCGATTATCATCTCCTCTAGCATTTTTAACAATTTAAATCGACTTATTACTTTTGGATTATAGATACATCTTTATCCTACAATCAAACTTACCGTATTATCATCTCAACATTTGCGTATGCACTAGTATATTTTGAGGATTGAATTTGAAGGCATAGACTAGTGATAGCGTGATATTTTTGCAAACTTGAACGATGATTTTTCTTTACTTTGTAGCGGATCCCCTAGATGTCCAGAATTCATTGGCGATTAATGAATTGGAGTGTGTTCGGAATAATTATCAATCGAATCGGTTAAGGTTCTGATGACCAAAAATTTAATAACCGCTCTAACATTTTTGAATTTTTGGATCGTAAAATTTAATGATTGTGATGCAAAATAATTATATTTACATGATAGTCGTCAAATATTCTGATCCAGTAATCTAAAAATGTTAGGATAATTATATTGTAACTTGAACCAACTCGAATTACCAACTAGTAATCAAATTAGGAAACTGTAAACTTTAATCTTCGGCGGTTGAGAAGTTGACTATGATTATTTAGAATTAAAGTAATACTTTTTTTTTTTTGGTTGATGAGACAAAAGTTGTACTTATGTAATTTCAAAGGTGTTGCTTTGGTTTGTTTGTTAAGATATGGTTGGTCTCTCCTAAACTAGAAGGAAAGGAAAGGAATCCCATTTTCAAAATCTTCTCCATGTTAACGTATACAATTAATCAAGTTGGTTGTGGCTTTTGTTTTCTTTTAGCAACTTGAGTTTAATTATAAGAATTGCATTCCTCTTTTGTTTTTTCATTTGCATTTGGTTATTGGAGAAGATACTAGATGAAAGTTAGATTAGATTTAAACCAAAGCAATGACGAAGACGGGGGCGGGGGCCAGCGCCCCCTAAGATTTTTAAAAATATTATTATTTATCGAAATTTTATGTATTTTGGAAAATTTTAGAAAATTTTATCAGTTTGGCCCCCCAAGAATTTTTTTTGCTATTTTTATCGCCTCCAAGAATTTTTTGCAAGTTCGCCCCTCCAACACCAACTTCCTAGCTTAGTCCCTAAACCAAAGTATTAGAAGGGTTGATCAAATTTAGACCACTTGAGCATATGTGAGACAAGGAAAGATGATACGTGTGTGACAAATATTTTAAAAGAATATTATACTTCTTTTTTTTTACGGGAAGCATATTATATTGAAAATTGAATGTTTCGTCTTGAATAACTAGATACAAAAAACACAATTTTCCTTCTTTTTTTTTAGCATATGAAAACAAATATGTGAACCTTCATAAGATCTCTCTTGTTTAATGGTAAATATTCCTTTCCTTTGTAATGTGAGCACCAATAAGATCATTCAACTTTTTTTTTTTTAACCTTAAAAGCGGAAGAGAATTATTGCTCCATGAACGGGGAGATACGGGAATCGAACTCGAGACCTCTACCCCAAGTTAGGATAGTCTTACCCACTTGGGCTATCCGATTCCTAAAATAAGACCCTTCAATTAAAAAATGAATAAACTGTTCAAAGACAGCTAAACTTAGGAGCATTTGGATCTCTTTGATAAAAAATAAACTACAATTAAAAGTTAGATTATGTTTAGCTCCAAAGGCAACAAACAACTACCCTAAAATTATTTGTGTACTCCATTGAAATGAATAAACAAACAACCCAAAACCGTCCAACAGCAGTACGGCGTTTTTTTAATAGAATATAATACTCCATCCATTCATAAATATAATTTTTTTATTATATATTTTTATAATTAAATTAAAATATCAATATTTTTTCTATTAAATATAATTTGTATAACACTAATTATATTTAAGAGAATAATAATGATATTTTAATTATAAAAATATCATAATTTTTTTTTTTACATTTTCGTAATATGTAACAAAAGTTTTATATTAAAAAATGGAGTTAGTAATACAATTGACTAGGAAACAACGTTGGCTAAGGTGGTTGAACCCATCAAAACACGTTGTCTACGATCCACATGATAGCGCATGGCGATTAGAAGCCAACCGGGTAAGACCAAAGAATGGGGAAGGTGGGACGTGAGACAGACTTAATCTCACATCTTATTCACATATTTGGAAAATTTACATGCAAATATAAAATACGCTGGAAAAATATTATAAGTGGAGTCTAGGACTAGTACCATTTATTCTGGTCTACAAAATAAATGAGACTTTCATCGACTTATTAAGAATAGTGGCGGATTCAATCATTCCTTATATAATTATAGTTTCTGAAATGTTAGAAAATTTAATTTTTGGTGAAATTTCTTTTCTAAATATAACATTTCGTTCACTGATTATTATTTTTTATATTCATTATACTGTATGTTCTTATCATTGCGTTTGCGTTTTAGTTCTGGTACTAATAAATACTTTGCTAAACAAGACGTATGAGTCTGGTGCTGACTCATATCTGTTAGCATTTGTTTTAATCAATTTGGGATATCAAGTCGGAACAATTACTCCTAGACAGATACTTTAGCCTTGGATCAAGCAACCATAGTCATGATTAGTTTTGTAAACTCCCAGTATTATATGTGATAAATTTGAAAGTTCTGACTAGTATATATGATGGATTTAAATAATTATGGTCAACCTAGAATATTAATTTGAATATAGCGTGTTCGGTTGTCAAATCATAGTAGGACAAAGAAATCCGAACTTTGTAAACTATCACCTAAGTTCCGCAATAATTGAAAAGTGAAATTGACTAATTCATCAAAATTCAAAACATGATGGTTCACCATATAGATGACCAGGGTATGATTGATTTGGTGTTAGTCTAAGATTTTTGGTTTCAGATTAATTTTATATTTAAATGAAATTTTTCTTGAACTAGTATTTGAGATTTCATTAACAAACTCAATTAAAAAAGAGTTACTACTAGAATTGATTGAGATAAGTACGAAGTTTCTTTACTTACAGACATTATTTTTCTTGATCTTGTTCTACCGTGTTTCAAAACTTTCTCGTAAATATACATATTCAAATTGGCTTAACTTAGTTATCTCGCTAACTAATATTTTTTCGTCATACTTCCTTTCAAGTTAAGGTGATGATTCATTGTCATCTCTCTAAAATATTCCTATTTGACTAACGAGTAATTTTAACTTCAAATTCAATCTATAAATTTTAATTTGAGATACAAATTTAAGTCAAATTCAATATAAATACACAAATTTGAGGACACCTATTTGTGTAAATGATGCCAAAGGTGCCCAACTTATGGAGTATGGACCATAGCACGATATTCTTATTCGCACGTTTAAATTATTGAATAAACACCGAAAAACCAAAAGCATGTGTAAGTGATAAAAGCAGAACTCAAGAAAAATGTCGTGACGAGTAGTTTATCTTGGTAGGCTATTAAATTTAAAATTTACATTTAATTCAATTAATACAGTACACGTAGGAAAAAGAATTAAATTCACATCAATTCTCTTTCTACGTGTAATGCATTCATTGGTTTTGAATGTAACTTATAAACTGAGTAGTCTACCAAGATAAAAAAAAATCGTGACGAGGCCGATGCCAGAGAATTCCAGTCCGGCTCCTATGCGGAACAGGGAAAATTCCGCACGGTGCGGAACAATCTCAGCCGTCGGATGATAGTTTGAACGGCCCAAATTTGGAGAGAGAAAAGTGCGGCTGAACATAAAAAATTTTAAAAAAAAATTCTCTCTCAAAATCTGCACCGTTCAAAGCTGTCATCCGATGGCTATGATTGTTTCGCACGGTACAGAATAATTCCTATTCCGCATAGGAGCCGGGATCAGAGAATTCATACTTCTTAAAGGAGGGGACAACCAATTCGGCTACCTCCAACCAAAAACAATAAAAAAAACAAGTGAAGTTATGAAATGATGGCATGTTTTCCCACTTTTGATACTAATAACTTTAGGTTTTTTCTTATGCTATTCTTTGTCAACCTCTCAACCCAATTACAGCACTAAGTTGAAGTTTATTTTTCAAGTATGTGTTGATATATTATAAGGGGTGAAAATCCTCTGTCCCCGTCCGTATATGTCTCTGTGTCCCTAACCAATCAGAATTTACTATATAAATATTTGTTTCAATTATATATATACATGGTAAATTGTGATTGGTTGGGGACACGGAGACATACACGAATGGGGACAGAGGATTTTTTGCCTATTATAAGTTGTTTAATTAATATAATCACATAATTAGGTATTTTTATTTGTTTTTGAGTATTTAATTTGACTAATCTGGTTGGATCTAATTAACACAGTTGGTTACTAATAAAAAATCTTACAAATTTGTGTTATTAATCACTTCTAAAATGTTTTGAATCAACAATCTTTCTTACGCAAACTCCAAAGAATTTAATTGTAACAATTAAATAATTATTCAAATTATCTTTTATCCAAATGTGAAATTGAGAAGTAACGGAAAAAACTACAATAATGTGTTAAGAAAAGTGAATTTTAAATTCGTATAGTCGGGATGGTCTCCCACCTTAACAATAATTTTGTACTCCCTCCATTCCCTATTAATTGTCGTTTAGGAGATATCTAGGTATCCAAATTAATTGTCGTTTAAGGTTCTTTTATTAGTTGTCAACAATTTATTTCAATTATACCCTCAACATTTTCCTTTCTTTTCTTTATGATGTATTAGTGAGAGAGAGGGAAGGTGGGGTAATATTGGAAGTTTAGGTGAAAATGACAACTTCCTTAATTTTCTCAAATTGTCTAAAGAGTCTTATATTTAGGAATGGAGGGAGTATTGTTTTTCTCTTCCAAGTTGTTCTTTGGATCATTAATCCAAATGAAAAGGGAAGAAAGACAGTTCATTAGCATCTGCCTTTTTTCAGCTCAATCTGCCGACTCTCCATATAAAGCCGGTGGGGTTATAATTGATTCTCTATTTTATCACATTCGGTGGAGTAATTTTTATTTTGTTTTTGTCTTTTTAATAATTATATAAGTCAAGATAAATTCTTTAATAAATATTCACTATGGAGACTGGACTATTTGGAATGTTACTTTCAACCTAAACTTGTAAACACTAGTCTAATTAATTTTGTTAGAATACTTTATTTTTTTAGGAAAGGTAATTTGGTTAGAATATTTCCACAATAGGATAAGATCGGTCTCCAACAAATTAATTGTGCATAATTAAGTAATATTTCTTTCATTTTATAATAGAAATCCTTTAAATAGTTTAATAGTTATTAAAGAATAGGAGAAAATAGACATTTATCTGATAATCTTAAGAAAAATGAAAGTGTGTTACATAAAGTATAGAAGATTTGGTGTTCTTATAAAAAGAAAAGTGTTGCAAGATATTACAATATAAAAAATTTATAGAACTTTTATGAAATGTTACAAGGAATATTATAAAATATTTCGGGACATTAGACTCTAACTTGAGTCCGTTTTTATTCCCTTCTCCAAAATCCTCCAACAAAAATTTTTATGATCAGGGACGAATACATAATTTAGAGTTTAGAAGACAAATTATATACTCAATTTTTTTTTGAGGGAAAGTGGAGAGAGGGCGAATTATAAATTTTATAAGGAAAATTCGCCAAAAAATAAAATTATCACATAAAAAGATTGTTGTTTCTAAAAGTATTGGGGATACCGCCATCGCCCTGGATACGCCACTCTGTATGACCCTCTCCTTTTCTTTTGTAGTTCTCCTCCTACCCCATCTATTTCGACGTACAAAACTAAAATCTCACATCTCTCACATTTCTTTTTAATATGTATTTTGATTTTTTTTTAGATTAGGTCACAATTTGAGATTTCGGTCTTAGTCTTAATCTGAGATTAGTCTTAAATCTAAATCAAATTCTAATCTTAAATTTACGATAGAATCAATCCAAAGAAACCATTATGTTGATTAGGAACTCTTTGGTGGCTTTTCTAAAGGTCTATTCTGTCATGGACCAGGTCCACTGGACCATGCGGTCCAGATTTGGCCACATCACTGCATTTCCTTCTCTCTCCTCATTCTCGCGAGGATGTGGCAAATCTGACCACATGGTCCCACGTGACTGCAGTCCCATATCAGATATTTCCTTTTCTAAATCTAATCCCATGCTTTAATTATTTCTCAATTTTTTTACTTAAAGGGCGATGAGACATGCAGGCCACATCAAAGGTCCAATAGCCCAGTAGGCATTGGCCGCCCCGTGATCGAGAGGTCCGAGTTCGATACCCTCCCTAAGCATGGGGTAAGTTTTAATTGTCTTCCTTCTATGGTACTCTTCTCCTCTTATGAGGTGTTCTTCTCCGCTTTGCGGTTGTTTTTCTCCCCTTTGAATTCCGCCCTCAGGCGTTCAAAAAAAAATTACATGCAGGCCACACGGTGACCCACCCTTTGAATGATGCTTACTTGATCGTCTTATTATAATTCAAAAAAAAATCTATTAACAGCAATAAAAGCACTTTGTGACCAAAATATGGAATGGAATATCCTAAAAATAGTTTTCATATTCCGTGGAAGTGTTCTAATTTCTTATTCTGAGGGAAGAACAATTCCTTGTGAGGAAATTCATTTTCCTTTTTATTTTCTTTTTTTTGCCCTTGTTGTGACTTGTGATGGCTTCATCTCCCCAACCATTGACGATTCCACTATAAGACCATGACAACTTTGCCCCCATTATTGAAATTGAATTTATTCACAATATTATAAAAAAAAAATAGACAGCAGACCTTAGCTTATTTATCTAGAAAGTGGAGTCATAGCTAACCTTTGATTGATTATGATCATGTACCATTTCCAAATTAATCCACAAAAATGGAAAAAATATATTAATGGTGACAATCATAACATATCTAGAAACTACATGTTAGTATAGAAATTGCATAGAGGCATACATTATAGTAAAAAAATATATTATGAGTTTAAGAAAGAGTGATTATTTTATCGTAAAAATAGGTTCAAAAGTCAAATCACATACATCTTCATATCCTTTTTCTTTTCGCTTTGGGAGGCAAAATTAAGGAGGAGAAAAACACCAAACATCTCGCGGTCTCATGGATAAAGCCACAATCTGGTTGGCGGAAACTTAATGTGGATGGCTCGTCCATTGGAAACCCAGGGGTTGGTGATTGTGGAGGCCTCATTAGGAATGAATTAGGAGAATGGATTGTTGGCTTCCACATTAATCTTGGTATTTGTTCTAATAATGTAGCGGAACTTTGGGCTTTCAAAGAAGGGCTCAAAGTAGCCATCAATTCCAACTCGCAGAAACTGGCAATTGAAATGGATGCTAAAGTGGTGATTGACCTTATCTTTCATGCGAATATTACTACTCACCCACTATCTCCTCTCATTTCTGATTGCAAGGACCTTCTCGGGAGCATCCCAGAGACTAGCTTATCACATGTTTACAGGGAGGCCAGTGTCTGCGCAGATGGCCTCGCAAAAGCTGGAGGACAGTCTACATCCTCCGATCTTGTTATTTATCACTCTTTACCCCCTCATCCAGTTAGTGGCGGGGATGCCCGTGGGGATTTTTTGATTAGGTCTATTGGTGATAACCCTATCCATACCCAACCTTTTGTTAGCCATTTAATGGCAGGCATGGACATGAAGTATCACTAAATAGACCAGTTTGTAACAACTTTATTCCCTATCCTACGGGCTAGTGAGTTTATATATATTATCTTATTTCACCAAAAAAGAAAAAAATATATCCCTTTTCTTTCCGCCCTTCACCCACGTTTTCCAAAGAGGGGAAAACTGGCAAGTCTATGACTTTCTTCAAGTGGAAAACTATAATATGCTTCATTTTGCTTAAGAGTCAAATATATTATGCGAGGCATCATGATATCTCCAATAACTTTTATTTAACTTATTATATATTAAAGGAAAAATGGAGAAAAAAAAATATAAAAGAAGAAGAATCACGTTTAGGGTTCCAGCTGCTTCATCATTATGATTTCGTATAATTTATTCAACTGGTTGAAGGTGGAAAATTAGCACTTACGTGTTTTCTTTAGTTTTTGTTTTTCTATATGTACAATGTTACTACCTTGATGTTAATTTAACTTAAATTATGAATATGTGAATTGACATTTTTTCATTTTATTATTATTTTTTTGAACACTCGATATTTTCATAACGACTAATTCAATCCCAATTAGTGGTGTTCCTGCAGAGTTATACTCTTATTCAGGAGTAAAGTTTAACTTGTGGAGCTTATAGACGCGCTGAGCTACTCACAATCAGGACAATATTAATAGTCAAAATTCTACCAAAAGAACCCGATTCATCATTAGTGTAGCATTGACAACTCACAGTTACCTGTTTCAAGCTCAGGAGTTGGATAAGTGAATGGCTTTATAATAAGGCGTGAGCTATGAACAGCATTTTTTCCATGTCAACTGGGCCGATGAGTCTGGCCCAATTAAGAACTTGAGCTCATTACGGATTTTTCTTGGGAAAACTGCTGGAGCCCGTTTGACATCGTGTCATCCATAAAGGAAATATGTAATGTCTGATACTCCCTCCATTCTCATTTAATTGTCGTTTAGGAGATTTATATGTATCCAAATTAATGGTCGTTTAAGGTTTTTTAATTAGTTGTCAACAATTTATTTTAATTATACCCTCAACATTTCTTTTATTTGCCGCATTTACCATCCCTATTTTTTCATTTTTTTTTCTTATGCTATAGAAGTGAGAGAGAAGGGTAATATTGAAACTTTAGGTGAAAATGACAAGTTCCTTAATTTTCTAAAATTGTCTAAAGAGTCTTATATTTAGGAATGAAGAGAGTATCTATCAACAGAAAAACTTTATATTTACTTCTCTTTTTTTTTTCTTTTTTTGCAGAAATGTTTAATTTAACTCTTACTATCTATCTCTAAACTATTTGTAAACCACTATGATTTTGTCACTTGAACACGAGTTATGTACATATTTAGCTCCCTTAGGTCATTTCTGTTAATTTAAGTTATTAAAACTGAAAATATGTGCAGATATGTGATTAAAAGTAGTAAAAAACCACCAGTTTTACACCAATTAGATTAATGCAGTAGTTCAAAAATAGTTTAGGTACGAGAAAGAGCTAAAATAAAAATTTATTGATAGTAAAAGAAAAATGAAAATTGTTTATGTATATATAGGGAGCTTTACGTCAGTATCTGAGCGGGGTAAATCTTAGATAATCATGGGGAAAAAAAGGAATTATCCTTTGCTAAATTTATAAAAGAATGAAGTGTTTGCTCAAGTCGAATGATGATATACTTGATAAAATACTTGCTTTAGGAATCAGTTGACTGCTAGATTCTTTGGTAAGAGTTCATCTACATTGTTAGGCTCTCAGGATTCTGGATTATCTTAAAGAAGGTCTGGAGGAAGGCAGCCAAGTCAGCTCCATATATAGTTCTGTGATCAGCTGTAGCATTTACCTGCAAAATAATTCACAATCCACTTTAGTTTCCATATCCTAAAAATGTCACAAAAATGATTTCATCTCAAGTTGTAATGCTATTTTAGAACAAACTTAATTTCTTTTATTGCAAAGAATTAAATTATCCAGGATACTCAGTTCATCACACACATGCAAAGAAAGAAGAGAGTTTGGATGGGAACATGGACTTTCACAAGGCCGTTTCAACGCGTAAAGATCACATTTACAGCCCATGTCATTGCTTGTATGCTAAATTTCCAAGAATATAAAAATAACTAGTATGTCATGCTGCAACTGGATTTATGGGATTCAGTATGACTTTCATATCAATCCTCCTAAAGTATGACTTTGCAACCTCATAATGAACCAAATCCTATAATTCCATCTGTTCATGAATCCGAACGAAAGAAAATGAGGAAACAAGATGATTCCACCTCGGAGAGTGCTCCTATTCCACTTGTTTAATAGACTGATAATGACTGTAGAAGCTGCACTATAACAATGTTGTGAAGTAATC
Source organism: Vinca minor (assembly GCA_026122235.1). Lineage (NCBI taxonomy): Eukaryota > Viridiplantae > Streptophyta > Magnoliopsida > Gentianales > Apocynaceae > Vinca > Vinca minor. The sequence continues at coordinate 1,115,468 of JAOCZM010000142.1, forward strand.
GCTATACTATGCTTTGGGGGTGTAATGCATAACAACAATTAGGATTAGGACATGACAGTTAACTGAAACAAAACTCTACTCGTACTAACTATTCCAACTTGTAGCATCAAATATTTGAAAGCACGCTCTGATGTAACACTTACGAGTACTAAAATCTATTAACTCGTCAACATCTTCTCCCAATAGTAAAGAAATTTTTCTAAGATTCATAATTTTGCAAGAACTAACTAACTAATTACAAACTTCATTCAAACATTGCATATTATTCTATACCAAGACATTCTCACATTAAAACGCGTCAGAAGTTCAGAATGAATGGAATTTGAGATCAAACTCACCAGCATCTTATTCTTGACACTGAAAAATCCGTCTGAATCAGCTACAACGGTAGGCTTTGATGCACCGACAGCCATAATAGCACCCTAAAGAGAGTCGGGAATATGTCACGAAACAGCTTATTTATAATCATTTAAAGCACAAATAGTACATCCTTAACATCGAAATCAAATAGCTAAATCTCGTAATCAACCTGGCCTGGAGGAAGAATAGCATCAAATCTATTCACTCCAAACATTCCCAAATTGGAGTGTAAATGTCCCTGCATAAAAATACATCATATCTCAATTCATTTGGGATCTGCATGAAACAAACTTCGGTGTACCTAAACATCGAAATAATGTAATACCAGAGTTATACTCATGGGGTTGGAGCTGCTTTGCTCTATCCTTCTCTACCAATTCTTTCCATTTTTGAGATAACAAATAAAGGTCCAACTGCACCAGCATAAACAATTTCGGGGTTGTTAGTACTCCCCTCACATACATTTAGCAAATAATAACAATATTAATAAATTACTAATATGATCTACCTTGTCAGCATCTTGAAGAACCGGCGTGATGAGTCCGCCATTAATTGCAACAGCAACAGCAACAGCAATACTTGTGCTACTGTTATATGTAAAACTCTTCCCATCTTTACAAGAGGAATTCACAACCGGGTGATGTACCAATGCGGCAATGCCATTGCTGCAGCTTTGGCCAACAATGCAGTCATAATAACACCCTTTTTCTTGACCTTTTTCCATCAAATACAATATTTTGTCAAATCCTCAAGTTTCTTGTGATATCAAACTTCAATAATAATAAAGTTATCAAATTTCCTAAAAAATAAAATAAAATTCCCAAAATTATACCTTTTCATACAGGGCATCAAGTGCATCAGTAGATACTGGATACCCGACTCTAAAAGTTGGCACACTTAGACTCTCAATCATATTCTTCGCTACAGCAGACTGCATTGTCGTAAATGGCACCACAGTCGATCTCGGAATCTCCGGAAAACTTGGAGTTGCTGCAGCAGTCACAGCCGCAGGAGCTGCAGCCAGAACCACATTCTTGGCTGGAGATGGTGCAATTCCAGCGGCTTTTTCGACGCCCTCGGGTGTAATCCTCCCAAATGGCCCAGTACCTACTACCTTATTGATATCCACCTAACAACAAAAGCGCAGCTCAAGTCGTAAAACACTTCTTTCCGACAGATATGTCGAGGTTCAAGTCACTAAGTGAGGGAACAGTATTGATCCTTCTACAAAGAAAAAAAGAGAGAGAGAGATGAAAAAAAATAGTCCCTCCCCTCACATTTAACTGTGGACAGTGCAGCTCGGATTAAAGAAATGATTGGATTATCTATATTACAAGACAAATAGACAATATTGCCCTCCTCTTAGTTACTCTAATTCAACTCTAGTTATTTATTCCTACTATAAGAACAGAATAAACTTGGAAAAAAGTATTCAACTCTCCCTATAAGATTTTCTAAATTGACAAATAATTAGAAATAAAAAAAAGTGTGTCTAAGAGACACTTAAATGTAAACTGAGCAAGTAAAGAAATAAATAAATAAAAAATATTGATATCCACCTTATGCTGCTTCGCCAATTTCTTCGCAAACGGAGTTGCCACAATCTTCCTTGGTCCATCAGCAGGCGACGGAGGAGCGGAAGATTCGGGATTTACTGGCGGCGGCAGGAGCAGGTGGAGGTGTTGACGTGGCGGTAGGGGAAGAAGCAGAAGAACCTTGAGATTGGGCCTGGGCTTTAGCTTTAGCTTCGGAAATTTCGTCTTCAGTTTCAGCTAAAAGCCCAATTGGAGCACCAACAGGAGCAGATTCACCTTCAGGCACAACAATGGCCGCCAAAATTCCATCATAAAAGGTTTCGACATCCATATCAGCTTTATCGGATTCGACAACTACAACAGATTCGCCTTTGGAAAGAACATCGCCTTCGGATTTAATCCAAGATACGATCTTTCCTTCAGTCATCGTTGAACTCAGCGCCGGCATGAATATTTCTCGAATATTCGATTGAATTTGAACGGATTTTTTCCGATTATGTCGGGGATGAAGTTAGGAGTTGGGAAGAAGTGGAGAGAGATGAAGAGAAGGAGAGGGATCCATTGATTTTACTGTTTTATCCTCGGCGAATGTTGAAGAGTGGGGGAAAGAAGGAGGCGACGGAGAAGGCGAGGAAGAGGTTAGTTGAAGTTAGCTTTGAGAAGTCCGACGGGGGAGTGTGAAAATGGGCCCCGCTGGAGTACTGGGGTTATCATTACAGTTGGGTTTGGGTTTGCATTTGGGGAGGGGGGGTGGGGGGGATGTAAATCTAATTTATAATTAGTTTTTTTTTTTTTTTTTTTGCTGAATAACTAATTTATTATTAGTTGGTTCTTTTATTTTGGATTCATTTCATTTTAACCCCCCTCCTTTTCAGTTCTCGGGGTCGTCCCATTACAATTGAGTTTCTCTTTTTCTTTTCTTTTAATTTTATTATTATCGTGACAGATGTTTAACCTGAAAGTTATATTTTAAGGTGGAAGTTCTAAATCATTTTGCTAGTATTTTTTTTTATAAAAATTGAGGTGAATAACCATTATTTTCTCCATTCCTAAATATAAGATTTTAATTACAATTTTGCGAAAATTAAGGAAGTATAAATTAAGATATTTTTGTAAATAAAATATCAATATTTTTCTCTTAAATATGACTTGTATAACACTAATTCTATTTAAAAGAGTAATATTGATATTTTTATTACAAAAATATCTTAATTTTTGTTTTCTTAATTTTTGCAACATGTAACCAAAAGTGTTATATTTAGGAATGGAGGTAATACTATTCTCTTTCGCTTATTTTTTTCATTTTCTTGAATTTATAATTAGAACTTTTTTTTTGTAAATTTGATGTGGGTAGATGTAAATCCCATGAAAACGCTTTCTTTCTCTCGAAAAAGAAGAAAGGGCTCCGAACGCTGGACTCCTCTGCTTCTCTATGAGATGCTCTCCTAATCCTACAAAGATTGAGCATAACCATCCCTCTATAATCAGATCTCAGAATGGAAATCCATCCCCTGATTCGGATCAATTCATCCCATATTCTTTTCAATTACTGCAAAAATCTTACCAATGTACCCTTTCCCTTCCATTTGGATGAGAAATCCGGTGTCCTAAATAAGAAGATAGATAACAGTGGTGGACGCAGACTTTAAAGGTAAGAGGGTAGAGTTTAAAAGTATGAGGGATACAATTAATGTTGACAAAATAAATTTATAAAAGCATATAGGCGTTTTCATAATTTAATAATATTTTATAATTATATTATTCATGATAAAACTTGCAGGGACGAAGACAAGGGGCGGGTGGGGGCAGTCGCCCCCGAGATTTTTAAAAATCCAACTAGATATAATAACTATGTAGTTCGGAATATTTGATTAAATTCGGCCCAACATTTTTTTGCAGTTTTTTTTATGTAATTCGGTATACTGTTGCAGTTTTTCGCCCCCGCAACTTAAAAGACCCAACTTCGTCCCTGAATACATGCCCATTCTACAAATAACGAGATACTACCGACATTTGCTTCTTTATTGATATATCACGGGATTCATCAACAATAATAGAAAACAAGTCATCACCAATATCTTTGATAATCACCATATAGTAAAAAAAATTACAAGATTTCAATATTTTACACTTAAATTTATTTTTTGTATTTTAATAAACATCATAGTCTCATTGCATATTTAAGCTTGTTAAAATTTTAACCAAACTTTTCAAGATATAAGTGGTGTTATTTCTATAATCCACGAATCGCAAAATATAATTTCAAATCGAAAATTGACTCAAAATTGATACATTAAAAAATGCTCACGACACGGAATGTTACAGAAACAAAACTAAAATTATATAAAAAAATAATAATAAATAAATTGGGGGGAAATGCTGGTGGCTCACTTGCCCCACCACGGCTCCTATGCTGAACGGGGGTAAATTCCGTACGTGCGGGACAAGCTGTCAGCCGTTGGATTTTGTACTTTTTAATCCAACGGCTGTATCAAAATAGGGGTATTTTAGGGATAAACTTTGAGCTATTTTTTCTCTTTCTTACTTTAATCTGGGAGAAGATATTTTTGGCGGGAAAACGAATTTTTAAAAAACATGTGTTCAATAATCAAGAACATGTGTTCACTAATAAAAAACATGTGTTCTCTGACAGAGAACATGTGTTCTTGTTCAGCCGCAACTTTTCTCTCTCCTCGGTAACCCAATCGATGTGACGGTGGAAAAGATATTTTTGGCGGGAAAACGAATTTAAAAAAAATACGTGTTCAATAATCAGGAACATGTGTTCACTAATAAAAAACATGTGTTCTATGACAGAGAACATGTATTCTCTAACGAAGAACATGTGTTTTTGTTCAGCCGTAACTTTTCTCTCTCCTCGGTAAAATTACATATGTACCCTTTCATTATATAACATTTTTTTTTAATTAATTTTTTAAGTCAGCCGCAACTTTTCTCTCTCCAGATCTGGACCGTTCAAAATCTCATCCGACGGCTAGAATTGTTCCGCACATATAGAATTTTGGGCGTTCAGCACAGGAGCCGGACTGCACTTGCCCACCCTGCCCCACGCTAGGTCCGCTAATGATAGACAATAATCAGTAATGTTGTTACTAATTTTAAAGTATAAAATCCACATAAACCCAATTCATGTTAAAACTTTACTTTTCTTAATTATTTGTGAGATTAAATATGAAATGTAGCTTAAACAAAGCTCGCTGAACTCCACGACAACAAGGACCAAGCAGAATGGGATATCTTGCCATCACAACTTGACACGTGGGCTTTTTAATGTTTGTCCCTCTAATTACCAAATAATTTATTTGTCCTTTCTTGTCATTACTCTAGCTTCCTGTAAAAGACAAAATTTCTGGGTCCCGCTATAAATCTTGTATGCACGTCGTCGACTGTCCATTGTTAATTCATGTAGACACCCGCAGACTATCATTTCCCCTGCTCTATGGGTGTTGTTGCTAGGTTATATTGCCACGTAAGCCTGTAACCGATGTTTACCGGAAAATACCGGTGAAAATTGATATGCTTCTCCTAAATAATTGAGTCGCCGCCAAATTCTGGAATAGATTCGCAATTTCAAAAGTCTTCCCGCCTCCACAAAAGGCGCTCAGTTTGTGGGGAGGGCTTAACTGTCAGTTGCCTTTCGGTCAAGTTTCCTTATTTTATTACTTTGCGCCAACTCTTTTTTATTTTCTTTCAATTAAAAAAAAATACTTCTTCTTTAATTCAATTTTTTGTGAGAAAATTTTACCATTAAAAAAAATCTTCCTCTAATTTTAAAAAATAAATTATCCTTTAATTATAAAATAGTTTAGACAATTACAATTGAAAGATTAATATGAAAATACAATAATTTTAAACATGATGATAACGGATAAAAAACGTATATCCCAAGACTGAGTATGTATAAACACTATTACTATAAATACATCAGTTCAGTCCATTAATTAAAACGCACTAGGCCAGCACGACACAATAAAATCCAGCTAACAAGATTTGCCACCTATACTTGTTTCAAGTGTTATTATCAATACTATTCAACTCTCTTTTTTCTTTACTTAGCAAAAAAAAAACTCTCTTTTTTCTTCTATTCTTTACGAGTTCTCCTCCATTTTAATAATTGTGTCACATATTTACATAGTGACAATAACAATAATTATACTCAAAGCCTTGGAGAAACAAAGGATAAGACAAAGTTGGACACAACAACCTTCTATTTCTTGGAGAAATCAAGTTTGCCGCACGCAAGCGGAGGGTATCGAACCCACGATCTCAAAGTCGTGGGGGCTATATTCTCCTCGTCTGAGACAGTTCTCTCTCCCCTATATAAGACAACCGCCCAATCGGGTTTTAAAAAAAAAAAAAAAAAAAACCTTGGAGAAACAAAGGATAAGACAAAGTTGGACAGAACAACCTTCTATTTCTTGGAGTTTTATTTGTCAGTCGGAGCATAAATGCCATTACTCCCATCAAAAGAAGAAAATGAAGTCGTCTACTTTATAATCCCTTTTCTAATAATTATTATTTTTTAACTCGTAAACACTATTTAAAAATATGCAAAAAATCTATATATCTAGTCTATAATCTCTATTAAAAGTTTTTTTGGCTAAATAAGAAATTATACATTAATCATAAAATAGCCCGAAGCCATTACAATCAAAAGATAAAAAGAAAGTACAAGAAAATAAAAGTTATACAATGGTGTAAACCACCATGATAACGGATAAAAGCCACACTCCGGACTGGAAAATACTAAAAACAGTAGAAAAAATAAATACATAATAAAAAATTTCGCAGTATCTTCTCGAAAATCCTTGAACAGCAGTAGCAAGCTCAGTTCCCAACACCTTTCTTAGAAATCAACAATCTACGATACCATGGGCGTATCAACCGTCCCATAGATTGTCTCGAAAAGATGAAAAAAACTGAGGAAGGGCCAGAATTACTCCGAGTTTAGAGGGAAACTCCATATCTGAAGTAGATCTTGCATCTGAGTCTTGAATCTTCAATAAGAATACCTTGAAATTTTTTTATCACGATTTACGGTCAAAAGAAGGGGTGAAGACACAAAAAATGAAGGGAGATTAGCTAGATCCAACCGAAAGTAGGAGTTTTTGGTTGGATCTAGCCATGGAATGTGCAAAAAAAAAAAAAAAAAAAAGAACACCAAGAGAGAAAAAGACAACAAAAAACCAATCTCTATTAAGAGTTTCACTTATAAATTTTAGGATTACTATTTTTTTTTTAACAAAAAGTAGGATTACTATAATTTAACTATCATAGTTATTTTTTTATCTGGTTTTGACAATTCTTCCCCTATTAAAGTATTTTAAGGGAGTGAAAATCAGTTTTTAACAACAAAAAATTCACTTTGCCCTTCAAATATTAATTTTGAATGTAGGACCATGGTCACAATAAGGTGAAATTCCTCGTCACAGGATCCATAATGTTATGGAGTACTGTTATAGAAGTAGTATAATTTTGCAACCTTCTTTTTTCTTTTTGGTTAACATTTACGTATCTAATTAAATCTTCGGAAATTTGGTAAGTAAATGTATCGGATTCTAACGTTTTTATATATTTTTTGGGTATAATAAATTTTGGATTGATTATTCAATCTTGCTTTCGAAAAAGAAAAAAAAAGACTATTCAATTTTTAAGATGATTTTTTGAAAGAGTTTTTTAACGCATTCCTCCAAAGTACGCATTAACTCATATTATAGAATAAAGTTTAAATGGTAAATAAAGATACATAAAAATCTTGTAAAATCAATTTTCTAAATTTAAAAGATCTTTAACTAATGAAGTAATTACATATACTAGGGGTTAAGCCCGCGCGATGCGCGGGATGTTTTCAACATATTTTGATATGGATTAACAGGAGTGTTTCTATTAGTGTAATTAAGAATAAAGAGATTATATATGTAATTGCAAAAAAAATAAGTTTTGTGTGATGTTAGGTTCTTATAGAGAGATAAAATTTAATGTATATTATTAATTTAATATATTTGATAATCAATTTTTCCACTGTCTTAATATTTAACTATTTTTTTTTTGTTTTTGTTTTAGTGGACAGTCCGGTTCCTATGCGGAACATCCATTTTTTCGCACGTGCGGAACAATTTGAGCTGTCAAATGAGATTTTGAACGGACCCGATCTGGAGATAGAAAAGTTGTGACTGTATTTAAAATATTTAAACAAAATCTCTCCAAATATGGACTGTTTAAAAATCTCATCCGACGGCTAGAATCGTATTCCGCACATGCGGAACAAATGGTTGTTCCGCATAGGAGTCGGGTGCGTGGACAACAGCTGTAAACACATGGATTTGTCCGAAGTGGTTTTCTTCCAGGCTGTTCTTCTTCTTTGTTTAGATTTTTTTTTAAAATTTTCATTATACAAAAATCGTCTTGGATGTTTCATTATTTCGAAATTTTAAGAACATATATTCTTGACTTTCCCTATAATTTGTTGGAAAAATTCCCAGGTTCTTTGTTCGTGAGTTTGTTGGAATTGCAAGGGTCATTGGAATTAATTTCAAAGACCTTATTTCTGGGGAGGTCCGTTTGATATCCAAAAACTGCTCAGCAACAGTCGGACAGGTGGGGAATGTTGGAGTGAACCAGAAAAGTTTGGGTAGATGCGGATCTAAGCGTTGGCTATGTAAGCGGCCTGTAGTAAGAGGAGTAGTTATGAACCCTGTAGACCATCGCAATGAGGGTGGGCTTATAGATTTCTCGAAATAGTTTAGAAGTCTTTACCGGGCCTTAAATGTGAAATATAAAACAATAGAGACTAAAATGTAATTTCTAAAAGTTATTCCGAACTCCGAATATAAATTGTTTTAGATATATTTTATTCTAATTATTCCTTTAATATTTTCTTTAATTATATAGTCCAAATAAATATAAAGTAGATCATTTATGGTTTGTTTATAATTTAATAATTTTATAGGACTTAATGTGATAATATTGTAATTGCACTTTTGATCATCGGTATATAATGTCTTCTAAGAGTAAACCCTATCCCTAAATTTCATTTTCCTTCTTTCTTTTCCCAGCCGCAAGTCGCCGCCCCTCCCCCTTCTCTCTTCCTTCCTCCGCGATTGTTCCCCCTCTCCGGCGTACCTCCGACCAGCAGCCACCGTCCCTCTTATTCTCATCTCTTCTATCCCTTTCCTCTTCTCTTTCTCCGCCTCGGTTCTTTTCTTCTTCTCTTTTTCTTTTCCTTTCTTCTCTCCGCCATCCGTCGTCACCGCTACACCACATTCCTCTCTTTTTCCCCCCCTTTTCTCCTCCTCCTTTTTTTTTTCTCTTCTCCATCCCTTTCCGTCTCGGTCTCTCTTCCCTTATTCTCGGCCGCCGCCTCCTTTCTTCTCCGGTACTGGGCTCCGCACCTCAGCCGCCATCCATCACTGCACCTCCACTATTCTCCTCTGGAGGTTTCTTTCTCTTTATATTTTCTCTTCCTTAATTTTTCCTTCTATTTCTTTACTTTCTGTTTTATATTCTTGTTCTTCTTATTATTATTTTTTGTAATTGTTTTTCTCAGATCCACGACCGCTGACTCGCCGCCGCCGCGTTACCTCTGTCACTTCGCCGCCAATTCTCCGGCGAAGGTAAGGTTTCCTTCTTTTCTGTTTTCCTTTTTCCTCTATTTATTTAATATGTTGTTATTATTATTATCCTTGCTATTGTTCACTAATTTTGGTGATAAAATAGGTTTTTAGTATTTTTTTTTCATGCTTAGTAATGAAGTAGGCTATTATTATTATTATTATTATTTTTCCCCACTTAATAATAAAGTAGACTTTATTTTTCCATGTTGAATGAACGTTAATTCAACTGGTCACTCTTAAATTTACATAGTTTTGCTATTGGAATTTAGCTTTGAGTTTGAAATTTGAATGTTCAATGAATCTTAATTGAAACTGATCACTTTTCCATTTTGAATTTGTTTTGTTTGACTGAAACTTAATTGAATTGGTCACATATAAATTTACATAGTTTTGTTATGGAAATTCATTCACTATTTTTTACAGAATTGCTTAAAAGGGAAGCCTATATTCGTTGACAACCAAAGTATGTGATGTCCTGAAATTCCAAATGTGTGTGTGGTGCAATTAGTTGTGGTATGCCTAGATGTTCATGTTTGGTTTTTTCTTTGGATGTTTTAAATCTTTCACAATGTTCAAATTAGCGATCAATAAATAGTGATTCTTTTACTTTAACGAGAGGCAACTTCTTTCTATCATCATATATTAAAAAACTTGTAGACAACATAGCATACTCGGAAATAATCGATAAGGAAACAACTGAAACATTGAATACAATGGTAGGGAAAGTGTACCTTGTGATTTCTACGGTCAAAGACTTCAAACTATCCTGCAAATAACCAAAAGAATGCAAAGATTGTCAAATTATTCAGCAAAGTTTCCTTGCATATATAATGATGTAAACTACATAGATAAAACATAGAGAACATCAATGGTATAACAAACTCATAATAGTACTTGTCCAGAAAAGCAAAAATTAAAACTGGTATATCTAAGGAAATTCAATTCAAGCTTGAATCCCTCTTTGTATATATATTTTTTTGGTGAAATGCCTATAACTGCTAAAGCTCAATGATTCCAATGGATATTGAATTTTGGCAGTGAGAAAAAACAGCAACTGAAACACAGGAAGAAGTAAAAACAATTCACCAGCTTAGAAAGAAAAATCAGGGATTTTCAGCCTTTATCTATGGAAAACTGTCCATATTCATCTAATGATCATTAATAGGCTAAAACTATTCACCCTTTATCTATGTAAAAATGTCTAGATTAATCTAATGATCATTAGTATGGTACAACTATTCACATTCTGAATTTAATCCTCAATCAATGTATCAATTGTAATGTGTTATCCCTGATATGCCCTCAAGAACTCTATTAGCTATAGATATTATCTAAGGCTCTTTTCTAAAGTTATTTGTTTAAGAGCTTCTTAAACAATTAGAAGAAGTATATCTAAATGTTGAAGTTACAGTCATTTATAGTTAGAAGAGATTCAGAATCTATTCAGCTTCTTGTTGTTAAATAAGCATAAAGGGAAAAAGATACTTATTTGATTAGATAACAGGGAACAATTGGTATATTCAATTGGAACTATAAAAATTTGCAACAATTGCAAGGTCTAAAAAATTATAAATCTTTAATGAATACAATAGCAAGTAAACTATACCTTGGAATAGGAAGATGTTTGGTTGCCTGAAGAAAATAGTTACTGCAAGAAGCTAATTTATTTTGATTTTAGATAGTCTATATATTGTGTTTGAATAACACTTTAAGCTAATAATACATCACATACCAGATTTGTCGGTGAGGCAATGAAGTCGCAGCGAGTGCCGAGAGCTCCCTGTCCTCTGCGTTTCATTGGTTGAGCAGCAACATGTGAGTAAATATAAATGTAAGAAAATAATGCATAGAGAACTAATAAAACATTCATAGTTAATAGCTAGGTTAGGCACAAACAGTAAAGAATAACTCAGTGACGCACCAAAGATGATTTATGGTAGGACCATTTATACGCCGCTCAGGCTTGGAGAATCGTTGCATATCAGCAGCCAGCTGCATAAGAAGGATTACATTCAAGCTTCGGCAAACTCCATATAGGTACCTCAACCTTGGATGATGTTGAAGCTTGCCACCGTTGAATTTCACGCTGACGGCTCATTTCCAAGTCTAGAACTTGATAAGTTTTTAGATATAGGTCAGCTTGACTCTGCTTCATAGAATTTGGAAGCTGCAATATGCAAGTCCGAAGCTAATGAAGTTTAAGGGATAAATGATTAGACAAAGACTGAACTTTTGAACTAATATCAAACACATATGTGTGTTGTATTTGTATATCATATTTTCTTTATTATTAACTTAACAACAAAAAATGAACTGCACTTTTGCTAAAACGGTCATGAATCCAAACATAATCTATTTATGCACGAACATAATCAGAAGCTGAAAACATAATCATTAAAATTAACCTGAGGTAGGGCTTTTACACAACTCCGATATGTGTAGATAACTGATCCCATTTCTTTTCCTTCTTGTATTAACACATTCTGTTCAAGGTAGCCAAAATTTATCACTAAATAAATAAATCAAAAAAATAAGAAGAAAATTCCACTACCATACCAGTTGATTAATAGCTTTAGTATCTTCGGATAAAGAGAGCCTATAGGCAGAAACATCGCTATACTCTACAAAGTTCCAAAATTAAGTGAGCTCAAAAAAATTAAAATGCTTAATTATAATAAGAATTAAGATATTTCCAAAAAAAATTAACATCTACATCAAGGAAGGTAAGTAAAAACTCAAATAAAATCTTTCATTGAAAAGCCCCATCAAGGAAATTAGAACGCCAAGAAAATCAGAATATGTCACAGAAAAAAAAAAAATTAGTACGTAATAGATTAAAACAACAGGAATTAAATCATACCCATGAACAATATGATACATGGTCATGCCCCATTCGTTCTTGATCATATGAAGATCCGAATGACAGATCCCACAATACATTACTTTGAACTGCACATCTTTCTCTCCCGTAGCCCTATATCGCCAAAACAACCGCAAGAAAATTAACAAAAACAAATAAAAAAACAAAAAAACCGATTACAAAAATGCAAAACCTGTCGATAAGAAGAAAAAAAAATCATTTTCGAGCTACAGACCTTCGGGAGAAATTGAAAGGTGAGAGAGATCCAGAAGTGTCTCTGGCAGCCCATCCAAAGGCCTTAATTGGATGCTCAACTTCTGAAGATGATTCTTAATCTATGGAAAAACTGTCCATATTCATCTAATGACAATTAATATGATAAAACTATTCACATTCTGAATTTAATCCTCAAGCAATGAATAAATCGTAATGTGTTATTCCCAATATGCCCTCAATCACTCTATTAGCTATAGATATTAGCTCAGGCTTTCTTCTACATTGATTTGCTTAAGAGCTTCTTAAACAATTAGAATAAAGAAAGCTAATTAGTTTAGCTTAAGTCATTTTATAATGATATTGAAGGTTTTCAGAAGCTATTCAACTTCTTGTTATTAAATAGTCATTATCATTGCATTAAAAAGATACATTGAACTTATTCCTTGTAAAGGTCTTTTATAATGCTATAAAAGGTTTTCAGAATCTATACATCTTCTTCTTATTAAATAGTCATTATCATTGAATTAAACATATACATTGAACTTATTATTTATAAATTAGGTTCAAAGATTATGTTATGTACTAATAACCTTAGCTAATGCAGGTGGAACTTCATCAATGCAAAGCCACCACATGGCACCCTCTGATTCGCCCGTTGCAATATCAAGTCCACGTGTCGAAGCTATAGGCGTCTGCCCTGGCTTTTATATATATTTTTTTTTGATGAAAACTGACTTAATCATTTAATAGAAAAGTGTTACAAACATCCATAATAACATCACCCAAACCAAAAGTTTCTGAATCACAGAAAACACTTGTGGGAAGGTTCAAAAGAGGTACAAAACCATTCCTCTGATTAACCTTCCCCCAGTGAGCTAAATTGTGGGCAGCTTTATTATGGATTCTAGCTATAGGCATAATTTTACAATTCTTAAATGACTGGAGAAGCCTTTTACATTGATCCGTGATAGCCTTCCCCTTCCATTCTTCAGCTTCTCTGTGTCCTCTGAGAGAGTATATAACATTGGTGGCATCCCCTTCAAGTATTACTCTCTCTAGGTTGCAGCATATCATTAGTTTGATTGCCAGCAAAACTCCTTTAGCTTCAGCAGAAAAAGCATCCTGTACCTGCCCAGATTTTGTTGCTGCTAATCTGATTTTGCCATTCTCATCTCTAATAATCGCTGCCACAGTGAAATTTCCCTCCAAGTAAGTTGCATCAAAATTTATTTTTAACCATCTTGGAGGTGGTCTGGTCCAGTGAGGGGGAATAAGCATACTCTGAGTTTTAATCTTCCTTCTAATCCCAGCATCACAGTAAGTTTGGGCTAAAATATTGATATCATCACTCAATTTAGTCCAGTCCCTTTTTTTTCCCCTAAATTGAATACTATTTCTTTCAAGCCAAATCTGTTCTATAGCAACAAGAGCAAAATTTGTGAAAAGGAATTGTTCTTCAGAATGAAGAGGGATAATCAAGTCAGGTTGCAAGATTAAATCAATCCATTTACCAATATTCCAGTCTTTGAAGGCATCTAACTTGATACTCCATCTAGATCTCCACCATATTAACTTAGCTAAAGGGCACAAAAGAAAAATATGTTCCACACTTTCCAAACTTGAGTCACATAAAGAGCAGGAAGATGTACCTGTGTCAATGTAGTTTCCTATCCTTTCTTTTGTGGGAAGAATGTTTGAAAGCAGTCTCCACAGTAAGTGCTTGTGCCTAGGATGCAATTGAGCTTGCCATAATCTCTTCCAAAGTGTCCTTGGAACCTGGGATCTCACATTGTATCTCCATTGCTGGCTTTCTCTATAAGCTGATCTCACAGAGAATCTCCCTGACTTGGAGGGAGACCAAACAAGAATGCTATTTTCCATTTGGCATGGAATTTGAATTTGGAGGATAGCCCTAGCTTCATCCTCCGTGAATAAGTTTCTGACCAAGGTTTCTTTCCAAGTAGCAGATTCTTTGTTAATAAGTTCATTTATCCATAGAGGATCACCATGTCTTCTTTCCTTCTGGCTTGTTTTGAATCCCTCAACTCCAGGAATCCATGGCTCATTCCAAATACTTAACAAATGATCATTTCCTATTTTGAAACAGACCCCATTCTCCAGAGTCTTCTTGCAATTCCATAAGGCCTGCCATATCCAAGAAGCATGTCCTTTGTAAGAGTTTACATGCAGAATACTTTGTGAACATAAGTATTTTGCCTGCAGTTGTTTAACCCATGTTTTTTCTTTATCAACACACATGTTCCAAGCCAGCTTTGTACAGAAAGCATGGTTTATATCAGCAGCTTTCCTAAAGCCCAAACCACCACTCTCCTTTGGTAAACATATAGAATCCCAGGCTTTAAGATATAGGTGCCTCTCATTGTCATCCTTATACCCCCACCAAAACTTCCTGATTTTTTTTATCAATTTCCTCACAAACAGACTTTGGCAAGGAAATAGTCTGCATAGCATAAGCTGGGATAGCCTGGAGAACAGACTTTATAAGAATTCCCCTTCCAGCTTGGGACAAATTTCTCAGTTTCCAACCACTCAACTTGGCTGAGATCCTCTCAATGGTTTCATCAAATGCTTGTTTCTTTGTTGCTGGTTTGCAAAAGGGGAGTCCTAGGTGTTTTGACTTATGATCACATTGCACCATTCCTAGGACAGAGCAGATGTTGTGTCTGAGTTCCTGTTTCACATTGTTGCTGAAGTGAATTGAGGACTTTTCGTTGCTGACTACTTGGCCTGACTAGGAGCAGTACTTGAGAAGACATTCTTTCACCTTTCTAGCCTCATTTTCATCAGCCTTGCAATATACCACAAGGTCATCAGCATACATTTGATGGGAGATAGGAGCACTTGTCCTGCAAATCTTGACTCCATGGATAAGGTTGTCTTGTTCAGCAGAAGACAAAATCCTAGACAAAACATCAAAAAAAATGACAAAAAGGGCAGGAGATATAGGATCTCCTTGCCTGATCCCTCTAGAGGGGGTAAAGTTACCATAAACAGAACCATTTACAAGGACAGAATAAGAAGGAGAAGAAATACAATTAATAACAAGTTTAACAAAAAAACTAGAAAAACCATGACACAAAAGAATCCTTTCCAACACACCCCATTCTACCCTATCATAGGCCTTAGCCATGTCTATTTTCAAAGCCATAAACCCATTTTTTCCTTTTTTCTTCCTAAGATAGTGCATGATCTCCTGGTTTAAGATAGAATTTTCAGTGATCAACCTATTTGGGACAAAAGCAGATTGCACAGGAGATATAATTTTTTCCAGAATGGGTTTTAGTCTACAAGCTAGGATCTTGGTAATGATTTTGTAATAAACATTACAAAGGGAGATGGGCCTGAAGTGATCAACTTTGATAGCAAGATCCTTTTTTGGGATTAGTGCAATGAGGGTTTTGTTTGCCTTTTTTTCCAAGATACCTGTAACAAAAAAATGCTGAACAGTAGCAATCACTTCAGTTTTAACAATAGACCAATAGGATTTGAAAAAAGTTGCTGACATTCCATCAGGGCCAGGGCTTTTCCCATTTGCCATATCAAAAACAATGGATTTAATCACATCCTCAGAAGGCACATCACAAAGAGAAACATTATCACTATTAGAAACAGAAGGCAAAATCAAGTGATCAAAGTTTTGAGGAAAAACAGGATTTGAGGTGGTAAACAAATCAGAAAAATATTGTTTGAAAAGTTCCCCAATATTGTTTCAGGGCAGCACTAGTCTTCTGGATTTTGATAGAGAGATGGAGGTGAGCAGGGCCTGTCAGGGTAGATTTCCAAGCATCCTCAACAACTAGACTAGACATAGGGTCCCTAGTCCACATTGTTTCAAACCTGAAAGGCCTAGGTCCTAGAAAGTAGTTTGGATCAGTGTTAAGAAGAAGAGGGTTATGATCAGAGTTCAAAGCTGGAAGATGGGTAATCTTAGCTCTAGGGAAGAGAGTACACCATTCAGAATTTATGACTCCCCTATCTAATCTTTCCCTATGTTTGCCTTACCCACCCTCTTGTTATTCCAAGTGAAAGGTTGACCATCAAAACCCGCATCAATCATTCCCAGGTTATCCAAAAAATTCCCAAAATTTCTACTACTAGAAGCAAAAGGTCTACCACCCACCTTTTCATTTTGGGAGTAGATAGAGTTAAAATCCCCAATGACCATCCAAGGTCCCAAAAAATAATCCCCTATACCAGCTAAATTATCCCAAAAAGAGAGTCTACTGGCAGCTTTAGGAGGGCCATATACACAGGTGAGCTGCCAAGTATGGGAAGGGGGGTGAGAGGATATAAGAACATTAATAAGAAATCTATTTTGAAAAACAACATCAATATTTACATTGTCCTTCCAAGCAAGGACCAGACCACCAGATCTACCTAATGATGGAACAACAGAGTGATTTGGGAATCCAAGAGAATTGAGAATAAGAGAAATTTTTGAGGAGGAAGGGCATTTAAGTTCGCTGAGGAAAAGGCAAGAAGGTTTATGAGTACGTGACATATCCCTGAGAATTCTGGATACAGAGGGTCGGGATAACCCCCTGCAATTCCAGGAAATTAAGATCATGATTTCTTTGGGGCCACAGAGGGGCCCCCCAAATTTGTAGTTTCTCTCTGGTCCTCAATCAGTTCAGTTATAGTAGGTGAGTTTGGGTCAGTGGGAGAAGGAATTTCCTGGATGACTATATTGTTTTGTTTAGGTTCTTTAAAAAAATTCAGGTTTGGGCCTTTTCTAGCTTCATGTTTAATACGTATGAGTCTACGCCTAACAACAGTTCTCTCTTCAGTTTGGAGGAAGGTGGTTTCTAGAGAGGCACAGTCCGTTATTTCTGTTGTGGAGACTGGGATTTGGGAGGGAAAATTGGAAGGAAAGGTAGTTTGTTCCGGTGATATATGAAACTTTGATAAGCGGTTTGAGATGTCTGGTATAAGGATGGGTGATTTCTGGGTTGGGCTGGATGTAATAAGATCAAGGGTATTTGGTTTTGATTTTTTTTTCTCAGAATGTTGTCTTGTGGGGTGGGCTTGTCCTGGGGTGTAGACCTTTTTAAAATGTGATTTTGGTGGTTTAGACTGGTGATTAACTGTGGTGTTGGGTTTGGATGAGGAATTTGAGAGGGGTTTGGAGGACACATAATAGGGGAGTTCAATGGCCCAGTATCATCATGGCCCAAAAGAGAAACAAAAGAAACAGTATCGTTACATAACGAAGTTGAGTCGGTTGAGGGCGTTACCGTTAACTGATTTGACAGCTCCGTCTCCATCACCATCACATCGCCGTAAACCACAGGGTCGATTGGACTCCGCCGTACAAGTGGCAACTGCAATTCCTCCAGAATTTCCGGCGAGCCCTCTGTGCCAACAGTAGCATCCGGTGACCGGTTTATTTCCATTGAGGAAGTCCTTTGTTTCCAAACAGGAATATATGTCCCCAGGGACGATGCTCTCATATCTGGACTGAAATTCAGACTTGTATCCATCATTCCATCCTTATTCCTCCTTTCCATATTGCACAAAGTCTCGCCGTGGCCAATTTTGCCACAGTTATAGCAGAAATCCGCAAGCCTCTCATAAAGAATTTTGACCCATCTAGTAACAGTATCTTCTTTCTTCATGATGAATCCGGCCTTAAGCGGTTTCTCCAAAATTAAACTGACCCTGATTCTCATAAAATTCTTCGTTTGAGAAAAAGACAACCTATCAAAATCAGATTCCACATATTTGCCAACAAAATTTCCAATATTCAGAGCATTAACCCTATTCATTTTGTTTGGAGGTAGGTTGTGGATTTGGATCCAAAAATTCGATGTTGAGAAATCGATTTCAGAAAGGGTAATATCAGTAGGCCAAGGTTTCATGACAAGATGTATTCCCCTGAAATTCCAAGGGGACATACGAAGCACCTTTTCCATATCATTTTCTGCCTTAAAGGACACTTGGATCAGATTTTCAGAAAGCAGATTAAAATTGACCCTTAAAGCTAAGTCCCACGCATTTATCATAGTAGACATAAATGCCCTAAAGTTTTGTTTTTTGTCACTCAACACCTTGATAACCATAGAATATTTATTAATAGATTGGTTATCTTCAGTGGATTCAGATATATCAGGGGTATCAGTGGACATATTGAGGAGGGTAAGAATTAAAGAAGAGAGAGAAAGAGGGATACTTAAAGTCTCCAGGGAAGGATAAATGAGAAATATCCTATTTGGGGGAGGGAAGGTAAAGGAGAAATATCCTATTTGGGGAGGGAACTAAAAGAGACAGGGGACTGGTAAACGGAGCTGCAAAAACAAGCGATCCACGTTGAAATCGGAGGGGGAAGCTTCTCTTAGAGAGAAGGAGGAGGATTTCTACTCACAAGTGAGAGAAAAGGCCCTGGCTTTTATATATATATATATATATATATAGATTTTCTACCTTCCACATTTAACACCATTATATACGTTGGAAAAATCATTTTAAATAACATCGGGCTAATATATATATATATATATATAGAGAGAGAGAGAGAGAGAGAGAGAGAGAGAGACTAAAAAGAATAAAAAAAGAAAAGAAAAAAGACAACTGGCGAAGGAAATCTAAAGAGGAGCGAGTCTCCTCTCGAAAGATCCCAAAACACGCCAAAAAACGCGTACCAATTTCCGTTGTGGTCCCCACTTGACTCGTCCTCCTTTTCTCAAAATATTCCCTCCGTACCTTATTAACCCCTTTCTTTCCGCAAATTACACCAATCCCCGACATATTCAATCTATAATTAGAACAATTTCCTGGGGTCATTTACGGCAACTTGATTTCTGCTCTTTTTTACTACTATACTCATCTACCCTACAAAAGGACCTTATTAAGGAAAATTCTTATATGAATCAGTTTCACGTGGACATTTTGGTTTAGAATTTGTCACATCATCACAGAATGAGGAGAGATACATCATCACATAATTAAGAGAGATACAATTTTGTGATGATGTGACTAATTATGAGCCACAAAATTCAATGGACCTGTTCCATATCAGAATTATCTGAAAAAATAAAAAAATTCAATAGTGAACAAACAATTAAAAAAAAATTGGTCTATTATGGGATGACATTGTAAATGATAGATCACAAAGTTTTTTTTGGCTAAATAGATCACAAAGTTCATTAGATTAAATCCATACAATAATATATTTACCCAAAAAAAAGTACATACAATAAAAAAGTTTTAGTACAAAGTAATTAGGGCCATTTACATGAATCAACATAAGAATCTCGCGTGGCTGTTAACATTAATATAAAATCTCATCAAATATTTCTATCCAACCCAAACCTCCTTCGACCTCCTTTTACCCCCGTATAACATCATGCCTCTACCCTTCTATTTTTTAAACTGGAGAATCACTAGTTCATCTTTTTATGTGTCCAAACCAACACATATGATTTTTCCATAATCTTGTCTTCAATAGAGGCTACTCATATCATCCCACGGGTTATTTCATCCTTATATTTACCATTTATAGTATGTCAATACATCCATCACACAATATACACATCTCCGCTACATATCATATTTTCAATATGACATCGTTTCACTGCTCAACATTCTATACCATACAACATTATGATCAAGTCTATGATAAAAAAATTATTTTTTTAAAGGCTTCTATAGCGGTTATATGATTTCTCATATCAGTATAATGAGTATTGAAAAAGGACTATTCAATCTTTACGTACATAAATGTTTTTCTCATCACTGTATTATTTGAAAATAACGAGACGTCCTAAAATTATAATAGTAATTACACTTATACATACATACTTATACATATATGAAAAATTAAACCAGTGCCTTTGATAAATAAGGAGATAGACCTACTATTTTCATAGCTATTTAACAACATATTGGTTCCTAAACTATAAATAACGATTGTGAAACTTTAAAGATCTTTTTACGACATAGAGGACTAAAGTGCAACTTCCTTATAATCTAAGTGCAAAAAGTCCTAATAAAAATACTCTTTCCATTCCTAAATATAACTCTTTAGCAAAATTTAGAAAATTAATGGACTTGCCATTTTCACCGAAAGTTTCAATATTACCCTTTTCTCACTTATATTTTTTTTGTTTGGTAAGAAACAGTAGCATATATATAAAAGATAAACAAGTCAAGCACCTCCCATAGTATCATTACAAACCAATCTCGCAAAATAGGCCCCATGGGCATCCCTTTCCATTAATTGACTTACAAAAGAGGGACTAAATTGAAAAGTAATGAAATAAGGAGAAACAAAAGAAGCTCCAATTTTTGCTAGCTTGTCAGTACAAGCGTTAGCTTTCCTGTAGACACGAGATAGCGTATGTTCCGGTATCTTCCCAAGAGAACCCTGCAATCATGAATAAGTGCAAACATAGGATGAGAAGAGATATTAGCATGTAAGATAAGATTAATAATAACTTTAGCATCAATCTCCACATCAAGTTTAGTGATCCCTAAATTGATAGCCATATTGAGACCATCTCTAAGACCCCAAAGTTCAGCCATGTTATCGTAACAATGTCCCAATTTTCTGCAAAAACCATCGACCCAAGAACCACTGTGGTCTCAAATAAGACCACCATCCCCTCCTGGAAAAAAAAAAGAAAGGAAAAAATAGGGAGGGTAGAGGAGGCAAATAAAAGAAATATCGAAGGTATAATTTAAATAAATGATTGACAACAAATAATGGAGGGAGTAAATATTTAGGGGACTCTTTTGAAGTTTTTTCAATTTTAAAAAGACAAACAATCCCTCAGAATTTCCCACAACCTTCCCCGTATCTATCTATATCCTGATACTATCTCATCTCCCCATCTGCAATCCTGACCGTCCATTGTAATCTCAATCAGCATATAAATACCCCTTATAAAACCGAAAATTAAAAACCATTTCCCCCAAAAACTCTCCCTATACTTTTCCTTCCTTCCCCCTTTCACCTCAGCCACCGTACACGGTGGTGCCGGAGAAATTTACAGATGGAGTTGTTTGAGAAAAGAGCGTCTTCTCCCGCGACGGTATACGAGCGATGGGAGGAGATATATGTCTCCAGCGAAAAAGGAAAAAGAGAGGTACACTACTATTTGAAGAAGAAAGATGGTAGCGGTTCAGATCTGGCTATTATTGGCAAGGAGAAAACCCTAAGGCACATGTCTTATCACTTGGCTTTTAACAAAAAAGATCGTTCTTTGGTGTTTAATTTTGCCAATAGTTCTTCGTGTTTTATGGCAAAGCAGCTCAGGTCTAGGCGTGAGGTCGTCGATTGGTTGAATTCTATTGTTTATTCAGGTACGTTTATTTAGATATGTATTTGTATTAATGTTTTTGGCATTTTAGGGTTTTTTTGTCAAAAAAAAGTTTGGGTGGGTTCGGTTCAGTTACAAGGTTCTTACACATCATGATCTTTGTGAGGAGAAAGTTTTGGTCTTTTGGATTTTCTTTTAAGTAATTATGTGGAATTTTATTTTCCTTTTATATCAGATTTTATAACTTGAAAGACTGGGTTATGGGTTATTTTTTAATATGTTTGTATCTTTTTGTTATATAGGTTCTACTGAGTAATTTTCTGAGAAACTGAAAATTTTGTTTTATAGAGGTGTTTTGGGTGCTGGTAATTTTGTGATAGATCTGTGTTTTTGTGTGTTTTAAAAGAAATTCTCTTAAGATCTAGAGTTGATCTATTCCTGGAAATCATATTTGTTGGGGGTTATTGTTTCTTCGAGTCTAGATAAAATTTAGTTTTTTTTTTAAATATTTCTGTTCTGTTTTTTAGGGGATTTTTTAGATAACGATGCTTTCATAGAAACAATTGGTTTTTTCTGCTTTCGTTATTTCTGGATGCGTGTTTTGTACTCATGGGAACTTTTCCCTGATATCCTGTTTGATATTTTTCCATTCAGTGATTGAATTTTTTTTGTTTTTGGGAGATTTCAGTTCCTATTGATGTCTGTAGCCCCTTGTGCAAACATCTTTTTTTTTATTTGTTCAACTTATTGTGGAGTAAACTTGCTCTAAAGTTTTGATCTTTGTGGCTAGAGGGGTTGAGGTCTTCTTTTCCCTCAGTTGCTCTAGATTGGCACTCTTGCCTTTCTGCCTTTAAAAAAGTTTTTTTGTGTGTTTGATGTTGTAATCTGTAGCATCCACATAATCTGCAGATCTTTAATATTTTTCTCTATTCAAAGAAGTTATAAAACTTAATATGCATAGTAAATTCGTTATATTTATCATTTACTCAATGCTTTTCCTTTTGTATCTGGATTGATTTTCATAAAAAACGAGCCAAATGCACTCCCATCTTTTAACATATTTTTGGGGCGATTTTTACATTATAGTGGTGTTTGTGGATTCTAATTATCCTACGAGTAATTAGCTTTTCAAATCCTTTATTTGTTTTTTCCTGGATCTATAGGGGTAGTCGTTATTGCCCTAATTTTGTTAGTCCTAGGATTTTATGGAGCATGAAAGGGATATGTAAATGATTATCAGACAAACGTTGTCAGATGGAGGTCTTTTTTTTTGGGTTTATAGGTTTTCTTAAGATGCCGTTGTAATTAAGCTTCTTACTTATTTTATTATATCTAAGATGGTTTGCAAGTGTTATTTGCCACATCCTTTTTTGTGTTTTTGTTTTTTCCCATTTGTAATGTCATCCTTCTACGTTTATTACAAAAGATGCTAATATTCACGAATGGATCTTAGCTGCACCTGCTTTTTTCACATTTTGGGTCTTGCAGGATTTTTTGGCCTTCAAGTTTGTATCTTTGAATGCCTTTAACCTGCTAACGCTTAACTCTGATTTTATTAGGTGCAACTTATGTTAAAGTGACACATGAAGTTCAAGTATTCTGGGTTTGGCTTCTGGATGTTATAG
Organism: Vinca minor; assembly: GCA_026122235.1. Lineage (NCBI taxonomy): Eukaryota > Viridiplantae > Streptophyta > Magnoliopsida > Gentianales > Apocynaceae > Vinca > Vinca minor. Next base: position 1,138,976 of record JAOCZM010000142.1, read on the forward strand.
ATGACCCTTTATTTATATGTTTGAAAAAGGGGATGAGTTTGTGTCCGACCTGTCTTAATGCATAATGCATGTATTGTAGTGCACTGATAAGTGGGAATGATCTGGGTTGCAGGCTTGTATATTCAATTTCTAAGAGCTGCTTGAGAGCCTGGAATTCTCAAGTCATTAATCTAGGTCAACTTCTACATTGCTATCTTATGGCCAATATTGTGTTTCTTGTTGATATTTGCTGTATTTGTTAAAATTCTTACTAATGTGTTGGTTAATGCTGGATAGCTTTACCATGTTTAATATCTTCTAGTTGTGTCTTCTCTCTGTAGAGTTATTTGATGTAGTCTTTAAGTTCATTCTTTTTTCACGTGGTACTTAATTGTTTGAAATCAGAATGTCATCTATTGTTGGTGAATTCTTATTTTTTTCTGTTGATAATTCATTGTCAGATTCGCAACCTCAACGGTCAATTAAACAGGATGACATTTATGTTGAAAGTGAAGATGACAACCCTTGCCATAAAACTATTATACAGGTTAGCTTGGTTGTTTGGATTTTGCTTTTCCCATAATGTTGTTCCTTTCTTGAATCATGAGATGACTAGTGGCTAAACTTGTCTTATACTTTTTTTTTGCTAAGTTACTTATTTGGTATTCAAATGCAGAAAATGGGTCAAGATGCAAAAAAATTCACATGGTTGGGTTCACCTTGGACATGTAGAAAACGGAGAAGGCACTATAAATTATTTTCTCGCAACGGAGTTGACATATCCGTAAGTATGCAATATTCATTTGAGATAGTTATGGTTGATTCTTGTAATTAAAACATTATGCCATTTTTTTTTGCTAAATAAGAATTATCCATTAATCATAAAATAGCCAAAGCCATTACAATCAAAAGATAAAAAGAAAATAGAAAGTTATACAATGGCACCATGATAACAGATAAAAGTCCACACCCTGGACTGGTTAAACACTACACACAGTAGAAAGAATAAATACGTAATAAAATTCTTCGCAGCATCTTCTTCTTCAAAATCCTTGAAAAGCAGTAGCAAGAAATAAAACATTATGCCTTTGTTGATGGGGAATTACAACATGCCTTGAAACTTTTTGAAATACATAACAAGCTTCCTCTTTTTCAGGTTCATAATTTTGTGTATGTATTGGCTGAAGAAGGTGAACGGCTTGTTGCTCATTTAGATGACATGTATGAAGATTCCAAGGGCAACAAGATGGTCGTTGTACGATGGTTTCACAAACTTGATGAGGTTGGTACTGTTTTGCCTCGAAACTATAGTGACAGAGAGATTTTCTTTTCTCTTTGTCTTCAAGATCTCAGCATTGAATGCATAGATGGACTGGCCACTGTTCTCAGCCCTGAGCATTGTTTGAAATATTTGAAAGAGGCAAACTGTACTCAGTTGGGGCCGTTTATATGCCACAAGCAGTTTGACAATGATGAAGTCAAGCCGCTTGATATAACCCGAGTTAAAGGTTACTGGGAACAGAATGCTATAAGATTTCTGTTCTTTTCTTCCCCATCAAAATCTCAGCTTCATGATGATGCTGTGAGGGCCGAAGGAAATCCAAGTGATGCTGTTGCTGTAAGACCTAAGAAGAGGCTTCGACGGTCCCAGGATTGCGGCAATGATTTGCAAAGTGGCTGTGGGAAGGGAAATGTAATTGCTAATTGGGAAGATTGCATCGGTAGTGCATTGAGTTGCAGAGGTGTCACGAGTGGTCTAAAAGAAGGCTTTCCTACTACCTCTTTAGGCAAAAACAAAGTGGAACAGATGCGCACACAGTGTATAAGCATTGGCTCTCAAGTGGAAGTTCTCTCTCAAGATAGTGGGATGAGGGGATGCTGGTTCCGTGCTTTGATTGTCAAGAAGCACAAGGATAAGGTGAAAGTGCAGTATCAGGATATCAAGGATGTGACTGATGAGGCAAAAAATCTGGAGGTAAAGAAACTAACTACATTTCTGGTCTTTGTTCCTTTCTTCTGTCCTCTCTCCCTCGAATTATTATGCGAGTCCCTCTGAAGAGGAAACTGAGATATACCCATTATCTTCTTTATACGGTTCATTATTGATACCCCTTTCTCTTTCAGGAATGGGTTTTGACGTCCAGGTTAGCTGCACCTGATGCATTGAGTGTTCGTATGACTGGGAGGACTATTGTTAGACCCGCACCACTGTCTAATAAGGGAAAAGTGTCATGGGTGTTCAACGTTGGAGCTCTTGTGGATGTGTGGTGGAATGATGGGTGGTGGGAAGGCATTATAGTTAAGAAAGAATCCAATGATCGACTACATGTATATTTTCCAGGTTTGTAAATTATTCCTGTTTATGACCTTTTTACATTTATAGTTCCCACACATGCATATATACATGTACTTATTGGCTATTGCGTATTTTCAATTTTGGATTTGTACATTTTCCAGGTTTGGAATGTATTTTTGCTTATCCTATGAACATCAATAGTTCACACGCATGCACATAAACATGCACTGATTGGCTAATGTGTATGCTCAATTTTTTATTCTTAATATATTTTAGCATTTATACTATGATGTTGGACTTGATTTTTTTTTTTTTGCCTGTACTTTCAGGGGAAAAGCAAAAATTGATATTTGGCTCTTCTGACATGAGACATTCACAGGAATGGTTGGAGACCGGGTGGAAACAATTGAAGGAAAGACTCGATACTGCATCAGCTTTACCTCTATCTGAAGTAGAGCAGGATATTGCGAACTGCACAGAGCTCAAACCAGAGAAAGTAGCCTCTTGTCATAAAAAGGAACTTTCCAAAAAACCTACGCTGGAGTCCAGAGATGGGAACTTAGTAGATTCAAAGTCTGTTCGAGATCTCTCGAAAGATGATTTACTTTCAAAATTGAGATGGAAGTCATCAAGAAGACGACGAGGTAGAAGCCCTGTGGACAAGGTGCATTATGCTGTCAATGACAGAGATCACAATCGAGTTGATCAATTGCAAACTTATCAGGGTTTTTTTACTTCATCAGCCTTTAAAAAGGATCCAGGCAACTACAAATTTATCGGTGACTCGATATTTAGTCCCTCGGTTGTATCCCCTTACTCGAACATGGTGATGTCGAGATGAAGCATTGACAGTCAAACTAGATGCATTGACAGTCAAACTGGATGCTGCTTTAGGCTTTTGATTCAAGTTTCTTTGACTCAATATATGTCGTTAGCGTGAAATGTGCTTTCAAGAAGTGAGGTGTTAAATCTAATTTGCATTCAACAAGTGAGGTGTTTAATCTGATTATCTCCTGTATGAATAGTTTACAGTAGGCAGAGGGTTGATGTACTGCAGAAACTCTTTCACAGTTTTGATACACTGAGATTAACTCTTAGGGTACCTAATTTATAGGTAGACTGATGCTCAGAAAAGTGATGTTCCAGCTACCAGGGTTCTTGAAGCCCTTCTTGTAGTCTCTGTATATCAGCTAATAAAAGGTCAGTTTGTTTTCTGATTACACGTTCATCTGATTTCTCTTTAAAGAAAGTGTACTAGTTTTGGTTTATATTTAATAGCCTTTTACCAACTGGTTCTTACTAGACGTTAAATTTTGAAATTGACTGCCTCCTTTGTTTGGGAAAAGAAGGTTAAATGTATTGTCTTCTGTTTCTGGTGCTCTACAATAATCATGTGAATTTGAAGCTAATGTGGAAATGCCATTAGTATAATCTTAATTGTTAGCTACATACTTGAGTATTTGGTATGTTTGTTTCATCAGCCCTTCTTGTTTGGAATTCTAAGGTGGATAAGAGATATATTTGGCGAAATTCTTCATGCTTTGGTGTTTGATTTGTTCTTGTACATTTTCGTTACATGGACAAATGTTGACATGTTTTTTTGGGGTTAAAGAAACAGCTTAATATAAGTGATATTGTATACATATTTGTGATTGAAAACTATTAGAAATCGACCGATGTCATGTTGTGTATTTTTCTATATTTTGTTTATTCTTTTTTGAGTTCTTCTTTCTCCAACACAAAAAGCTTCTCTGAAAGATGGGATTCCTCTATAAAAGCTGTTAGTATCTCCTTTTCGGCTTTTTTGGGGTACAACCAATTTCTATCTTGTCTGTCTCTTTCTGTTTGCAACAAGTGAAAAATGAACTTTCATGTCTAGTAACATTGCATGAGGCTCCTGTTAGTGTTCAAAAGATAGCAAATCAAAGACAAGGCAACAAGGCATTTGTTCCTCAGAACGATAAAAATCGAGCAATGAAGATGGAAGGCGTCCAGCTTACCGGACTTTCGCTTGCTTCCCTTGAATCCTTAGCCATACCTCTTGTGAGTTTTCTTGATCATATTCCTGGATTTTCAAGGTTGTTTGTTGTTCTTAATTCTTGTGAGGTATCAGGTGCAGGAAGTTGTTTTCTTAGTGTCAGCAGAGGGTAGCTGAAGTTATGGCCAAAATTGAAAGGTAAAGGTTTCTTTTTTCCCCATCCCATCATCTCCTAGCTGTTTTTTTTCCTTTTATTTATTTATTGTTTTTAGCATGAATTTGCCTTGGCATGAAAATGAAATTTGAGTCCTTATTCCAAAAGATCAAATGTATCAAACAAATTTCCATCCTTGAAAAAGAAGTGGCCTTTTTGAGTGGACCTTCTCATTGGATTCCATTTGCAATTATTTGATGGTCCTCTTTCTTCAAGCACTATCTTGGAGCTTACCTTTTGGCATTTGGTTTCTTGGTACTTGAGTTTGGTAGAAAACAAGACTTTTATCCTTCAATTACTTGAGTTTGGAATAATAAGGTACTTCCTTCATTTGGTAATATAGGGTTTTTCATTTTGTCTAAGTTTAAAAGTTTGGTAAATGAGCTGGAAAATGAACCAGAAAGATTGTTATCAGACAAGTATTATTCTCTCAATTTTGTAATATTAATTGTTCCGAATATGAGTAATATTACAGAATAGAACAAGTACAAAAATAGTTGCATTATTAACTAAACATTCTGGAATGGGCTCTGAAATTTGGTTGTTACTGAAATCTACCCTAGATAAACTCTTCATTTCACAAAGATTATCAAGATTTCCTTTGCTAATGTTAATTGTTCCGAATATGACTAATAGTACAGAGTAAAACAAGTACAAATAGTTTACAAATTACTCCCATGTAAGCTTGGGAAATTGGCCAGATAACATATTTTCAAACTACTTCAATTGTTTCAAGTTTAAAAGTTTAATAAACGAAATAGGAATTGAACCCGAAATATTATTATTGGACAAATCCAAGAAAGACAAGGATGTCATTTCACCAATTGACTCCGGAATTGTTCCTCCCAGTTTGTTATGTGTTATCTCTAGTGACCCCAAATTCTTCAAGTCTCCAATGCTGCTAGGAATGTTGCCTGAAAACATATTCCAAGACAAATACATTTCTTGGAGAGTGGTAAGGTTACCGATGTCCAGAGGTAAAGAACCGCTTAGGAAGTTGGATGACAAATAAAGGCAATAAAGATTAAGGTTGGATAAAGTTGAGGAATCTTGGAGTATAATTTGTTTGAGTCCAACCAAAGATCTCTTAAAGAAGTTGCATTATTACCTAAACATTCTGAAATGGGCTCTGAAATTTGGTTTTTACTGAAATCTACCCTAGATAAACTCTTCATTTCACAAAGATTATCAAGATTTCCTTTGATCCATGGAAGTGATTACCACCTAATCCTAATCCATATAAATTGCTTAAATTTGCGATGGCATCCGGAATGGTACCTACCAATTTGTTGCGAGAAATGGATAATGTAGAAAGTTTAGAATTACTTGAGATATTTTTATAAGGTACGACTCCTTGGAGATTATTACCCCCAAAATAAAGATGCTCTAAATTAGGAAAGTCGTAGAATAAGGATGGTGGAAGACTTCCAATGAAATAGTTTTCAGAAAATGAAATAGAATTCAGTGTGGAGAGGTTGAATATTATTGAGGCTGAACCACTCAAGTTATTCCTTTGCAAATAAACTTCCTCCAACTTTTGCAATTTGATGATCTCTTCTGGTATTTTACCTACCGATAAGTATAAAACTTTAACCTCTTTAATTATTTCCAAAACACATGTCCGCCGTCAGATTACTTGTTCCAACGATTCAGGACGGATGAACAGCTGGACTGAATAATTGTTCTGTTATTCAATGAACAGTTGTTCGTGGTTCTTCAATAGACCGAACTCTGTTCTTCGGAGCTGTTCATTTTTACTTAAAACCTTAATCATTAGATCAAGTGATTTGACGGCGTACTTGTGTTTTGCAGGTGTGGAATGAATACCCATTCTGCACTGGTTTTGACTTGGTACAAGAATTAAGAATGAGTGGTATTGACTAAAATAAATTAATCATTTTTAACTAAAAAACTCGTAGAAGTTTTAAACGGGATTAAATGTGGTGTTTAATAGATCAATGATACGGGGGTTAGTGTGGAACTTCAGGATAGAAGATAGGAAAGTGTCAAATATATTCTGCACTGGTTTTGACTTGGTACAAGAATTAAGAATGAGTGGTATTGACTAAAATAAATTAATCATTTTTAACTAAAAAATTCGTAGAAGTTTTAAACGGGATTAAATGTGGTGTTTAATAGATCAATGACACGGGGGTTAGTGTGGAACTTCAGGATAGAAGATAGGAAAGTGTCAAATATTTTGGGACATTTCAAAATAGTAAGTAGAAATGGTGTGGAGGGAGTATAAATTTGAGACAGGGAGAGCTGAGGATTTAAAGCTTGATGATCATCAAGTTACTGTATTTGCTAAAGAAACAAGTGTCTTTTTTTTTGTGGTCATTTTTCTTTTTCTTTCTGGCATTTACCTAAGCTATAATACAAGCATATTTAGTCCATTTATTCGGTATTGTTATTAACTTTCATAGCGAATATTATTTGGCAATCATGTATAGTCCATAAAATGATGCGATGTTTTGATTTTGCAGAGTGGATTATATTGTTCTAACCAGTGTGGATCGTGACGATCTACCTGATGGAGGAAGCGGCCATTTTGCTGAAACAGTAAAATCAATGAAGGTCTGGATATTGTCCTCAGACCCTTCGCTTTATTATTTATTGTCCTCAGACCTTCGCTTTATTATTTTTGTATCTACATATGTTCCTGTGTATAGAGAGGATACTTGGTGTATAACTGATTGAACTGGGATTTGAATTCAATTGTGTTGGCAGAAACTGAAGCCTGAAATTTTGGTTGAATGTCTAACTTCTGATTTCCGGGGTGACCTGGATGGCTTGATGCTGTATCTACTCTTAACACACTCAGGATTAGATGTGTTTGCTCACAACGTTGAGACAGTGAAACGACTCCAGCGTATTGTTCGAGATCCTAGGGCTGGGTAAGTATTTTGTAGATCATTCTTTTGTAATCTTGTTTGTTTTAAGTTTTGTCTAGTCTGTTTTATTTAAGTTTTCAGCAGTTTCCCTTTAAATATCAGAATTACAAGTAAATCGGCACAATTTGTTTATGCTGTCCGTTCAATGGATTAGCGGGAGATGTATGAAGTTAAATATGTTCTATTTTCTGACATGTGAGCTTCTGTTCTGAAGTTACTACTGTTTTTCTCTGTTGCATTGCATCACTAGATTTACATTACATGGTACCTCTGAAAATGCTCTTCAGTGATAGGGTTCATCAATGTCTGCAAAGAATTCTCTTTTACATGTGAGCTTGTGAGTTTTCTTGATTTTCAAGGTCGTTCATTGTTCTTAATTTGGGTGATCATGATCTTATGGGGCAGTATTTTGTTGAGATATCAGGTGCAGTTGTTTTCTTGGCCGATTTCCGATGTGCAAAGTTGTCAGCAGAGAGGGTAGCTGAAGTTATGGCCAAAATGAATGGTAATGGTTTCCTTCTTCCATCCCCATTATATCTTGCTGTTTTTATTTTCTTCTATTTATTTATTGTTTTTAGCATGATCGGCTACATGTATACCCAGAACATTATCTGAATTCCAAACAGATTGAAAGCAAAAGAATAATAACATTAATAATAATAGTACAAGCACATAACCACTTGCCAGAAAGATTGTTATCAGACAAGTATTATTCTCTCCATTTCGTAATATTAATTGTTCCGAATATGACTAATGGTACAGAATATAACTAGTACAAATAGTTTACAAATTACTTATATGTAAAATTGGGAAGCTGGCCAGATAACATATTTTTAAACAGTTTCAATTCTGTCAAGTTTAAAAGTTTAATAAACGAGTTAGGAATTGAACCCGAAATATTATTATTGGACAAGTCCAAGCTTTTCAAGGATGTCATTTCACCCATTGACTCCGGAATTGTTCCTCCCAGGTTGTTATGTGCTATTTCTAGTTCTTCCAAATTCTTCAAGCCTCCAATGCTGCTAGGAATGTTGCCTGAGAACATATTCCAAGACAAATGCATTCGTCCGAGAGTGGTAATGTTACCGATCTCCGGAGGCAAAGAACCACTTAGGAAGTTGGATGACAAATTAAGGGAATAAAGATTAATAAGGTTGGATAAAGTTGGAGGAATCTTGGAGTATAATTTGTTTGAGCCCAATCTAAGATCTTCTAAAGAAGTTGCATTATTACCTAAACATTCTGGAATGGGCTCTGAAATTTGGTTGTTACTGAAATCTACCCAAAATAAACTCTTCATTTCACAAAGATTATCAAGATTTCCTTTGCTAATGTTGTTGTCATAGAGGAATAAAATTCGAAGATTTTGGAGATTTTTGAAGGAAACTGGAATTGATCCATGGAAATGATTACCACCTAATCCTAATACATATAAATTGCTTAAATTTGCGATTGCATCGGGAATGGTACCTACCAATTGGTTGCGAGAAATGGATAATCCAGAAAGTTTAGAAGTAGTTGAGATATTTTCATAAGGTATGACTCCTCGGAGATTATTATACGCAAAATCAAGACTTTCTAAATTGGGAAAGCCGTAGAATAAGGATGGTGGAAGACTTCCAGTGAAATTGTTTTCAGAAAGTGAAATAGAATTCAGTGTGGAGAGGTTGAATATTATTGAGGCTGAACCACTCAACTTATTCACTGACAAATCAACTTCCTCCAACTTTTTCAATTTGATCATCTCTTCTGGTATTTTACCTACCAAAAAGTATAAAACTTTAACCTCTTTAATTATTTCCAAATTATATTTGAAGAAAATAAAACAAAGTACGAATGAGATTTTAAAATATCTTACCTTCGAGATTGTTAAAATCGAGGCTCAAAATTTTTAGTAAGGTTAAATTTCCAATCTCCTTCGGAATCAAACCTGCGAAATTACGGAAGTTAAAACAATATTTTTTTCCTCGTGTAATATATGATACTTAATTAAAGAAGATTATGTGCTCTGCTATATGTTACTATATCCGTTCCTAAATAATGAATACATTTTAATTTTTCTCACATATCAATACAATGATTGGAAGAAAATAATTACGAAGAAAAAAGTCTTAATTACCCTAATTAAAGTATAGTTTGATGTGCATGAATAAATGTGGAATTATTAGAAACACTAAAGTATTAAAAAAAGTTGACTAAGAATAAAATTAGAAGAAACATAACAATTGTTCATTAAATTTTGAAATGTATCAAATAATTTAGATTATAAAGGTAGTACTTATACTATGGGATTCCATGATTTAATCTTTATCTATAAGAAAAAACTAAAAAATTCCCTCCAACTTTTGCAATTTGATTATCTCTTCCGGTATTTTACCTACCAAAAAGTATAAAACTTAAACCTCTTTAATTATTTCCAAATTATATTTGAAGAAAATAAAACAAAGTACAAATGAGATTTTAAAATATCTTACCTTCGAGATTGTTATCGCTGAGGCTCAAAATTTTTAGTAAGGTTAAATTTCCAATCTCCTTCGGAATCAAACCTGTGAAATTACGGAAGTTAAAACAATATTTTTTTTTCCTCGTGTAATAAATGATACTTAATTAAAGAAGATTATGTGCTACTATATGTTACTATACGCGTTCCTAAATAATGAATACATTTCACTTTTTCTCACATACCAATACAATGATTGGAAGACAATAATTACGAAGAAAAAAACCTAATTACACCTAATTAAAGTATGGTTTGATGTGCATGAGTAAATGTGGAATTGTTAGAAACACTAAAGTAGTAAATAAAATTGACTAAGGGTCAAATTTGAAGAAATATGACAATTATTCATTAAATTTTGAAATGTATCAAATAATTTAGATTATAAATGTATCAATTATTTATGAATGGAGGTAGTACTTAGGATATGTGATTCCATGATTTAATATCTATAAGAAAAACCAAAAAAGATATAGAAATCAAGTAAAAAAGAATCAACATGATTGATCAAGTTTATTTACCTTCCAAATTCAATCCCTCTAGACGTAGGACCTGAAGCATTCCCATGTTGCCTATTTCCTTTGGTATGCTGTTTTTTTTTTGTATGATGATTTCATCATTTAGATCATCATTTGGATCACCTGTCAATTTAAGTTCCTCAAGCTTTGAACATCTTGATAAGTTCCTAAATGGTATTTCACCTATTATTGAGTTGATTGTTAAGCCCAGCAATTTCAGTCTTTGATGTCTATCACAAATATGACTTGGAATAATCCCCGTAAACCGATTAAACGACAGATCCAATATTTCTAAAGTTGAGATGTTGAAAATTTGTAACGGCAAAGGCCCTGAAATTAAAATCACTCAATTAGTTATATATTGTAATTAATTTGTAAGTCCTACTAATTCGGTTGAAATTAAAACATATTACGATTGTCATTCCCATGATACATGATCTCAGGTAGATGACTTTCTCGCTAAAAACAGATACCACGTGATATATATTTACCGGAAAAATTATTATTGGAAAGTCTCAATTCTTGAAGCCGAGTCAGGGAACCAAGCCAGGATGTAGGGATGTCTCCATTGAGGCTATTATAGTCGAGATTGATGATTCTTAAACGGCGCAAGCTAGATAAATCATGGGACATGAAATTGCCAGTGAAAGAATTGTTACTGAGGTCGAGAGAAACAAGGAAGGAAAGATTTGTGATGTGAGGAGGAATAATTCCTTCAAGCCACATGTTGGAAATGTTCAAGGAAATTACTCTTTGATGTCTTGAGCCGCAAGTAACTCCTATCCAATCACAAACCGAGGAGGAAGAAGACCAGTTGTTTGACAATAATCCGAATGGATCAAAAGTTATGTGAGATTTGAGAGTAAGAAGATTAGATTGATCAGTGTTGATATTCAAACATGTAAAACAAGGGATGATGAAACAGAGCAGCCATACAATGGGAAAGTGCTGTAGCCATTTTTATGTAACTAAGAATTATTATTTGATTAAAATAAGGCCTCTTAAAATTCACGAAATCTTATTATATTTTATGTGAAAACTCTTTAAATAAAGGAAGCAACTATGAAGAGATGAGGGATGGTCTCAATCAACCATATTTTTTTCTTCTAATTTGTGCGACTGACTTTTATGCACATTGAATGAATATGAAGCCAAGTCCTTCCGTCAATTGCCATCGTTTAAAGGGCAAAAAATCATGTGTCCCCGTTTCTGTTCATATTCCTGTTCTCAGTCAATTACAATTTACTCTGTATATATAATTGAAAAAAATATTTATATAATAAATTTTAATTGGTTGGTGACTGATGATTTTCAAGGGGACTGTTGAATGAAACTTTTCTACACGTTATAGCTACATCAATAATACACTGCCGTGGAATTGGGTTTTGAAATGACAACACCTTCCATGATTAGTCGAATCATTAATAACACCATTTAAAGGGTAATTGTTAAATGAGACTATTCTACAAGTTATAGTTATTATTTTTGTTTGCTTCTATTTAATTGGGACAGCTACATAAATACACTGCTGTGGTAATGGGTTTTCATATAGGACAACAACATCCATGATCCACCACTAGTAGTATTGTTAAACAGGCTGGTCCGGCCCAGTTCGTCCCGCACAGGCTCAGATTCAAACGGGACCAAATCTTATTTTGCGGACCAACAAACCTCCAGTCCATACCCTTTCCTTTGCTAGTCCACGGCTTACGGGCACAGTCACTTTTTTTCCAGACAACATTCTTGAAACATTGAAAACAACACCTGATACATTTGTTATGTAAATATGCTCTAGATTGTACAAACAATTGAACAAGAAAAATTAAATAACAATTAGTATGTAATATATATAACTATATGAATGCATACAAATAGACAGTGACGTTTCAAAATCAAACGCAAGATTTCATGTTTGAAATTTTCATTCCCTCCCGCGAACAAAAAATTTCATAGTCAAATACTATCGGATTCCATCCTAATATGATGCATCCCATCCATGAAAATGCACCCCAAAATTCAGTGAAATAATCTCATAACAGTTGTCTTTAGATACAAAAACATGTTTACTGATTAGTGAAATTCCACAGGAACTCAAAAGCAAGCAAAACAGAGGTTTGTTTGTTACATCAGAAGATTACTATATTGAAATACAGAAAAAGGGAATGTATTGAGAAATCAGAGCTAAAAATAAACTATTACAAAATTGACAACCGTTTTAATATATCACCTTGATATATGGAAAATTAGTTAAAGTACTACCTCCATTCCTAAATATAATACTTTCATTACATGTTTGAAAATTAAAAAAGTAAAAATTAAAATTTTTTTATAAATAAAATATTAATATTACTCTTTTAAATAGAATCGGTGGTACACAAGTCATAATAAATGTGTTGGGGCCATCGATCTCCACAAACCAAACTAAATAAACGAAGCAACAACTATGAAGAGATGAGGGGTGATCTGATCATAGTCTAAGTCAACCTTCAGTCAATTCCCACCGTTTAGAGGGTTTTGTTAAAAGAGATTTTTCTACACGTTATAGATACATCAATAATACACTGTCGTGGAATTGGGTTTTGATATGACAAAATTGACTACTGTTTTAATATATGAAAAATTAGTTAAAGTAGTATTTAGCCTTATATTAGTCCTTACCATATAAAATAGTATCTTACTCCCTAAAACTTTTGAAATTTAATAATAGTATTTTTTAACATATAGTTTCTCCACTAACTTTTATAATGATATTGTTTATTACTCACTTTATTCGGATTTGAATGTACTATTTTTCATTTCTTCTCTCTCCAACATTTAATTAGAAAAATCACCATCAATAAACTATTCAATTAGAAAGTGGATAAATAATTTGGGATGATTAAAAAAAAATGTGGACAAATAATTTGAGGCGGAAGGAGTATTAAATAAACGAAGCAACAACTATGAAGAGATGAGGGGTGATCATAGTCTAAGTCAACCATATTTTTTTTCCTAATTTGTGTGGCTGGCTTCTATGCACCATGAAGTCAGTCCTTCAGTCAATTCCCACCGTTTAAAGGGTTTTGCTAAAATAGATTTTTCCACACGTTATATCTACATCAATAATACACTGCCGTGGAATTGGGTTTTGATATTACAAAATTGACTACTGTTTTAATATATGGAAAATTAGTTAAAGTAGTATTTGGCCAGTGTAGCTTTATATTAGTCCTTATAATATAAATTATCTTACTCCCTAAAACTTTTGAAATTTAATAATAGTATTCTCTAATACACAGTTTTACCACTAACTTTTATAATGATACTGTTTATTACTCACTTTATTCGGATTTGAATGTACTATTTTTCATTTTCTGATTTCTAAAATTGAATGTCTCATTTCTAAAGTAGAAATAATTTGATTTGAACTTCCACTAGTAGTCTCATAATCTAACAGAATTAAAATTTACTAATATATTAGTACCGCCAATTTCTGAATTTAAGTAGATTAAGCTCTATTAACACATAGTTCAACATTTCATTAATTAAATTTTATCAACACACTAATAATGACGGTTAATTTTTTTCCAAATGTAAATATTAGGGTGATATATTTAGCCAAAAATAGTTGAGTGACAAAATCGCAAAATGTAAATAGTTTAGTGACCAAAATAACTATTTCCAGTTGACATACTTTCCAATGTACTTTTGAGATTAGAGTTTGATTCACTGATCAGATCCAAGTGCGTTTCGAAATCATGGCATTCTTTAATAGACAATTCTGATTTCATCAATATGCATTATTATCCCCTCATAATAAAAAAGGTCAAATGATGTATTTAGTCCCGAAACAATTTGCGGTTGGCAAGATTGATCCCAATAAAAATTTGCAGATTTATAGGTCCCCAAACAATTACAGAAAATTATGTTGGTCCTTCCATGAATTATTTTGAATTTTGAATGTTAGTCAAGATTGTAAGTTAGAGGAATGAGGGTATAATGGGAAATTCACATTTTACTTTTCATTTTTGCTAAGTACTTCACATTTTACTTTGTGTCAATTGACTATCTAAACTTTTTTTCCTTTACAATTGAACCCTCTTCTCCAAATAAACTATACACCAATCTCATACACCAAATTCACACACCAAGAACACTTTATAGATTTTCACCTTCCTCTCGCACACCAATTTCACACATCAATTTTTTTAGAAGAATCGGGTAATCTGGGAGGGGATGAGGGATTTTTGCTCTCATTTAGTGAGTTTCTTCATCCCCGGCCACCACCACCTCCCAGTTACAACACCACCCATTACAGAAACCCATTACACCAGATTTCCAACTACCAATAGCAACCCTATCCCAAATGATCAAATCCACACTGAAAAGAAGGAAAAAAAGTGGCAGAATTAGGGCTAAGAATTTAGGAGTTTGCTGTCATGCTTTTTGATGTCATCGTTTTGTCTCCGTTATCATCTTGAATTGAGATTTTTGCTTAAGAAAAATTGAGTTATTCATTGATTCAAGAACTGAGATTTCACCCTCTCTGTTGAATGAAATTGATGAGGGCTAAAACTCTCATTTTAACCGTTTCTCTCCTGTGAACATTCATATGTCCACCAAGAGCTTGAGCAGATTTGAACTCTTTCTTGAAAACTGGTAGTTGATTTACCTTGGAAGTTACCTCAGCAGCACGAACACGATGTTGGGGCATTTGCAAATGGTGCACTGCACTGGATTGTTAAGAAAAGATCATTGGAATGAGATTTTGTTGTAAATTTGATTATTTCGTTTAATCTGACGGATGAAAAATTCAGGAAAATTGTTTGTCCTCGAGATTCAGATGATGTTATGATTAAGCAGAACTTAAGATTGTTGAATGAGAAACTTTGTTTGATTTCTTATTATTATACAAGCGGGCAATTTCGTGCTGACATATCTATGGTATCATCAATGGAGGAAAATTCTTGGACAAAGTTAGCATCAATCTATATGGGTTATGGGATTCAGACATGCTGGAATTTAACACCCATAATGTTCTTGAAGAATGGCAGAGAATTGATTTTACAGATTGAAGGGGATAAGATTGTGGTTTATGATCTTTTGACAGAGTCTATTGGGGATGTCCTCATAGATGATGGCTCACCAGTAGGCCTGCAAACGGTTACAAACGGATACGAAATTATCTATTCCAAATCCATATCCATTTTTAATTTTTTCTACCATATCCGTATCCATATCCTAGCGGATCCAAAATATATATTACCAGATCCGCTGATTTGGATCCGAATACGGATATGGTAAAACCCGTGACAGTGATGGTGACGGGAAGGAGCAGTGGCGAGGAATGGGCGCCGGAGCAGGTAGAAGAGGAAACGGGGAGAGAGAGAGAGAGAGAAGAAGAAGAGGGAACAAAGGAAAGAAATGGAACGGCGCCAGAGAAGGTAGAAGAGGTAACGGGGGAGAGAGAGAGAGAGAAGAAGAGGCTGTGACGTTAGGGTTTGTTATCTCTTAACCCTTAGGAATGTATATATACAGGACTAAAATTGCAATATAAATAATTATCACATAAATCCTATAAAATACTTATATTACAAAAAAGTTCTAAATCCTATAAATCATGTAAAATATATTGTTTTAGGGAATATATATATATATATATATATATATATATATATATATATATATATGTTTTACTACAAGCAGATTCGGGTTTAACGGATACGATTTTTTATATTTCATATTTGTAACCGTTTTATTACTCTTATACGGACTCGGATTCGGATACGGATATATGGGTCAAGAGTTCTTACCATATACTAAAAATAAAATCGGATTCGAGTTGGATACGGATAAAAATCCGACCCGTTTGCAGGCCTACTCACCACCACCAACTTGTGGTGCTTCCTGTGTTTGCATGGGAACTCTTATTCGGCCTACCGGTATTTAGACATTTGACCAAACTAGTTCGTTTGGAATTTAATGGTATTTTGAACCATTTAATAAGAATTACCGCAAACATTTGATATATTATCGTTTTTTCTCCACTTGGTAAGATTTAAACTCTCAACTTTTGGTTGAGAGACAGAGGCGGGCCTCGTTGGCTTTTAGAGTTGTAGTATCTGATATTCTATCATCATCAAAGTGATGCAACAACCATTTAGTCATCATCATTTACTGTGTAATCTCATTGGTTAAACTCTACTTTAAGGAAAATTCAATCATTGTAGAACTGATCTCACAACCCCTACTTTAAGAGTAAAAGGAACAGAAAATCTCTTTAATCGTATGGAAATGCTACTAACTTTTACAATACAAAGTACTGAACTGTGCTTCCTCAAGCACTCTTCTTTTAGCAATGCCCATAAAGAAACAGAACAAAGATATATCTTTAGATAAACAATCATAATAAACTATACTTCAAAACTGGTCCTCGTTATTATTTCCCAAGTCATTCCAGTGAATAGATCTATAAGTAGAAACTTCTACCTCTACAATGAATAGATTAGAGTAGAAAGTTATGCTGAGGCCTACAAGAAGTGAGGATACATCGAATAATTTAAATATATATCTTTAGGATTTATGTTTTGGATTTTCTGGATTCGACAGACCAAAGGGGAGGATAAACTTTGTATTCTTGGACGGGTTTTTCTTCTTTCTTGATTTCCTCGTTCTCTAAAATGTCCTTTGAGAATGCATTGGGGTGTTCTTTGATACAGTTCTGCAGAGCCACGAAAGGATTCACACAGTCGGAGCCCTACAAGAAGAAGATTGGCAACTATATATCATACGACAAGGATGGCGTAAACAATTATTAGCTAATTTCGACTATAGCAGATTGTTTATATTTCTATCTGTTCAAATGAAAATAAAAACAAAATCATTTCTCGATCAGCAAAATCGTGGAGTTGCAGTCTTTCCAAATTCAGAACCACAAGTCTAACTACTGTTTACTATCCTCAAGATCAGCTCTAATAATCTCACTAAACCTCATAGAGGTATCGGTAGTTTGGACAAACTTCAAGGGAGGTAAAAGTAATTACCCTTCTTGTTTTGGTAATAACATTATTCTCCATATGAATGAAAATTTATGCTACATATCGGACACGTACATGCATCAGTTACGACATAAACACTTGTTCCATATGGGACCTTAACTCAAACCAACATTTTATCGACACTACTCAAAGCTAAAGCATTAGTTGAAATCAAATTTAGAGCCTAATGTCAGGTCTATAACACGGTGTAATTGCCACGAAAGGCTTCTCACAGTGCCAAATCTAGGAGCAGACTTGATGAGTCGTTCTCTGCAGTGTAATCTTCTTTCATTTCCTCTTGTTCTTACTACGAACAAGTTCCTCGATGTTTCAGAAAGAAACTGCTACTTTTCGTTGCAACGTAGAAGGTGAAAATAGGGGAAGAACGATAAGATTGAAGCAGACTCAACTTGTGTACAAGTTCAAAACATGCTAAAGCTACTCAACAAACGAAAAAAAAGGAAACATTGGAAGTAAATGAGATAACATTAAGGGTAAATTCAAACTTAAATCTAAATATATTTTGTAGTCAGCTTATCTTATGTCTTAAATCTTAATGCACCATTCTTTATTAAAATATTACTATTAGATAAGGGTTTATACAAATTAAAGGAGGTAAGCTTGAGAAATACAACTGGTTAAAAGTTGACAAAATCAAATAGATGAAGAAAGAAATGAGAAGGTGAATTTACCTTCTCTTCAGCAGTGCTCTTAAGGAAACAGAGGAAAGCATCCGAGAATTGTGAACCACAAGACCCACTCCGCAAATGAGAAATACAAGGGCAATCTAATGCTTTCTGAGCCTTGGCATCAAGAGACTGAAACAATACAAATCCACAAAGATTTGGTTTTTAGCCAATATAAATCTGCAGCAGCAGCACATAAAACCGCTTGACCCCCAAAATATTACTCCCTCCGTTCCAAATTGAATGTCAGACTTTATATTTTAGTTTGTTCCAAAATAAATGTACTCCCTTCGTTTCAAAATATATGTCCTAGTTTCCTTTTTGGTTTGTTTCAAAATAGTTGTCCTGTTTCTCTATAAAGAATGCATTTATTATACTTTTTCAAACTTTACTCTCATCTCCAAACAACCATTTAATAATTTTGTTCTCCAAAGATCAATATTAACATCAATCATTTAAAACATCAATCCTCAATGTTCAATTTGAATTTTAAATACTAACCAACCAAATAGGAGTATTTTATACATGTATCAAAATTTTCTATTAAATTCCTCAAAATCTTAATGGAATTAAGACATGTATTTTTAAACAGAGGGAGTATATTTTCTTCATAAATACCCATTAGTAGATGCAAACTCCTCCACTAACATAGGATCATGTATTTAAGGATATTAAGGTACTAAAAGTTACTAGTGGTCATACTATTTTTCTAAAAATAATTCTTTTCCAAGTCGAAATTGACATTTAATTTGGGACGGAGAAGACTAACCTCATTCTCAGACTCCTCACCAAATGCAGCTGCTTCTGCAAAGATCAGTTTAAGATAATATGAGAACTTTACCAAATTTACGAGCTTTTTTCTCGATTAAAGATAGTAACTTTTTTACTGTAAAAATACAAATCAAACAAGAAAAGAGTAAAGAAAAGGGACCGGCGATTAAAGAATCGAGAGAGGGTGGCGACGAAGTGTCATTGGCGGCAGAAGTAGAAGTCGGTGGTGATGATGCGGTTGTTTCTTCTACGTTCTCCGCCGTGGTGCTTTCTACTTGTCCCATTAATTGAGTAATTAGCAAGTGCCAAGATTCAATTTAGGAGTGGGAAGTGGAAACTTCACACAAATGGCGGCGTTGATTTACCATATATTTAACATAAGGCCGGATCTTCTAACTACTTGGTCCAGTCAACATTGGCCCAACAAGCCCAAAAGTGTCAAAAGTCTTCTCACAAGAGCCTCTACTCTTAAACCTGGATCTCAACTCGGGCATCAACCCTGGACCTAAAACTTGAACCTCAAGCTCGGGCATCAAGCCTCTTACGCGAATAATTTTAAAATTTATATGCAAATTAATAAATATAATGTACGTATGTAAAATTTTATTATACATATATTACATTTATTGATTTGTATATAAGTTTTAAACTTACTCGTTAACTAAGATAAAATTACTCCTCCAATATGGATTTTCACCTTGAGTAAAAATCTGAAGGGATTACAACTCCTGTATTTGAGCAGTTCGGATTTTATGTGAAATACTAAACAATCTACACATGGATCTTACGAGGAGAGGTGTCTCGGGCTCAAGAGTCAATATAGATGTCATACACAATAAGTGTCGTAAATTAGAATATGTGTCTTAATTAAATTAATATTGGTCATAAAAAAAAATTAATGTGCCGGATAAGGATAAATCCGCACGGTAGCCCCAACGGTATTTGGGCTTCGGGACTCAAAACGCGGGTCCTTATCCACAATTACTTTGTCAGCTCAGCTCAGCTTCTCCCAAACCCCAGTCTTCGAATTCATACTTGCCGGATGCTCTTCCGACAGAGTATCAGTTTTTTCCGGATTTCTGGAATTTACGGAAGAATAAAAAAATTTGTAGTACCAGATTTCAAATTGAGCTAGAACCTGGTGAGTGACCTAATTTCTTGTATGATTTTGTTTGAGGTTTTCTCTTTTTCCTTTGTTGACATTTCTTGATATCTTTACTTAATATGAGTAAATGTTCTACCTGTTCATATACCAACTCTATGACCTTTGCCCCGACAATCTTTCACCATTGCAAAGGATGTCTGTAATTTTAATCGGCCTGTTAAGATATTACTGAGATTTAATTATACTAACTTCAAAACTCAATTAGTAGGTTCTTTGTTGGAATTAAGGTTAACAAATATGCAACAATATTTAGTTTCCTTCCATTTTTGTAGTGCGAGTTTCTCTATAGCATATGATGGATTATTGTTGCTTTAGTAGATAATGTTTTTTTTGTTAAGGGCAGTGTTGTTAAGGCGCCGTATGCCTCAGACGTGAGGCTCAAGGCATAGCGCCTCAAATCAGAGATGCGCGCTCCTTGAAGAAAAGGCTCGAGGCGGTAGGCGTGCCTTTGTGTAATTAATCATTTGGGAGCCAAAAAATACTTAAAAAGTACTCCCTCCATTCCTTATTAATTGTCGTTTAGGAGATATCTAGGTATCCAAATTAATTGTCGTTTAAGGTTATTTTATTAGTTGTCAACAATTTATTCCAATTATACCCTCAATATTTTCCTTTCTTTATGACATAGAAGTGAGAGAGAGGGAGGGAGGGTGGGGGTAATATTGGAAGTTTAGGTGGAAATGACAACTTCCTTAATTTTCTCAAATTGTCTAAAGAGTCTTATATTTAGGAATGGAGGGAGTAATTTTTTACTGTATTTGCCTACAACTCTAGCCTATATTCTTCTGCGATTTGTACAAATATGCCACCACCGACTCTGTACTATCCACCGGTGATGGCAGTTCTGTGGCATAGAATGAAGCTCGTGCTTTCCGAGAATGAAGCCCGTTCTGTGTCATTGAACACAACGTTGGAAGCTGAAGTGGATAGAAAAATCAGCAGATCAGGGGACCTGTTTGTATATAAAATATGCATCTAGGATACTTGAGCAATACTTGCACTTCTTTTTCTTGGGCAATTAGATTCATTGGTGCGATGCTAACATTTTTAGTCTACTGTTCCACCCCGAGTTATCTCTACCTGCAGGTTGTGGGGAGGTTTGAAAAGTCACTCTCCTTTTCTCTCCTACTCTTGAATCTGGCCAAAATATAAGTATAGTTTTTCTGTTTACAAATGTTCAACAGAGTCGTAGAAAGCTGAAGTGCATCTTCTTACTAAGCTGATTGTCTGTCCAAAAAGTGCTAGGAGTGGCATTTGTTGCATAAACCATTTAATTTGGTTTCATTGTTACCCTTTGATTTGCTTTTATTATTTAATAGTTTTAGAAACTGATGTAAATATTTTTTTTTATTGCTTAGTCATACAGAGTAGGAATGAGCCACTCGGGGCAGGCAGCGTCTCTTAAGAGAAAAAGACCAGGGTCAAATCCAGCAACTCAGTTTCTTCCTGATTCAGAGCGTGCTATCTTGAATGTGATTACCAGTAAAGAAGATATGGGAATCTGGGTGCGGGATATAAAAAGGGATACGAAACTCTCTGATACCGTTGTCAATAAATCCTTGAAGTCGCTCGTGAGCAAGAGATTGATTAAAGAAGTTGTCAACATCCAAAACAAGGGAAGAAAACATTATATGGGTATAAATTTTGAGCCATCAAAGGAAGTCACTGGTGGTTCATGGTACGTCGATGGAAAATTAGATGAAGGATACATTAATGAGCTTAAAGTCATCTGCTTAAGGGTTATAAGTTCCCAGAAGGTTGCTACAGTTGAAACGGTTCATGGTTTTCTGGAAAAAAAGAAAGCTGTAAACGTTAGTTGCACAAAGCAACAAATTGGAGAAATAGTGAACGCTTTGGTTCTGGACGATGAGATTATAGAAGTTAAAAGTACTGGTTTGGGAGAATATCATTCTATTCCGGTTGGAGCTCATTGTTATAGAATTGCGACTGTGGATGGTGGTGGTGACAAGGGTCCGAAAATAGGGGCGATGGCTTCAATTCCATGTGGTATGTGTCCTAGGATTAGGCAGTGTACACCTGATGGGATAATCTCCCCTAGAACTTGTGAATACTACAAGAAATGGTTAGATATTGAATTTTGAGGGAAACTGTTTGGTCTTTTATCTGTTTATCGCGTGCGGAATTTTGAAGAACATGTAATGAAACCAGATTAAGCAGAATGATGCAGGAACACCCTTACCAAACATATGAGATTATAACCACTGTTAATAGCTAATAGAGGTCGTTACTTTTGCCTTATTACTACTACCTTTAGTTCCAACTTGTACATGTTATTCTATACACTTTTGAAACTAACTAGTAGCTCTATGGTGATTAATTGCACTCATTTACAAACTTCACTGACACAGGATACTTAGTGTATAACTGATTAGGGTTATAGCTGACAAATTACCTTTAATCCCAAGTAATTAGGGTTGACTAAATGAATCAATATAAGATTTATGTGTGGTCGTTAACATTATTAATACATTCTGCCAATGAGGAATTGGTCTAGTGTCCAAGGCTGAGGCCTCATGGCGTAGAGGTTATGAGTTCGAATTCCCTTATTGTTTCTTGAATCTCCCATTTCTTGTGATAGATAGGTTCTCCTCCCCAATAATAAAAATACATGAATACGTTTCGTCTATTTTCTTCTATCAAACACGATACTCTCGTTCAAGTCTAGCAAATTCATATCATTCTTAATGACTTTGGTCCAAACCTTTCTCATCCTCTCATGCCTCTTACAATGTCATGTCTCAATCCTTCAAGTTTTCGATTCGGAACGTTACTTGGCCTTCTCATCTTCAATACCACCGCAAACGATTTCCTCATCTTTTCTTCAATGTATGTCACTCATATATTCTCTTGGATAATCTCATTTTCTCCCTCTATCAATTATAGTGTTACCACACATAATCACAATATATGCATCTCTGTTACATTTATTTTTCACTCGTTTTTTGAATATGACATTTTTTTAATAATAAAAAAACTTTAAGAAAAAAATAATTTGTTGGAAACTCAGATTAGTTTGGGCTTTGGATTTAGATTGAGAGTGGGGTTTTACTTTTAGGTGGTGTTTGGTTTGTTCGCAACTGCCAACCAACCTAACTGGAGACGGAGAATTCTATGCCCAAACAAAACACAGAAAACCAAAAGAAGAACACAAGAAACTCTTCTCCTCCTAATAATTCCTCTGATTTCTTTGTAGAAATAAATAAAATGATAAAGCAGCAATACTACCACTCTAAGCCCCCAATTCCTCATCATCATATTCATCACCACTCAAGAACAACGTCTTTCTCCATTATCAAATGTCTTGAATTGAAGCCTGTGGCCCCCCAACCACCGTATCCGGGCGGGAGAGTGGGGCCGCCATACACTGGTCGGGATTCGAATGTAAAGAAGAAGCCTGAGTGGCTAAGACAGAAAGCAGCACAAGGTCATAAATACGACGAGGTTAAAGAATCATTGTCTCGTCTTAATCTCAATACAGTTTGTGATGAAGCTCAGTGTCCTAATATTGGTGAATGCTGGAATGGCGGCGGAGATGGTATTGCTACTGCTACTATTATGCTCCTTGGTGACACCTGTACACGTGGCTGCAGATTCTGTGCTGTTAAGACTAGTCGGAATCCTCCTCCTCCTGATCCCATGGAGCCTTTCAACACTGCCAAGGCCATTGCTTCTTGGGGGTATATTTCTATTGGCAGTGTTTGACTTATTTTAGGATTATATGCAGAATTACGCACCTGCAAAACACATGTCAGCCGTCAGATTACTTGTTCCAACGATTCAGGACGGATGAACAGCTGGACTGAATAACTGTGCAGTTATTTGAAGAACAGTTGTTCGTGGTTTTTCAATAGACCGAACCCTGTTCTTTGGAGCTGTTCATTTTTACTTAAAACCTTAATCGTTAGATCAAGTGATTTGATGGCTTACGTGTGTTTTGCAAGTGTGGAATGAATACCCGGCTGACATGTGTTTTGCAGTTGTGGAATGAAGAATGAGTGGTCTTGACTAAAATAAATTAATCATTTTAACTAAAAAACTCGTAGATGTTTTAAACCGTATTAAATGTGGTGTTTAATAGATCAATGACAAAAGGGTTAGTGTAGAACTTCAGGAAAGAAGATGCGAAAGTATCGAATATTTTGGGACATTTCAAAATAGTAAGTAGGTGAATAGAAATGGTACGGAGGAAGTATAAAATTGAGGATTTAAAGCGATAATCATCAAATTGTTGTATTGGCTAAAAAAAAATGTGTCTTTTTTTGTCATTTTTCTTTTCATTCTGACATTTACCTAAGCTATATAATACAAGCATCTTTAGTCCATTTATTCTGTATTGTTATCGACTTTCATAGCGAATATTATTTGGCAATCATGTTTAGTCCATAAAATGCGCAGCTTAAGTTTGCGATGTTTTGATTTTGCAGAGTGGATTATATTGTTCTAACCAGTGTGGATCGTGACGATCTCCCTGATGGAGGAAGCAGCCATTTTGCTGAAACAGTAAAAGCAATGAAGGTCTGGATATTGTCCTCAGACCTTTCCCTTTCTTGTTTTTCAATCTATTTTGTATCTACGTCTCTTCCTGTGTATAGAGAAACAGGATACTTAGTGTACAACTGATTGAGCTGGGATTTGAATTCAATTGTGTTGGCAGAAACTGAAGCCTGAAATTTTGGTTGAATGTTTAACTTCTGATTTCCGGGGTGACCTTGATGCTGTATCTACTCTAACGCACTCAGGATTAGATGTGTTTGCACACAACATTGAGACAGTGAAACGACTCCAGCGTATTGTTCGAGATCCTAGGGCTGGGTAAGTACTTCATGGATCATTCTTTTGTAATCTTGTTTTTTTTTCTTAAAGTTTGTCTAGCCTGTTTTATTTAAGTTTTCAGCAGTTTCCCTTTATATATTAGAAAGGAAAATCAGAATTACAAGTAAATCAGCACAATTTGTTTATGCTGGCCGTTCAATGGATTATCGGAAGATGTATGAAGTTACTGCTTTTCTCTACTGCATTGCATCACTAGATTGACATATTACATGGTACCTCTGAATTTGCTCTTCAGTGATTGGGTTCATCAATGTATGCCAAGAATTCTCTTTTACATTTTAAGTTTTGTCCTCATTTTTCTTTTAAAATACTGTATGATGTGTAATGTAGTATCCCTTGATTGACATGGAATTCTTGGTGCTATAATCTTTTAGAATTAAATAAAACATAATCAGAGCATTGTTCAAGTAGTAATCGCTAGAAGATATTGGCAATGCTAATTGTTTCCTTGTGGACTTCGGACCGACACCTGTGATATGAGTGCAGCTCATTTAGTTGCCGAAGCTTCTCCTTAAATATAACGGCTGAAGAGATTTTTATTGGAAAAGGTACACTCAGGTTTTAGTGTATGTTTGGTCAATATATAAGATCCCTGTTAGGATGAAACTAGATACCCTCCTTTTATTTAGTAAAGGAAGGAGAGTGTCCGGCCCAGTTGCAGAGGGATTAACAGCTATTTGTGGCCACTTTTGTGTTTATCATACTTGGAAAGATTGCCGATATGAAAACCAACAAAGAAACTGGAATTTACTATTGGAGCTAAGTTTATATGGGAAATGAGAATTGAAGATCATGTTAAGAGAGGGGAAATGCGATTACTATCTCAACCACCCGGGGAGGGGGGCAGTTTATCCCTCTTTGCAATAGTAAGACCGTGATAATTTTCAAAATAGGAGAAAGGCGGTGCTTCAATGTTGGGCCTAACAAGTTCCTAGAAGAACTACTTGTGTTTAAGCCACACTTTCTTTCTTCTTCCCCATTCATTGCAAAGTTGTGCAAACTGCCAAAGGCAGAAAGGAAACCCATCCACAATCACCACCACCGCTTTACCTATCACCTCTTCAATTCCTCTCTACTCAAATTTCAATTTCTCAACAAATTTCCCTTTGTGTAAATCCATCAAACAGTTTCTTGGCACTTTTCTTCTGCTCTCTTTCTACTCTTTCCCTTCTTCTTCTAGATTCTGATTCTGATTCTGATTAAATCCTCCTAATCAACGTTGCCCTTCTCCGGATACTGGTTTGAGTTTCAAAGAATTGAATCAGTTGTTCTCTCTGTCATCTGGTGAAGCTTTCTGGTAAAGGTGGATTTTATGACTCCTTTTTTTAACATTTGTTTTGGTGTTATTTATCCTTGTATGTAAATTAAAGTTTCCGACCAAATTAGGGTTGCTGTTGAATTTTAACATTTTTGAGAATTGGGTTTAATCATTTTACAATAAAGTCGGATTCTTTATTTGCTTTTACATATTATTTGATGCACTTTTTTATCTTACAATCCAAATAAACTTAATTCAGTTCAGTATGGTTTTTCCTGATTGCTCACCAAATTGATTATATCATCAATTAAGCATTTTGAGAAAGGCATTTTTTTTTTATTTTTTTTCTTAAAATTGAATATTCTAGGATATACATGGGCATTTCATGGAAGGTATAGAGGACAGTGAACCCCCCTTGAAACGTGCTAAAATCCCTTTGTGCGATTTGAATCAGTTATTTGAGGAGTCGTCGAATTTAGAGTTTGCATCTACCTCTTTGGGAGACCTCATGGCTAGGCCATTGTCGTCCTCCCAAGGAGATGGAGAAACTATTGGTTCCAAAGGAGTTATCAAGAAGAATGAATTTGTCAAGATCATTACTCGAGTCTTGTATTCACTTGGATATGACAAAACTGGTGCCCTTCTGGAGATAGAATCAGGGATTCAATTGCGTTCATCAAATTTGTTTTCGTTAATGCAGCAAGTAATGGATGGACAATGGGAAGAGTGCAATGTGCATGGCTCCTACTAGCTCATTAACTAAAAATTGCAAATGAAGATGCGCCTTTTCCAGAGGAACCTAAACAAACAGTGGAGCTATTTTCCTTTTCACTGCTATGGGTTTAATATTTATTGAAATTGTTGGAGTCCCAAACTTGGCCGTCTGAAATGACAATTTTTCATCATCTGCATAGATTATATCCATTTCTATTGAAGGAAATTAGATTGTTTGCAATTGCAGATGCATAATAAGACATTCTTCCCTCTTTTGAGGTTAATACTATATCAGTATGTAAAATTCCTTTAGTTCTTGGTTTATGCTGAATAATGAGAATGATGCAGGTATGAACAAAGTTTATCTGTTTTGAAACATGCTAAGCTGAGCAAGGAAGGGATGATAACCAAATCTTCTATTATGTTGGGACTTGGTGAAACTGACGATGAGCTTAAGGAAGCCATGGCTGATTTAAGGTCCATTGATGTCGATATTTTGACTCTGGGACAGTATTTGCAGGTGAGCTAATACTTAAAATTGTTTCCGTTCTTGCCTTTCTCCGTGTTTGCAGGTTTAAAAACCTTTGGATCCACCAAGTAATTTTACTGGATATATATATGTCTTGAGATGTAACCTCAGTTCCTTTGTTAGTAACCGCTTGAGATTTTTCCTTCTGCAGCCAACTCCCTTACATCTGACAGTCAGAGTATGTTACCCCCGAAAAGTTTTAGTTCTGGAAGGAGTATGGAGAATCCATTGGTTTCCGTTATGTTGCTAGTGGACCTCTGGTGATGTTCTCTTTCTAATTTCATTTTCAATAATAAAGAGCTTAAATACTTATTTCACTATCAAGGAATGAGTTATGATAAATACTTCTTTCATAATGCATTTGTTATTGAACAAATATCTTCCGAAATATGAAGAACTTAAATTTTTTATTTCACCAATAAGAAATAGGTTTCTCTTAATTGTCTTCTTTGCTTCATCGTCTTTTCTTTTGCATAAAAGCTTCTTAGTTAGATTACGGACCTGATCTTTTGTATCTTTTGGCAAGAGTCATTGGTTTCCCCTCCTCAAGCCCTAATGTCTGTGATCGTTTGATTCAACAAATCTCAGTTTATGTATTCATCACTAACATTTTTGTTGTTACAGGTACGATCCTCATATCGAGCTGGTGAGCTCTTTGTCCAGACTATGGTTAGAGAGAGAGCCAAAACCACATAGGACTCGCCCTCATTAAGTTTTATCCTCCGCAAATATAGACGTATATTCTATTGAACGACAGCTGAAATTAAACATAATTATTTAGACAAGACGACGCTTGTAGAACTCTGAAAGAAAGAGTGGGGATGTTGCAAGTTCACTTCTCAGAATGTGGCTGAAGTTTTGAAGTTCTTTATTATGATACAAAATAGACTAGCAAGAAATTACTAGGTGTTTAGCTTGTATTCAAGAAGAAAGAAATGTAGCTTTTTTAAGTTTTTTTTTCTTTCCATTTTTTGTTGGAAATGGAAAAACCTCCTTTTGTTAATTACTATTCCATATTTTTGTTCTTTTGTCAAAGAATGATTTCGATCATTATAAAAAAGTAAAATTTACAATGGTATCTCAATAATTTTTTTATTTTATTTATAATGCTATAGAGTGTATTCTTTAGGGGGAAAAATGTATTAGAGAGTGATTATGATCATGGATTTAACACCGAGTACTAGACTAACCCATACAAATTACCTCACAATAACAAATTATAGGAGACGTAATCTTATCGTACCTAATTAAATGTGTGATTGTTCGAGACTTATTCAGAGTAAAATTGTAATTTTTAGAATTACGAGATGAGATAGGTTTTAATTGTAGGATATCATATTCAAATAAATTCACGATGGCACAAGTCGCCCCACTTGGGAATAAAGTTTATAAGTAATATCCAAACCAATGAGTGCAGTATACGTAGAAAAGTTCTCTTTCTTACATTTACTGTATTGATTGGTTTAGATGTAAGTTTTAAACTTAGTAAACTCAAAAAATTCCTAGAAGAACTACTTGTGTTTAAGCCACAATTTCTTTCTTCTTCCCCATTTCATTGCAAAGTTGCCAAAGGCAGAAAGGAAACCCATCATCATCACCACCACCGCTTTACCTATCACCTCTTCAATTCCTCTCTACTCAAATTTTATCCCTTTGTGTAAATCCATCAAACAGTTTCTAGGCACTTTTCTTCTGCTCTCTTTCTACTCTTTCCCTTCTTCTTCTAGATCGTGATTCTGATTCAATCCTCCTAATCAACGTTGCCCTTCTCCGGATACTGGTTTTAGTTTCAAAGAATTGGATCAGTTGTTCTCTCTGTCATCTGGTGAAGCTTTCTGGTAAAGTTGGATTTTATGACTCCTTTTTTTAACATTTGTTTTGGTGTCATTTATCCTTGTATGTAAATTAAAGTTTCCTATTAAATTAGGGTTCTTTTTATTGCTGTTGAATTTTAACATTTTTGAGAATTGGGTTTAATCATTTTACAATAAAGTCGGATTCTTTATTTGCTTTTACATATTATTTGATGCACTTTTTTAGCTTACAATCCAAATAAACTTAATTCAGTTCAGTATGGTTTTTCCTGATTGCTCACCAAATTGATTATATCAATTAAGCATTTTGAGAAAGGCATTTTTTTTCCCCTTAAAATTGAATATTCTAGGATATACATGGGCATTTCATGGAAGGTAGAGGACAGTGAACCCCCCTTGAAACGTGCTAAAGTCCCTTTGTGCGATTTGAATCAATTATTTGAGGAGTCGTCAAATTTAGAGTTTGCATCTACCTCTTTGGGAGACCTCATGGCTAGGCCATTGTCGTCCTCCCAAGGAGATGGAGAAACTATTGGTTCCATAGGAGTTATCAAGAAGAATGAATTTGTCAAGATCATTACTTGGGCCTTGTATTCACTTGGATATGACAAAACTGGTGCCCTTCTGGAGAAAGAATCAGGGATTCAATTGCATTCATCAAATTTGTATAACAATCACAGTGTATTCCTTTGCAGTGACTGACTGCTGTTATCCAATTAATTTACATTATACATCGTTAAGTTTTAACACAACAATGTAGAAAGCTGAAGTGGATACAAAAATCAGCAGATCATGGGACCTGTTTGTATATAAAATATGCATCTAGGATACTTGAGCAATAGTTGCACTTATTTTTCTTGGGCAATAAGATTCATCGGTGGCTATGCTAAACATTTTGAGTTGACTGTTCCACCCCAGAGTTATCTCTATCTGCAGGTTTTGGGGAGGTTTGAAAAGTCACTCTCCTTTTCTCTCTTACTCTTGAATCTGGCCAAAATATAAGTTTAGTCTTTCAGTTTACAAATGTTTAACACGGCCATAGAAAGCTGAAGTGCATCTTCTTACTAAGCTGATTGCCTGTCCAAAGAGTGCTAGAAGTTGCATAAACCATTTAATTTGGTTTGGTTGTTACCATTTGATTTGCTTTTATTGTTTATTAGTTTTAGAAACTGATGTAATTTTTTTTTATTGCTTAGTCAGTAGGAATGAGCCACTCAGGGCAGGCAGCGTCTCTTAAGAGAAAAAGACCAGGGTCAAATCCAGCAACTCAGTCTCTTCCTGATTCAGAGATTGCAGTCTTGAATGTGATTACCAGTAAAGAAGATATGGGAATCTGGGTGCGGGATATAAAAAGGGATACGAAACTCTCTGATACCGTTGTCAATAAATCCTTGAAGTCGCTCATGAGCAAGAGATTGATTAAAGAAGTTGTCAACATCCAAAACAAGGGAAGAAAACATTATATGGGTATAAATTTTGAGCCATCAAAGGAAGTCACTGGTGGTTCATGGTACGTCGATGGAAAATTAGATGAAGGATACATTAATGAGCTTAAAGTCATCTGCTTAAGGGTTATAAGTTCCCAGAAGGTTGCTACAGTTGAAACGGTTCATGATTTTCTGGAAAAAAAGAAAGCTGTAAACGTTAGCTGCACAAAGCAACAAATTGGAGAAATAGTGAACGCTTTGGTTCTGGACGATGAGATTATAGAAGTTAAAAGTACTGGTTTGGGAGAATATCATTCTATTCCGGTTGGAGCTCAGTGTTATAGAATTGCGACTGTGGGTGGTGGTGGTGGTGACAAGGGTCCAAAAATAGGGGCGATGGCTTCAATTCCATGTGGTATGTGTCCTAGGATTGGGCAGTGTACACCTGATGGGATAATCTCCCCTAAAACTTGTGAATACTACAAGAAATGGTTAGACATTGAATTTTGAGGGAAATTGATTGATCTTTTATCTGTTTGTCGCGTGCGGGATTTTGAAGAACATGTAATGAAACCAGATTAAGCAGAATGATGTAGGAACACCCTTACCAAACATATGAGATTATGACCACTGTTAATAGCTAATGGAGGTTGTTACTTTTGCCTCAGTTCCAACTTGTACATGTTGTTATTCTATACACTTTTGAAACTAACTAGTAGCTCTTTGGTGATCAATTCCATTCCTTTACAAACTTCACTGACACAGTTGTTGATTCTTGTTTTCTTCAACACAGTGCTGCCAAATCACCTTTAATCCCAAATACAAATTAGGGTTGGCTAAATGAATCAATATAACATTTTCATGTGATCGTTAATATAAATACATTCCCTCTATTTTTTCTTCTATCAAACACTATACTTTTGACAAAGTCTAACAAATTTATATTATTCTTAATGACTACGGTCCAAACCTTCTTCGACCTCTTAGAATCTCATGTCTCCATCCTTCAAGTTTTCGAACCGGAACTTTACTCGCCTTCTCGTCTTGAATACCATCGCAAACGATTTCCCCATATTGTGTTCAATATGTGCCACTCCTATTTTCTCTTGAATAACCTCCTTTCTCACTCTATCATTCCTAAACCACACATTCATCGCAACATATGCATATCTGATACATTCATTTTCTGAATATAACATTTTTTTTAATAATTAAAAAACTTTAAAAAAATAGTCTGTTGAAAACTCAGATTAGTTATAATATCCAAGTTGTGTCTTCTCTCTCGTAGAGTTATTTGATGTAGTCTTAAAGTTCATTCTTTTTTCATGCGATACTTAATTGTTTAAAATCAGAAGGTCATGTATTGTCAGTAAATTCTTATTGTTTTCGGTTGGTAATTCATTGTCAGAATCGCAACCTCAACGGTCAATTAAACAGGATGATATTTATGTTGAAAACGAAGATGACGCCATGAAACTATTTTACAGGTTAGCTTGGTTGTTTGAATTTTGCTTTTCCCATAATGTTGTTCCTTTCTTGAATCATCAGATGACTGTTCTCAGCCCTGAGCATTATTGGAAACATTTGGATGAGGCAAACTGTGCTCAGTTGGAGCCGTTGATATGCCACAGGTAGTTTGACAATGGTGAAGTCAAGCCAACAAGTATACACGAAATAACCAAGTGACCATATATTGTGAAACTAATCAAATATATTTTTCTAACAGTAAGATGATCAATAATCGTCTTTGGTTTTTTTTAAAACAATTTTGCCCTCATTTTTATCTAATTATATTTGATTCAAATCATTTCGGAAATGTTTTTCAAATTTCAATTACCAAAAAGTGACGAGTAAAAGGCTACTAGTTGAGGGCAAATTAGCGTTCCGAGTCCAAAAATAATTTACTTTTTAAATTTTGAATCCAAAAATTATGTTTTCAACATTTTTTTTCTTAAAACAATTTAGATTTTGGTGCACTAAATCTTTTCGTCTAAAAAACTCTTAATCAACTGTTAATTTGAACTAGCAAGGGTATTTTGAGAATTTGCAATGAAAAGGCACCATCACCTCCCCACCCTTTCACATTCCTTCTTTATCTCCCCCACCCCATCTTCACCGTCTAACTCCGATGCCGCCCACAACCTTCCTTGCAATTTTCTTGGTCCTATTACAAATCAAATAGAAAACCATAAGGCATTCATAGCCACCAAATACATAAGGCATTAAAGAATTATTATTTGTAGCAGGAATAGAAAATACATCATGAATTTGTACAAGAAATATGATCAATAAGAATTTTTTCCTAGTTCAACATATGTCAAATCACAACTTTTTCGTGGCTATCAAGACAGACGGAAGGAAAAGAATAACATTTTCTCCCACTGTGAACATTTGATTGTTCTTTATTTGTCTTCTCCAATAAAATTTTCTGGGGATTGTCTACGAAATTCAAACACCGCCGCCGCCCACTACCCTCCTTGCCATTTTCACCAAAATTTAAGAACCCTTTTCACCAAATTAATCAAATTTTCAATTTAATCCCATCAAGAATGGTTCAATATTGAGTTTTACGGGAATTTTGAAGCAAAATGTGAATCTTTTTTATATCTAATGATCCTAATGATATTTGCCCATTTCCTTATTTTTCCATTTCCTTTAAATTCTCAGAGGATTCCATTTTAGATGCAAAAAACAGAGGAGGTTTTAAGTCTATAGATAAGATTGAGAAAAGAGAGAAGAAGAGATTAGCAGTTGGTCATAATGGTGGTGGGATGCTGATGAGTTACGTCGGGAATGGTGGAGGGAGGGGAGGCGGCGCTAGGTTTTGTAATGGCAGAAGCGGTGGGGAAGGGGTTGGGTAGATGGGATGGGGAGGGTGCTTTTAATATGTAAATTTCCAAAAATACCCTTGATAGTTTTATGTTGACCAAATTCAATTTTCAAATTAACAGTTGACTAAGAGTTTTTTAGATGGAAGGATTTAGTGCACCATACCTAAATTGTTTTAGGGTAGAAGATGTTGAAAACATAGTTTCTGAACCCGACTTCTAAAAAGTAAATTGTTTTTTGATTTAGGAAGCCAATTTGCCCTAGTTAAGCGGTTCATTTATTGTGTTAATTATAAAAAATTCAATATATATTAAAAGACAAAAAAAATTGGCGGTTAACATTATTTTGAAGTGAATGAGTGTTGTAATTTTGTACTCCCTGTCAAGAAGGCCGCAGCCCAGTTTGGCTCCCCTTCGCTCACCCCCGAGAGATCCTGAGTTCGACACCCTCCCCGTACATGGGCCTAAATAATTCTTCCTTCCTAGGGCCTCCACCTCCTCCTCTGAGGCTCAAAAAAAAATTTGTACTCCCTCCATTCTTAAATATGAGACGTTTAAGACACTTTGAGAAAATTAAAGAACTCAAACAATATTTTCATTAGAATTCCAATAATACCTCTTCATCCCTCCATCTCTTTCACTTTTCCAATAAAAGATATATTAAGAGTATAATTGGAATAAATTGTTGATACCTAATAAAAGACATGTAAATGATAATTAATTTGGATACATATATGTTTCCTAAACGATAATTAAATGAGTAACATTTATTACGAAAAACAAGTGTTACATGTCTAATTAAATGTGTTAATTAAGAGAAAATACATTTTTTTTTTGCTAAGTAAAAAAAAAGGTGCAAGTGATGGTGACCAACACCTCCCGTTACCTCATGTTTGGGCTTACGTGTTCATCAGCGAACATATCATACTTAACTGAACAACCAGCGCAAGCACTCGCCCCGTCAAAGTAGCACCAACAAGGGGCAAATATAATTCCTAGAAGCTGGCGGCACTGGCCAAGATTTGAACTCATGACCTTATAACACCTGGAAAAAAATATTCAGCATTTACTCAATTTTTTTATATTCTGCGTTATAACCGCGACTAAAAGAGGAAAAATTCTGATATAGACCTGAGTTATATGTGGGGTTGTGGACCACTTGGTCCACAATCAACCACATCACCCTTTTTTATTAAAAAAATAAAAATGCCTCAAAAAGCCCACCAAAAGGGGGAGTATTTTTATTATTTTAATCAAAACTCATGATGTGATTGATCATGGGACTAAGTATTCAAATCACTACTGGTAGTTCAGGTCTATATCAGAATTGTTCCTAAAAGAGAGTATAAGTTAGGAGTGGCAGTTGGAGGGAAAATTCTGGCCTGGGACCGTCCCAATGGGACAGGTCCCACTTTTTTAATTAAAAAATATTTCTCTCTCTTATTCCCTCATCTCCCTCTATTTTTATAAACTTCTTTCTCTCTCTTCAATCATATCTCCTCTTTTCTCTTTCCAATTTCAGCTTCCCACAACCTTCTAAATTCTAATACCATTTCCAATTCCATTCCATTCCATTTACTGGGTTTCTATTCAATCTCTTCTCTCGCTCTCTTTTTTATTTTTATTTTTATTTTTGGTGGCAAAACTCATTTTCCTTCAAAGGAAAATAAAAAAAATACTAATTTCTACTTTGATAGCTCATCGAGTTTGAATTGAAAGACAACATCATTATTTCACCAAAAGATTTGATTGAGGAGGAATAAGAAAGAAAGAAATAAAAAAAGAAGGTATGGAGCCTGGAATAAAGATGATGAAAATTGAAGAATAATTGAGGAAGTAAGGGTTTGCTCTGTATTTTGAGGAGAGTACAAGGCTGGAGAAATGGAATGGAATTGGAAATGGTATTAGAAAGTTGGGGGAAGATGAAGTAGACCCGAAATTGGAAAGAGAAAAGAGGAGATATGATTGAAGAGAGAGAAAGAAGATTATAAAAATAGAGGGAGATGAGAGAATAAGAGAGAGAAATGTTTTTTAATTAAAAAGGTGGGACCTGTCCCATTGGGACGGTCCCAGGCCAGACTCTCCCCAGTTGGAGATTCATCTCTGTTAAGTGTCCTCATATGTAGACAAGTGTCCCCATATGTGTCTACCACCTGTCATCTTCAACAGCTCCTCTCTCTTCAACACTTTCTCCATTAATATTTTCTTCTCCTCACTTCATCTCAAATTAATAATTTACCTAAAAAAAACCCCTCCGTGGAAGACATAGGATTAATCAAGAATCAGGGTAAAAAACGTAAAAGAAGATCAAGTTATAGAAGAAAACTTCAAACATCAGCAGATATTTCTCCAATATTGGACATGGCTGAAGCCAGAAGAGAAATAGTTAATGCTTTCCATCTCCACAGATCTTCTTCCTCTTCTTCTTACTATCCATTGGTGGACCCTATACAATTCCAGGTGGGACCCACATGTTCTACGACTAAGCCATCGGCATCGGCAGCGGAGTTGATTGTTGGAGCACCACATCACGATGAGCTTCTGGAGGAGTTTTTGGGGCCGGAGAGTAGTCTATCTTCTTCTTAGGGTTGGTGGTTAGGTTTTTTGAGTTCTTTGGACTGTAGTGGTAATAGCATTAATAATAATGATGATGATGATCAAGAAAGTTCTGTTTCAGGTGGATCTAAAATGGAAATGATTTCTTTGGATCAAAATGTTGTTGATGATGAGCAGAGTCCTTTACCACCAGAGGCCTGTGATTGGTTAACCATAACTCCATCTGAGGATAAAGTTGAATATTTGGCTCTTCTGACATGAGGCATTCACAGGAATGGTTGGAGACCGGGTGGAAACAATTGAAGGAAAGACCCGATACTGCATCAGCTTTACCTCTAGCTGAAGTAGAGCAGGAACCTACGCTTGAGTCCAGAGATGGGAAATTGGAAGATTCAAAGTTTGTTCGAGATCTCTCGAAAGATGATTTACTTTCAAAATTGAGATGGAAGTCGTCAAGAAGACGACGAGGTAGAAGCCCTGTGGACAAGGTGCATTATGCTGTCAATGACACAGATCACAATCGAGTTGATCAATTGCAAACTTATCAGGGTTTTTTTTACTTCATCAACCTTTATAAAGGATCCAAGCAACTGCAAATTTATCAGTGATTCGATATTTAGTCCCTCGGTTGTATCCCCTTACTCAAACATGGTCATGTCGAGATGATGCATTGACAGGTGACATTTCTTGTGATGGAGCTATCTACCAAAATACATCAACTAGATAGATGATGCTTTAGGCTTTTGATTCAAGTTTCTTTGACTCATCATATGTCGTTAGCGTGAAAAGTGCATTCATTCAAGAAGTGAGGTTTAATCTAATTATCTCCTGTATGAATAGTTGACAGTAGGCAGAGGGTTGATGTACTGCAGAAACTCTTCCGCAGTTTTGATACACTGAGATTAACTCTTAGGGTACCTAATTTATAGGTAGACTGATGCTCAGAAAAGTGATGTTCCATCTACCAGTGTTCTTCTTGAATCCCTTCTTGTAGTCTCTTTATATCAACTAATAAAAGGTCAGTTTGTTTCTGATTATACGTTCATCTGATTTCTCATTAAAGAAAGTGTACTAGTTTTTGTTTATATTTAATAATGGCCTTTTACCAACAGCCTCCTCCTTTGTTTGGGAAAAGAAGGTTGTATACCTCTTGTGAGTTTTCTTGATCATCTTTCTGGATTTTCAAGGTTGTTCGTTGTTCATTTGGGTGATCATGATCTTATGGGCAGTATTTTGTTGAGAGATCAGGTTGCAAAGTGTCAGCAGAGGGTAGCTGAAGTTATGGCCAAAATGAAAGGTAAATGTTTCTTTCTTCCCCATCCCATCATCTCCAAGCTGTTTTTTTTTTCTTTTATTTATTGTTTTTAGCATGAATTTGCCTTGGCATGAAAATGAAATTTTAGTCCTTATTCCAAAATATCAAATGTACCAAACAAATTTCCATCCTCGAAAAAGAAATGCCCCTTTTTAATGGACATTCTCATTGGATTCCATTTGCAATTATTTGCCGGTCCTCTTTCTTCAAGCACTATCTTGGAGCTTACCTTTTGGCATTTGGTTTCTTGGTACTTGAGTTTGGTATAAAACTAGACGTTTATCTTCAATTACTTGAGTTTGGAATAATAAGGCGCTTCCTTCATTTCGTAATATAGGGTCTTTCGCTCGTGTCTAAATTTAAAAGTTTGACAAATGAGTTGGAAAATGAACCAGAAAGATTAGTATCAGACAAGTATTATTCTCTCTATTTCGTAATATTAATTGTTACGATTATGACTAATAGTACAGAATAGAACAAGTACAAATAGTTTACAAATTGGGAAGCTGGCCAGATAACATATTTTTAAACAGCTTCAATTCTGTCAAGTTTAAAAGTTTAATAAACGAGTTAGGAATTGAACCCGAAATATTATTATTGGACAAGTCCAAGCGTTCCAAGGATGTCATTTCACCCATTGACTCCGGAATTGTTCCTCCCAGGTTGTTATGTGCTATTTCTAGTTCTTCCAAATTCTTCAAGCCTCCAATGCTGCTAGGAATGTTGCCTGAGAACATATTCCAAGACAAATGCATTCCTTGGAGAGTGGTAATGTTACCGATCTCCGGAGGCAAAGAACCACTTAGGAAGTTGGATGACAAATTAAGGGAATAAAGATTAATAAGGTTGGATAAAGTTGGAGGAATCTTGGAGTATAATTTGTTTGAGTCCAACTTAAGATATCTTAAAGAAGTTGCATTATTACCTAAACATTCTGGAATGGGCTCTGAAATTTGGTTGTTACTGAAAAATACCCAAGATAAACTCTTCATTTCACAAAGATTATCAAGATTTCCTTTGCTAATGTTGTTGTCATTGAGGTGTAAATATTGAAGATTTTGGAGATTTTTTAAGGAAACTGGAATTGATCCATGGAAGTGATTACCACTTAATACTAAATCAATTAAATTGCTTAAATTTGCGAATGCATCCGGAATGGTACCTACCAATTTGTTGCCATAAATGGATAATGTAGAAAGTTTAGAAATACTTGAGATATTTTTGTAAGGTATGACTCCTTGGAGATTATTACCCCAAAAATAAAGATGCTCTAAATTAGGAAAGCCGTAGAATAAGGATGGTGGAAGACTTCCTGTGAAATTGTTTTCAGAAAGTGAAATAGAATTCAGTGTGGAGAGGTTGAATATTATTGAGGCTGAACCACTCAACTTATTCCATGACAAATCAACTTCCTCCAACTTTTTCAATTTGGTGATCTCTTCTGGTATTTTACCTACCAAAAAGTATAAAACTTTAACCTCTTTAATTATTTCCAAATTATATTTGAAGAAAATAAAACAAAGTACGAATGAGATTTTAAAATATCTTACCTTCGAGATTGTTATCCCCGAGGTTCAAAATTTTTAGTAAGGTTAAATTTCCAATCTCCTTCGGAATCAAACCTGCGAAATTACGAAAGTTAAAACAATATTTTTTTTTCCTCGTGTAATATATGATACTTAATTAAAGAAGATTATGTGCTCTGCTATATGTTACTATATCCGTTCCTAAATAAAGGATACATTTCACTTTTCTATCATATCAATACAATTATTGGAAGACAATAATTACGAATAAAAAAACCTAATTACACCTAATTAAAGTATGGTTTGATGTGCATGAGTAAATGTGGAATTGTTAGAAATACTAAAGTAGTAAATAAAGTTGACTAAGGGTAAAATTAGAAGAAACATGACAATTGTTCATTAAATTTTTTGAATGTATCAAACAATTTAGATTATAAATATATCAATTATTTATGAATAGAGGTAGTACTTAGGATATGCGATTCCATGATTTAATATCTATAAGAAAAATAAAAAAAGATAGAGAAATCAAGTAAAAAGAATCAACATGATTGATAAAGTTATGATGCTTGCCATTCTTCATGAGTTCTAAAGTGTTTACTTACCTTCCAAATTCAATCTCTCTAGATGTAGGACCTGAAGCATTCCCATGTTGCCTATTTCCTTTGGTATGGCGTTTGTTTCTTTTTCATAATAAAATGCAATTGTCAATATTAGTTCCTCAAGCTTTGAACATCTTGATAAGTTCCTAAATGGTATTTCACCTATTATTGAGTTCATTGTTAAGCCCAGCAATTTCAGTCTTTGAAGCCTATCACAAATATGACTTGGAATAATCCCCGTAAACTGATTCTCCGACAGATCCAATGTTTTTAAAGTTGAGATGTTGAAAATTTGTAACGGCAAAGGCCCTGAAATTAAAATCACTCAATTAGTTATATATTGTAATTAATTTGTAAGTCCTACTAATTCGGTTGAAATTAAAACATATTACGATTGTCATTCCCAGGATACATGATCCCAAGTAGATGACTCTCCCACTAAAATAGATATCATGTGATAGTTACCGGATAAATCATTATACGAAAGTCTCAATTCTTGAAGTCGAGTCAGGGAACCAGGCCAGGATGTAGGGATGTCTCCATTGAGGCGATTACCGTCGAGATTGATGATTCTTAAACGGCGCAAGCTAGATAAATCATGGGACATGAAATTGCCAGTGAAAGAATTGTTACTGAGGTCGAGAGAAACAAGGAAGGAAAGATTTGTGATGTGAGGAGGGATAATTCCTTCAAGCCGCATGTTGGAAATGTTCAAGGAAATTACTCTTTCATGTCTTGAGCCGCAAGTAACTCCGATCCAATCACAAACTGAGGAGGAAGAAGACCAGTTGTTT
The DNA here is from genome assembly GCA_026122235.1 of Vinca minor. Lineage (NCBI taxonomy): Eukaryota > Viridiplantae > Streptophyta > Magnoliopsida > Gentianales > Apocynaceae > Vinca > Vinca minor. The sequence continues at coordinate 1,179,207 of JAOCZM010000142.1, forward strand.
GACAATAATCCGAATGGATCAAAAGTTATGTGAGATTTGAGAGTAAGAAGATTAGATTGATCAGTGGTGATATTCAAACATGTAAAACAAGGGATGATGAAACAGAGCAGCCATACAAGGAAAAGTGCTGCAGCCATTTTTATGAACTAAGAATTATTATTTGATTAAAATAAAGCCTCTTAAAATTCACGAGATTTTATTATATTTTATGTGAAAACTCTTTAAATAAAGGAAGCAACTATGAAGAGATGATGGATGCTCATAGTCTAAGTCAACCATATTTTTTTCTAATTTGTGTTGCTGACGTATATGCACGATTAATGAATATGAAGTCAAGTCCTTTCGTCAATGCCCACCACACTTTTCCACACGTTATAGCTACATCAATAATACACTGCCGTAGAATTGGGTTTTGATATGACAACGCATCCACCACACTTTATGAGCAATTTGGATAGTATGCGAAACAATTAAAATTTAGTAAATTATTTTAGGACATATATTTTTAAACACAAAAACAAGATACATGTTATAAAATTAAAATATGTGTATGTTTTAAATTAATATTAACCGTAAAAAAATTTAATTTGACGGAGGACGACTATAAATTAATCCGACAATAAATTATTGAGTTCATTGATAAATTTTGCACATGTAAAATGTACCATGTCTTACAGTAGAACTACATCGCTTAATCGAATCACTAATAACACCATTTAAAGGGTAATTGTTAAATGAGACTTTTCTACAAGTTAAAATTATGATTTTTGTTTGCTTCTATTTAATTGGGACAGCTACATACATACACTGTTGTCGTAATGAGGTTTTCATATAGGACAACAACATACATGATCCACCACTAGTAGTACTGTTAAACAGGCTAGTCCGGCCCCAATTTGTTCCGTGCAGGCTCAGTTTGCGGACCAACAAACCTCCGGTCCATACTCTTTCCTTTTCTAGTCCACGGCTTACGGGCCCATTCATTTTTTTTCCAGACAACATTCTAGAAAGATGAAAACAACACCTCATACATTTGTTATGTAAATATGTTCTAGATTGTACAAACAATTGAACAAGAAAAATTAAATAACAATTAGTATGTAATATATATCTATATGAATGCATACAAATAGACAGTTACGTTTCAAAATCAAACGTAAGATTTCATGTTTGAAATTTTCATTCCCTCTCGCGAACAAAAAATTTCATAGTCAAATACTATCGGATTCCATCCTAATATGATGTATCCCATCCATGAAAATTCACCCCAAAATTCAGTAAATAGTCTCAGAACAGTTGTCTTTAGATACAAAAACATGTTTAATGATTAGTGAAATTCCACATAAACTCAAAAGCAAGCAAAGCAGAGGTTTGTTTGTTGCATCAAAAAATTACTGTATTGAAATACAGAAAGGGGAATGTACTGAAAAATCAAAGTAAAAATAAACTATATTACAAAATTGACTACTGTTTTAATATATCACCCTGATATATGGAAAATTAGTTAAAGTACTACCTCCCTTCGTAAATATAAGATTTTCATTAAATATTGTGAAAATTAGAAAAATAAAAATTAAGATGTTTTATAATTAAAATATCAATATTACTCTCTTAAATAAAATTAGTGGTATACAAGTCATATTTAAAAAAGTAATATTGATACTTTAATTATAAAAATATCTTTTTTTTTACTTCCTTAATTTTCGTAATATGTAATGAAAGTATTATATTTAGGAATGGAGGGAGTAGTATTTGGCCAGTGTAGCTAGCTTAACTTTGAAACATTCACACCATCAAAATCAGGAAGAATTGGTAGGATATTTCCATAATAAATGTATTGGGACCATCGATCTCCACAAACCATACTCTCTCCGTTCTAAATTATTTATCCACTGTATATTTTGTACAGAAATTAAAGTTTTATTAAATTCTATAGTGAGATATAGTAAAATATCAAATATGACTCTATTTAATTATTGTTACAATTTAGTTAACTTTCTTTTCGCACTATATTCTTTTCTCTCTAACATTTAATACATGGGGTAAGATTGGAAAAATCACCATTAATAAATTATTTAATTAAAAAGTGAATAAATAATTTGAAATAAATTAAAAAGAAAACGTGTACAGATAATTTGGGATGGAGAGAGTATACGAAGCAACAACTATGATCATAGTCTTAGTCAACCATATTTTTTTCCCCTAATTTGTGTGGCTGGCTTTTATGCACCATGAAGTCGGTCCTTCAGTCAATTCCCACCGTTTAAAGGGTTTTGCTAAAAGAGATTTTTCTACACGTTATGGATACATCAATAAATACACTGCCGTGGAATTGGGTTTTGATATTATAAAATTCACTACTCCCTCCATCCCAAAATAAGGTTAACATTTGACCATTTCATATGAATTAAGAAATTCTTAAAAACTATAAAAAGCTAAAGCTAAAAGACTAATATATCCTCATTAACTACATCTTGAAAATTGAAATTGTGTTAAAAAAAAAAGAGGGTAAAAATGGTAAAAGTACATTAAATTCTCATTGATAATCCAAATGTTAACCTTATTTTGGGACAAAATTAAAATCCCAAATGTTAACCTTATTTTGGGATGGAGGGAGTACTGTTTTAATATATGGAAAATTATTAAAGTAGTATTTGGCCAGTGTAGCCTTATATTAGTACTTATAATATAAAATGTCTTACTCCCTAAAGCTTTTAAAATTTAATAATAGTACTCTCTAGCACATAATTTCATTACTAACTTTCATAATGATACTATTTATTAATCACTTTTTTGAATTTGAATGTACTATTTTTTATTTTTTTATTTCCAAAATTGAATGTCTCATTTCTAAAGTAGAAATAATTTGATTTGAATTTTCACTAGTAGTCTCCTAATCTAATATAATTAAAATTTACTAGTATATTAGCACCGCCAATTTCTGAATTTAAGTAGATTAAACTCTACTAACACATAGTTTAACATTTAACTTTCTTAATTTCATTGATTAAATTTTATTAACACACAAATAATGACGGTTAATTTTTTGCCAAATGTAAAAACTCCCTCTGTCCCAAATTATCTGTCCACATTTCTATTTTAATTTGTCCCAAATTAATTGTCCACTTTCTAAATAAAGGGGTCATTAATGATATGTTTTTCAATCCTACCCCTTACATTGAATGCTGGAAAGAAAATAATAGAGAGAGAAAGTGGATATAATTAAGTTGGAAGTAAAGTTAAATAGGGTTATGTTTGACATTTTACCATTTTCTACTTTGGAATTTAGTGAAACCTTAAACCCCGTGCAAAATACAAAATGGACAGATAATTTGGGACGAAGGGAGTATTAGGGTAATATATTTAGCCAAAAATAGTTGAATGACAAAACCGCAAAATGTAAATAGTTTAGTAACCAAAATATCTATTAACTTTTAGTACATTCCAAAATCAGCTTAATCCTCAAAGAATATGTCAAACTACATTCCACTTGACATACTTTCCGATGTACTTTTTAGATTAAAGTTTAATTCACTGGTAAGATCCAAGTGCGTTTCGAAATCCAGTTCGGTTTCTGTGCGGAACAGCCTAGGTTATGCACGTGCGGGACACAACCAGGGCCGTTGATTTCATTTTAAAAGAAGATCGACGGTTGAAATTTAAAAGAGGGTTAAAAGGATACATATGTAATTTCATAAATAAATAATAATAATAACATCAAAAAGTAACACGCAACCATCACATCGGTTGGTTACCGAGGTGAGAGAAAATGGCAGAAAAGTAAAAAAGGTATATTTCTACAAGAACACATGTTTTTGTGCAATGAACACATGTTCTTGTATATTGTGAACACATATTTTCTGTCAGAGAACACATGTTCTTATATATTTGCGATTAATAACATGTGTTTTTGTGCAGCGAACACATGTTTTTATATATTTGTGATTAATGAACATGTGTTTTTGTGCAGTGAACACCTGTTCTTGATTATGAACACATGTTTTTGTTTTGTGAACACATGTTTTTTATTAGTGAACACATGTTCTTGTTTATTGAACACATGTTTTTCAAAATTTCATATTCCTGCCAAAAAAATCTTCTCCCAGTTAAAAGTAAGAAAGAGAAAAAAGAGGTCAAAGTTTATCCCTAAATACCCCTATTTTGATACGGCCGTTGGATAAAAAAATATAAAATCCAACGGCTGACAGCTTGGCCCTTATATACTGAATTTTCTTGTCCAGCATAGGAGCCGTGGTATTCGAAATCATGGAATTCTTTAATAGACAATCCTGATTTCATCAATATGCATTATTATTCCCTCATAATGAAAAAATACAAAAGATTATGAGCTCATGATTGTTGCCCTTAGTCAAGAAAATGGTACATTTTGCATTCTTCAGTTTGATTCATCAAAAGAAGAAGGCTCTTATTCCGTAGAAAGTGCTAAACGATTTAATTGTCACCCTTTCATCAATAATCATTAAATTAATAAGATTCATTTTTGGGGGTTCTTACTACTGTCTAATTTGCTTCATAATTCAAATCAAGACATTGTTTTATGGAATCCCTGGACTCAAAAGCATTGCGAGTTAAAGTTATCCTGGAATCATCAAGTTTCTTTTCGCGGCTTAGATTTGGTTACGATCAAATCAACGACTATAAATTAGTTAATTTTGTCAAATTATCTGATATCTTCAAAGAATCAATTGATTATGAAGTTCATGTTTATAGCTTAAAATCGAATTCTTGGAAACTGATAGTTGATTTTGCTTGGAAGTTACGTCAGAAGCACGAACACGATGTTGGGGCATTTGCAAATGGCGCACTGCATTGGATTGTTAAGAAAATATCGTTGGAATTGGATTTTATCTTAAATTCGATTATTTGGTTTAATCTGACGGATGAAAAATTCAGGAAAAATGTTTGTCCTCGAGATTCAGATGATGTTATGCTTAAGCAGAACTTAAGGGCGTTGAATGAGAAACTTTGTTTGATTTCTTATTATTATACAAGCGTGCAATTTCGTGGTGAAATATCGATGGTATCATCATCAATGGAGGAAAATTCTTGGACAAAGTTAGCATCAATTCAAATGGGTTATGGGATTCAGACATTCTGGAATTTAACACCCATAATGTTCTTGAAGAATGGTCGAGAATTGATTTTACAGATTGAAGGGGATAAGATTGTGGTCTATGATCTTTTGACAGAGTCTATTGGGGATGTCCTCATAGATGGCTCACCTGCAACAACTTGTGGTGCTTCCTGTGTTTGCATGGGAACTCTTATTCCGCCTTACCAGCAGTAGAAATTATTATTTTTTTTGTTCCTGCAATTTAAAAGTTTGAACTCTAAACATTTGATTGAGATGCCTCAGTTCTTACCACTTAGTTCATCATCATTTACTATGTAATCTCATTGGTTAAACTCTACTTTAAAAGTTTAACTGCAACTCTCAAAAGGTAACTCGAGAAGAGGATTGCCCAAGTCATCTAAATTCTAAATATGTTGACAAACTAATTAATATAGAAATAATTTTAAATCTAACTTCAACTCTCAAAATACCTTGAATGGAGGAGAAATGCACAGGTTATATAGATTTTAAATATATTCACATATTAGGCAATAGCCGCCGCTGCAGTCCCGACCGATACCGAAACAAGAGAAGTTGTTTACTACTCCCTTCGTTTTATAACAGATATCTGAGATCTAAAGTGTTTTAGCATAGATTAAAGAAAGAAGTTTTTTTTTTTTAACACTATCAATCATCTATTTCTCGCTTACCCCAATTACTTAGGATTAAGACTTTGTTGTTGTAATTACAGAATAGAGAGAGCAGTAAATTTAATAAATGTTGTACACTAGCTCTAAGATAATCCCTACCAAAATCACAGAATAAACACCGATACTATAACCTCATAAAGAATGTAGTGTGTATGAATAATGAGAGCTACCAAGATTGAACATGAAAGCATAAGCACTGAAAATCTCTTTAAAAATAATACCTGTTTAGGATTTATGTTTTGGATTTTCTGGATTTTTTGGATTCTACAGACCAAAGGGGAGGATAGACTTTGTATTCTTGGACGGGTTTTTCTTCTTTCTTGATTTCCTCGTTCTCTAAAATGTCCTTTGAGAATGCATCGGGGTGTGCTTTGATACAGTTCTGCAGAGCCACAAAAGGATTCACACAGTCGGAGCCCTACAAGAAGAAGATCAACAATGATATATCATACGACAAGGATGGCGTAACAATTCATTAGCTAATTTCAAAATAAAGAGAGTGGGGCTTGCTTACTATAACAGATTGTTTATATTTCTATCTGCTCAAATGAAAATAACAACCAAATCATTTCTATCTCCATGTGGGACCTTAACTCGAACTAACATTTTATCGACACTACTCAAAGCTCAAGCATTAGTTGAAATCAAATTTAGAGCCTAATGCCAGGTCTATAACACGGTGTAATTGCCACGAAAGGCTTCTCACAGTGCCATCTATATTTAAATGCCTGCATAATTTTATACACTTTCACATCTCAAGTGTCACTTGCCAAATCTAGGAACAGAATTGATGAGTCGTTCTCCGCAGTGTAATCTTCTTTCATTTCCGCTTGTTCTTACTACGAAAAAGTTCCTCAAAGTTTCAGAAAGAAACTGCTACTTTTCATTGCAACGTAGAAGGTGAAAATAGAGGAAGAACGATAAGCATTGATACAAACTCAGATTGTGTACAAGTTCAAAACATGCTAAAGCTACTCACCAAACAAAAAAAAGGAAACATTGGAAGTAAATGAAACAAAAAAGGGTAAATTCAAACTTAAATCTAAATATATTTTTTAGTGTCGGCTTATCTTATGTCTTAAATCTTAATGCACCATTCTTTATTAAAATACTACTATTAGATAGGTAGTTTATACTACCCAATTAAAGGAGGTAAGCTTGAGAAATACGACTGGATTAATTAAGTTGACAAAATCAAATAGATGAAGAAAGAAATGAGAAGGTGAATTTACCTTCTCTTCAGCAGTGCTCTTAAGGAAACAGAGGAAAGCATCCGAGAATTGTGAACCGCAAGGCCCACTCCGCAAATGAGAAATACAAGGGCAATCTAATGCTTTCTGAGCCTTGGCCTCAAGAGACTGAAGCAATACAAATCCACAAAGATTTGGTATATAAGGATATTAAGGTACTAAAAGTTACTAGTGGTCGAAATTTTTCTAAAAATAATTCTTGTGCAAGTCGAAATTGACATTTAATTTGGAACGGAGAAGACTAACCTCATTCTCAGACTCCTCACCAAATGCAGCTGCTTCTGCAAAGATCAGTTTAAGATAATATGAGAACTTTACCAAATTTACGAGCTTTTTTTCTCGATTAAAGATAGTAACTTTTTAACTGTAAAAATACAAATCAAACAAGAAAAGAATAAAGAAAAGGGACCGGCGATTAAAGAATCGAGAGAGGGCGGCGACGAAGTGTCATTGGCGGCAGAAGTAGAGGTCGATGGTGGTGATGATGCGGTTGCTTCTGCTACGTTCTCCGCCGTGGCTCTTTCTACTTGTCCCATAAATTGAGTAAGGAGTAATTAGCAAAAGAGCCAAGATTCAATTTAGGAGTGGGAGGTGGAAATGGAGATTCCGATCACACAAATGGCGGCGTTGATTAAAGCCCCGCCGCCAACATATATTTAACATAAGGCCGGATCTTCTAAGTACCTGGTCCAGTCAACATTGGCCCAACAAGCCCAAAAGTGTCAAAAGTCTTCGCACAAGAGCCTCCACTCTTAAACCTGGATCTCAACTCGGGCATCAACCCTCAAACACGAGTAGAGTTTTGTTATGTTAAAATCTGAGATTCTAACCTGTTAATTTTGTCTGTAGTATATATTTTTGTATGTATTATTATGGCTAAATGGTGTATTTAGTCTGAAACAATTTTCGCTTGGCAAGGTTGGTCCCTAAAGATTATTTGCAGCTTTTTAGATCCTCAATCAAGTTATGGGCCAGGAATTGGTCCTTTTGACTTTTTTTTTTGAAATATTGAATGTTAGTCAACAGTGATGTAGGGCGAAAATTGGAACTTCACATTTTTTTAGATAATTAATATCATATGGACTTAATTGTAAAAATAATTAAAATTAAATACCTAATTGCAAAATTAAAAAAATTCTCCTCCTCCTCCTTCTTCCTCCCACCTTCTTCCTCCTCCCTCCCCCTCCAGCCGCCACCTCCTCTCCCTTCTCCTTCCAGCCGCCTCCCCCCTTCTTCCTCCTCCCTCCAGCTGCCTCATTCCCCTTCTTCCAGCCGCCGCCTCCTCCTCTCCCTCCTCCTTCCAGCCGCCTCCCTCCAGCCGCCTCCTCCTCCCAGCCGCCTCCTCCCTCTTTCTTCCTCCAGCCGCCTCCTCCCTCATCCCTCCAGCCGCCTCCTCCTCTCCCTCCTCCTTCCAGCCGCCTCCTCCCCCTTCTTCCTCCTCCATCCAGTCCCCTCCTCCCTCCAGCCCCCTTTTCCCTTCTCCCTCTGCTGCTCCTCCCTTCCGGCCGGAATTTGGCCGGAATTGGATGATGGTTTTATTTTTTAGTTTTATAATTAGGTATATGTATTTCATTATATTTACAATTGAGTACAAAAATGATATTAGTTATCTAAAAAATATGTGAAATTCCTATTATACCCATGTACACTTGACTAACAAATACAAAAGGACCTAAAAAGATGCAAACAATCGTTTAGGACCAATCTTACCAAGCGAAAATTGTTTAAGGATCTAAAAAGCTGCAAACAATCTTTAGGGACCAAACTTGCTAAGCGAAAATTGTTTCAGGACTAAATACACCATTTACCCTATTATTATTGTTTGTAAAGTTTGATTATTATGATTATTACTATTCACAGAATTAATTATTTTCTATTTTTTACTATTCACAGAATTAATTATTTTCTATTTTTTACTATTTACAGAATTAATTATTTTCTGTTTTTTACTATTCAACTTAATTGCTTAAATTATTATTTTGCATGAATTACTATTCACTTTCAGAAATTACTGTTCAGTCGCAAAAATCACTGTTTACAGTAGCAGAAATTACTATTCACAGACTTTTTTGCAGAAATTATTGCTATATTTTTTCATTACTATTCATATTACTATTCACGAATTTTTCTTCTGTATTAATTTTAACATTATCTGTATATTCTTACAAAATTAGTCACTATGAAATCTTTTAAGATGTTCCATATATTCTTTATTAACTTTGTCATAATTCTCTATTTTATTTCTTAATATCATTCTTTGATTCCTAACATATGCTACTGAAAGATATTGTCAAATTATTCAATTCAAATTTATATACAAAATAATAAGTGAAATATACGTATACAAAAAATTATAGAAATGAGAGTTGACTTTTTTATACTGTGTATATTATACTTATTAGTCTAGATATAAGTTTTAAATTTATTAACAAAGATAAAACGACTCCTAGAACACGTACTTTCACCTTGTATTTGAACAATCCGGATCCTACGTGGAACATCAAATAATATGCACATACAGATCGCATGATGACAGGTGTCGACAAAAAATCATCTATTCCCGCTGTGTGTTCCGTTCCCCATCCCAATGAATAGATAATTGACACGTGTTTATATTTCCCTTATAGATTCTACTATTTCTGTTAGGTTATAATTTTTTAATTAAAAAATTAATACATTACAATTTCTTATTAGTAAAACATTGTTTGGGACACCGAATGAGGATAAAAAATTCTTATCCACATGTGTTTTAGGTTAAAAACAAATGTCATTCATAATAAGTGTCGTAAATCATAACATGTAGTATTATTTTAAATCAATATTACCTATAAAAATTTTAATGTACCGGTCTACCGGATAAGCATAAATCCGCACTGGTAGCCACAACGGTATCACTTTTATCCACAACTCCTTTGTTAGCTGAACCCTTAGCTTCTCCCAGTCTTAGAATTCATTCTTGCTGGATCCTCTTCCGACAGAGTATCAGTTTTTTTCCGGGATATCTGGAATTTACGAAAGAATCAAAAAATTTGGAGTAGCAGATTTCAAATTGAGCTAGAACCCGGTGAGTGACCTAATTTCTTGTATGATTTTGTTTGAGGTTTTTTTTTTTTTTTTTTTTTTTTCTCTGTTGACATTTCTTGATTTCTTTACTTAATATGAGTAAATGTTCTACCTGTTCCTATACCAACTCTATGGTCGTTGCTCCCACAATCTTTCACCATAGCAAATGATGTTTGTACTTTTAAATCGGCCTATTAACATATTACTGAGATTTAACTATACTAACTTCAAAACTCAATTAGTAGGTTCTTTGTTGGAAATAAGGTTACCAAATATGCAACAATATTTAGTTTCCTTCCATTTTTGTAGTGCGAGTTTCTCTATAGCGTATGATGGATTATTGTTGCTTTAGTAGATAATGTCTTTTTGTTAAGGGCAGTGTTGTTAAGGTGCCGTACGCCTCGGGCGTGAGGCTCAAGGCATAGCGCCTCAAATCAGAGATGCGCGCTCCTTGAAGAAAATGCTCCAGGCGGTAGGCGTGCCTTTGTGTAATTAATCATTTGGGAGCCAAAAAATACTTAAAAGTACATTTTTACTGTATTTGCCTACAACTCTAGCCTATATTCTTCTGCGATTTGTACAAATATGCCACCACCGACTCTGTACTATCCACCAGTGATGGCAGTTCTGTGGCATAGAATGAAGCTCGTGCTTTCCGGGAATGAAGCCGTTCTGTGTCATTGAACACAACGTAGGAAGCTGAAGTGGATAGAAAAATCAGCAGTCAGGGGGACCTGTTTGTATATAAAATATGCATCTAGGATACTTGAGCAATACTTGCACTTCTTTTTCTTGGGCAATTAGATTCATTGGTGGGATGTTAACATTTTTAGTATACTGTTCCACCCCGAGTTATCTCTACCTGCAGGTTGTGGGGAGGTTTGAAAAGTCACTCTCCTTTTCTCTCTTACTCTTGAATCTGGCCAAAATATAAGTATAGTCTTTCTGTTTACAAATGTTCAACACAGTTGTAGAAAGCTGAAGTGCATCTTCTTACTAAGCTGATTGTCTGTCCAAAAAGTGCTAGGAGTGGCATTTGTTGCATAAACCATTTAATTTGGTTTCATTGTTACCCTTTGATTTGTTGTTTAATAGTTTTAGAAACTGATGTAAATATTTTTTTTATTGCTTAGTCATACAGAGTAGGAATGAGCCACTCGGGGCAGGCAGCGTCTCTTAAGAGAAAAAAACCAGGGTCAAATCCAGCAGCTCAGTTTCTTCCTGATTCAAAGCGTGCTGTCTTGAATGTGATTACCAGTAAAGAAGATATGGGAATCTGGGTGCGGGATATAAAAAGGGATACGAAACTCTCTGATACCGTTGTCAATAAATCCTTGAAGTCGCTCGTGAGCAAGAGATTGATTAAAGAAGTTGTCAACATCCAAAACAAGGGAAGAAAACATTATATGGGTATAAATTTTGAGCCATCAAAGGAAGTCACTGGTGGTTCATGGTACGTCGATGGAAAATTAGATGAAGGATACATTAATGAGCTTAAAGTCATATGCTTACGGGTTATAAGTTCCCAGAAGGTTGCTACAGTTGAAACGGTTCATGATTTTCTGGAAAAAAAGAAAGCTGTAAACGTTAGTTGCACAAAGCAACAAATTGGAGAAATAGTGAACGCTTTGGTTCTGGACGATGAGATTATAGAAGTTAAAAGTACTGGTTTGGGAGAATATCATTCTATTCCGGTTGGAGCTCATTGTTATAGAATTGCGACTGTGGGTGGTGGTGGTGACAAGGGTCCGAAAATAGGGGCGATGGCTTCAATTCCATGTGGTATGTGTCCTAGGATTAGGCAGTGTACACCTGATGGGATAATCTCCCCTAGAACTTGTGAATACTACAAGAAATGGTTAGATATTGAATTTTGAGGGAAACTGTTTGGTCTTTTATCTGTTTATTGCGTGCGGAATTTTGAAGAACATGTAATGAAACCAGATTAAGCAGAATGATGCAGGAACACCCTTACCAAACATATGAGATTATAACCACTGTTAATAGCTAATGGAGGTTGTTACTTTTGCCTTATTACTACTACCTTTAGTTCCAACTTGTACATGTTATTCTATACACTTTTGAAACTAACTAGTAGCTCTATGATGATTAATTGCACTCCTTTACAAACTTCACTGACACAGGATACTTAGTGTATAACTGATTAGGGTTATAGCTGACAAATCACCTTTAATCCCAAGTAATTAGGGTTGACTAAATGAATCAATATAAGATTTATGTGTGGTCGTTAACATTATTAATACATTCTGCCAATGAGGAATTGGTCTAGTGTCCAAGGCTGAGGCCTCATGGCGTAGAGGTTATGAGTTCGAATTCCCTTCCTGTTTCTTGAATCCCCCATTTCTTGTGATAGATAGGTTGTCCTCCCCAATAATAAAAATACACGAATACGTTTCCTCTATTTTCTTCTATCAAACACGATACTCTCGTTCAAATCTAACAAATTCATATAATTCTTAATGACTTTGGTCCAAACCTTTATCATCCTCTCATGCCTCTTACAACATCATGTCTCCATCCTTCGAGTTTTTGAATCGGAACGTTACTTGGCCTTCTCATCTTCAATACCACCGCAAACGATTTCCTCATCTTTTCTTCAATATATGTCACTCATATATTCTCTTGGATAATCTCATTTCTCCCTCTATCAATTATAGTGTTACCACACACAATCACAATATATGTATCTCTATTACATTTATTTTTCACTCGTTTTTTGAATATGACATTTTTTTAATTATAAAAAAACTTTAAGAAAAAAATAGTTTTTTACTTTTAGGTGGTGTTCGCAACTGCCAACCAACCTAACTGAAGACAGAGAATTCTATGCCCAAACACACCCAAACAAAACACAGAAAACCAAAAGAAGAACACAAGAAACTCTTCTCCTCCTAATAATTCCTCTGATTTCTTTGTAGAAATAAAAATGATAAAGCAGCAATACTACCACTCTAAGCCCCCAATTCCTCATCATCATATTCATCACCACTCAAGAACAACGTCTTTCTCCATTATCAAATGTCTTGAATTGAAGCCTGTGGCCCCCCAACCACCGTATCCGGGCGGGAGAGTGGGGCCGCCATACACTGGTCGGGATCCGAATGTAAAGAAGAAGCATGAGTGGCTAAGACAGAAAGCAGCACAGGGTCATAAATACGACGAGGTTAAAGAATCATTGTCTCGTCTTAATCTCAATACAGTTTGTGAAGAAGCTCAGTGTCCTAATATTGGTGAATGCTGGAATGGCGGCGGAGATGGTATTGCTACTGCTACTATTATGCTCCTTGGTGACACCTGTACACGTGGCTGCAGATTCTGTGCTGTTAAGACTAGTCGGAACCCTCCTCCTCCTGATCCCATGGAACCTTTCAACACTGCCAAGGCCATTGCTTCCTGGGGGTATATTTCTATTGGCAGTGTTTGACTTCTTTTAGGATTATATGCAGAATTACGCAACTGGAAAACACATGTCAGCCGTCAGATTACTTGTTCCAACGATTCAGGACGGATGAACAGTTGGACTGAATAACTGTTCAGTTATTTGAAGAACAGTTGTTCGTGGTTCTTCAATAGACCGAACCCTGTTCTTTGGAGCTGTTCACTTTTACTTAAAACCTTAATCATTAGATCAAGTGATTTGACGGCTGACATGTGTCTTGCAGGTATGGAATTAATACCCGGCTGACATGTGTTTTGCAGTTGTGGAATGAAGAATGAGTGGTCTTGACTAAAATAAATTAATCATTTTAAATAAAAAACTCGTAGAAGTTTTAAACCGTATTAAATGTGGTGTTTAATAGATCAATGACAAAAGGGTTACTGTAGAACTTCAGGAAAGAAGATGCAAAAGTATCGAATATTTTGGGACATTTCAAAATAGTAAGTAGGTGAATAGAAATGGTACGGAGGAAGTATAAAATTGAGGATTTAAAGCTTGATGATCTTCAAATTGTTGTATTGGCTAAAAAAACAAGCTTCTTTTTTTTTTGTCATTTTTCTTTTTCATTCTGACATTTACCTAAGCTATAATATAAGCATCTTTAGTCCATTTATTCTGTATTGTTATCGACTTTCATAGTGAATATTATTTGGCAATCATGTTTAGTTCATAAAATGCGCAGCTTAAGTTTGCGATGTTTTGATTTTGCAGAGTGGATTATATTGTTCTAACCAGTGTGGATCGTGACGATCTCCCTGATGGAGGAAGCAGCCATTTTGCTGAAACAGTAAAAGCAATGAAGGTCTGGATATTGTCCTCAGACCTTTCCCTTTATTGTTTTTCGATCTATTCTGTATCTACGTCTCTTCCTGTGTAGAGAAACAGGATACTTAGTGTACAACTGATTGAACTGGGATTTGAATTCAATTGTGTTGGCAGAAACTGAAGCCTGAAATTTTGGTTGAATGTTTAACTTCTGATTTCCGGGGTGACCTTGACGCTGTATCTACTCTAACACACTCAGGAATAGATGTGTTTGCACACAACATTGAGACAGTGAAACGACTCCAGCGCATTGTTCGAGATCCTAGGGCTGGGTAAGTACTTCATAGATCATTCTTTTGTATTCTTGTTTTTTTTTTAAAAATAAATAAATTGTGTAGCCTGTTTTATTTAAGTTTTCAGCAGTTTCCCTGTATATATTAGAAAGGAAAATCAGAATTACGAGTAAATCAGCACAATTTGTTTATGCTGGCCGTTCAATGGATTATCGGAAGATGTATGAAGTTACTGCTTTTCTCTGCTGCATTGCATCACTAGATTGACATTACATGGTACCTCTGAATTTGCTCTTCAGTGATAGGGTTCATCAATGTCTGCCAAGAATTCTCTTTTACATTTTAAGTTTTGTCCTCATTTTTCTTTTAAAATACTGTATGATGTGTAATGTATTTTCCCTTGATTGACATGGAACTCTTGGTGCTATAATCTTTAAGAATTAAATAAAACATAATCAGAACATTGTTCAAGTAGTAAACTCTAGAAGATATTGGCAATGCTAATTGTTTCCTTGTGGACTTCGGACCGGCACGTGTGACATGAGTGCAGCTCATTTAGTTTCCGAAGCTTCTCCGTAAATATACCGTCTGAAGAGATGTTTATTGGAAAAGGTACACTCAGATTTTAGTGTATGTTTGGTCAATATATAAGGGCCCTGTTAGGATGAAACTAGATACCCTCCTTTTAGTTTGTAAAGGAAGGAAAGAGTCCGGCCAAGTTGCAGAGGGATTAAGAGCTATTTGTGGCCACTTTTGTGTTTATCATACTTGGAAAGATTGCCAATATGAAAACCAACATAGAAACTGGAATTTACTATCGGAGCCAAGTTTATATGGGAAATGAGAATTGAAGATCATGTTAAGAGATGGGGGAAATGCGATTACTACCTCAACCACCCGGGGAGGGGGGCAGTTTATCCCTCTTTGCAATAGTAAGACCGTGACAATTTTCAAAATAGGAGAAAGGCGGTGCTTCAATGTTGGGCCTAAAAAGTTCCTAGAAGAACTACTTGTGTTTAAGCCACACTTTCTTTCTTCTTCCCCATTTCATTGCAAAGTTGTGCAAACTGCCAAAGGCAGAAAGGAAACCCATCCACAATCACCACCACCGCTTTACCTATCACCTCCTCAATTCCTCTCTGCTCAAATTTCAATTTCTCAACAAATTTGATCCCTTTGTGTAAATCCATAAACAGTTTCTAGGCACTTTTCTTCTGCTCTCTTTCTACTCTTTCCCTTCTTCTAGATTCTGATTCTGATTAAATCCTCCTAATCAACGTTGCCCTTCTCCGGATACTGGTTTGAGTTTCAAAGAATTGAATCAGTTGTTCTCTCTGTCATCTGGTGAAGCTTTCTGGTAAAGGTGGATTTTATGACTCCTTTTTTTAACATTTGTTTTGGTGTCATTTATCCTTGTATGTAAATTAAAGTTTCCGACCAAATTAGGGTTCTTTATATTGCTGTTGAATTTTAACATTTTTTAGAATTGGGTTTAATCATTTTACAATAAAGTCAGATTCTTTATTTTCTTTTACATATTATTTGATGCACTTTTTTAGCTTACAATCCAAATAAACTTAATTCAGTTCAGTATGGGTTTTCCTGATTGCTCACCAAATTGATTATATCATCAGTTAAGCATTTTGAGAAAGTCATTTTTTTTATTTTTTTCTTAAAATGGAATATTCTAGGATATACATGGGCATTTCATGGAAGGGAAAGAGGACAGTGAACCCCCGTTGAAACGTGCTAAAGTCCCTTTGTGCGATTTGAATCAGTTATTTGAGGAGTCGTCGAATTTAGAGTTGCATCTACCTCTTTGGGAGACCTCATGGCTAGGCCATTGTCGTCCTCCCAAGGAGATGGAGAAACTATTGGTTCCAAAGGAGTTATCAAGAAGAATGAATTTGTCAAGATCATTACTCGAGCCTTGTATTCACTTGGATATGACAAAACTGGTGCCCTTCTGGAGAAAGAATCAGGGATTCAATTGCGTTCATGAAATTTGTTTTCGTTAATGCAGCAAGTAATGGATGGACAATGGGAAGAGTGCAATGTGCATGGCTCCTACTAGCTCATTCACTAAAAATTGCAAATGAAGATGCGCCTTTTCCAGAGGAACCTAAACAAACAGTGGAGCTATTTTCCTTTTCACTGCTATGGGTTTAATATTTATTGAAATTGTTGGAGTCCCAAACTTAGCCGTCTGAAATGACAATTTTTCATCATCTGCATAGATTATATCCATTTCTATTGAAGGAAATTAGATTGTTTGCAATTGCAGATGCATAATAAGACATTCTTCCCTCTTTTGAGGTTAATACTATTTCAGTATGTAAAGTTCCTTTAGTTCTTGGTTTATGCTGAATAATGAGAATGATGCAGGTATGAACAAAGTTTATCTGTTTTGAAACATGCTAAGCTGAGCAAGGAAGGGATGATAACCAAATCTTCTATTATGTTGGGACTTGGTGAAACTGACGATGAGCTTAAGAAAGCCATGGCTGATTTAAGGTCCATTGATGTCGATATTTTGACTCTGGGACAGTATTTGCAGGTGAGCTAATACTTAAAATTGTTTCCGTTCTTGCCTTTCTCCGTGTTTGCAGGTTTAAAAACCTTTGGATCCACCAAGTAATTTTACTGGATATATATATGTCTTGAGATGTAACCTCAGTTCCTTTGTTAGTAACCGCTTGAGATTTTTCCTTCTGCAGCCAACTCCCTTACATCTGACAGTCAAAGAGTATGTTACCCCCGAAAAGTTTGCGTTCTGGAAGGAGTATGGAGAATCCACTGGTTTCCGTTATGTTGCTAGTGGACCTCTGGTGATGTTCTCTTTCTAATTTCATTTTCAATAATAAAGAGCTTAAATACTTATTTCACTATCAAGGAATGAGTTATGATAAATACTTCTTTCATAATGCATTTGTTATTGAACAAATATCTTCCGAAATATGAAGAACTTAAATTTTTTATTTCACCAATAAGAAATATCTTAATTGTCTTTGCTTCATCGTCTTTTCTTTTGCATAAAAGCTTCTTAGTTAGATTACGGACCTGATCTTTTGGCAAGAGTCATTGGTTTCCCCTCCTCGAGCCCTAATGTCTGTGATCGTTTGATTCAGCAAATCTCAGTTTATGTATTCATCACTAACATTTTTGCTTTTACAGGTACGATCCTCATATCGAGCTGGTGAGCTCTTTGTCCAAACTATGGTTAGAGAGAGAGCCAAAACCACATAGGACTCGTCCTCATTAAGTTTTATCTTCTGCAAATATAGACGTATATTCTACTGAACGACAGCTGAAATTAAACACAATTATTTAGACAAGACAACGCTTGTAGAACTCTGAAAGAAAGAGTGAGGATGTTGCAAGTCCACTTCTCAGAATGTGGCTAAAGTTTTGAAGTTCTTTATTATGATACAAAATAGACTAGCAAGAAATTACTAGGTGCTTATCTTGTATTCAAGAAGAAAGAAATGTAGCTTTTTTTAGTTTTTTTTTCTTTCCATTTTTTGTTGGAAATGGAAAAAACTCCTTTTATTAATTACTATTCCATATTTTTGTTCTTTTGTCAAGGGATCATTATGAAAAAGTAAAATTTACAATGGTATCTCAATTTTTTTTTATAATGCTAGAGTGTGTATTCTTTAGGGGGAAAATGTATTAGAGAGCGATTATGATCATGGATTTAACTCAAAGTACTAGACTAACCCATGCAAATTATCTCAAAATATGAAATTATAGGACATCTATGTTAAGCGATCTTATCTTACCTAATTAAACGTGTGACTTTTCGAGGCTTATTCAAAGTAAAGTTGTAATTTTTAGAATTACAAGATGAAATAGATTTTAATTGTGGGATATCATATTCAGATAAATTCATATTCGCACGAGTCGTCCCACTTAGGAACAAAGTGGTAGTCAATTTGAAATCTTTACATTAGTGGGATTCGAACCCCAACCTCATTTAAGAGATAGACAACTTGGGAGAGATTTAAGAGACTGCAATTCCTACTCAGATTCAATCGAATTAGTCCGATAAAATAACGGACTATGGCTTTAAAAAAATCAAAATAGGAGAAAGGCGGTGCTTCAATGTTGGGCCTAACAAGTTCCTAGAACTACTTGTGTTTAAGCCACACTTTCTTTCTTCTTCCCCATTTCATTGCAAACTGCAAAGTTGTGCAAACTGCCAAAGGCAGAAAGGAAACCCATCATCATCACCACCACCGCTTTACCTATCACCTCCTCAATTCCTCTCTACTCAAATTTCAATTTCTCAACAAATTTTATCCCTTTGTGTAAATCCATCAAACAGCTTATAGGCACTTTTCTTCTGCTCTCTTTCTACTCTCTCCCTTCTTCTTCTAGATTCTGATTCTGATTCTATCCTCCTAATCACCGTTGCCCTTCTCCGGCTACTGGTTTTAGTTTCAAAGAATTGAATCAGTTGTTCTCTCTGTCATCTGGTGAAACTTTCTGGTAAAGGTGGATTTTATGACTCCTTTTTTTAACATTTGTTTTGGTGTCATTTATCCTTGTATGTAAATTAAAGTTTTCGACCAAATTAGGGTTCTCTATATTGCTGTTGAATTTTAACATTTTTGAGAATTGGGTTTAATCATTTTACAATAAAGCCGGATTCTTTATTTTCTTTTACATATTATTTGATGCACTTTTTTTTAGCTCACAATCCAAATAAACTTAATTCAGTTCAGTATGGTTTTTCCTGATTGCTCACCAAATTGATTATATCAATTAAGCATTTTGAGAAAGGCATTTTTTTTTTATTTTTTTCTTAAAATGGAATATTATAGGATATACATGGGCATTTCATGGAAGGTATAGAGGACAGTGAACCCCCGTTGAAACGTGCTAAAGTCTCTTTGTGTGATTTGAATAAATTATTTGAGGAGTCGTCGAATTTAGAGTTTGCATCTACCTCTTTGGGAGACCTCATGGCTAGGCCATTGTCGTCCTCCCAAGGAGATGGAGAAACTATTGGTTCCAAAGGAGTTATCAAGAAGAATGAATTTGTCAAGATCATTACTCGGGCTTTGTATTCGCTTGGATATGACAAAACTGGTGCCCTTCTGGAGAAAGAATCAGGGATTCAATTGCGTTCATCAAATTTGTTTTCGTTAATGCAGCAAGTAATGGATGGACAATGGGAAGAGAGCTTGGAGACACTTAATAAAATTGATCTATTAGATGGGATCATCCGAAAATCAGCATCATTCTTGATATTGGAGCAAAAGTTTTTAGAGCTTCTAAAAGAAGATAAATATATGGATGCTATAGGGATACTGAAATACAGGATAGTGCCTCTCTCCATCAATTTTGATCGTGTCCATGATCTTGCTGCCTCAATTATTTCTCCTACATTGAGGGTTACACTTGGGTTTTGCAGTCAGGGTGATGATAACATGAAGAGGAGGAGAAATTTGCTTGAGAAGTTGCAGAAACTGCTTCCGGCAGACGTGATAATACCTGAAAGTAGATTAGAACATTTAGTTGAACAGGCTCTTGATGTGCAGCGAGATGCTTGTGTCTTTCACAACACTCTGGATAGTGAAATGTCTTTGTATACAGATCATGATTGTGGAAGAAGCCACATTCCTTCTCAGACATTGCAGGTTAGAAGCGCTTTAATCAAAGATATATTTGCCTCTGAGTTACCTAGCTCTCCATCTAGTTTTTACTTTATGGGTTTGTAATATTGTTTTCTTGTTTTCTGCAATGAGTAAGAACGGTTATGCTTTTAGTTGCTACCTCAAGTTCATCTCCTTTTTTTATTTACTGTAACAAATTTCCTAAAGAGCAGTATATCTTTTTTGCTGTTTTCAGAATTATGAGTCGGCTTGTTCTGCTTCCTATCAAACTCCCTTTCCTTTTTCTCTTTCCCGGTTACATACAATATCTTTGCAATAACGAGGAAAGATTGGAACAATGACTTTCTCAATCTATTCCGTGCAAGTGGGTCGCTTTAGATGTTGGCTGTCCCTGATATCTATCTGGAGATGCGATTGCCTTTCAAATAATCTTGTAGAATTTTTTAATTAGTTTCTGAGTTTTTTTATTTGAAATGGAACAGGTACTCCAAGAACATGGAGATGAAGTCTGGTTTTTGCAATTCTCTCATAATGGGAAATATTTGGCATCATCATCCA